>JAVIWC010000805.1:0-1200000 GCA_031894815.1 Creontiades dilutus
AAATGGCTCTACAGATGATAAATCTGCTAGCCATATTGAGATTTCTTCGCCATTCTATTTTTGACTACTTCTAGTTGCAGTAAAGCACGATTAATAATAATTATTATTATCAATAATTGATAATCAATAATTATCAATATCAAGATCGAAAATTATCAATTATCAATATCAAGATCGAAAATTATCAATTATCAAGATCAATAATCATTATTGATAATTATTATGCTACTCTATTTAATATACTTAGGTGATGTATTCAGGGTTCCTAGGTAATAACTTGTTCTTTGTAGTTGAGGAATTACATGTTTCAAATATAATCTTGGTGGTTTTCAAACAAAACTAATTCTCTATTGCTCAACTTTTGTCATGAGTGTGGGACCAGTGTGTGTAAATAAGACAGCAATTGACTTGGATAATACCAAGGTTAGTACACTAAATGTCTCGTGACCAACCAATGTAAATAATTAAAGAGTTTCAAATATAAGATAAGTTGGATAGCATTGGCAGAACGAATATTTTTGTCCCATTCATACTAGGTATTAGTTTCTGGGTCATCCTGTATTTTGTTAATTTATGAAAATTTGCATAGGTATACACTTATTGTGGCAACTGCAAAGGGGTAAGGAACTTGATTGACCAGCACAATGCTCTTAGAAGAAGTTACGAGTCTTGTTTGAAGCTAAATGAAATTCTGGCACAGAAAATTCAGACTTTGGAGAGTTGTTTGGGATTACATCATCAGGGAAATCTATTACAACCTCTACAGCCCTGGAATGAGGAAGAGGAACGAGCCAGCTTCCAAAGATTCTTGCTTGATATCTCCATGGAATCACCACAAAATGTTGGCCATAAAGAAAATGGAGACCATGGTGACGCTTCCTCACCTTCTGCATTAGGTTTCAAAAGTCCCGAATCCTACCAATGGGTTGAAGATCTTCACAAATAAAACAATTGGACTATATCGCATGTGACTTTTTGTTATGATAGTAGTAGATATACATTTCTGATTATTTCTTTCTAAATCGTATTATAAATAGAAGCGGAGATTGGAAACATCCAGACTGGAAGATCTACAAAGAAAACTACCCACTGCTATTTAGCAATATAACTTAATTTAATCATAGCCATAGATATCACTGTCCTTAATCTGGGAAGTAGGTACGCTCATTACATGTGATGTTACAGACCTATGCCCTATGCTCATTACATGTTGTTACAGACCTATGCCCTAAGCATAGTCTAAAAACTAAAATAACGTAACCTGGTCTATTCTAGAAATAAACATTCACACGTTTAACCTAGCCTGTGCTCTATGCTCATCAGCTTGCCTCTCTGCTCAATTCCATTAAGAGCAATTGGTAATATTGTGACAGAATGTCACTCAACCACAAAAAAATAGCCATTCCAGCACCCTGTCTCCATTGCAACACTTGTCAAAAACCCAGGGATCTTGAACGGGTTTACCATAGTTCTGGGCAGAAGACTCGCCATTGTAGGTTCATTTTCACAATCAGGAGCTTTGGAACCACTGATAGGTGCTCAGTCCCAATGACACAAATTCACAGTCAGTCCCCAACAAAGAGCCCTAATGGTATTTTTGCTCATCTTGGACGAGTAAGCCATCTATTTGGACAAACAAGCCCACCCCACCCGTTTCACAACGTTTACCGTTCATATCAACAAAAACGTATTTTCACATATACCAATCTGTCACTGTATGATTTCCTCTTCTGCCCACAAATTAGCCTTGCTGTTACTACCTAAATTGCCCCACATCCAGACTAGTTCAACAAACTGATAGCTTACTATTGCACTCCCCCGACACTTTCAGTGTAAGTAAAAGATTTGTACATGGCCTGAAGGGATTTAAATGTTTGGCACCCTCTATTTGAACATTGCAAATAAGCTACCCAGATGAATTCCCCATTTGCACTTCGTTTTCTTAAGCAGAAAAGTTCACACTTCATCCTCCCTCACTATTGAGCAAGTCACAGGTTGGTTTGGTAATACACACTTATCTCTCAAATAGCTAGAGCAAATTTCCTCATTGAGATTAGGTTAGACTAAAAGGTAAAATGTGAGGTATAATAGATAGGGCAAACTAATCAACTGAGGACACCGAAGTTGCAAGTCTAGTGTCAATAGGTGAAAATTAAGATAAACAGGAATAGTGTAGATCATTTGTGACATGGTTGAAACTCTGTGGGAAAATTCACGGAAAACTTCACGGTGCTCTCAAAAAACAGGGTTGAATCTAGAAACGGATAGCATCATGTGAATTAGCGTTGAAAAAACAATGCAAATTCACGTGCCAAACTTTAGATAATTGTGGGATTGCGCACCTTTTCTTGCTAGCTGAACTGGTAGTGCGCAATAAAAAAAATTGGTTGAGGGGTCAAATTTCCAAAAAAATTTTAGGTAGAATCCGAATCTAGAATAAAAAATGGGGGTTCCCATTTGAAATAACGCGAAACGCGCAATTCCTTGTTAAAAATTAGTGAAGTTACTATTTGAAATTTTTTTAGTTTCGGTGATTACGGATTAAATTTTTAGGCCATCAGTAAATACGGCTCCTGATGTAAAACATTAAATTTAATGGAAGATTCTACCTAGTGAGACAGTACTCTTTGGTAGACCCTACAAAGATGTTCGTGAATTCTACCGGTAATATGATTCTTTATAGTTCTGACTGACTCTTGGTTGTCTTGTTTCATTATTCTTTCACGCTCTCCATGCGATATTCGTGTAGCTCATCGTACTCTTGTTTCTGTGCCTGGTAACTATGCGTTGGACATATGAGAAACTAGTGTGAATGAGGAATTCGCTTTCTATATCACAGCTGTTTCTCCTTTCTCAGTGATTTTTTGTTTGAATTGTAACATTACATAGAATATTTTCGCTGTCTTGAATCTAATTACTCGATTCACCTTCGGGTTGGTTTTACCTTTACCAAGTTGAAAAGGTATTGCTGATGAAAGGTAAAGGTTTTAGAGCCTAGGTCAACATCGACTTGGAAAATGAACCGTTCCTGGATTGCATTTCTCGTTTGCACCTTTTACCTTGGCTTTTCTGAGGTTAGTAAAATTATGTAATGAAGATATTTGTATTGCTACGTATGCTTCTCCGTAAACAATCTCACGACGGATGGCTTACTGATGACACCCCTTATTGCTTTGGCAGGCCAACTATGAAGATGCTCGTTGCTTTTGTACGTGCACCGTGATCAATGGAACCCAGCGTTACAAAGAACTTCACATAACCAATGTTCCTCCAAATAAGTAAGCTATAAGTACCTACATTCGGCTGAAGTAGAGAATAGGTGACCCCTTCTGATAAGAAGAATATATCGATGTTTTTATAGGATCGTAATCTCGACTTCTACCCTACATTCTTGTCCTATAAGTAAATTGGAAGTGTCAGACTTACCCTTAACTACCATGGGAAATTTTGTACTAGTACAAGTCACACATGGTTTTTCTACCTCACAATAGGGAGATGAATTTAGGAGGCCATTTGAATTGCTTATAAATTCGATTCAAGCATCTATAACGAAGGTTTTTGATGAATCCACGTAATGTATTCAGTCAACTAATCTGTTTGGTTCCAATATCTTGGTTATTCACTGAACATAATATTTATTTTATATTCATAGTAATACGTTAATAAAATCAAAAATTAACACTTTTGCCCGGGACATATCGTGGGGTTCCGGGTAAAAGTGATCAAGTAACATTTTTTTCGAAATGAGCTTTTTTTGTCATTCCGGTACTAAGGACTGTGTGTTGTTGCTAAAAACGTTATCTTCAAACTGTTGAGTACAAAATACTTGAAAATAAATTTTACCTGCCTGACCCAAAGAGTTTCATGTGACCAAACGGCATTTGAACTCAACCACCCAACACGAGATGGATTATAAATGTACTCTCGCTGGTGCATGTAAATGTTATCAATTGCCATTTGATCACTTTTACTGTGTAAGATTTGTAAGATTGCATAGTGGGCAGGTGAAAACGACCAATTACAGTGGTAGGTAATGGAGAACCTTTTCTAACAAAAATAGGTATATCATTGTTATTAGATGCTTGGCAATACGATAAATTAACGAAAAAACTATTCAATTCGACTTTTTTTTTTCGAAGAATTGAATTGATCAAGTGAGTAGAGCTTGAAACTCCAGGCAGGTAGAATTGATCAAATAAGAGTTTTTCGAATGAACAGCTTCTATTTTGTCTGAAGCACAATATCATAGGAGGGCACTAGCTAATTACCTACAGGATAAAGACAAATCGAAAGATAGTAGGATGAGACATCACACAATTAGTGCTGTTCAGGGACTAGTTCAAGTACAAACTGGCAATCACATATCTACCTGCCAGTAATAACCTACCTTGGGTCCTAAGTAATATAATCTCCCATTGAGTATTCTCAGCATACTTGAACGCTCTAACATAGCATCTTCAGAACTATGAAGATTGTAAAATGATAGTATCATATCAACAAATACATATCATATAAAATTGAATTTTTCGCCTATATTTTTTTTTGCTATTTGATTCCAGTGACTGCGATTCTATCCCTATTGACGCTATTGACACGCCAAACAAGACTCAGGAGCTTTGTCCAAGGTGTGAATGCAAATACGAGAGTCGCAACACTAACATAATAAAGGTGAGTGATATTGGTGTTTCTATGGTTTATTGGGGTTCGGTTCAAACTTTTCTTGAATATTGATTAATGTTGAAGCATTATTCCTAAATCTATCTGATCACAAAGTTCATTTGTTCCCTGACACCTTATTTTGATGATTGGTGATACATGAGATATTGTGTTGTCCGAAGCAATCATTGTGCCTTGAATCTACTCGTAAATTGTTTTTCACAAACCATACTTACCTTGAATTATGAGAAATACAAGATATCTGCTCATCAGTAGTAAAAATTATTCTTTTAATTTCAGTAACCCTAAATTATTGTCTCACTAACCGACAATGTGTTATGTTCAACGAGTGTAACTTACAGTTGAAGAAGTTTGATTAAATCGGCCCCATAGCTCAACCCGTTACAGTGTTGCATCTAAAGGGAAATTTCCTGTTCGTCGTAAGGACAGGAGTTCAAATTCAATCAGAGGTATCAATATTTTTGGGCCATCACAGTTGGTCCAGGCAATAGGACCTGAAATAATATGAAACTACAATTAATTAAATCCCCCTCGATCGAAAAGGGGGATTAAATACGATTTAATTGCCCAATTTTGAATTGAGGCACTCCGATTGGACTGCTGTAAATGCACCTTGGTAAATTAGCTTCACTAGTGGTTGGAAGTTGTAAGCTAAAGATGTGTTTGATTGACAGGAACGTGTGGGAAGTTTTGTTTGGAATTCAACTGATTTTCTCAAGTGTCTAGTGGTGTTTGATTTGTACTGAAATAAAATGTTCTACTGCAAAGTATATAGAGAGTTCACGGATTTACCAATGGATAATCTAACTTTTAGCCGTATGATAGCTGTTGCCACACTGGTGCAACTGGTAATTTTCACTCTGAGAGTGTTTAGCTTTCATTTTGAACGTGCTAGCTACAACTTCTACCACTGGTGGCTATGTTACCACAGGGCGTTATGGGAACAGCTTGTCCAATCAGAATGCCTTAATTCAGTAATAAGCGATTCATCTCCATTTAAAATGCCTGTGTTCAATTGTCAAGGCATTGGCTTATGTTCAATGGATTTTCTCAACTATTAACTTTTGTAACTATTTGGCACAACCCATACAAAGTGAAACAGATTTTGCCTAAGCCTCACAATAATAATAATATTATTCACACTAGTTTAATGGCCCTGCTACGCAGGTTAAAAAGAAATAGGTGAATAACACAATTTTTTTTTCGTGATTGATTATTGCGACTGAAAAATCAAATACATTTCATCTGGCAATTTTACATATCAATAAAGGTACACTCCAAGAGGGTAGGCTTAGCAAAATGTAGCCCTTTATTATATAGCTCAATTAATTAGCACGGAGTTCGATTGCACTTCTATTCACGCAGCGCAACTAAATCCAGTGGTTTGTTTCACTTGAGACGTCGGATTTCACCTTCGTTGTCCAAAACGTAGAGCATCTCCGGGTTCACGTGTTTGTGGAGGCGATGTTCATGCTTCCTTGCGTATTTTGCAATAATTTCATAGACTGTCTCCATCCTCGATGAATATCATCGTTTCGCATGTACCAAGGGGCTCCAACTATACTTCTCAGTATTTTATTCTGAAAGGTTTGGATTTTCTTAATATTTGATTTCTTGGCACAGCCCCAGATCTGTATTACATAGGTCCAAATAGGGCGAAGGATCTGCTTATATATAAGCAGTTTGTTGTGAAGTGAGAGATGGGAATTCCTTCCCATTAGCCAATACATCCTTCTGTACTTGATTTTAAGTTCTTCTTTCTTCTTTTCTATGTGTTTATTCCAGTTTAATTTGAAGTCAAGTGTCAAACCCAAATATTTAACTGCTTCAGTATGCGGTATTTTATTCGAATTGATCTCAACATCCAAGATTGGGACTTTTCGGTTAGTGAAGTTGATGTGGGCTGATTTTGATTCGTTCAGCTTCATTCTCCACATCTTGGTCCATTTACAAACCTCAGTAGTAGACGTCTGTAGTTTGCGTGTTGTAGCTTCTATATCATCTCCAACAGAGAGGATAGCCGTATCATCTGCAAAGGTGGCAACAGTTGTGCCTTCTTGTTGGGGTAAGTCCCGTGTGTACAGGAGGTAGAGTACTAAACAACACAATGAGGGAGTATAATAACAATATTAAAAGTCAAAAAATCGTATATCCCAAATCCCCGAGGAGAGGACCACGTCGCTTGCCCTGGGAGACGCTTCCCCCCGCTTGGGCCCTCCTTCCTTCACTGGCGGGGTCGGGGGGGGGGGGGGGGGGGGGGGGGAGCAGGTCGGTTGCCCTGGGAGACGGGGGCGAGAATTCCACCCGCCCAGCGTTACCACCCCCTGAAACGTCGATATACTCAGATAAGCTGGTTTTTATATAGTGTGATGATCATTATCATTCACAATGTAAATGATTCTAATACATGAATGTTTGTCTCAACTCATCTGTACAATTGAATATGCATTCTTGTTAATTATTTTTGCAGGTGGTTGTTGCAATCGTAATTTGGGTAATTTCCATCCTCGTCATCTACATGTTCTTCCTTCTTTGTCTGGATCCCCTTCTGAACAAACGTGCTAAGAGCAGTTACGTCGAACACACAAATGAAGAAGTAAGACTTGTAATACCTATTTTATGTCAGTGTTAGGAATAATTGGTTGTCAAGACGATGTTACAAGCTCTCTGCAACCTTATGAATCATTTGCAATGTAGGATGTGCATTTTTTAGACCGAGCGATGGAACACAAAGGCCCGACCAAACATCAAGCTTTAGTGCAGAAGTATTAGCAGTGATAAAAGTAGTAGAACACGTCATGTCCCAAGCTTCAAACAACTGCTCAACATGGTTAATCATCACGGACTCGATGAGCATTTTGAAAAATATTGATAATCCCGATGCACGTAGAGGAGACAACCATCCAATAGGCCGGTTGGTGACACTGTTTTCCAGAGGGCAAACAGTAGGCAATCGCTTCATCTTCAAATGGGTCAGGGGTCACAGTGGATTCCATGGCAATGAGAAAGTCGATACTCTTGCGAAAATAGCAGCTGCAGGGAACAATTGGGGTGACTGCAGAATTCCATACGCCAATTTTTACTAAATGAAGTGTTTTTTCTACTGAGCCTAGCAGAATTTCTTATTCTGCTTTTGAAAACACTAATGGAGTCTGCGATTCCCATTTTTGATTTGAGGGGGACTCTATGCGGATTCGCATATCCCAGCCACAGCTCGGCACTGGTCACTAGAGTGGTCCACCCACTGCCACCCTTCGTCCTCTGCAGCTGCATGTAGGAAAACCAACCTTCAAGTCCAGGTCCTATACGTAGAAAGCTCATAACACCTTACTGAACTGAAAAATTCTATGATAAACTCTCATTATTAACACAAATTACGATTGTTTTAGGACGATTCAACGAGCGTTGGGCCTTCAGGTGCGCCAATCTCTTCCCATCAGATGGGCGTACGAGGTAACGTCCTCAACCGCGTTGGACATCAACAAGATAAGTGGAAGCGTCAAGTAAGAGAACAGCGGAAGAACATCTACGACAAACACACCATGCTCAACTAGAAACAGTAAAGTGATGGTGTCCCCGGAATTATTCATATATTACTTACGTATTACTATCCCAAGTCAAACCTCAGTCTCCCCGAAATCCACAGTTGTGTTGAGAGTTTGTAGATGAAAGTGGAAAATTAGGGCTACCTTTTATTCTACTAGATATCTCCAATAGTCTGTCAAGTTCTGTTTGGATTCATTACATATCCTATCCATTTGTGATTAGTTGTTGGGATCCTCGAAATCTTGACTGTGATAATTTGTACTTTGTTTACATTTGGCCTGGATCAGGAGTAGCGTGAGTAGGTGGCAATTACGAGGTGTCAACAAACCAACACAATTTGGACTGTAGAAACTGCGTGGAGTGTTGTGAAGCAGGGGCAGCTCTAGTTTGTCTGATGAGGTGAACCCAAGTCCGGAAAAAGGTGGTGTGTGTGAAGAGAGTGTACGCGTAGGGGGGGGGGGGGGGGGGGTTAAAAATTTAAAAAGTCAATAGGCAGTTCTCACTCAGTGTTTCAAGAATCATGGATATTCGTTGGATGATGTTACATGTTACTCACGCACACCTATCATGATTTATTCAAGGTACAGTACAAGCCAGTAGAAAGGGATTTGCCAACATTGAGGCGATCAAGTCCTCCCCGTCTGCCCCAACCTCCAACCAAACAGACAAAACCACTAGTATTCCACGGCCTCCCATGATGGGCAAGATCATGCATAGCCAACAATGTGATTTATGAGTATATACACTACCACAGAGCCATGGTTAGGGAGATTACCGTTCCGCAGAAAAATTTCGAATCCTTGGTTTACCTTTATCCTACCAAACGATACCTGTCCGACGGGATGTTGGACGTTCATCAGGGACTAATTTTGCTTGTGGGATTCTTGCCGAAAAGGACATTGAGTTTTTCGAAGGAGCATGATGACATTGTTGGCAGGGTTATCCATTATAATGAAAATATTAAAAACGCTAACACCAGTTTAATTGAAAAAATACTTTGCCAAAAAATAGAACAAAAAAATTGACGAGTAACTGCCTCCTGGAAAGTTGATTTCATTAGAATTTAACTTTACTAATCAAACACAACTAAACTAGTTATTCCTAAGTTTATTTAAAAAAAAAAAAATCGTACAGTGTAAAAGAAACGTGTAGAAATGGAGTAAGAATGTATGTAAATGAAATTAAAAAGCACAGTGTTGTAGGATGAAAATTAAACAAGAGAGCAGAGTCCGTTTACCCCACTTTCCCAGGCAAATAGCTGATCTGATTGGTTTTCAGATGAAATTTTGTCATGGTGAGGAAATAGCACCCTCCACTTTTTTTGAGCCATATATTATGTATCCTCAGAGAAAAGTCCGTTGTCATGACAATATTATTGTAGTGGGCTCACTAACACTGCAGAAGGTAACTGCTGCCGGCAATGATTTAAAGCAGGGGTCTCTAAACTTCGGCCCGCAGTTTGGAAATTTGGTCCCGCGGACGCCAATGGAAAAAATTAGGCTACCCCCAGAAGAGAAAGATAAGTCAGCCATGTGACCCAGCGAAAGCTATTATGAAAAACTTATAATCATACAATTGAAAAAATATGTTTAATCACTAAAAACAAAGTTTTGGTTCCTATATTAGGCCTAATTTTCAATTTGTCTAATTCGTCTAGGAGTACTTAGAAACTATGTTTTCAAGTGTCTTGACTTTCAAAATTTTCCATTCCTGAAAATTCAATTGTTAATATTTGTTATTGAACAACTAAAAGGTATTTTCGAATTTAAAAAACGACAATCTTTAAAAACTAATTTTTCGTACTTATATTATACCTAATTTTGAATTTGTCAAACTCGTCTAGGAGTTCTTAGAAACACTGATTTCAAGTGTCAAATTTTCACAAGGGCCCACCCTCCAGATTATGATACAGCCCTTGGGGCAAATGATTGGGATACCCCTGATTTAAAGGATTGTATAGCAGCGCCTTCAAAAACGTGTAGCTACCTGTTTTCAGTATAATCATTTCTGGAATGAATCTGCTAGCTTCAACTGTTGTGAATTTAGCAAATCGAATGGTAATTTTAGTGAAAGTATTCGTGGTGTGGGATACCCCAAATTGCCTTAACTTAGAGCCGCCCCTGAGATGGAGTAATAACAATGAAACTGCATATAGCAGTAGTTCTGTACAGAATTCTGTACACACACAGTCTAGTCTTCAGGACTACTGTATAGGGCTTCGTTTTACTATTCCAGCTCCAAGTTTTCTTATTAGTCTTCTCTCCATGCCGTAGAATCTTGAGTCGTTTTCAATCTTATCTTAACGTTGCCATTCTTATATTAACGAAGGTTTTTTACTAGAACATACGTTTCCGAATGAGATAACGATATGCGTGAATGAGCAACTGCTGACTCAACGCCGCTTGGTATCAATGGTTTGTTGACCACTGAGGAAATGTGTGAAGCCCTCATTAATCAAGTTTTTCCTCTTGAGGGCAATGCATTGGCCTTCGAGGCAATGAGTGGGCGATGCCTCCATTCCTCACGCAGTTGCAGCTTTTTTCGGACTGGTATGGGGCTCTGATCGCCTATCTCCAATACGATGTATGATCCTACATAAAATAGTAACTCAAAATCAGATTACTAATCGGAGTTTTAGAAACCAGAAACTTGACAACTTACCCAGAAAAACTGTAAACTTCGTATTTATTTCAAGTTATTAAAAACTTGACTGGCTATTAGTAGTCTCGAATGCATTTCTCTGTAGAAGAGATGATTGTAACGACGAAGAGATATGGGTTGATTTTGAAGGGCCCAATTTTTGGACTTGGTATTGTCCAATTTTTCCTGCACTGATGATATCTAAATTCTGCAAATAATTTCATTTTCGATTACGGTGTATGTTGTAAGTAATTTTGAAGGCAGAGTTTAATAGTTTTTTTTTATGAACCAATCTCAACTTCCTTTTCGGATACGACTTGATTCCATTTCCCAAACCATCTATCTGGATCGTTAAATTGTTGCCATAATTAACTGTGGCATCTCTCTTATATTTTGCATTTGGAAATGTGTTTAATTATTGTCTTAACGTTCTACATTACCCCTTCATTTCTAATCGAAATTATTTCCAGGTCCTATGTGAAATGTATTTGACAGCAATAACGTGGTTGAATTGAATGTACCTAGTTTTGTGAATTATGAAGCTATAAATATTGTTTCGTCTTCGTTGTAATATATAGATTTTTAACTGTATTTCTTTTGTGGCACCATATAAATGCCAGATTTTTCCTTTAGAATTTTTTCGACGCCATTATATTTGGTATTTCTACCTTGAAGTAAGTAGGTATTGATGTTCCGAACCATGTTCTTTAAAGAAATCATCCACTGTACGTTAATACGTGGCTTTTGTAAAATTGATAATTATACGTCTAATGTGTTGTTAAGTTTTTCTCTGGCAAGTATTATTCATACGTGATTGATTAATCCATATCCAACATGTAGTTGTTTCGAATAGTTTGCATTCAATTCATCGTTTGTGGAATGAGCTACACTCTTGATACTAGGGATTTTCGTTGATATATATTTTAGTACTAAATTTAAATAAACGTACTTTACTCCGAAAATAGCGTTGAAAATTATTCATTTTTCTTATCGAAGTTCTGCATCCTTGATAGTATCCACGAGGAAAAATTTAATGGAATTGGGATCAAAACAATGTAAACAATAAAGTAAGTATATTAGATATATTACAGCTTCGCATAATAAGCTAGTGTTATCAAAATAGTTTACTTCGTCGGATCATTACAATAATACTATTAACAGAATCAGTATAGAAGGGTGCTTTCACAACATAAATTTCATAGAATTGGAAATAAGGGAATCCTCATCTGGGTGGTAAGCATGGGCACTCGTTTAAAATAGGTAGACCCACGGGCTTTTAGAATTGGGAAAATTTAATTGCGATGACAAGCTGTAATGTTTTTGCTTACGCAGTAGTTCAGCTATTCTCGCTGTTTTATGTTTGGTGTTATATCATAGTCAAGCATACGTATATTACGAAGAATTATCTAAAAAGCTGACTTAGATATGAAAAGTAAAACCCCTGGAAAAATTGGTGGAATTTCGTGGCCCCAACATGTAGCTACTCCATTTCCGTCAAAAATCGTCGAATTAATTCATTCTTCGAACATCTGTGAGGTGTTGCCTCATTTGATCGCCTTAATCTTGGTCAAAAAAGATCGAAGCAACTAAAGTGTATTTAATCAATATTCAACGGAAGCGTTAGAATCATTCGATTTTGTCACATTTCAAAACAAGAATTTGAAAAGATCTCTTAATGTTTCAACGTGAGACAGTTCCAATGAGGTAACGGTAGAGGAGAGAAGTACAGGCAGGTCTGTGGGTTGTTGCCAGATGATCGACTTTCCTTACTAACGGATTAAATATTGAGAACATTCCAGCGGCTGGAATTCAGGGAACCACTGTCCCTCAAATTTTAGTTTAGAATTTCTCTCCTAGCAAAGGCAGCCTTGAAGTAAATAGAGAGATCTGAGGAGTTCCCTAGGAAATGTATTTTCCTACTCACCGCTCTCTCAATTATAAGTTCAGTAGGATCTATCAGAAGTCAAAATCTTTTTTGAAAGTAAAAAATATTACAAGACTTTTGTAACTTCCAGCAATAAAGCTGTTCTCCAGTGTTTCATAGTCTTCCCAGGATGAACAAGTCAAAGTTGAAGCGACATTTCCTTTACAGCCAGGGTCATTTGAGGGTTTATGTTTCATTTAGGTTGGTGTGTTGAATTGAAAACTCATGCATGGAAGCATCGGAAGATTATTAGAAATGATAGCTAAACACGTTTATAAAAACAACAACTAGGTAGTTGGCCACACCTCAGGATTTCGTACATACAATGTGGGGCACACATACAGCCAGTGTGCCGTTGTAGAATTTACTATATATGTGATAAATAACTTTAACATAATCACATTCTTCATTGGACAACTCTTACAATCATGGGAGATCACACTTAACACATCGATTCCAGATGTTGCAACTGGAACTTCTTCAATTCGTATAAATCCTCTACACTTTCGTTCAACAAAGTTCACAATTATGTCTGATCCGACAAAACAAATTAAATTAACAAGAAACAGCTAAAATCCTACAAAGAGAACGTACTTAATCTTCACTTAGCCTTATAGTGATGGATTTATCACAAAGAAACAAAATTATCTAGGTTTTGCCTAAAATCAAAAAACAGCCATGTTCACTCATTCTTTTCACCTTAAAAAAAGAAACCAATTAGAATTCGACTATTTCGTTTTTTGTTTTGTTTTAAAAAACAATCAAAATAATTTTGATTGTTTTTTTAAATTGTTTTTTAAAAATTGTTGTTGACAATTATTGTCAACAAAAATGACAAACGAAATAAAATCTTAGGAACTCATACAAATTTTGATACAGGGACTAATTAATAATAATTGAAGGGAGTTTGCAAGTAAGGGATGTAAATGCACCGATTTGCGATTAGTATCCTTTGATGTAGGCAGCCAGATGTTTTCGGTCTTCATCCGATAGACCAGTCCGCAGAGTTCTTCTCACTGTGGGAAGGAATTCAACATCATACATAATAACTGTGGAAACAGGTGTGGGGCTTTTAACGTACAGGAGGTCATTTCGAATTATTTGTTCTGTGGGAAAAAAAATCACTTGAATGGGACGGTTAACCAAATTTCTGCAGTAAACGTTATTTCTGGTAAATAAGTAAATTGTATAAACATATTGTTTACAGGGTACAATAAATAGCATAATAAAAGGTTTATTGTTATGCTTTTTCCATTAAGATATTCATGGCATTACGATTCAATCACCCTTAACGACTTTAAGAGAATATTAAATCCTTGAAAGTTGAGAGCCCTCGTGAAGTGATGTTGAACGAATGATAGACGGAGCAATATTACAACTGACCTTTATAATATCAACAAACATGCAGGATGGGCAGTAGACAGGAATCATTCTAGAACCTAAATCAAATCAGGTGAGTCAATAGTGGAGTTTTATTTATTTGAGGGTATAGAGAAGTTGTGTTCTGATGAGAGCAGCATTATGACAAACATGAATAGACTGTGACGGTTTGCAGGGTCTTGTAGAACTAAGAGAGGCCCTTTATGAACGCCTTAATCAACTAACAGTTGTGGGTACCGTTTAGGAAGTTCAATCCAAATAACCATGAACTCAGGTCACATCTGAGGGAGTGTCCATGAGTGAAGTTGAGTTGAAAAGGCAGTCTTTCAAATATTATTTATCAGCTGGCTAATTTAATAAGGATCTTCTAAGGATTCATCTATTTCCATTGAGTTGAATTAACAAAACATCTCTTTCCTTCCATCTATCTATCACAACATCAATCTATTTTCTTGCTCAACCTGGCTCCTTCAGCAGTACAGTGGGGCTTGTGAATCATGAATAGAGATGAAATCCATGTGAAAATTTAATTCACGAAAATTACTCAACTAAATCTACATTTCATTTCTTTTGAAAATTACTCGTAAGTTAGTTGGTCTTGTACATTGAAATCTGTGGAATTTAAAATAGGCATACAATTACTGTCAATAGGGTTTGAAACTCAATAGATTTTGTTTTGCTGTGGTTTTTGGTGGTTTAAATTCAAGAAATGTATTAGTAATAAATGAGTACTCTATCAAGAGGCAAGAAAAACATTGACTTGTAAAAGTGTGGAAAGTGTGAGTGGGGGAGAACACTCGTCGCCAGGGAGAGGTTATGGTACTAATGCAGAATTGTCAAACAAGTTTGACCTCACAGATTTTGGTATGGTACTTTTCATGTGGAATGCCGGATTGAAAATGAGTGCTATTAGGCTCAATATAATCCTCTCATTCTAGCTGCGATCTGTGTTACTTGTTGTGTTATAAGTTGAGAGTTTGGTTAGCTGTAGTAAACGAGTGATCGTCCAGAATGTTACGTTCAAGGACAATAACTCATAGTCGACCCCCCACCCCTTTAGTAGCAAGGACAGAAGTTTAAACTCAACAGAAGTATCAATGTTTTTTGGGCGACGGCTGAAGGACCCAAAATAATACGAAACAATAATTAATTAAATCCAAAACTCTGTAAGTAAACATCACATTTTATAAACATTTCTTTCAGCGAGCATCCAATGAGCCAGCAGCCTGCAGTCTCACTTCGACCTATGGCAAACCAGCCGAGACAGCTAGTACTTGTTTCCGGGGAAATATTATGGGTATATCCAAAGAATAGGTAACGCACCTCTTATCAGTGATAAGTTATCACACCCGCGATATCGATATAGGTCCACGGTATCGATTTATCGAAGAAACGTGTTATTAAACATCGGATTAATACCTCAGCTGTGCAACAATATGGGGGTTTTGTCCAAAACAAAAAAAAAACATCTCAGCTGGGCTAGAATACCGGTGTTTTGTCCGGGATTAAAAGAAACATGAATACGAATGAAAGCAACAATTTCTGGTTTGAAAGCAAAAATCTCCTACCGTCTAGTTTGGTGGTCTGGATGCTCGCTACGCTCGCATCTCAAAAACAAAAAAATATCCTACATCGATCCTTCTAGTGAAGTATAGATCAGAAGAAACAGAAATAGGAATGAAAGCATGATGGTAAGAATGATGGCATTATATCGATGTAATAATCGATAATTAGATCGATGTAAGGACACATCGATCTTATCTGATAAGATCGTGATAAGAGGTGTGCGTTACCTATTCTTTGAATTAGCCATATTATGTTCGAAGAGTGTAACTCACAGTCAAAAAGTTTTGATTAGAAAAATTTCCGCGTAGCAGTAAGGACACGAGTTCAAACTGAGTCAGGAGTAAACATATTTTTGAGGTGTAACAAAATCGCCTAATTGAAAGACGCCTTCCTTTACGGCTCGATCAACTTAGAAGCCTACGGAAATCCAATTCCCTCCTGTGGTGAGGGAGGAACTGACAAGTTCGCTTCAAAAACCTACACAAATATTATAGTAACAGCCTGCCAACTTTCTAAATGATTAGCTTATACTAACACATCAAATTGCGATTACCATTTCAAATACAAAACCATGCAGTATTTAGAATCAACGCAAAATAGAAAACATAATTTTGTAATCTTTCAATATCCAATATTTAGAAATGAAATGTTCACGGACAATACAAATAAGAAACAACAATTAACATGATCATGTCAGCAATAAACTTCCTCAAGGTTACTGTAGAACTATGGTTCTATCTCGTGTGAACATGTACTTTTTGTAAATTTGTGTGGTGTCTATTTAGAGGGAAAAAATAACTGAAGCATGACTTTACGCACTTCCTTATTACGCATCAAGTGGATAAGCTTCCTCTTCTTCTTTTTATCAATACATTGTTTTTGTATCAAGCCTAATAAGGTGGTTAGTGATATTCAGAATTGTGGAGAATAAGAAATTTTGTCATTTTATCGGAATTAAAAAGCTCTTTTTCTACGGTTTGAGGGAGCAAAACTAGAGTTTTGAAAGAGTTAGAAACCAATTTGGAAAGCTATAAGTCTAGAACGTTGTAGCTATGATATAAACATCTTTCAATGGAAAGCGAAATGGGTAGGTAGTAAGCATTTAGGCCACACGGTTCTGTTATGTGTTTTCACTCTTTTCATTACCGTATCTACACTTTGAAAAGTGGACTTTTGAATTGAGTCTTCGGCATTCCTTCAGCGCTGGTGTTGTGCCGCGTGACTCCCCAACGTTCTGCCTATAAAATGTCGTTATCAACATTCAGACTATTTTCTCATAGCCATTTTGCATCTTGGTAAGTTTGGTGTTACACTCTGTTATTAGCACACACAGCACACATTAAAACGGAAAACTCGAGCAAAAGATTCCAACTGCAACCATAATGGCGTCACTGTACTTCAAGGACTGTCAGTACCAAGTACATTTAATGTCATTTACAAGCTACCACCTGGTGATTATTATAAGTGTTATGGGCCTGTGAGTGGGGGCTGGGAAATTTCAGTCTTATGTTCAGGTGCTGCTGGGAGTGAAGGAGAGCTGTTTTAGTTAGGTTGGTTTCGTACCAATTCGTGTCCATCAATACGATAATTGTTTTTAGCATGGTACATGCTTCAGCCCTGGACTAACTACCCAAAAAAAGTGGAAGTGTCACACGTACCAGGGCGCCAGGAACCTAGACCGTCTCGTGGAATTTATCAATCGAGGACCAAATTCGTGGGAATCCATGACTTATTCTTGAAGTGCGGATTTTTGTTATCCCCATAATGACAACCGATTTCTTAATTTTTGTTTTAATTTCTTCTTCTTTGATAAGTACTAAAACATCGTTCTAACCAACCTAGCAAACACTCGAGAAACGATTTTGACTCCAATGGACTGGTCCAACTCCAATAACCTCGACAACAGATGCAAACAACCGCGCGTTTTAGCAAGAGTGGCGAGAGAAAATCAAACCGATTTGATTTTAAGCCAACACACACGACTTAGTTGTCATGGTTTGACGAGAAAATCGCCCGCCTCGCTAAAGACGCTGAACCCGCCCGACCCGCCGGTATCGCTTAGGTCCCGCTCACATGGGACACGGCGTTATTTCGAATAATCATACTCATTTGAGCAGTTTTTGTTCAAATTAATTTCTTGTTTAACTGAGGAGGATCTCAGAGATACCCAAGGATTTGCACAGGCGGGCCATTTGAATGAACAGGAAACTGTTAATTCAATTGCGTGCTTGAGTGGAAATGATGCATGGGTGATTATAGGAACAAATGAGATGGCTTGTACATTGGGGACCTGAGAAGCAGCTTTATTTTGATTCTGTATACTTCATGATTTCTCAATCAAGAAAATCAAGTCGAGGTATTGACGTGACATCAACATCGACAAAGTGGACGTATAAGAAGAATTAAAGTTACATTCCACTGCAAGGGCAGTTGACTAGTTTTCAACGAAGGCCTCACTGGATCTTATTTTCACTAGTTCAAAACGAATGATGGTTCAAGTAGATGACCGGTTTATTCAATGGTATGATTTAGGTAATGGGCAAAATATTATCTGAATATTATCCTGTAATTAAAAATTGTCAACAAGCGCAGGCATTGTAATATCTCTAAAAATTCAACACCTGTCAAGCTCAGGTGTGAAAACTAACAATGGACGAATTAAAATGCTTTTGAACGGAGGATCAAATATCATTTAGGGGCAAACCGAAAAGAGAATACACCAAATGATTAATATCTGCTCTATTGGTGTTAGTAGGATTCGATATTCGCACATGCGCTGAGGCTATCTATGAATCAGTGGCGATAATTACGTATCATGAGTAGACATGAATAATCCCAGTGTACTATAAAAATAGGAAGAAACATTTGAAGTGTGTGTTACAGGATTTTGGAAACAACACTACCTTGGAACCAAAAACTTCAAGTACTTTGAAATGGAATACATGATTGTGTGGGTATTTGGAAGGAATGACTCTGTATAGTTAGAAATTGGTAACGAATTACAATTACGCCATAATGAATGCTAATGGAATCGAAAACAATATTTCACAACACAAAGAATGCTCACAAACTACCTGGAACGAAATATCCGTTTTGTATCTACCTTTCGCTCGAAGAGTTAATGTTTTTTTGAAGTTTTTCTTAGGAGTTAGGGGCTTACGTTGCCCCCTTCTGGCAAATTGTCTCGCGTCCGAGATCGTTTGACCACTGCATCAAAACAATATTTTCGACAACTCCGATAAGTTAATGAGTACCTACCTACCACATCATATAGACAAGTATTTAATATTGAGAACTAGATAAAATATTAAACGTAGGGTTGTAGTAGGACTCTTACTGCATTTTCTTATTTAATATTCAGAAAACATGAGGGGATGATGGCGGTACAGATGAATGAAATGACGGTGAATATGATCCACTTTGCTTTTGGAGTGGGAATTGAATGCTTAATATAAATAAAAGAGCACTCTTGTGTTGAAATTAGACAAAAAAAAGGGTTCAAAATGAATGCATACTTTTAAAGTATGGTTGATCACAAAGCTGACAGCACACACGCATTTTACAAATTAGTAAGTAGCCAACTTAGTGTTGCAACAAGCTAGGCGTTTTGGGGAGTTCATTTAAAAAAAAAATTAAATTAATAAAATAAAATAAAGCTTCTTAAATATTTACATACACAATGCATTTCTCATACTTTGTAAGAAACCAAATTATTTAGGATTGAAGACAATCATTATATTAGACAATTATTATATCTAGTATTATCTAGATATACCTGATTCGTTCAAAAGAACGGTAGTGGGCATTTCTTTTTTTGATGTACTTTCTATGAGTAGGTATCATGGGGGAAAGTTGACATGAATATGAGGAACTTCATTTCAATTTTGATGATGATCGTGTTCCAAGATGAAGGATGAATGGGAGGGTAGTGATACGAATGGTGATCGATACAAATAGATAAATTTATAGGATTAAGACTCAATAAATTATAATCAAAATTTTCCTTTTTTTCTGACATAAGCCTTTTGATGTCCCCTGTATTGTTGGTGGAAAGTAACAACAAATTTTGAGGGAAGGCGTAAACTTTTTTTTTGTGACTTAAAAAAGCCATTTTCGAACATAGGTAATGAAACAAAAAGCCTTTAACTTCTAATACTAGGCTCAAGTAAAAAATAAGGTTCCCAAATTTAGTTCAGGTGGAAGGCATTTCTCATTATAATCGAGGAGTACACCATCTGAAAGCTTGTACTTCAAATTTTTTTTCAACATAGCCGCCAGATTTTTCTATACATTTTCGCTGACGAGTTATCCACTTTTGAAAACCCTCTTCGAAGAACTCCGCCGCCAGGCCGTTGAGGAAGTTTGTGACCGCTTCCTGTACCTCTTCGTCCGATCTGAAGCGCTGTCCACCCAAGTGTTGTTTCAATTTGGGAACAAGTGATAGACGCTGGGAGCAACATCAGGGCTGTAGGGGGCTTACTGAACCACATTCCAGCCGAATTTCTCGATTAAGGCACGGGTCTTCTTGGAAACAAGCGGGGGCGCGTTATCGTGGTGCAGCCTAACGCCTTTGATCAATCTTCCTCGCCTACGAATTTGAATGGCTCTTTTGAGTTTTTCAACGTTTCGCAGTATCTGTCCGAATTTATTGTCGTCCCTGTAGGCATAAATTTGGTAAGCAAGACACCCTGTCGGTCCCAGAACTCCGTAGCCATCACTTTTCCTGCGGGGAGCGTCTGCTTGAATTTCTTCGGAGGCGGCGATTCGGGATGTTTCCATTGTCGTGATTGCATTTTCGTTTCCGGGGTAACGTAGTGGAACCACGTTAAAACAACAATTGGGCGGAAAACGCTTCAGATCGGACGAAGAGGTACAGGAAGTGGTCACAAACTTCCTCAACGGCCTGGCGGCGGATTTCTTCGAAGAGGGTTTTCAAAAGTGGATAACTCGTCAGCAAAAATTTATAGGAAAATCTGGCGAAGTAGAAAAATAGTTTCAAGTACAAGCTTTCAGATGGTGTACTCCTCGATTATAATAAGAAATGCCTTACACCTGAAAAAAATGTGAGAACCTTATTTTTTACTTGACCCTCGTACAACGTTCCACCCATGTTACTTTGTTACTGTACAGCACCCAACTTTCTTTAATCCGGTAGATTCATATTGGTTTTTTTGTTCTATTAATTCGTAGTTGTAAAAGATTAGATGACAGTATTAATACCCAATGTTATTTGGACCTAAAAGCTCTAAGTATCAAAAACTAGAGTGGATAATTTCCGAACTAATCGAATTATTGTTCCACCAGCTATTAATGTAACTACAATACCCATTGATCGATTATGACCCCAGCTTTTCCCAAATATGTTGGCACTTAATGATAATTCTACATTAAACTCAAATTTGGAAACTTACAGGATTTTCTATCTGCGTTTCGAGTTCGCTTCCGTTCTCTAGGAATCGTCCTGGAGACGGAGGATTTGGTGGCAGTTTTGACCAGAGTTTCCAAAATTTCATCATCTGCATCAGTCAGATTACCATTCGCTCTTTCGTAAGAGATGGAGTGGTTACCTAACAATAAGAAATGGTGAGTAACAAGATAACAGACTGATACATGATTGATTCAAGTCCACTATTTTTGGACTAGAAAAAGCTAAGTGGTAATTTTTATCTGTTTTTGTCCATAAACAAAACAAAACTCAGTGAAACTATGGTAAACCTTGTAGGCTATAAAATTAGCAACCCTACAGCTATTATATAATGAAATTTTAACTTGATTAGGGTGGAAAAATGATTGTAAATATGGATTAAAGTTAATACTATTTGTAATGGTGTAAGATATGTCTAAATAATGTAATAATGTATGTTTTATGCTAACAGAAAATTCAATGGAGACGATCGAACGAGTACAGCGCCGGTTCCTAAGATATCTCTCTTTCAAAATGGGCAATAAATGGGAAGAGTTTGATCCCTTGGAAATGCTGAGAGTAATGGGCCTCGAGACTCTCAGGAGGCGACGTGAGCGAGCTGACGTAATCTTCCTGCATAGATTGGTCAACGGTGGAATTGACTGTTCTCCTCTGCTCTCACACTTAAACTTTTATGTGCCGCCCTATCCAACTCGCCACATGCAAACTTTTTTTCTCCCAACTGTGACGACCAGCTATCTGCACGGTGGGCCCCTCATTAGATGCCAGAGGATGTTCAACCGATTGGTTGGTTTATCGTCGGATGTCGACCTTCTTTGTTTAAGTGAGCTGGCGTTCAAGAGAACTTGTAAATTATTGTTATAGTCAAAATTCCTTAAATTATTTATGTAACCCCATTCTTATAATTGTTTTCTTGTGCTATTTATTATTGTTGAGAATTTGTGATCTCTATTTTTTTTTTTTTTTTTTTTTTGCCATGTAAAGCTTGTTTTGTTTGTTGTGAGTTTAATGTCATTGAATTTAACGTAGCACTGTTATTAAATCTAGATTAAAATTATTATTATTACCATAAACTGTAAATTGGGCTATTTTGCCCGTAAATAAAATTAAATAAATAAATAAATAAACAGTTGTGATAGCCGACACCATCTATCGGCTATCAGCGGAACAATCGCGAGAGGAGAGGCGAGGAGTGACTGGGGGAAAGGAGAGATAACGAAAACTTGCGACAAGCCCCTCTCCTTACCACTTTCTACCCAGCTCTCATCCGACCAGGTAATCCGTTCTTTCAATTTCTGTATTTGAATCAAATTGATATTAATATCCCAGATCCATCCTATTAATCGGAACTCCTTACCTAATACCCCTGCGGTGCTATAATATATATTTACATAATAAATATTATTAACATATAATAAATATTATTTACAATTATTTTACCTACCCAATAAAACTACAATTTCTTTATATAATATAGGATTGCTAATTTTATACCCTACAAGTTCTGCCGTAGTTTCACAGAGTTTTGTTTTGTTCTTTGTAATGTAGCCCCTGAAGAAGCTATATATGGAAATAGCGAAACGTTGGCTTACATCAAACATTTAATGTTTTTAACCAATCCTCGCTAATCCTGACTTGAGTAATTTTTAACCACCAGGTCTAGAACCGGAATTCGTGCTTGAAGATTTTATTAGGAATTCACACTTACTTGTTGTTATGTCTTTTTTCGTCCGCCGCCATGGTAGTGACCCTCCATGCGTTATCATAGAGTCCTGAAAAATGGTCAATTAAATATGTGTCTACATTCATATAATGAAACGTTTAAGAAAATACGTTGTGGCAACTTTATTCACCTTAGCATCACCGTTATGTCCAAGAAGCTGTTTAAGTTCGGCATCTTTGCTATCTTCTTGACTCCTCATCTTGCCTACCTGAAAAACGAAATTAATATCGTAAGGTACAACCATGGAACAAGTGAAATTTGGATCTGTCATCCCAGGAAAGAGTGATGGTGCCTCTCCTACAGTTAATAGGAAATGAATTATTGGCAGACAAATGTAGGTGGAAATTATTATAACATTAAGAACTTTTTGATGATAGGCCCGAATATGTTCGGGGAGAAGTGTCTCACGAGCCATGTTATGCCCAAGAATCCTCGGGCTATTGGAAGCTGATATAACCAAATATTTTCGGGTTCAATCGCTCCATCCACCAGTTGTCGATAACTTTTTGTTTCCCAGCACCCCTGCATATCGTTTTAGGACAGTTGTTTACATACCATCAATTCGGTTTGTTTTGATTAGGCTTGTGTTAGTAAGTACGTGATTTTTACGTGCGAAAGTATGTCTTTCTACACAGACTAAGGACTTTTGGATACTCTTAAAATAGTGAAGATGAAGAATTTTTCAGTGAATTGTTTGCTACGATACCGAATGGTTCAACCTCAGATTGTTCCCCTTCGATTTCTACGTATTGTAGAATTACCTGTTCGTCCAATAGACCAGGATTCCAGCAACTAACGTTTTGCTTGTTGTACCCCTTCATTTTTGTATTCAACAACTATTTTTCTACTGGTCCGATAATCGTTTTAAATAAGTTCTGTTTTTTGCTCAATTCGTTCTTCCAAATGTAAATCTTATGCATCTCGTTTATTCTTTACAATACATTTCAATACATTTTCCTTACCAGACAGGCTAGAAATGTACCGGTTCCTCGTGTAGTTGCTTCCATTAACGAATAAAAAAAAGCCTGCCAGGTCAGTTCCTCCAAAAATGAACGGTTTTGGAAACTATAGCAGTGTGGTATTTTGACCTTGATTTCGATTTTGTATGACCTAAACATGGTTTTTTGACTATATCTTCGGTTTCAATCGATCAAATTAAGCGTACGCGGTCTGATTTTCCTCGTAATAAAGTAAAGAACGCAACGGACCCTGCAGAAAGCCGGTATGAGCGTCCATTTTGTTTGTCTGGCGGATAACGTCCGCAAATCTTAAAAACGCGATTTCTCCCGAGTCGCTCAGTAGAATTAGGCGTTCGAGGTCTTAAAATGTTTGGTAATACTCGTTTTACAAATCTCCCAACGGGTTTTGTGTGTTACTTCCATTTGACGGAGCTGTAACGATCTTAAGGGCTATGCACCGCCATTATTACACTTTATTTCCCCTTTTATCGTCATAAAGCTGAATTATCTCGAAAACTGTTCGAGATATCGAAAATTGTCATAGAAGAAATGTTGTAGCTCTTGAAATTTCCTTTCGGATGGACTCCTTCCACTTTTCCATAGCTCCAACCGTTCACGAGCTATGACCTAAACAAAGTCTGCCTTTTTACGGGTATGGGTAAGAAGGTAGCAGTGGCAAAGGGAGTTTCATATTTCAATATCTACTTCAATTCTTGCCTTTTTTTACTCTTTTCACATTCCTGTAACACCACTGAAGCATTTTAAGCAGAAAAATCGCTTGTTCCTTATAGGAAAGTATTTAGTACAGAAGAGCTGAATGAGCGGGGAGGCATGCAGGCTGTTCCCCTTCAGCCGAGTCAAATCAACTTAGTCGACAGTGTTAGGACCAGCATGGGATTCGAGAATTGTCATTACCATCAATATACGTAACTGTAACAACATAGATAGTTTGGAATTCTCCTATGTCGTTCCAAGAGGTTGGAATCAAAAACCCCTCTATCAGTTATATTTACCTATTTCCATTCAATATTTCACTAAGCTCTTGTCTCTCAATGCCAAGTCATCTAACACGGGCTAGGAAGTATGTTCAATGTACAACCTCCGAGGGAGGGAAGACACTCACCACTTTCTGTGTAAGTTCCATGTGCTGATGGAGTTTCACTCTATTGCATTCGACCAGTCATTCTTGACGAGATACTCTGCAATTTTAGTACTGAACGGTCCAGATTGGACTGCTCTGATTGAATATTGAAAGTTGGCGTGGCGCTAACCTTTTAAAGTGCCAAACCGAAAACCTAACTGAAAACTTACTCCACAGCTCCATATTCACAGAACTTGTACATAATGTTGGACTGAAATCGGACTATCATTTTTTCTTCTTCTTACTCTCCTCCTTCAATATTGTTCAATCTCCGAAGTACCTACAGTTATTTTGTAAGGCCGAAACGCCAGAAGACGGTTAGTATAACCATGCCACAACGTTTATTGTATTTTAACATATGCTAACCCTCTTGTGATCTGAAAATAAACTATTTTTCTAATCTATCCATTCAATGTTTCTTACTAACGATCTTTAAACCAAACTTTGCTCAATCGGTCTATGGCATCTTGGATTTCTTTGTACAACCATACAAAACTAAATCAAACCAAAAAGTCCACCTACCTCAGTGATCATCTTCCCCCGGGTCTTGTTTCGTTCCCTATGAGAAGCTTTCTTCTCCAGTTGCTGGATAACTCGCTCTCTTGTTGTCCTGTACTCGAGGGCAAATTCGGATATGATCCGACACAATTGGTCAGGCTTCGTGAGAGACACTCGGTGGAGAGGCACTCCGACCCATAGACAGAACTTGTGGTACCGATTGAGCACTCGCCGGTGGATTTTGTCTAAAATTATTATCCTCTCAGCACAATCTCCCAAGAAGTCTGACATCCTGTAATCCAAATTGAAGAAAACCTTTATTAATTAGTACGTCCTTCCCCAACTCATGTTGTTGATTATAATATCAACAGACCTGAAGGAACCGATCAACTTTTTTTTTCATAAATCTAGCTAAAAACATGGAAATTTAGAGTGATTCTAAATCCGTATGTTTGCTTCTGGTCACCACACTAAAAAAGGGAGAGCTAATGGTGGGCCATGGAATCATCCATTCAAGAGGATCTGAGTTGCATTGTACCACATTTCCCCTCAATTTCTTCAAAGAACTTACTTCAGTTTCATGGAAGTCGTGCCGTCGTGAGTTGAAATGACTTTAAGGTGTTCAAAAGAAGCTTTGCACTCCTGCTCCATCTTGGAGATATTGCCTGCCAACTCGTCGAAATCTACTTTTGAAGCTCTAGTTACAGCACCGATCTATAAATACAGAAAATATTTCGTCAATACTCAGGTAATCCATTCCAGGAAAATATTTGGCATACTGTAACTTTATATAAAGTTATCTATCTAGATCTGTAATATATTCGCCTTCATAAACGAAAGATATAAATCATCTAGAGTTGCACATCTGGAGTTGCATAACTCAACAATTTGAAGTTGGAGAATCTCATGATCTGATCAGCATGCCAACAAATCAGGGTCATGTGGCTGTAAGCGTAAGCTCATACAAGACGAGGAACTGCCAAGCTGAATCCACAAGGTCATTAAAAAAAATGAAATTGAGATGAAGTTTACAATTTGGCCAAAGAATCTATTTCCTGACTGGATTTAACTGGACACTGCCAGATTTGGACCTGGATATGAATCCAAGTTCATAAATTGATGAAATCATTAAAGTAAAAGAGAGAACACAATTGTGCAATGAGCTAGCCAATAAAATAAGGTAAGGAGTAACGCATCCTACTTCATTGAAATTTGATATCATCGTTCTGAAATTAGTAGGTCCTAAATAATTTGTCCTCTATTTAATTTTCATTTTAAAATGTAGAACCACATCGTGTAACGTTCACCACTATTTGCAATCTTAAGAATAAATTCCATAAATCCTGAGATCAGCACAATTAATTTAAAGTATCGCAACTTCAATAGACAGAATTACAGAAAAATAGTGAAATAAAAAATGTATCTATGGGTTAAATGTAAACTCACTTCAGAATAGAGATCAGTAGCGTCTGGGAATTTTTCCATCACCATGTGACAGAGGTGATGAAGCAGAGTGTGTTTGTGGACTGTATCCTTCACCTCTGGAACTTTGGCCAAGTATTCTATTTGGAAACCTTTGACCTGCAACGCAAAAGAATGAAATATTAAACCTACATATAAATAATGCCTACATATGAATAATGAGTTAAAATGGATATAATGTATTTTCCGATCATAATTTCGCACAAAAATCACCATGAGACTTTCAAGTCACTCTTGGTGAGTGAAAAGAAGTTTATTCATATCAATATGAGAAATGTCTCCATACCTCAGACCCATTGAGGAATATCCCGATAGACAATAGCGTACCAAGAATAGCACGGAAAGTTCGATTAGATCGTAAGCTTTCCATTCCCTGCTTGAGATCCATCAGTGGTTCAGCGATTTCCTGTAAACAAAATGGATTTCTTGTAAACAAAATCTCTGTTACCGTAGGCTTAAAGTGAAAGGCACCTAGTCCGTTTTTGAGGTTCCGGCAGTTTTTTTCCACGCTCTTTCCATTGGGACAGTCAGTTTCAGCGTCAGGTTGAAGGAAAACTCAGAAAATAGAGTTTCAAGTAGCAGTAAGTCACAAAACACTTGCACGGAAAAAAGGCGCAAGAACACATTCAACCAGAAAGAACGTGTCTTTCTCCAATCAAAGGTTGACTAACACATATGCAGGGGACATGGACACTGAAGGACTTGGTGCTTTTCTTCTGTCAAAAATGTAAGTTTTCTTGTCATAATTTCCTCATTTCTACCTTACTTAGTTTCTGATGTAATTTAAAACAAGAATTATTTCAAATGTTGGCTGTTTATTTTTATTAGTGTCTTAACTACCCTGTCCATTATATTTTAATTGGTTTGTTGGTTCGAATGCACCACAGCATTTTTCTTCTGAAATGTTGGTTGGTTGAAACAGATACGCAAAATTACGCCTTGAATGATAGATAGGAATCAAAAAATCTAGATCGGCCGAAATGGGGCACCTTTTAAATTACAAACGTCTGGCAGCAGGGGTTATGACCAAGGAGACATACATCCAAGTATGATCAATAACTGGCACACGATTAAGTGCCAGACAATCTTCGTGAAAATTTGCAGCGTTTTTGAATAAAAAGTTCGAACAAGCAATGTGGCACTATTCCAAGATCTTATGTACAATAAAAAATCATTTAGGACTGCGACTTTTGGGAGAACAATCAGGAAAAGCGGACCAAGTCCTTTTAGTCTGACGAAAGGCACTAAGCCACAGTTCCTTTTGTCGAAACTGAATCATATACTCACTTAATGTTGTTCTATGTATGAGCTTGTAATTCGCTGCTTCAGGTTAACATGTTCAATAAACTATAGACGATTCCCCAGAAACTAATGAACTTCTAGCTAACACGATTCTAAGAGATCCAAAACCTTAAATTCGATTGACTCAGAAGTTGGGTTCGCTTTTTATCTATGTTATATGCACGTTCTTAATAAACAATTGAAAACTTCTACGTCATTTGGAACTGGATAACATCCATGAATGGAGCCGAATATTTAAATTTTGAAGTACCACCTGAACCATTTAGTTTCTTGAAAATTAAATGTATGTAGTTATTCAGTTGTTCGTTGAACAACCCACCTTTTCGAGATTTTCATAATCTAGCTTGAAGGCCCAGAGCTTTAGACGAGCAGGCAACTCGGAGATGGAAGCTAATGTGAGGAGAAACTGTTCGGCGCTGCCCAGTGGGAGATCTGGATTGGTAGATTGGGCTTCTTGGATTTTGCTAATTTCTTCCTCAGTCGGCAACATTGTCAGAAGTTTCTGAGAAAATAGTCATACAGAATGAAGTTGAAACAACCACGAGTTAAATTACGTGTTGTAGATACTCAACGTACGCATTGCTAAAAATTATTTTAGAGGTGAACAAAAAAGAATGAAAGTGGTTTACCTCAATGCCTTCCCTATTCATCACAGTGGCATCCATTTTCAAAATGGCGGTTTTAATCGAGCGCGGTGGCGGTAACTTGGTCATTCCGATGTTAATTGCGTTTGATCGCTTGTGATCCAACACAATCACTTCCTTATTCTTATTCATTTCTTGCTGTTTCTAGAGTAAACATAAAATTTTATTACAAAGTTGTATATTGAGAATTCCACATTCACTTTATGGGCTAATATTCTAGATTCCACTTAGTTAAACTTATTTAGTTCAAAAAGAGATGTTTGGGTAGATAATTAATAAAAAAAAAAAAAAAAGCTAATTTATCCTATTGATATTTACTTTTTAATTTTCTCATATTAAAATCATGGTATTATAATTTGAGACGGAGCTAGGGAAGAAGACTTAAAGTATGATTAGACAACTTCATATTGGAGGCGGTCGTACTCCATTCACGGTGTAGAAATTGTTTAGATAGGAGAAGGCATTTTTGGTCATACGACAAAACCAATTTCACGTAATCAACACCAAAAACCACATGGGTGCAGCACACATGCATAGCACAAAAATTCTGTAGGTACAACAACATAAGAAATATATTAGCGATTATCTAGTAAAAATCAAATTATTTATAATGGTAAAATTGGAAGTACCTGGAATAAGTACGAACACAAATATTGGTTTTCTTTACATCTGATGGTTGTTGTACATTGTTTATACACGTATCTTCTAGTTCAATTAACATGTATAATAATATTATACATATTAATTGAATTAGAAGATACGTGTATAAACAATGTACAACAACCACCAGATGTAAAGAAAACAAATATTTTCTGTGATATTATGTCTGTGATATTAAGTCTGTGAAAACAAATATTATGTCTGTGGTATTAAGGAGTTTTAGGGTATGATTGTGATAGAATGATTGTAAATTTATTATATGCGACTTTGGGATACGTGTTGTGCTGCCGGCACGTGGCCTTGGGAGCCGCCATGCTGGTTGGACCTGGGACAATGAGGGCACTCAGGCCTTGGCTGACCACATTGGGAGCTCTTTGCCTGCCCCCACCACATGTTTCAACACCCTTCCTTACCCTACAGACATACTCTATGGTACTATGATAAACTACCTACCATTTATTATACTCGTATTCTGTGACGTTTGCTCTATCGTTTGTAACAAAATGATGTTGATGTCAATAAATATTGATTTTAATAAAAAGTTCTTGAAACCGTCTACAAATTTACGTCCATTGCCACAAATGCCTTACTCTAGCAAGTAGGTACTACAATCACATAGAGCTCAGCCAAAACCCACTTGTGGATACTATCTAGTAAAATAGATTTATTTCTGAGCTTACGCTCGATGACCCAAGACGATGTCCAATCAGTAATGATAAGACCATACACCATAAGAATCACAGACAAAAATGAAGTGCAGGAAAATTGACAACAGAAGCATGCAAACGAGACACACAAGTTCTTATGAATTTGAAAAATATACTCACCTCCTATGAGAGGTAATCCAGGCATCAGACAAAATAAACATAATAGCATATTAGTGGATAAATAATCAAACTTTTTTATGTAGAAAAATGCTTTTCGATTTGGTTTTTATCTGTACACGATTATTTACAAATTAAGCTAATTGGGAGGTTAAGCCAGGACAATTTGGCAAGCAATTTGAATTATTCCAAGATGCTCTATGTCAGTTGGATTTCGATTCATTGAATATGAAAATAATTATTTCAACTGTGGATTTATATAAGGTGGATTGATTAGAATTGAGAGGTGAAAAAGAAACTACAAGTGATATTGAATATTATGTATAGACAATGTTCAATGGCGTTATTAGGTACTTATATACAAGAACAAATGAACATATTACTTGTACGTTGGTAACTATATTATTCTACATAGGAAAGACAAACTGTCGGTTACGTAGTATGATATATTCTTTAATGTTCATGGATGGCATTACGATGGAAGTTTCGATTGGGTAATGTTGAGTTTCAAGTCATAATCACAGTATGTATTGTTTGAGAAAATTTGAAGGGAAGATATACTGTTTTAGATAGAGAAGAAGTTGAAGACTTAGATAATATGAGTGGCAAATGTTCCTGGTCGGAATTATGCTTAGCACGTTTCAGTGTTCCTAGTCTTGAAAGTTTACGGCCTTTAAAACGTTCTTAAGAACGATGAATGATGAATCCAAAGCCCAGTTAGCAGAAGAGCTAAGTTTGGAGCTTCAGGGCTTAAAACTAACGTAATACTTTTAATGAGAGTAATTAGCTGATAGTTCGTGAACTAAAGAGTCCAGTTTAAAGGCAAAGGCTAAATACTAGTGTTTTATTGTACACTCTGGGAACCCGGGGTTCATTCAACTGTCTTGAGAAAGAATCATTTAATATAGAATCAACAATGGAGTCAAACAATCTAACTGACCCTAACCGAAAATGACACCTAGTTAGCACATTGGGATTCAGTTTTTGAAGCGTTGATTGAAGAAATAATCAGTTTCAGTAGAACTGATGTACTGCCTAAATGCTACAGACCATTGAGCCGGGAATATAAGGTTCATATGTGAAGCTCAGTGAGAAAGCTGAGATAAAGCTTTTTAATTTCCCCAGAAAGAAAGTTGTATACCGAAGTCGTAAACAAAACTGTTACTTCTATGGAGTTTAAGTTTAATAGATAAGAGGAAATGTGTCAAGGTAAGTGCCTAAATAATTCTTAAGCGATAGAAATAGGAATCTCAACAGGGGAAGCAGAAAGAAACTGGACTTTGTCAATTGAATAAAGCAATCTGCCAAGAAGAGATTTCGATAAAACAAATTGGTAGCTTTCCTCTACAATGAAAATATCTGTTCGATTACGCAAGACTTGCGAACAATTTGCAACAACCCTGGACCTCATGATGCAAAATATGTAGGTAAGATTGAGAGAACGATCGAAAGAAGGATAAAAGCAGAAGAAATACAGAATAAATGCAGAATGCTATAGAAAAAGATTAGCAGAACAAAAGTTATTTTAAGCGAAAGCATTAAATGAAAAGAACTACCTTAATGCAATGATTTGTGTAGGTTTTAGTGTTTTTCTTAAGGTGTTTCAGTTTATCAACCAAATGTTTGTAGCTGTTTAATTTGAATGAATCAAACGAACTTACCTTAGTAATGAGATCTTTGGCTCTGGATTCGAAGAGGTGTTCCAGTTTTTGGGTGTCAATGATAACAGGAGTAAGTTCGTCCCATATCAGGCTCCCCGGACCGATTTTGGTCACCACAATGGGGTCATCTCGTACTTCCTGGACACGATATTGAAAATCACGATGGTAAAAAAATATATTGCAATTTATATAAATATATAATCTCATTTATTCAAATCCGTAAGCATCATCAAAAGCGTAACATGGAATGATACAGTTGCCCCTTAAAAGAGCACTGGGGCAGGTAAAGCCTGCATCAATCAGAGAATATTTGCAGACAGGAACTACCTATTCAACCGCCCTCTTCTGAGAATGCCAAGGGAGGCAAATGTGATCTGTTCGGTTCACAACTACGACTTTTTTAATGATTCCTTAGCAAAAATGAAAACTGTGTTGAAATCTTAGGTATTTTTCGTCACTATTTATAATTGTTCGTGTCTCACATTGTTCTCGTTTTATGTTTTATTGCTCCATATTGTTAACCCGTTGGTATGAGATTATTGTTATTCATTCTATATATTTATGTTCTCTTTTTCTGTATTTGGGCTTGTCCCGTATAAATAAATAAATAAATAAATATCAGAGACGCTAGAAGGCATGTATCTCCCGAGGCTCCAGATTCCAGAATTGGGAACTAACCATATACGTCACACTCCCAGGGATCTGAAAAAAGGGGGTGAGGGGGTCCAATGGGAAACGGATCCTAATAATCAGGGCAGTGGTTATATTATTTATTCAACGGACAATATTTAAGGGAGGTCTAATGGAGGTTATGAGAGGGAATAGGGCAGTGCAAGAGCTAACAGGACAATCATTAATAAGCGGCCAGGTCATAACAATTTGGTGGGATTCCTTTAACAATTATTACTTGAAAATGAGAAAGGGGCGTGAATACCTTCCAAAATAGTTTGACAGTCTTTTTCGTTTTGCTGTTTGAAGTGACAGGAAGGGGCTGCATCATGGCAGGGGGCGGTCCAGGAGCGCCTGTAGGCGCCATTGGAGGCAGCAGTCCTGGTGGTGGGGGCGGAGGAATACCCCCTGCCACGCCAGCTGGAGCCAGTACGTCACGCTCTTCATCACTGCCCAAGTCTTCAAAGTCCAAATCGCAGAGCTTGAGGGGCCTTGATGATTCCTGTTTCAGAGCTTCCCACTGGAATATAACAAACACGTTCAAAATCCTACCTCTACAAAACATAATATCATACTATATAAAAACCAGCTTATCAGAGTATATCGACGTTTCAGGGGGTGGTAACGCTGGGCGGGTGGAATTCTCGCCCCCGTCTCCCAGGGCAACCGACCTGCTCCCCCCTCCCCCCGACCCCACCAGTGAAGGAAGGAGAGCCCAAGCGGGGGGAAGCGTCTCCCAGGGCAAGCGACGTGGTCCTCTCCTCGGGGATTTGGGATATACGATTTTTTGACTTTTAATATTGTTATTATACTCCCTCATTGTGTTGTTTAGTACTCTACCTCCTGTACACACAGGACTTACCCCAACAAGAAGGCACAACTGTTGCCACCTTTGCAGATGATACGGCTATCCTCTCTGTTGGAGATGATATAGAAGCTGCAACACGCAAACTACAGACGTCTACTACTGAGGTTTGTAAATGGACCAAGATGTGGAGAATGAAGCTGAACAAATCAAAATCAGCCCACATCAACTTCACTAACCGAAAAGTCCCAATCTTGGATGTTGTGATCAATTCGAATAAAATACCTTATACTGAAGCAGTTAAATACTTGGGTTTGACACTTGACTTCAAATTAAACTGGAATAAACACATAGAAAAGAAGAAAGAAGAACTTAAAATCAAGTACAGAAGGATGTATTGGCTAATGGGACGGAATTCCCATCTCTCACTTCACAACAAACTGCTTATATATAAGCAGATCCTTTGCCCTATTTGGACCTATGGGATACAGATCTGGGGCTGTGCCAAGAAATCAATCATTAAGAAAATCCAAGCCTTTCAGAATAAAATACTGAGCAGTACAGTTGGAGCCCCTAGGTACAAGCAAAACGATGATATTCATCGAGATTTGAGGATGGAGACAGTCTATGAAATTATTGCAACATACGCAAGGAAGCATGAACATCGCCTCCACAAACACGTGAACCCGGAGATGCTCTACGTTTTGGACAACGAAGGTGAAATCCGACGTCTCAAGCGAAACAAACCACTGGATTTAGTTGTGCTGCGTGAATAGAGGTGCAATCGAACTCAGTGCTAATTAATTGAGCTATATAATAAAGGGCTAGATTTTGCTGTAAACCTACCCTCTTGGAGTGTACCTTTATTGATATGTAAAATTTCTAGATGAAATGTATTTGATTTTTCAGTCGCAATAATAAATCACGAAAACAAAAAATTGTGTTATTCACCTATTTCTTTTTAACCTGCGTAGCTGGGTCATTAAACTAGTATATTATATAATGGCAGTAGTGGTGATTAAACGAATTTGCCTAAAATTTCCAATAGTAGTGGAATGGAACTGACATTTATATTGATTGTTGTGACGAACTAGATAGTCTATGGGAAATTAACCATTATATGGAGTCAGATCTTAACCCTAACATAGATTACAATACTGTATTACTAAAAGATTTTGCCAGAAGGAGAAAGCAAGGTCTTCCAAAGTCACTCAACGAGGACAAAATTCAAGAGAAACTAACCTACCATACATCAAAGAGGCCATTTCCCTACTGAAAAAGCGCAATTATAATTTAAAGAGTATAGGGACTCCTCAAAGAAATCCGTTGCTATAGTCCAAATATAAGACAATTACCTGTAGCTCAGCTTCTGATTTTTTAATCTCTGGAGGTGGAGGCGGGGGCGTTGGAGTTCCAGGGCTTCCCAGACCACCAGTCAGTTTATGCTGGGACTGTGACTTGGCCAACTCTTCTTTGGCTTTGGAAATTATTCCTAGGGCAATTAATTAATTGTTAAGACATGTCTTGTAAGCTATGGGTTCTTTCAAGTGACTAAAGAGGCATACTATTAGGAATCTTTCGACCACCCTGAATATTTGTAACGAAGGTGACTTTAGAAGTTATTCATTTAGGGTCATTGTTTAGATGTGCAACAGTTCTTGCGAACTGACACGAGGACCGTTCTCAGTTCTCTGTTGGGTGCACAGGGTCACCAAAGACACTGCCACACTAAAATACACGAACCATTCTCAGTGTAGGAGCTTATCTCTTTTTTGTGCATGTAGGAATTAATTATGGTAATAACCGTAATTGATTCATACCCAAAAACGCAAAAGCTATCCTCACACTTCTTCACCCCTGTATGTCTTTACCTCTTCTTTTAAGTTCCTCGGCAAAGGATGAAAATGGATGCCAATTCAATAATAAACTCACCTTTCATATCTCCGAAAGGGCCGGATTTGGTTTCTTCACTAGGACTGCCCAGGCTGCTTGCGAGTTTCTGAGTGAGATCTTTCACACTTGCCCGGCTTTCTTCCTGCTCGTCACTGTCCTCCTCGTGACCTGCTCATGTTCCAAATTTTTAGTTCAAATAGACACAAGATATTCTCAATATAGGGAAAAATACAGAAATCGATTACATAGTTAATAGGCTTGGTAATGAAAACGGTTACTTTGAAATAATATCAGGAGCTTGGACTTAGTTTTGAAAAGAAAAACTCAACTCAGGAGGTCATATTTCCCTGTTGATATTAAGCATACTTCACACACAAAAGCTTCTGTTACTATTTGATTAATGTTGAAATGGTCGGCCTTTCTGGTTATTATTTGCAGATACGAACCTGTTTTTCAGTTTGTTCGGGTATTTTCTCGCATTATTTGATATGATATTTCAGTACCTACAAAACATGTCGGGGCAAAACAGTAGTGAATAGAAGAATTGTTTCCTCAGGAAACGAGAGATTCACCAAGTGGAATGATTGAACTTTCCAAACGAACAGATACAATTCGGGATTTAGGGCGGAACTCCTAGACATGAGCACTCACGATTATGAATTGCTTTGAGTGCGTAGTTCCCCTCGTCTATGAATTCTGTCCTTGGTATAGAATTTTCTAGATGAAGTAATGGAATAAAAGAACGTATAGAAGAACTGAGTGTAAAGAATAATTGAAAAAAGGTTAAGCGAATTCATACCGAATGACTCTATTAACAATATTTGGAATTAGATACTACTAAATAACGTTCTTATCAAAGATCAATAGTTGCATTCTTCAAATTTCAAGAATTTCATTCTTCAAATTTGTATTTCTCTTGGAAAGCAGATCAAATGACCTATGATCTATAAATGGCGCAGTGTTGTAATCTTTACCTTTGACATGGTTGGTGGGAGTCAGATCCAGAGTGACCTCTCCGTTGTTCTTCACAGTAACCAAAGCAGTGACAGCTGCTGTGTAGTTGATATTAGTTTCGTTGTTTTTAATGACTTTGTTATTGTTATTGTTTCTGTCGTCGACGACGGACAGGGGCGGGGAGGAGTCGTCCGAGCAAAGTATGATGGGAACTTTGCCAGCCTCTTGCTGCTCCCGGATGAAGCTCTTGTTCCTCTCCGCTCGCTCCCTCCGCCTCCTCAGCGCGGGTGTCACTCCGACGCCGTTCACGTCTAAGTTAGCGAGAAGCAAATAAAACCATGCAAGAACAACTCAGCAAATACTAAAGGAAAAGGAATGCATCTGTCAAACTCATATTTAAACTATAAACACGAGAAAAGACTGGTGACCTCAGTGGAGTAAGGACAATTACGATATAATAAAAATTTGTGGAATTTAAGGAAAAACTTGAAAAACGTGTAGGAAGAACTTTTAATAGGCAAGGATGGATACGATAAGAGAAGAGTAGAACCAAATCAGTATGACCAAGATAATGTAACTTATGTTGTCAGCCACAACAAATTCTTGTTATTTGGTTGTCCCTTCTAAAAACTACTTTATTTTGGTTTTTATTTTCCATAGTAAGCCATTGTAATTCTACAATAAAACATTTTTTCTAAACCTGCTCAAACTTTGTCGTTTTACGTTTCAAGGTGATCAGATTCAAAATTTGCAATGTCCACCCGACATCCGAGCCTTAAAATTGATGTGAAAAATCCGTTTTTTCGCTCATGGACTCCACTTGGGACTTAGTTGCTCCTAACTTCTAGGCAGCCTAAACGCTATAGATCAGAACCTGATCAAAACGTGTTTTTATCGAGGTTTTTAGTGACAGTCTAGTGGGATGTCACTTTCAAGCAATTTTGGATGCTGTATTGATTGAGATGGGAGTGGTCCGAGATTTTGAGGGTGAAAATGTTGAAAACGGCTGTCAATTTCCATTTTTTTAATCCCATTTTTTACGACTCTGGAGTGAAAAAAAATGGGGGGGATCGACTATCGAACTGGGACTGATTCATTTGACTCTATCTAGTTCTATATCTGTATCTAGTTCCTCTGCTTTTTGGAGAGACTTTTAAGAAAACGAATAAGCTTCAAAGAAATAAACCCACTGTGACATGCTGGAAATTTCCGCAAGTTTGTAGGTTGCCAGTCCTCAACACTTTCTATTTGATCATAAATCACGATGGAAATAAATTTCTTCACGTATCAAACTCGAGGTACCGACTGCTTATATATCCCCGTAATTCATCAGTTTTTATGAGAGTAGAAAATCTCTGTCATTAGCGGAAACACGGGGTCCTTCTTGAATTCATTATCGCGCTGAAGAGAATCGATTGTCAGGAATGCCTGCCAAAATTACATTTAAAAAATGATATGGGGTTGATGATCAATAAAACATACAATGGTGGTATTGAAATGCTTTTTTCATAGGAAATTCGGAGCGATGGAGGGAAATTGGCAGGATACTTAGGAGTCGCATTCAAGAATACTTCTATTGTTATCATAACCGGGGGCGTGCATTCTCTGATCATGCTTTTAAACTCTCGCGGGATTTTTGCTCTCTGGATCCTATAGTTCGAACGTGCTATGATTGATGGGCCAGCTAAGGGCAGATGATTTTTGTCTAGTCTCTGATTTAACATGTCTGGAACGAAAGAACCCATTCCAATGTCGGAGGAAGCTGGAGTTTTGTTTTGTTTTTGTTTCAATTTGCACGAAAACTGTCGACTTTAAAACGGAATAAACGATTTTTGTTGCCCAGTTTGGCAGCTATGTTACATAATTGGACATCCTAGAACACAAAGAAAATCTTCATTAAAACCCCCTTTTTTCCAGTTACATTACCCTCGACAATACTCATTCCGAAAAAAAAAGAGGATAATTTTGACTTTGAGCCCCAATTTAACACTTGATTTGAGGAAAAATCCCTGCTGTATCAGGATTGTGTGGCACGCTGTGAGAAAGATGAACCAGATAATCGAAATCAGCATGTTTAGAAAAAGGTTTCTTTTTTTCGCTCATAACATAACGTGAGAGGGGGGGAGAGGGTGTAAAAAATAATCGATTCTTGTGAAATAATTTACAGAGTTCTTCTTACTCGGATCGAAATTCATTCTAAAGTATTTGTCGAGACCACCAGCCCTTTCCATTTTGTCCATACCAACCTTGTACTTCATTACCTCCACAGTATATACTCCAAAGGTATTTGAACTTGACTGAAGCAAGCAAGCACGTTATTATTTCAACTGCTTATGCCGGCCATTAAGTTCAACGTTATAAAGCCAAAAGAAAGAAATGGACCTCTCGAGTGCTTTTATGCCAAGAGGACCGCAAAACCATTCTTTTAGTAAAAATTTTCCAATATCTATTACAATTTTAACAGCAGGAATACGTTAGAAAAGCACAAAATATGTCAAAGGTGGATCAGTAAGAAAATCAGATATATTGGTAAGTTTCAAGAGAGAAATGGAAGAACGTTTACTTTAAGGGAAACTTTTAGCAAAACTAAAAATTGAAAAAGTAGTTTCTTGGAAGGAACCGGTTTTTATGGGAAAATACTTACCAAACAAAAATAGGGTGAGTGAAATCAAGCGTTTCGTGAATTTTTATAGCAAATTAAACTATATCAATGAATCCTAAAATTGTAAATTTAAAAAAATTTTACGGGTCAAAACTGTACCAAAATTTTGAAATCACCCTTTACTGAGTTTGATAGTTTATTTCTCGGAAGGTATTCCACTTGAATTTTGTAGGTCATTAGTGATTATAAAAAATTTAAAGGTGATAAATATGAACAAGGGTCTACCATTCATAGTGAGAATGTCTGGAGACAGGGGAGGAGGTGTGATGATACGTGTGGGCGTCAAAGTCAAAGTGACGGGAGAACTGCCGATGAGCCGTCGTCGGGATTTTCTTCTGTCGTCTGGATGCAACGTTGCAGTTAGACTCTTGCGGTTTTTCAACGATTTCCTGAAAAGAAATAAATACCATTATTATTAGGTAAAGGGTCCTTGGGAGGGGCCATCTTCCACTCTGCGGCACCGAAAACCATGATTCATAATGCCGTTCGCTCCCTTGTTATCAACATACAGCTTCTGCAGCCAATCCCAATCTACTAGACTGATAATCTTTCCCATAAGGTTGTATACCATTACTATCTCCTCTGGGTCAAAGATTCCCAAAGGTTCTGAACCATCTGGCTTCGAGCGCTGGGCGAAGAGAAGATGGGAGGCAATTTGTTCCTCCTTCTCATTCAATCTGCACACTGGACCACCTGGGTAGGCTCCTGTCCAGTGTAGATGTTTCCTGAAGCATCCATGCCTAATCACCATCCCCATTAGAGTCTCATCTTCCTCCTAGAGAGATTAATGGCGGCCTAACTCTATGGTAGCAGGGTGCATTCATCACCAATCTTCCATGTTTCGGGTGTTTTCCCAGAGCAATTTGTATTCCTTCCCAATCTACTACCACAAAGCGGTTTTTACTGAACATTTTGTTGCACGCAACACAGGTTCTGGCTCAATGAAATTCATCGTGCTAGCTGGTCTGTTTATTCGTTACGTACCACTGTACCTGTATGCCCTAGTACCAACTCCAAGCAGATCTTATTGTTTTTCCCAAGGTGCTTCATTGCTTCCCAGCACTCCCTGACCTGTCTTGACTTGGTTGGAGTAGCTGGAAGTTGTGAGGTGATGGAATGGTATAGTTGCCCCTTCCATAGAGCTGAATGCAGTAATGCCCGCAACGCTTTAAGGATGACCCGGATGCTTGAAGGTGTCTGATTCATCTCCCAAGGCGACGGATTCAGGAATCGGGAAGGGCCAACTAACCACACCCATCACAAAGTGTTCCAAGAACTGACTGGCTATCTGAGACAATAAATGCACTCGTACATTGTATACCTTATCTCAGATTCTCTGCCACTCATTCTCTTATTGCGAAGAGTTCTACCAAGTATACTGTGGCATCCAGAGAAGGATGCCTCTAGGTGTCGGCCCCCACCAAATACGCCAGCCCCACACCTTCCTTCCATTCTGGAGCCGTCTGTGTAGATGACTACATCCCCAGAAAGGAAAAGGGGTCTCGCTCCTGCCCATTCGCCCCTTCTGCTTATTCTAACCTAGAACTCTTTATTAAAATCATAAATCGGTCACATTTCATATAGAGAATGTCAATTCCAACTTCCCGTAAGATACTTGCATGTCCTAAGGAGTCTACTGCCTTCCATTCATCTATATGTTGTACTCTGTGTGCCGTTGCTGCAAGGACGGGAGGCTAGGCAGGGTACTCACCCCCGCTCTGGGTGCACTCTTGATGACACTAGTAATTAGGTAGATAGAAGTAGAGATGGGTAATAAAGCTATTGCAATAGCTACAAAAATATTGAAATAAAAATCAATAAATCCCGGGTTGTTGTTGAAAATCCGTTCTGAGATAATATTTGAAACTGAACAACTAATTCTGTAGCACATCACATAGAAACTTTGGAGTACATATTTTAATTGATGTTTGCACAATTGAGTTTTTGATCTCACCTTAGAGCTTCGTCAAGTTGTCGCAGAGGTGTGCCTTTTTCATCATCACCGTCTTCGTGTGCCAAGACAGCTTCGTAGATTTGGAACTGACGGAGTAGATCCAGATCTGTCCCTTGTTTGGACATATACCTGAAAAGCAAAAATGATGCATTTGAATCATCACGAGGCGTTCAAACGTCAACCGTAGGGGTTTTTTGTTTATTTACATCGAGTCCACTACAAAATACATAATATACCTCATTTGCGGTAAGGAGTATACAATATCATAATTCTATGCTGACGTCATCGCGACAGTCCTCGATTGTAAAATTGGGAAGGATGTAACCTATCACTTGAAACGTAGTTCCAACTCAAAGTTAGTTCCATATTGTCACAGATGTATCTTGGTCTGGAGAGGCGTCTAAGGGGAGGTAGATGAAAACTATTCACAACTAGGGGATTGAAATGTTCTTCATGTCGAAGTTGAAACTTTGTTGAGAATCGGGTGAGGAGTTCTTTGAGGGGTCATACGTAGGTACACACTGTTATGTTCAAGGGGAATATCCCACAGGCGAAGAGGTTTGATCTCATCGACCTCATAGACTGACCAATATTTTTGGGCCGCGACAAAATCAAAATTTATGAATGTCAGAATTAGCGTCTGGGCTATTGTTGCGCTCTGATAGGTACATAGGTCCTTTTAATTTGTTCATTCTACACCTTCATTATTATAACCAGCTGTCGTTCATCAAACCTCTGGTGCGCTTCAATGACGATTCTCATTCAATACACAGAACAATTCAATAGTAGAAATAGTGCAAATCTGTTAAATGATGCCCTATGAAAGTAACATTTAAATGCTCAAAGTCAATTCATGCTACTTATACTCTACATTTCAACCATCTATGCTTACAATCTTATCATTATAAGATGACAAGTTGATATCATGACAAGTTGAAAACAGTTTTCACCAGTACAAACGGCAGGGTGTTAAATTAATAGCCTTGACCAGTCGAATCTGTTTCGTTTTCTTTGACACATCATTAAATGCTGTAGCGTGCTTTGCATAAATTGTATACAAAGTAAGACATACATAAGGCTATGATTAGCACCGAACTTATTGAGCACTGTCATTTCGATCAATGGCCAAATCAATCAGAAAGTTACCGAAAGAAAGGTGTAAAAAAGTATTTTTTTTTGTTAAATCCCATTATTTCTGTCTGTATTTTATTTCATCTTGTTGAGTTTCAGCTTTTTATTCGTCGCAATGTCTCTGGCTGTACATTTCAGATCTGGTTGTCTGGCGATCCGCCTAGGAGAGCTATCTACTACAGAAATAATAAACGTTTGTGCAACAATCGACAGCTTTTTCTTTGTGGAACTTTAGTGCATTTCTACTTTGCAGGGAGCAAGTTATATTGCCCATTGATCATTTCAGAGAAATATGTGAAAAGAAAGAGAGGATGAGGCGGGTGAACGAACGGCATTCTATGGTGATGAGCTAATAGATAATGCGAACATCGGAAAGGTATCCGAGAGCAGGTGGCGTCCCATGTGCTCCCTCAGTTGGAAACCGAGTTGAATAAACCACGAAGATTAAGGTTTCGCTGGGGCAAAAAAAAGACCTGTTTTGTATTCTGGCGAAGCTCCGATAGAATCATCCCCACAGAGCCATTAGGATTCTCCATTGTCATTCCAGACGGAAATGCATTCGCCCGATCCCAGGCAGATACCTAATTCTATGGGAACCCGTGTGGGCACATCTGCTCCAAGTTCAGCACCGTCCATGTTCAGCTATTGCGATTCACTTGTGCTCAATAGCCTCCTAATAGACATCACATTCCAAATTCAACTTCCAAGCTGTTGGTTTGAAAAGCTAAAATCAACAAACATGAATTCACACAATTAACAATGAGCCTTACAAATAAGTTAAAGCTGAAAATTATTACGCAAACGTTGCAGTATGCCGTTGTCTGACATGCTTAGAGAGTTATAGTAAAAAAACTTCAGGAAAATATCAACCAAATTTATTACATTAAAACAATTTTAAACTTAGTAGTTCGCATCGAACAGGAAATCTGGTCGACAGGTTTCCCAATGCAAAAAATGCCGAGGGTTCAACCACACTTTTGTGAAAAAACCCCGAGCATGATGAAAAAATTTGTGCCCTTGCAGCTGATCAGCTACTCAAATGTGTAAATTGCGGGAAACAGCACCCTGCCAATTATCGAGGTTCCACAGTTGCGAAAGAATAACAAAAACTCCGGGATCATTCCAGGAAACCTGTGAGGGTCTCAAACAATCTAAAGCCAAACAACACGCCTACACAAGCGAGAAGGGCTTCTGTGTCCTACGCCAGCTGTGTCAAACAGAATCAAAACGAAAATGTGGCGGAAAAAGATCCAAATGTGGATGAAATTCTCATTAAAATTATGGATTTTATGGAAAAGCATTGTTCCAGCAATAAGACACTGCTTTCACGCTTAGAAAGACTGGAAAATAACCTGGCAAAAAGCAAAATCACATTATGATGGAACACTTTAACAAGGTGCTCAAAGAGAAGGAAGAGAACAGAAGCTGGGAATGAGCCAGGGTAGAAGTAGTACTGCCCTCTTGATGGGAATGATGAATTAGGAAGGGCATTGTTTTACTCCTTAGGGACGTTTGGAAGTGATTGGGCCCGCGTGTAATTTTTGGGTGTGCCACCCAATCCAGGTTTATGTTGAAGTCACAAAAAACTCCTAAAAGAATCCGCAGATAGTTTTCTGTATGAAATTATACTTTACGAGAAATATACAAAATGAACTTTAACAGACATGGATTATACCAATATTGAGATGGGCAGATGATTTTGAAGGTCAGAGGTCAAAATTGAGAGGACTCATGAGCCAGATTTCCAATATTTGTACTACCGTGTTTTGAAAGATAATTTGGAGGTTTTGGATCCAATCGCTTTGTTCTATGCTGTTGTTTATATGCTTCATAACATTGATTTAGTGGATCCGTTACTCTGTGTGGTAAATTGACGAATCGTCTTAGGGATTCGTGTTCATTGCGCATTTGGTGTAAATGCCATGTCGGTGAAAGAATGTGTGGCCGGTGGCACCAACTGTGTTAAACAAAAATAGGACTGAGCGGCAAGCAAAATGATAATGAAGACTAAAAGAAGCATTGTCCACCCCCAACAGTGAACATAGCAATAATTGTTCTAATTGTTTTACTGCTCTAGCTCGCTGATTTAGTCAATCTCTAAGGGCAGCCTCAATTCAAACTGACAATCCTCTGAAATTCTGCCTTTAGCATGACTGATCTCAAGCAGTTGATCCTGATCGTGTCTGATTGGACAGGTGCACCACTCCCAATCGCTCCAGGGACGCCTTTTTCGTCCAGCTTTCTGCCTCTAGCCAACTTGTACTTCAAATGTGGATAGAGGGATTTTGACATTTAATTTTTAACTTTCTTTGGTCAATTGAATGGGGGGGTGCACATGCGCTTATCAGAAGAGGCCCCTCGTATAGACCTGTAATCCATCTACTTTCTCTATTCTGTTCTCACAGAGCAATAATCAATACTTGCTGGCAACGTAGCTGCATAGTGGACATTCAGCTGGTACTTACTTTCGGATGATGTTCTCCATTCCCTGCTCTTCTAGTGCGTCAACCTGATCGTAGTACATGTCCTGGTCGGGCAGCCCGTTTAGCGTCTTGTTGATGAGTGTCATAGCGTAAATGAGGATTTCCGTATCGGCCGCATCGTAGTCTTTCATCAACTTCATTATGTTGGTCCACGGCTTGCAAGCTGCGACAATCAATAAGATAGTAGTTCAAGTAGCAGCGGCAATGTTATTTGCTTCTTTTTTGGGATATGTATGGTGGATATAGAGGGGTTTTCATTAAATTCAAAGTACCTATTAATTTCTTCAAATATCACTGAGATGACTTTTACTCAGAGATGGGAGAAAATTAGTTGTAGCATGTGCAAAAGTGAAATCCTCCACGCAACACATTCTTAGGCTCTAGAGGACTGATACCTAACAAATTAAATTAACTTCAATAACAAATCATTAACGAATAAAATTGACGATTAAATGAACTGATATTATTTCTATACGTTAGCACCACCAGTAACTACTATGGTATCATTTTTGCCGCTTAAATTAAGAACGTGCAGATCAAATTTTTGAGGAACGTGCAGGACAGGCAGTAGATGGTCCCCAATGAGTTCCATCGCTCAAAAATAAGCCTGCGCATGAGCAAAAGTAAAATCAGCTCAATATCATTTTTTTCGGGATGTATAACGATAACCAGTTTAATGATATATTTCAGCACGATAATACATTTTTTAAAATATAATTTAGCTATTAGATACAAAATTAGCTAGTTAGTAAATTAGTTAGCCAATACCTAACTCTGTACTTCTAATCTGATAAAGGTACGAATGTTGGTTGTCAGCAAGTTTTGGTTGACAGGTTCAAGGGCCAAAACCAATCATTTCTTAAGTAATTCTTCCAAACAAGTCCTCCAGAACGAAATTTTAATTTGAAGAGGAGAATAGCCTCTTTGCATGAATGCATTGTATACCCACAATAAATTGCCAGATAATACATTATTGTAAGGAAAAAATGATCTTTTCTCATAAAGTCGCGAATTTGAATTACAAACTAATTTCAGCTGGTTAATCAATAATTGAATCAATTTCTTGCCTTGAGTAATGGATGTTTCATGAGTTGATGAGTCAATTTTGAATTGTTGAGCATGAGGATTTATGCTGATTTAGAACATACAATCTAGCTCTTTTAACTATTTATAGTTGATAAATTATGTGGTTCGTGTAGATACGAAAATAGACCGACAGAATGCGGTGTCCAGGAAATGTTTTTCAGAATTATTGCACAACGTTCTAAAGATTGCTAATGATTTGAAACTTTTGTAACATTTCAATCAGACTCACTATGTACGTAATCCACAGCTTTGACGGCTTTGACTAGAAGAACGCAGTTGGAGTAGGTGTACTCGACGAAGACGAGGAGCAACTTGAGGGCGGTTTTCACGACGAGGCGAAATTTAGACGAGACGAGGCCATACAACCATTGCAACGTCCCGGGGTGTTCCATCACCCCGTTCATGCCATCCACGTAGAGCATCACTTGCCCTAGAGCTAAAATGCACCAAAACAGTAAACGATAGATTTATAAGGCAAATCATCCTACGTATGAGTTTAACTTAAATTTGTATCTGAGACAAAAGGTACTGTCTAGTTAGAAAGTCACTTGGTTAATATTCAGAACAATACTTAGTTGTCAGCTGAATTAATAATACTTAAGGAGTACAAGATCACAGTGGATAGCTCCACAGCATCAAATTTTTCAGGAGAGGCCACAGTAAGTTTCAGGTCTTACTCCTAGAGTAAGGTACATTACTCCTTGTTGTCACCAGATGAGCTATTAATTTGACCACCTCAAAATTGCTATGGCGCAATCCATTATCATGGAGATATGGTCAGAAAACCAAATTTCGTACCCGAGTATGAAACTGACATTGGCTTTTGTCTGTTTTTAAAACCAACTCCGCACCGAATGACAACAAATCACTATGAACAGCCACTGTATCCTTAGATTATCTTGCAAGTAGTAGCCTTTCAGAGAGTGCGAGAAAGCAATTAATCCATTGGAAGCACCACTATTTGAAGCAATTCAGTACATGAGAACTTAGAAAAATGTGTATAATGAACGGTATTTGGCTGAATGTTGTTAATTTTATAACTTGTTGTTCGGTGCTTAAATTTGCTTTTGCGAAAGAAAGATTGCTTACAGTTCCTCATTATCACTGAAGAAAAGAAGAAAAGGAGTTACTGGTTTCAAAAAGCTCATTTGTGGTATAAAATTTCACTTTGATGATGAAAAAATACCCGTTTTCACTTAAAACAGTTCCCGATAGCTCCTACAAACGTGCTTCAAATTTCTTCACATTGTATATTACATAGAGAACAGTGCAATAATTACCTCCGACCCCGATCATAGTTCACGTTCAGGCCGGAGTTCTCAAATACCCCATAATAACAATGCAGATAAAAGCTCGAGGTTCGTGCCGTTTATTTATTGTAGACAATGTACAATTTTATTATTGAAACCGACTCCTTCTTTTTCCGTCATTGACAGGAAAGTAGTAATAAAAAGTATCGACGATTTTCGCTGAAAGAAGCCTTTTGCAACGTGGCCTTACTGATATTCACGAAAAAGTATACATCCATGCAGCATGGTTTGAAGAGCTAATTTTCAAAGAAAGGGTTTAAGGGCGCGTTTTTATGTACGTAGTTACAAGATCGAAGTAGGAAAGAAATTTGGTAACACTTCGAACTTTTTTTGCCATTAAATGCCGAAAAATTAGTTTATATCAACAATAAAAGAAATGAAAGGGATCTTAGAAAATTAACATCCTAAAACAAGTGACAAAAGATGCACAACTTCTCATATATTTCTAGGGTAGTAACTTTCTGGACGGAAAATTTTGATGATCATTAGCTGGTTCAAATAAATTTGAAAACGGAGAAACTTGACTCCCGCTATTGGAAAGTGTTCACTAAGATTTAAGTACGGAAAACAGCGACGGCATAAGCTCTTGCCCCAAATTTTTTTGCCACGTATCCAGCAGTTGATTTTTTAGTGAATTGCCATATTCGTTGAAATCTACCTTCATCCGGTTTTGATCTTAAAAGTCTCACTTTTGGTGGTGATTATTTCGATCTAAACCATTATCATTACTGAATTGTGTTGTAGGTTGGTTATTATTACCTCGAAATCAATGAAAATAACGTCTATAAATGAATGTATGAATAAATAGAGTTGAAATAATAAAGAACAAAGAACTTATTAATAAAAAGTGAATACAAAATTTAATACAAACCTCTTAGAATATAGTTCTGGTAGTTTTGATCGGCATCGTTGCCAACTTTGATGAGGCAAGCGAGTCCATCGTTCTGAACGAATTCGTGCACGAGATCTTTGTCTTCCTGCAGAGTAGAATTTATAGGACATATGTTAAAGCATATTTGATTAATGAATCACACAGGTGGTACACCATGCATGACAACCAATACGATAGGGAAAGAAATCAAACATCATTTCGTCCCAGATAAAAAGAAAGAAAGTAGGAATGAGCAATTTCAAACTCCTATCGTAATTTTATGTATTAAATTAAGTGGCACTCACCTGAAATATTTGTTTCAACGAAAATAAGGCTCGGCGGAGGTCTCTGCCTTCGGAGTTGAGCAGTTTTTCTGCAACATACGAAAATATATTGGTAAGGAATGCATGCATTACTGGGACGACCCAATGTCGGATTTTGCATCATCACACTTGTAAAAACAAACAAGTGTTTTTTAAACTAGATTAAATTCTTAATTTAACAACAAACAAGAACGAAAATCGGATGAAAATTCTAGTAGATTAGAGCAGCGTTTTAATGAATTGGTCATTACTCTTTCCAACTCACTTCCCGATTGCCAATTCAAAAATTTTGAAGGTTCATTGAACAAGAATGGTTTGTTAGACGAAAATTGGGATCGAAAAAAATTAGAATACAATCAGTTGAAAATCGTGGATCGACTGGAATGGATATCTATTGTTGATTGGGTGTCTAGATTGAACGCAAAATACAGTCACAAAATCACCATAACATTCATTCGAGGAATAGAAAGATCAGAATAGGAGAACTAATGAGTTTTTTCGCTTTTTATCCGAACGTACGGTATCGATTACGATGGAATTTTCAAGGGTTTCTCTTCATATTAGAACAAATTATATTCAGCGATCTATCATCAACTCTGAGTGGCGTCATCATATCAAAATACTGCTGAACACAACAATTCTCAACGATATCCCCTTTATTGAGGAAAAAGTTCAACACCATACGCCTAGAACAGCAGATTCACTCCAAAGGCAACTTTAGATTCAGTCTCTAGCATTACCGGCTCCTCAGAGATCAGGAACAACAGGAGCTATCGCAAAAAGAATCGAAGAGGTGCTTTCCTCGGCCAAATAAAAATTTCAAACATACACAAATGATATAAAATATATCGTTTTCGATACCCATGTCCTACATAAGACAGGACTTACGACATGAATTGGCTCCATTTTTATTTTCAATGTTCGCTGTAGCCCAGGAAGTAAATGCAAGGAGCGGCCAGCATCGCGAATCTTGCACTTTGATACGACTGACACATGGGAATAGTTGGCGAATAGTTAGGAATGGAAATACACTGATCAATAACTGCGAAATTATAGAAGCAGAAGACATAACTGAAACCAAAGTAAACGGACATAGGACTGAGCGGTATCCGAAATGTTAACGAAAACGATTACAAGGATTGTACACTTCTAGCATTGGAGCCTAGATCACTGCAATAGCTGAGAAATCTGATCTTCTTATCATGTTATTAAATTTAAAGACTGTAAACAAACCGGATTATCATCAAACTTTGATTTCAAAAAGTATCAAGAATGTCTCCTTACGAATGTGACGCTAGACGTTGAACGAACTACTTTCATAACTGGTAACCCATGAAGCTCATAAGTTACCAATAAAAAGGCTGTCATTGATTTGGCCGGATTCGTATTAATCTCTATTGGAATGCATATTAAAACCGCACAATAGGATCACGTAAGCAGGTCGATTATTTTGTGGAATTGCATTGAAAAGCGCACAGAACTGTGAGCGAATCAAGTTGTTAGTGGCAAGTCTCAAAGTTGCCAAACTTGATTGTTGACACTGTCAACTTGACATAAGCTGTTTTGTAGGGTTAGGGTTTGCTTTGGATTTTTGTTTGTTGGCTATCTTTGTTAACAAACACAAGAGGATAAGATGAATCCATTTGCGTGGACAGGGAAATTTTAATGTTGACGGACGGAAGCAACTTGAAGCGTTTGTGTGAGGCTAAAGGGATATATCGTATATCGGGATATATAGCGTCACTCAAACGCTTCATATACATAGTACTTACTTACACAAGTTTCGTTCCATCATTCGTCCCTGCGAACACTAAGGATTTCGAGAAAGCAGCCCATAACGCTCTGTCACATGTGTTGTCCTGTCAGCTTTGTTTGTTGCTGCGCTTTTCATTTAAAGCAAGCTTTCTTCCTCCACCTTCAGTCGCTGGGACTGAAAGAAGACTTCGAATCTAACAGCGAAGTTGGCAAATTTTTGAAAGAATTATTTGGGTTATCCTATTTCCCACACAATGACGTCGAATTGGATTTCCTCGATTCACTGGGACTAGCAACACCGGAGCTAACCCAGGAGGAGAAAATTGGATCATTTTTGGAGTACCTACCTAGGAAAAACGCATCTTCCCTTCGAAAATTTGGGCTCGACCGCCGCACATGGAATACCATGGACAATTTCCATTACCCTCACTGCTCCATTCACAAAGTTATTTATATTATCGTGTCAAATCCCAAAGTGAGACTTCCGTCAAAATGAAAAATATAGGAAGAGTACATAAACGCAAGAAGCATGTGAACAAAGATGCTGAACTCATGAGGTTATACAGTCAATACCAAGCTGAGTCTTTGTAAAGCTGAGACGATGTAAAGCGGGCGTGAAAATGAAACTATTGAAAATACTTTTAAATAATGTTTATGGACGAAAATTGCACGGAACGAGTTTTTAGTTATGTAAAATAATACTATTTGTAGGTACCTAATGTAAAAAGAACATTCTGTTGACATTCCTGATTCCTCTGGCTAAGATCGGCGTGCGCATTTCAACGACCGTTACAAGCGTTCAGTGTGCACTTTTCAGTTCTTGAATTTTTGATTTGTGTGCGCAATTCAATAGTCATTGGGGGGATGGAGGGGGGGGGGGGAGTGAGCTTTTCAATGGCACCGCCTAAGGCGCGGCAACTGACGTACGACACAAAGCGGCAAGGGCATGCAAATCCTCCTGATTGCAGATACGTCTGCCTGTTTTTTGCAGATGTCTTGGAATACACTAAGATTGATGGTTTTTGGGAGGGCTTACACAACTGATGCATAAATTACCGGAAGCTGTATCGTAGTTTTACATTGCATCAGCTCATTCAGTGAGTACATTGAACCTGGAAGGAAATGAGAAGATGCTTCTGAGGAAGCCATCAACAAAACAGATTATGGTCCCCCGGCCTTGGAGTAAAGAAACTTCTCTTCGTATTTTTGCCATCACCACCCAGCGGGAGACGAATGATGAAAAATAAAAAGGGAGAAAAAAAAGTGACGCGACAGTTCGTTGATGGACTGTCGAGTGACCATCTTACCTGAGGCTCCAGGAGTAGATGGCCTCGTCCACAAATGACCAGGGCGGTCTCCAAAAGGGCTCAAAGACCCAGGCGCCTCCTCTAACTCCGTCATCGGGGCTCGGAGATGTTTTTGCCTCTGGAAGGTCGCGGTTTTCTCCAAGGCCGCCAACCCCGAATGTCATCTGTGGGTAATGACGCCTCATCATCCCAGAGGGACAGTCATCCGACAGTCGGCCATCAGCGTCCTCTCATCCGATTTTGTGTTATTTCGGAAAATTCCGCAAACAGAAACAAAGGGACGACCCCCTTTGCTTACAAACTCAAATGCTCGTATTTTAAAGAGATACAGGGATTCGGACGAAATAACGAAGTGAAACCGCAAGCTCAGCAAATACTCGTTGAAATAAGTCAGTAGTCGAGGGAGGCCATTTTCACGAAAGATGCTCCATCAAGCAGAGCGATGATTGCAGTCTTTCAAAACGCGAGGAATTTAATTAAATTTTGTTTCGTAATATTTAAGGTCAAACTGGCTGCGCCAACTAATACCTCCAAAAAATATTGATGCCTTTGACTGAGTTCGAACTCGTTTCCTCACTATTAAGGAGGAATTTCCCTTTAGTTGAAACACTAAAGCACAGCCACTCACAAAAAATGAAAAAAACCTACTACAATCTGTATATTTATATTTTAGCAGGATATAACTCAAAACACTTTTATCAACAGAGAAATAGGTCGTTTAATAATTCAAGTTCAATTTTATGATGAAAAATGTACTTTAAAATTCATTAAAATGTGCAAAAAAAAAACGGATAAGAATGCTCAAAATTGAAGAAAAAAAATTCAACTCAATTCAACAGAAATGTAATAGGTACAATTTTGGAAAATTCGCTCAGAAGATCATGCTGCATGGCTGGAACTTTTTCACATCCTGTTCTGTCACATCGACTGTAACAACCATTGTCATAGAAGTTGGACATTTTGAATAAAGGGCGAATATGTTTATGGGCCAATGCATGAAACCTGCTGATCCTTCGCGTTGCTGAGAACATGAAAATCAGCAACAGTTTGTGGATAATCTCTAGATATTCTGTAATGAAACATAATTCCGAACAGTGGGAAATGATGGGATGTGGGGAAAATATTGGTAATTCGCCCTTTACGTCACCTTTAGTCACGCCAACGTCACGATATTTTTTTATCGAAAGATACGGAACTATCTTAAAAGAGGTCCACCGTTTGATTATTGAACTTTCAAATGACTAATGGACGTGTGATAAATGATTTGTGATTAATGACAGCCGCTTTTGGGGGTCGGTGCGTACCTATTAGCTCGGTTAGCCCTCAGGTAGCCCAAGTAGGGTCACGATCTCGTTCATTCGGAAACTACCTAAACTGGAATCCTCCATTCATAAAGGTCTCGAGGAACAGAAGCTGCTGGTTATTTGTTTTCGAGTCATTTGACTTGAAACGTTGTCCCCCCCTTACAACTTCTAGTCGAATCTATACACACATACAATACCTACGTACAATAAAAAGCACATTCCATATGTTAGTGTTACACTATGTAGCAGAGATGGGTGTATCAATCATCATGAATATGCAAGTGAATAAAATCATAATGTGGAATTTTGTGATACGGTCACAACGGATTACATCATATATAATATGATTTCATTGGTATTCTCAAATTTCGATGTTGTGATTATGTCCAACATTTTTGTTGTCATTTTCAAGAAAATTACAAGTTTTTAAACGATTTTCAGTCAAAATTACTGTATTTTTGTCATGTTTGCCTATAGTACAGCCCTACTGCCCCATCTAAGCTGTTTATCCTAGAAATCACAGATTTTTCTTGTGATTTTTGATGAAAAAACGTAGTTTAAAAAAATAATTTACAGACAAACTAACAATTGTTTGTGGTGTTCGCTTTCAGCACTGCATAACAGCAGCTCTGAATCATAATTTTTCGAAATTGACAAGAAAAAATTGATTATAAAAATCACGGGTGCCCTTGCTAAGGGCAGTGCTAAAGGAAAAAAAGTTTTTGTTCAAAAATCACAAAAAAAAAAAAAAAAAGTGATTTTTCGCAAAATCACACAAAAAAGTGAATATTGATAACATTATATTCAATTTGCAGCGATTTTCAATTATAGGCATCTTGCGTTAATGTTATTCTGTAGTAATACTCGTAAACGTATTCTGTGTTGTAGGCATAATGCTTACATTCAGGAATGCCACTTTTACAGCCTACTCACCGATTATAGCGTGCACTCGAACTGACAGCTGAGTCCTCAGGACGATCGAATTTTTTCGACTGCAACAATCAAATACAACAAACTTATTAGAAAGATGATAATAAAGAACCAAATATGCATTTACGATTGTCATGACAATAATGCCCTTGTTATAAGGGATTCAGAATCGTAACATCGATTGAACTATCAAATTTTGCTGATTTAGTTCGAGAGATTGACTTGGAGTAGAATACGTTTCGCTAGACTCTGGCTTACACAGGGTGGCCCACCCAACATGAATAGGTACCCCTTTTATTTTCAATACAAACAGTATATTTGAAAATCCAAAACATACGTGCCCAATGATTTCTGACAAAATTTCTTCATTTTGCGTCCGTTTTTTTATTCTAGACGAGTTTTCAGATTGTTACGGGGATTGATTTTGAGGGTCTGGTTGAAAAATGTAAAAATAGGAGATTGAAACCTTCTTCAGTGATCAAATGAAAAATCATCTTAATCTGAGAGTCGAAAATCGGCATAAATGGTGGTTTTTCATGCGAAATAAACAAATTTCGATCATTATTCCGCAAGAATTGAGTCAAATCAAAAAACGGATAGCATCACGCGAATCAGCGTTAAAAAACAATGAGAATTCGTATGCCACACTTTACAGTTCACCATCATCCACTATTTGACAAATTTGGGGTTGCGCAACTTAGCGTGCTCGCTGAACCGATTAAGCGCAACCAAAAAAATTGGTTGAGGGGTCAAATTTACATGAAATTTGGCGTAGAATTCGAAACTGGAATACAAAATAGGGGTTCTCATTCGAAATAAGAAAGTTAGCGTAGACTGCGCACGTGCGCAAAAGTGGGCACACATAATTTGTTGAATGCTTGTCAAAAATCATTGGACACGTATTTTTTGGATTTTCAAATATACTGTTTGTATTGAAAATAAAAGGGGTGTTCATTTTAGGTGGGCCACCCTGTATAGCATTTCCAAATCAAATTCGCCATTATTAGGGAAATCATGAAAAATAAGCACAAGCCCTGGGTGTAGTACCAAATGATTGTGGACAACACTCCAAACGCAGTAGGTCGGTATCTAGACATAGGAAAAGGTTGGATCATTCAACTACGATTTGTATGCAATATACCTCGTCGGGGAAGAAAACTGTGATCCTACGAAGTGTTGAGGTATTTTCATACGTTCGTTAATAAGAAATTCTGAATTTAAATGCTTCAACGAGTATATAAATTGAAACCGGAAAAAAGGAGATAATCGTGGCTCAGTACCAAGCCTTCAGAGGACGACATTGGTTGCAGTTACAGAATTAGATTTTCTTCTACCTCCTTCATGGAGGAGGTATTTATCAATTCCATCTTTTCAAATTCCTATCGCAAAAACATGGATACAAAAATAGTGAATCATCGCGGAGATAAATCCTCCTTAGTTCGATTAGGAATTTGATCGTTTTTATAAATATTTTTGTGTGGTCATACAAAAACCTGCCATTTTCTGCCAATATGTTTGAATTTTGGCAGTAGGCGGTAAGCAAAAATTCATCCCTGGCGCCAAAAATATTAGAATTGATTCGTGCCAAAGGTTCAAATTAATTTGCCAAAATCTTCAATTTGATAGTATGCCAAAAATTCAAATTGATTTTGCCAAACTAATCTGATTTCATTTTTTTCCTAACTATATATATGTATGTAGGTATGTAAGTACGTTGTGTGTGTGTGCGTGCGTGTGTGTGTGTGTGTGTGTGTGTGTGTGTGTGATTTTAGTCTTCCGGTAGCCAAATTGCTGCTCCGTCCTCTAGTCCTAGTCCTCGTACGTGTTTCCTAGGGCCCCTTAGCCTCATGGAGACTGCTCGGTGAACCGAGAATTGAGTTTTCACTCGTGCCCACATCATCACCTGGGAGTAGGATTTCGACCACTTGTTGGCGAGGCGTAAGGAAACGTTCTTGAGGAAGGCTTCGTATTCTTCATGTAATGCGCCATCGCATGAAACGACGAATGGCGTGAAAGACCCTCTCAGGTCTTCAGCGACTCTATCGTATTTTGCATGTTTGGCTTGGGCTGCATGCCGGGAGACGGTAGGCCAATCCATGGAGGAGTAAGAGACTGCGTCAGCGTTTATAACGCGGGTATCGAAAAACGCAGGTCTCTCACGGTCCCACACCCCATGGACCTTCATGTCCGCTACCAAGCCGGGGCTGCCGTCAGCACTGTCACGTAAAACTGGTTCTGTGACCACGCCGTTCCATGCAAGGCTCGCTATTTTTGCGCATTCATCTCGGACGAGGTCATGTCCCTGTTTGATCAGGCCTCCCTTCATACAGTTAAGGGCGTGATTCATGTCCATGGGACTCCCGCATCCGTCGCACCACACTGGCAACCCTTTCGGTTCCCAGCCGTACCAAATGGACAGTGCATCGCGGAATTGGGATTGTGACAAGTCGAAGTTGTCTGCCACCAATGGGAGGACGCTGAGCCATTGGGACGCCTCTCTTGTCCTTCGAATGGTTCTTTGCTGCCTTGTGGGTAGTGTTGCCAGGAGCTGCTCGCTGGCTGCAAGCTCAGTGGCTTTACGTCGTGTAGCCACTTCTCGCAACTTTGACACCACAGCACCTTCATATTGGGCAACATCCAGCGTGCTGCCACTTTTTATGGCTTGAATGAGTGGCGCAGTGGCTTCTCTGGATACCTCAAAAGCTTTGGAGGCCGTCATGACAGGATTTTCGAGAGCAAGGCCTCCCAATTTTGTTGGATATTCAAGAAGCTCCTGTAAAACTCCTGCCTCCCGGCCAAGAAGGGCTGGTGCCAGCTTGTTTCGTATTGTGTCACGCAGCGCTATGTATTCGTCTCCAAATCCTCCTACCACTTGCTGCGTGTATGCCCATTCTCGTTGAAGAGCTTTGGTGAATGCTGTGTGGGCTGCCTGTGGGCTCTGCTTTGCTGCTTCGGACATCTTTGAAACACTCTCAATCCAACCTTTTATCTTTGATCGGACGTAATCACGTTTTGCTTGAACAGGTCCCACGACACCTCCAAGAAATCTGTGGGAATACACCACTTGTATATTCAGACCAGCGAACTCAGAATTGGCTGATTCCTCCATGCCCGGTTTAATGATGAGGAAGCTCTTGCCAGGTTCGGGGTAGTAACCCCATTTTGGCCCCTCTACTTGGAGAAGTGAAAGCCACCGGCGAATACTGGTCAGGCTTCCCACACAGGCTGCGTCGTCAGCATACCAGTTTTGGACGCAATCTGTTCCTTCTAGGTGTTGCTTTAACTTTCTTGCGAGTGGCAGTGTACCTACCACATACATCATCATGCCGAGAGGGTCTCCTTGCGTTGTACCCTCTCGGCTCAGCAGATATGAGTTGCTCTTACGAAATAAGGTTAGAGGGTAACCTCGGTAGGTATTGAAGAGAAATCTAGCGCAGCGCGGCCACAAAATTCTGGAGTTCCACAGTGCTAGAGGCCTGTTCACTGAATTAAAGGCGTTGGTGGCATCCATGAGCAAGAGACCAGTTTCTTCATTCTTGTCAAACTTGTCCGAAAAAGCATGGACTGCTCCTTCTACGCCGGATTTGATCCCAGCGCCTAGCTGATTGCTGCCACATTCCTCTCGAAGATCGACTCCTGTGATCATGGCCATTGTTTTGGCGCATATGCGTTGGAGTACTTCCCCTATACCAATCGGTCGAACACCGGGCTGTTTATCAAGTGCAACCCCACGTCGGGCCAACAAAGCTTTAATTTTTTCCCACTCAACAACACCGTTTGCTAGCAATCGGGTTAAAGCTGCAACTGTCTCTCTCAAACGGGTGCTGTGAGCTCCATATCTGAGTAACATTGAACGCCACTGTTCTGCATCAGTGCCACTAGGACCAGCGCTGCCGCTGAGTCTGTGTGCTGTTACTGAAATGTGACGCTCTGTGACGTCAACATCACTCATGGATGGCATTGTGGCATTGTCCATGAACATCTCCGGGTTCGGAACCGACTGAGGGGTTGCTTACTCTCGAGAACTTCGAGTACGGTTTGACCGCTGGTTGTCACAGACTCAGGTTGTAGAACTCCTCCATTTCCTGCCCGATCTGTGACCCATCTGGTCGCTTCCCGCAGTCTTCCACTGTGCACCAGACGTGTGAACACCCTTATCTTGTGGTCCTTGTCTGGTTGCTTTGGACGTGTCCGCAGTCCGCAATCGCAGCGCTCAGCTTCTTGTATTAGTCCGTCAATTCTGCCTTCGACCCATTCGTCCATTCTTCTGCTTAACAGCCTTCTCATGTCTGGTCCTGAGTTTATCATTTTTTCTCTCTGTAGGACTGTGGCGCAGAATACGAATATCCGTTCTGAAGTTTCATTTTCATTTGTCACAAGCTGTATTTCTGCTGATAGTAACGAGACAAATCTGCGCCCTATGGCTCCTTGGGGTAGTGTGAATTGTCTCCCCTGCAGGGCCATGGCTTTCCGCCAACGTTCAGTCCAAATTGATGATTCATTACCTTCATGGTTCAAGAGTGGGGCTCCTAAACCGAGAATGAATTTGTCTTGGATGAAGCTTGGGACACTCGTTTCTGTGGAGTTATCCCGTTCGGCTTCATGGCCAGCTGTGGTTGGGTCTGAAGACAGGTTCCTTGATCGACAACGTCGTTGATGATTTTGCAGTCCACGTCGTCGGAAAAATTCCGAGCAATAAGGACATGGAACCAATTCGGGAGTTGCTTGAGAATCTCCTGGCATCATCCCATGGTTACAAACAACAAGAAAACAATAACAAACCAAAAAATTCTTTTCTTCCGAAATTGAAAATCAACTTACGAAAACCGATGAATGCAGCTCGTCCTTGCGATGAAAATTAAAAAAACAACGAACAAAAACGTAGCTCACCCCTCCACTTGACGTTTGGGCACGTTTTAGCACGAGAATTCAAAGATTTTTCAGTCGTTTTTGAAGAAAAAGTGCGTTTTGTCTCCTCCGGCCTGTCCTCGGGAGACGTTGCCAACAGATATAGCCTGTAATTATTAATGGCCTCAAACTATATTTCCTTTATGACCCAACTCAAAGCACGTTTGGATCGAGGTTATCGAAGAAAAAACCGATATGCATGATTCGTGATGGGAAAATGATAATCACTGAAGTAAATCGTGAACTTCGCAATGTATATCCTTCGCTCCTTCATCTTATTCAAAGTGTACTGGACGTACCAAGGTATATCGTTATTGGAGATTGTTATGCATCCGTAAATTGGGAAAATATACCATTATAATTTAAGGTTCGTTTGAGCCGTTTCTTTTGTTCAGATGGAAGAGTTGACCTCATTTACCCAACTTTACTGTTGTCGTGCTTCGATCAACGCTTCGCTTGCATCCAAACGATCGGACGCAAATCGATCACGATTTTCCCAGAGATTAGGACTTCAAAAGAACTTCACATAAGTAAGGCAGTATTGCTTAATATACGATTCAGGACTTCCCATAGGAAAAAAAATAATATCTGTAAAAAAAAGGGCTGTAGAACCACCTTTTTGAGAATTTCGGTAGAACAAGAGTATTTCCTCGACTCCAAAAAGTTTGATTTCCAAAATTGAATTGTCTTCAAGGGAATCAAATTTTAGACATTCTGACACCATTGCTGGGTTTCTGACACCACGTCCATATACTTACATTCCAGACAAAAGAAAATCCGTTAGAAACGAGATTTCAAGAGAAAATAAGGGATGAAAAAATAATCCTAAATTATTAAATTTAAACAGATTTCTTAGCATAAACACGCGGAAAAACTTCGCCGCTTTAGACCAGAACATTTTGGAATTTTCGTCAAAATCGTGCTAAATCATCCAAAACAAACAGTTTTCCTGGGTATAGGTCCAAAAAGCAATTCAACATCGTTTTGAAATCCAAAATTTCGTTTGTTTAGCAGAATACTGTTTTGCAAAAAGTTAAACTTCTTTTTTACCCACCTTTTCGTATAAAAGATATGATATTAATGATATCCTCTTCCAATTCAAAAAGTTATTTGCTCAAATAGAAATGACAATTAAACACAATTTTACAATTAAGATTAACAGCCGTAGATAAGAAACCTTTTTGAACACAGCATAAACAGTGTAGGATGTTATACTGCCTCTGATAATGGTCTTCCTGAAAGCTTATTCACAGTTTACACGCATAATATTCGGATGTCTAACGCGTCGATGGACAAGAAAAATGAACATCTCGGGCTCAGTACCAAGCGAGTTTTTTCTAAACGAATAAAACTATATTGCATAATACGCGTAACAGCTTCCGTTAGCTGGAGGGAGACTCGGATGGAATTAGGCTTTTTGGACAGTCTATTTTATTTCTTCTCAATTTCCTCTTCAAAGCTTGAATTATAACACCGCAGAGATGGATGGGATTCAAGGCGGAACGAGTTGACGAGAGTCGACCCGGTAAAATTCGACCTGGCGAGGGCGGCGGCTAACTGCCGGTTAACTACTGAAGTCCCGACAGCCCTCTTGTTTTAAACTGGGAACTTCTGGTACCTTCCGCGTTCTTAGCCAGTTTGAAAACGCTTCAACATTTACGTACATCCAACATTTAACACTTACAACTTCCGTACGGAAAGTACCGAAGATTGGTTTTCATTTTTAGGGAATTTTCATTGAAAATTAAGCTTTTTCCATGGCTTAGAAAATTTTTAAATTGAAATTTTTGAAAAATTTCTTCATCCAAATCGGGTTTGAAGCATTCTGAAGTGACCTTGGGTCTGCATGGGTCCCTTCTGCAGTGGATTCGGAGCTATTTAATTGGTCGACAGCTCGTAGTCCGTAGGCCACTTCGTCAATCTTTCGAGTTGACGGACCTGGGAGTGACCATTGACCAGCATTTTTACTTCTCTGGCAACATCGAGACCCTTGCAAGCAGAGCCATGAAGGAACTGGGTTTTTTTTTATGAGGAACTGTAGGGAATTTACGAGCATTCCAGCTTTTTTCATCCTGTACATAGCCTTAATTCTACTAATCTTGGAGTATGCTTGTATTGTCTGGTCACCAACGTACGCTTCCCATAAGTATCGGCTTGAGCGGGTACGGAATAAGTTTTTCGTGGCTTATAAGCTTGGCATCCCATCCGTAGAAGTCGACCAGTATTTGCGACGAAAATGTGATTTGGACACCCTGGAGGGACGCCGTATTTCCGCAGATCTCACTTTCCTTTACAAACTTTTTAATAATAAGTCGACTGAACATCCCTTCTCTTAAGGATCGACATACATGTCCCTCGTATCGCTGCTCGGTCGCCCTCGCTGTTCATCATTCCATTCTCCCCCCCGACCTACCAAAGAAATCATCCCCTTAATAGAATACCAAGAAGTGCCAACCTTATGTTATCACTATATCCTGACTTTGATTTTTTTCATTCCCCCCCTTATTACCTCCTTTATTATTATTTTGGTTTTAGTTTTTTTCTTTGGAAAATAATAAAAAGGTTGTATTTTAGACCATCTCCTTTTTCATTTCTGGATTACCCGTCACCCCGCCGACAGTATAGATTTTGAAGATCAGTATCTATTTATTTGGGAGATCATCCATGTTAAATTGAAGTTCCACCCCTATGAAGATGGGAGGGAAGACCCTTTTGCCGATCTATATAAATCATTGTTAACCCTTGATAAGCATTGTGGTGGGAAACCCTTTTTTTTTTTTACTAAGGAGTTAAGTCGTTCAAAACTGATGAATGCGACTGTAATTAGAGACCGTCCCGGATGGCGTCCTCCCGGTTGGCTTCCGCTCTTTCAAACTTCCCTTCTCCGTGAGAACATCCGCACTTCCCAGACAGAAGTCCAAGAACTCATTTCTAGATCTAGATGTCTAGGTCCAGGGAAAAGAGGCACCACAAGTCATAAAGGTTAGCCTAGAAAGAAATAGCATTTCAGTTCATTATTTTTAACTATGAAACTTCGCAGTTGACCAAGAAAAATAGCACGCCAAATCAGTGGCGGATTATGAACTTGGCGGCCCCTAGTCACGTGCTAACTACCCTACCCAAAAAACAGAATTACACAAAATAAAGGAGGTTGGGACTTACAATTAAAACTAAGTTAGTGGCTTTGTACACGTTATAGTATTCAAATCATATTAGTGACTTTATACATTGATTACATAAATAGTTTTATATTTTATATTTCCTTACAAATCAACTTTTCTAGCTTTTAATGCAGCAAACTCGTCTACAATATCATCAAAATTCAGTTCATTTAACAGTTCAGCATTTGCAGCCAACCCAACTAGGCTGGCGGCGGTTTTCGATTCGGCACAGTCATCGATTCGGCACACCTCTTATCACGATCTTATCAGATAAGATCGATGTGTCCTTACATCGATCTAATTATCTATTATTACATCGATATAATGCCATCTTGAAACTATTATCACGACCATTCAAACCCGAAATTGTTGCTTTCATTCCTATTTCTGTTTCTTCTGATCTATACTTCACTAGAAGGATTGATGTAGGATATTTTTTTGTTTTTGAGATGCGAGAGTAGCGAGCACCCAGACCACCAAACTAGACGGTAGGAGATTTTTGCTTTCACACCAGAAATTGTTGCTTTCATTCGTATTTAGATCGATAATTAGATCGATGTAAGGACACATCGATCTTATCTGATAAGATCGTGATAAGAGGTGTGCCGAATCGATGACTGTGCCGAAACGAAGTACGCCCCTAGGCTGGACAGCCTGTTGTCAGTGGTTGAGTTGCGTAGGTAATTCTTCACACGTTTGAGAATGCTGAATGACCGTTCTCCCGATGCATTTGAAGACATCATGCATAATAAGATTTTTAGTGCAGTATCAATGTTTGGGAAGAGTGTTGTCAGTTGTTTTTCCCTAATAAATTGTAAATAGTTACATTTAAATTACTACAATTCTTGTGTAGCGCAAATTTATATAAAATTTAAGAAGACAATATTTTTTTTATTTTTCCGGTTTGTGGCTCCTTTAGACCTGCGGCCCCTAGGCAGTTGCCTATCATGCCAATCATCTAATGGGAAATTCACCACTTCGCCAAATGATTTCGCAAGGGTTTTTTTATTTTTGGACTGAATTCGAAACAAAAAAGATGAAACTTGCCACTGGGTCTGGGTCCGACCTTCCCGTTCAACAGTTCAGTTGCCCGCCCTTCTCGGTTTTCATTACCGGAATATAAGGTTGTCCAAACGGTGAGCAAACTGATGATCCTATCGAGTGCTCTCATTTGATTCAATGAACTAATTTCTGCCTAATTCCAACAAAAAACTAACCTCTTATATCGAGATTCCGATTTTTTGACAGGTTAATCGTTAAATACGATTCCTTTGGGTTGATTGATCAAGATGCAAGATGAGGTTATTGGTACATCCCAGATCGATGTTTGTTAAGCCAAAGTTCTTAAAATGTGGTCCAGTAGTTTCGGAAAAAATTTTGGATGAAAGAACTTTTTTTCAATATTTGAAATTTACTCATCTTGAAACATAAACTAACAACTTTTGAGGCGTTACATTTTTTTCGTGGTCGATCACAAAGGTTCATTATGATCGAAAATGATAAATGTTCAAACCAAGGCTTTGAACTCGGTTAAAACTCCTAATTTTTCGCTCACTGTTAGGTTTCTTATACTAAGTATCATGAGAAACGTTACCGGCCATTCTTTACTTTTCTTCCCAATTACCGTGGCAACGCTTATTCTACTTATACCAACTCCCCATCCTATACTCGCACATGACAATGCAACTTGGAAATTCCCTGCGTTTAGTCAAAGTCACTCCTTTCTTATTCATTCCAATGAACTCCGGGTTTCCCCTGTGAAAATTAGCTAGATCTTGCCCTTGTGAATTACGAGTTTCTTTTGAATCCCCATTTTGCCGTCAACTGCCCCTTCTTCGGTACATTTCTGGAGGCGTTACCAATAGTGAAGTGATAATTTGTGTGAAGATTCTAGTTTAGGGGACTTACTTCCTAGTTGTCCTTGTAAACTGATGTCCTTAAATCTTTAAATTACTCAAGTCAAGTTATTCTGTGTAAAGTGTAAATACAGTCCAATAGGGTGATAATTCAAACAAAGTATTCTTAATTGTGTTTCTTTAGAAAGTGCTGTTTTTTTAAATACCTTCGACAAGGCGTAGACAATAAACGAAAATCTAACTTCCTTATTCTCATTTCTAACAATCGAATGGAATCAGTCAGATCGCTGAAGGCCCGTCAGTTCGCTCTCCCTAAGGGCTAAAACATTCACAGCAAACATTAAATCAAAACATATATGATTTTGACTTTATTTTACAAGTGCGCCCAATAAAACCTGCTTTATGAACTACGACGATTGAATCAATTGATGTAATTGGAATGAAATTAGTTTCCAGAAATTGAGATTGTAATTAGCAAAAATTATTAGAATTGTAAGCATCTTGGTACGTGAAGCAACAAGTTTTTATGGAGGTTGACATGCTTTCTTGGTAGATTACAAAGTTTATTTCGAAAAATACCCAACAGGTGGAAACCAACTAGCTCAATCTCCAACACGTTTTGTGACGGACTGGCTTGTTTCTGTGCAACTGTCTCCCAGGTATCTACGCTCAACTTATTTTCATATTGTAAAAAGCCCTCTTTGTTGAAAAAAAAACGTAATTCCCGTGTTCGATGTAATCCAGTTACAGAATAGACTACTAAATAACCAAGAGAAAGACCCCGCCTGTCACGGGTAATAAACAACACCGTAATTCCAAGCTGCCTGTTCGTTTCCCACTTCTTTTTCTAAAATTAGTCTCCTACTACTAAAATACGAGCGGTCACGGGTGAGTAACGCATTGGACATTTTTCACTTCGCGAGATCCTCTCCCACCTACTCACCAGGGATTGGCGGAGTCAACATGTTTGCATTTACGGCTATATACGTAAATAATTAAATTAACATTAACAATAAACTTTTTAGTGTATCAAAAACTTTTTTGGCGAGTTTTTCCGCCCGTGGAACTAAGAAAGTACTATTGAACGATTTTTCTTTTTTAAAGAAAACATTGTGAAGAAAGGGGTGATTTTTAGCTATAAGGAGATGGAGTATTTTCGGAATCAAAGCAAAATTTCACGTAAGAATAGATCTTCAAATAGTTTCTTCCTCCCGGAATTGCATTTGGCCACCGTGCACCTGTCGCTTCAACCCGGTGATCCCAGGTTCTCGAAATTTGAGAAGGTACACACCTCTGAATTGCAGATTACGTAGGAAACATTATTAAAACCCTTCTAACCACTCTAATGCTAGAGCGAATTACCTTTCTATCCACAATGCCATCAATTTAGATTGAGCCTGCTAGTTAACTGCTAAAGATCCCCACGATTAGCCCCAGCCTTTCAGAGGTAATTGGTTGAGTTGCCCTTCCCCTCCCCTTCACTTCAGATTAACTAATCCCCCTTTCACCCGATTGCTCTTGATCGGTTGTATCATGTAGCCCCTTGTTTACTCTTGACCGCATTCAAGCTTCCTTTCTCACATATGCTTCATGAAATATATTTCATTTATACGAAAAAGGGAAAGTGGAATGAAAACTACTCTGATCTTGTATAAATCAACAGTTGCCTTCAAACATAAATTCCCTTGTGTGAAAATCTATAAAAACAAGACTTTCTTTTAATTGCTGTATTCAAAGTCCCCGCAATCATGGCTGAAAATATAGTAACAATGTAAAGTACTAATAACTAGAAGTTAATGACAACGACAAGTGGAGTCACGGTGGTTAGCAGGGTGACCTCTTCCTATCATATTTCACCTAGTTCAGAAACTAGAAATTTTGTTTTTTCGAATTTTTTTTTTATCGGAGATGTATTATGATAACTGAAATTAGCCCACAATTTAATTTGCTCTGATACGGCAGAACAGTTTTTGAGTTAATGGTCCAATGGCAACTACTATGTAGGATCACACAACAAACACACGTCACATTAGCAAGTCACAGATACTGTACGTCTTTTAGTCGTAGAGCTTTTAGTTTCACGTGTTCATGAAGCGTCTGCTCGTTTTTACCAGTAAAACCAACAGCCAGTAGTTTACCAGTAAACTAGAAATATCACACTATATAAAAACCGTCTTATCTGAGTATATCGACGATTCAGGGGGTGGTAACGCTTGGCGGGTGGAATTCTCGCCCCCGTCTCCCAGGGCAACCGACCTGCTCCCCCCTCCCCCCGACCCCGCCAGTGAAGGAAGGAGGGCCCCAGCGGGGGAAGCGTCTCCCAGGGCAAGCGACGTGGTCCTCTCCTCGGGGATTTAGGATATACGATTTTTTGTCTTTTAATATTGTTATTATCCTACCTCATTGTGTTGTTCAGTACTCTACCTCCTGTACACACGGGACTTACCCCAACAAGAAGGCACAACTGTTGCCACCTTTGCAGATGATACGGCTATCCTCTCTGTTGGAGATGATATAGAAGCTGCAACACGCAAACTACAGACGTCTACTACTGAGGTTTGTAAATGGACCAAGATGTGGAGAATGAAGCTGAACGAATCAAAATCAGCCCACATCAACTTCACTAACCGAAAAGTCCCAATCTTGGATGTTGAGATCAATTCGAATAAAATACCGCATACTGAAGCAGTTAAATACTTGGGTTTGACACTTGACTCCAAATTAAACTGGAATAAACACATAGAAGAGAAGAAAGAAGAACTTAAAATCAAGTACAGAAGGATGTATTGGCTAATGGGAAGGAATTCCCATCTCTCTCTTCACAACAAACTGCTTATATATAAGCAGATCCTTCGCCCTATTTGGACCTATGGGATACAGATCTGGGGCTGTGCCAAGAAATCAAATATTAAGAAAATCCAAACCTTTCAGAATAAAATACTGAGAAGTATAGTTGGAGCCCCTTGGTACATGCGAAACGATGATATTCATCGAGATTTGAGGATGGAGACAGTCTATGAAATTATTTCAAAATACGCAAGGAAGCATGAACATCGCCTCCACAAACACGTGAACCCGGAGATGCTCTACGTTTTGGACAACGAAGGTGAAATCCGACGTCTCAAGCGAAACAAACCACTGGATTTAGTTGTGCTGCGTGAATAGAAGTGCAATCGAACTCAGTGCTAATTAATTGAGCTATATAATAAAGGGCTAGATTTTGCTGTAAACCTACCCACTTGGAGTGTACCTTTATTGATATGTAAAATTGCTAGATGAAATGTATTTGATTTTTCAGTCGCAATTAATAAATCACGAAAAAAAAATTGTGTTATTCACCTATTTCTTTTTAACCTGCGTAGCAGGGCCATTAAACTAGTAGCTTATAAAGCGACTATTAAGAATGAAAACGGTGAATTCTGTAGACAATGAGTTCGATGACCGACTTGATTTGATCGACCCATTGCACATTTTGTAATAACCAACGAATGTTCGAGGAGCCCAGTTTGACGTTTGTCTTCACGAACGGCCGGATCAAAAAGAATCAGAACCACTGCTTATCGACCACAGATAAATTGCTAGCTCGAATGATGGCATCGGAAGCTGAAGGATAGGATAAAATGCCTGAATAGTCCAACTGAATTGAGGGGATTGCCACCAACTCTGCTTGGTATGTTGAGTTCGGTTTATGAAGATTTTGAAGTTTCATTTGCAGAGCTAGCGTATGGAGTATCCTTCAGGCAAATTGGCGGTTTTCACGGAGGAACGCTGACTGATTTCGTAGGTACAAAATATGTCATGTTTCTGAAGGTTCTAACGGGAACCTGAAGATGTCAGGAAACCGGCATATACGTTCCAAATAATTTTGAAAATGACGAATACGTTTTTGTTGAAGTAGCAGATTTGTCCTCATCCATAAATAACCCTAAGAAGGACCATACTAGGTCATTCAAGCAGGAGAAAAGGTTCTGAATATCCAAATAAATCAATTTAGTTTCAGAGTTTGAAACTCTCTTTTATCCATCGAGAATGGGTCAGGAAGTCAAGAAAGGAGAAGAGAGGGAACCGCGACCCACTACACATTTTGAAATAATTAGGAAATGTTATTTTGTTTGTCATGTATTTGTCAAGTGATAAAAAAGTTCATTCTGGTTTTTGAAAGCGTACATCTATTTTCTAATTATACAACATCAATGACACAGCCTATCTACAAATTTCAAAGCGATCACACATTTCTAATATAACTCACACAGATTACCCAATAAAATAGCATTTTACGCAAGGTGAAATCGCATCAGTAACCACCGCTTTGGCCAATTTCCCTCGGGACATGAGATTAATGGCGTCCGCCAAAAATAACTTGACGCGAATCAAATCAACCTTTGTGCAAAGGCCTTCTCGTTTTAAGTTAGAGTTTGTGTTTTTTCGAGGTAAACTTCGTTTTCTCAACGAGGGTGTTTTCATTGGACGAAACACAACAGAAATAGATGAGGAGGTAGATCGCTTCCTGATTACCTACCTTCACGTCTAAGCGTGAAAATAGAAACAACGTTTGTTGAGAACCAATTCTCTTTTGGAAATAATCTCCAGTTGAACGGGTAGGTACGGATGTTGTAAGATTTTAGGTACAAAAAACCTGCTGATGGTTTGTAAAATGTATACGACGAGATGTTAGGAATTGTGAAAAAAAAGGAATTTTTTATTTGTATAAGCCTTCCGGCAATACAAGAGATGTTAGGAATTGTTTGGTCTGATTCTGTAGATATTAATGCCTCTAGGTTAGCCATGTGTGGACAGATAAAGTGATCTGCTCTGCCAATATCAGCTTATTGGATTGTCGTAGTTTATCGTGAACAAGGATGGTTCCTCGAAGGACAAGACAAAAGTGTATGAAGTGAGCTCTCGTTCCAGTTATTTAGTATGAAATGGGTTCTACCATGGTCACCAGAACCCATGCAACCTGTAACATCAGAATGGAAGCAACCTATCGTCGTTTATTTCGATTTACATTTTATGTAATAAATTTCATCTCAAAGGATCGATTGAAAGACCTACAATGCTCGTGCAATGTCCACCCAGTAAGGTTCGACTACCGTCACGGGTTGCCAGGTAAAGCTAGATACCGTTTGTCACCAATCGACAGCGATCAACTTCCGTAATCTCCTGTCCTTTGTGGTCTCGACCGTAGGAGTATCACCGGGATCGACGAAAAAGAAGAAGATGAGAGAAAAAGGGGGAAACGGAAAATTGAAGAAACCAGTAAGTCCCGAATCCCATCATAATCACCGGAGGGGGCCCCAGGAAACTTGTTTATTGTGACGGGGCGTCGACGAACAAGTAGAAGATTTCTTCGGTCAAACGATCCGCGAACTTCAAAACTTTCGGGTTCTTTTCGAGTCTTCAGACTCCAATTTGCTAAAACAGCTCTTTTGAACGGCCGGTACAAGTTTGTTATAGCTCCGCCAATATCGATTGTATCGATTATCTCGAATACATCGATCCTTGTGGTATCGGTGACGGCTCAAAATTTATTTGGCGCCATAACAAGTATTATGCTCGATCTTGGTATTACTGGCAATACGCGATTTGCCGGAAATCTTCACATAGTAAAATCGACGCTATCCCAAAACACCTCAAGTCATTGCGTGGATCTACCAATGTTCGGCTTAATGCTTCCTACGCACGTGCCATTGTGCATTCGTCCCAGATGATGATTTTTGATGCTGATAAAACTTTGGCCGTTGAGGAGTATTTTGCAATATTACATGTTGGTTCTTCAATAATTTGAGGACTTAACAGAAATTTTAACGCTGAAGGAGTCGTACGGCATCCTTCCAAAAATGTGGCTGCTATTCCAGAAGAAGCAACCGCAATGTTGGAAATATAAACCAACATTTCTATCAATAATTGCGTTTATCAGTGTATCATACACCTCCTTTTGATGGTGATTCAACAGGGGTACATTCGTTTGAACTATTAAACTCTAATTCCTGGTGATCGTATTCACTTCCCCGTTCTATTTCTCGATTAAATGCGTCATTCATTTCACGATTTGGCGAGTTCATACCTTACCTGACTGTTACCGTAACACATGTCTTTGATACTGATAAATTGCTTTCAGTTGCGTATTGTTGTAGCTCGTTCAATGTCACGTCCCACGGGACCGTAATAAAAAGAATCCTATGCCCTTTTCCTGATGCTAAACTACCTCCCCACCAAATTTAAGACAAATCAGTTCATCCGTTTTCGAGTTATAAATAGTGTTACGAACACGACTTTCATTTTTATTTATAGATTTATTTTTATTTTAAGGGCACCACGCTTATATAAATGTAAACCAGAAATATACATCTATATCTATGGGGTTGGACTTGTACTCATTGAATATTTGGTATATTACGAAACTGAATTCCAACATTCCTGCAACTGTATTAACATCATATCTTACCACTCAAAGAAGTTTTCCTCTATCAGATATTGCAGTTGGAAGACGAGTGACTAAAACTTGGAAGAACACCAATATTTTCAGGGTGGACGTTAGAATTACCTACCCCAGAATGAGTCACACGATAAATCAAGGGCAAGGACGAAAACAAGCGTTGGAAATAACCTTTCCCTCAGGTGTGCTAAACGCACGCTGCAGGCGCAGCTGTTGCATTTCCGAATAGATTTGAATCTCGTCTGCGAATACGTCAGCACGGAGTTCAAAAGGAAAACATGTGAGCTACGCAGTTTCTGCAAACAAGGCAATATTTTCTAATATTAAAATACTGGCACCAAAACCATACCACAAGGTATCCACAAAAAAGAATAAATTCTATAATTTTTGTTTTTTGAGATTTTCTAAGTACATTTCACTTGATAATATAATCACAGTATTTTTGGTATTTCAAATTACATTTAAGATATTGCTCCTTAGAGAGTATTGTATCGATAAACAAGATGTTTCCACCATAGACAGCAGTGCCCAGGAGGTACTTATGAGGTATCTTCGAACAGAATACTATGTCGATGTAAAGGTGGAATTTTCTCTTTATAGGTGGTGGAAGGTCAATGATACTGCTGAATAGATAGAGGTGGCAGGTGCTGAATATCCAGTAAAACCTTAATACCTGTACAAAGCCGATGCTCATGAGATATCAGTGTTAAGGAGGAAGTACAGGAATAGTGAGGGCACTTGATACCACTGTACAAAAGGTAGCAGTGGGTATAGGTGTAAAGATGTGCTAGGTATCTCTTTATAGGAGGTCAAATAGGAATAGGCGTAAAAGGTGGGTGTTACATGAAATCTCTGAATAGTAGGGTTACTATGTGCCTACGTACAGCATTAGGTATCTTTGTATTGCTTCCGAGTCTGCGAATCAGCCGAAGTCTTGTGTTCACTTTCGGGAGCCAAAAAATTATCCGAATTCCAAATTTCCACTCGCATTTTGCGTTTCATAGCCTACTAAACAAATTGGGTTCCGTGTCTGTCCGCATTTCCTTGTTACAGCCATAACTTCCACAATTTTGAATGAATTCAGCTCATATTTTGAGGGACTATGCGGGTAAGGCCTCTCGGTCACATAGGAATTTCATCTCAATATAATCAGCGGTACGCTGCGCGCATGCTCTAACTTGAAATTCTTGAAACAGGTATAACTTTCACAATTTTGATTCAATTTAGCTCATATGATTAAGGATGTAACGAGGAAGCTGATGTGTCATCTCCTTGGCAGTGCATTTGTATTTGTGGTGGAGCTAGAAATCTTCTCTTACGATATGGATATAAGAATAAAAAAAGGGTGATACTGAGTATCTGGGTATAGGTGAGGAGTAGCGACTAGGGTAATACCATTTTATAAATATACTAGTATATGGTAGAAACTAGATATCGATGTAAAGATTGAATTGAATACTATATTAAGTTACTAACAGGTATTATATGGGAAGAGGTACAGTGAATCTTTGAATAGTGAGGTTACTAGGTACCTCTGTACTGGATATAGCGCTAGATATCTTCATACCGGAGGTGTTACTAGATATCTCTTAGTATGAGCTAGCACTAGGTATTTTTGCATCTGTTGGGTTACAATGCACCTCTTAACAGAATGTAGCTCTGGTTACCTTTAAATCGGAGGTGTTACTAGATACCTCTTAATAGGAAGTAGCACTAGCTATGTTTGTATCTGACAGGGTGCGATGCACCTCTTAACAAGATGTAGCACTGGTTATCTTTATACCGGAGGTGTTAGCAGATACCTATTAATAGGAAGTAGCACTAGGTATGTTTGTATCTGACAGGGTGCACCTCTCGACAGGATGTAGCACTGGTTATCTTTATATCGGAGGTGTTACTAGATATCTCTTCGTATGAGGTAGCACTAGGTAAGTATCTCTGTGTCTGCTGGCTTAAAATAAGTAACTTAACAGGATGTAGAATTAGACATCTTTACATCGGAGGCGTTACTAGATATCTCTTAATAGGAAGTAGCACAAGGTATCGTTGTATCTGTTGGGTTACAATGTTTCTCCCAACAGGATGTAGCACTAGATATCTTTATACCGGAAGTGTTATCAGGAATCTGTTAATAGGAGGCAGCACTAGTTATTTTCATATCTGAGGTGTTACTGGATATTTCTTAATAGGAGGTGGTAATCGGCTCTGTAGTGAGTACTCACGAGGTTAAGAGGCTTCCCGTCATGGTGGAGGTGGCCACCGGAGGGCGCCCGCGAAAGACTGAGCCGAACGGACGCGGCCTTTCACGCTACGTTGTTTGCCGCTGGGGAGGTTTAAATTTAGTCTCCCAACTACCCCACCCCACCGTCTCAATTTATTGGTCGATCGAATAAATATGATAGCTGAGGAAAAATGGCGTAATACATTAGAGCGAGGCATCGCACTGCTTTCCACAGAGACTTCAACTTGTGGCTATGGTTTGGATAGCACGGATGTTCGTTTTCGCAATTTCCAAATACCTAAGGGTACAAAACGTTTCTTTGCGATCGCGTATGCTCAGAATTATGTATATTAGTGATTATAAATATATATGACGATACCAGAGAATAAACAAAGATTGAATGATAGATTGAATAGTAAGAGAAAAAAAAGAGGAGCTCCTTTCCATGAATAGCCTACTTGTACATGCTATGGAATTTTCCATTTATATTAATGGCTTAATGATTTAATGGTTTAAAATATAGAAACAGAAATTCTGAGCGTTTGATAATCTCATGCGCCAAAATGGGGAAAAATGAGTTTTTCATTGGATTGAATAGCACCAACCATTTCCAGTATCATTGGAAAGGCGTGCGATACCACTCCGATGTTTAGAGGTTCGAAAGTTGGCGGAGAGATTTAATTTTGCTTTGTACGAACGTAGTTTTATTCAGGAGTGTTAAATGCAATAACCGATTCCGTCCAGTGGACACCCAGCCATATTTTATTTCTTTCTAAAGGCAAATTCTTCGTGGTTCGGTTGGAACCCTTGAGGAACGCAAGTGGCACACAGCGACTAATAAACGGAAAACTTTGATTAAGCTTTGAAAATAATGGAAATTAACGCGTGTTACAACGGTATTCTCAGATTTGAATTTAATCGCCAAATTAAGGGAGTTATGGTCATTTCAATGAGCGACTCTCGAGTGCATTCCATTCCAAAGCCTCCACACAAGACCATTCATCATCAAAATTCATCGTTGAGATGAATGGTTGGTCGTAGAATTGAAAAATTCCATCAATCTGGAAGTTGCAATTTGGGATAATAATCAAATTACATTATTGCAATGGGCTGCAATATTGATAACCAGCAGGATTTTTTGAACAGCTAATATAATTAAGAAACTCATAAAAAATTAAGAGATTGAATTTTAGACGGAAAAAGGAGTTTATTTCGGTATAGTGTAAGAATAGAAAGTTATTGTCTACTCCTTGCGGTTAGGCGGTATACGAGATCATACGTTTTGTGGCCAACTCAAATTGTCGTGAAGTATTAGATTATTAATTTCTGAAACATCTGCCTTTTTAAGGAAGAACTACCGATTTCTAGAAACCAGCATTGGAGGAAGTTTCATTCTTCGCCTGTGATATGGTCAAGTCTGTCTAATACACATGGCAGTCCATAATACCAGGCGGCGTACCAGGAGTCGAGCATAGGGTATCTGAGTCTCTTGCTGAGGAGTAACACCAATGCTCTTCCCAGGCTGTCGCCGTAACCCAAGTTCACAGCGAATTCATCTGCGTAGTATTCGCAAAAATACTTCACTACATTACACAGTCCTGAGGTAAACCATCCAACAGGGGTGATGAGGTAAGACCAGCAGGCTAGTACCACAACGACCGGATGAGGAGGATCACCGTCGTGGAATCCATATATTTCGGAGATGGAGCGTCTATCGTAACTCAAGGCCAGCATGAAGCAGTAAATAATGATTTGAAACAGTCGCATGGCGATGTGTACGGCGAAGTGACCTCTGACCCAATGCCCGAGTTCGTGAGCTGAAATTTCCAGATCACTAGTGAATCATTTCATTCTACAAACTATAACATGGGGAGGTAAGGTGATAGAATGGTATAGTCGCCCCTTCCATTGAGCTGAATGCGGTTATGGGCCCAGACGCTTGAAAACGTGATTCATTCCACCACAAAACCTAACTGTACTATAAAAGTGTGCGCCCAAAGTAGGTTTCAGGGAGCACACCTAGTTGTCTGCTCACTCGATAGAATGCGCGCATGTAATCACCAATCACACTCTTATGCTGTTGTCAGTTGATTGTCCCCAATCCTTGTGAGTGAACTGTGTAGGTGTAAGAATGAATACAGTAGGTGATATAAAACCTGAGTTTGCTAAATTATGCCCAATGTCAATATTGACAGGACGGCAAAAAACTTCAAAGGCAAGCATAAACCGTTCCATGATTCGCAAGTTCAACCCTGAGTACTACGAAAAGGTTGATTGGCTCTGCGGATGTGAGGTAAGTAATGAACTTGCCTCTTCCTCTTATCCTCTTTGCAGCAATAGTAGGAACGAAGCTAGGGTTAAAGATGGACTTGGGCTTTCACTTCCAAGATGGTTCATGCTGAGCAGATATGAATTTCAACTGTTGCAAAACACGGTTTTCCAAAGTTCGACAATCATTACAAAACTTTTAATTTTCTAAAGGTATTTACGAACCTACTAGTGAACTTCCTTTAAAGGTAGGATTGAAAAAGCGGATAAGATTGATCTCCTTTCCGTATTGGTAGTTGAAATTTGTATACGGGAGAGAAAAGCTAATTTTTAGTCTCATATTCCCTTCTTGGTTGTCCGTTACGATCTTGGTGCACCCCTTGGATTTCAGGGGCCTCCACTGCTTCCGATACTATACTACTGTTAAATTTACACAAATGGTGAGTATACCCCTACCTCCCTGAGAACCATGAGGAAATAACAAATTTTCAAACTTCATTTGTTCGGAAAGATGTGCTAAGCGTCGAGTGCTATGCTTTGAACTAATCAGAAAATTACCTATGTGGCTTCATTAACATGATCCTTCAGTCAGGAATTGTGGTTACGGACTGGCTTCGTTTTACAAGTAAACCTTTGCGTAAATGTGTGATATTTGAAGTATCCACGTTTCGTTGCATCTGCCATAATATTACATATTTACGTATTACCTATAATCCACGGCAATGCAACAATGCAATTGCCTTGGGATTCCACCTCAAGGCCGCATTAACTGGAGTGTGGCTCAAACCACTCCAACTAGTACCTACATACCTTGGTACCTTTGGTACCTTGGTATTCCACCTTTGCGGGAGGACGAGCAAGGAAGGTGAACCTTGAAATTTCAGCACGTCCGTATCAATCCCTCTAGAGAAGCTTCTTCTGAATATGGATGCCTATATATACAGCCGTCATTACGGATGTGAACGCTTTCTAACTAATTAATTAATAATTAATTAGACATTAATTAATATTGTGGAATTCAAAGGTATTCCAAAGAGAGCCCGAGGTGGAATCCCTAGCAACCCAATAAGTGAATGTTGGTTAACTTTACAAAACGTGCGTGATTCATGTGGATAGGTCCCTTTCCATTTTCTTTGAACTGCTGGGCCCGTGACTATACTTGGATAGCGTTCCAGGTATCCTCTGGGTATTGCAGGATAAGCTGTGAACTCAGTTCGTCCGAATACGACAAAACGGTCCAAACATGTGATTCAGATGGGGCCTGCGTCCTTTATGCCCAGATCGTTTTCGTACGATCTCACCATTCTGTTCGGATTTTTCGGTCGAACAGTTGAGAAACGGATGTTTGAAACACCTTGCCTTGAAACATATTTCAGATTATTCTGAATTTTGGAAGGGGGAGACTGAAGCGGGTATCTGTAATTTATCGCGGTCTCTTCTATTTCCATGTTGCTATGTTTTTATCTAAGAAACCTTTCTTGTGTATTAAAACTATTTTAAATTTGATTTCGTCACGCTGAAGGGGGGATATCGATTCAGTCAAACGATCTCATACCTATTAAAATTCTCAGACCATTTGCAGGCTATTTTTGTTGGATTAATAATTTGGTCGATTTTTTACAAATACTCACTGTATTCCTAATCATCTTTACATCTATGGTCGTATAAAAACCAGACAAAGGTGCGCCCCTGAAATGCATGGATTACTTTTCCAATCTTCACGAAAACACGATTCATCCAGATTTCCCGTCTGTTAAATGGCATTTGTCGATAATAAATCAAAGGTGATAATTCCAACGATAAAAATTCGTCGTCAAAATCATCGGACAAACTGTTGTAAAAAGCCATTTCCTCTACACATTTGGACATACTGAGTGGATCAATGGACGACCACCATTGGCTCGATTCCGTTCCAATGGCGTTCAGGCGAACTGAATTTGTAACTTTCCGCTCCCAGAGGACGAGTAGCCTGACCGTCTGATTGTTTGGAAGAGGTAACTACGCCATTTAATCACCTAATTGTTACGAGAATAACCGTTTTACCTAGCATGCCTCTGGTATCTTGGGCCCCGACTATCTCAACCAATTCTTCGGAAATAATGATCCTCTTGAAACCAAAAACTCCTTTGAATGCCATTCTTGGAGCGAATTCCCGAGCGTAATCCCTCATTATGCACATTTTCGAAGTTGGGAAATTGAGACTCTCAGCCACAGGGTTCAGAACGGACGCGACATCCGCCGGCAGTTTGTAGCAGGTGGCCCGATCTATAATTGTAATCACCACGATGTTCTTCAGTATTTCCAGAATGCTTATAGGCACTGCCATCATCAGAAAAAAACTTGCCCCTGCAATCCGTCACAAATGAAAATTCCGATGATCAAGAGATTATATTTATTACAGCCTGAGAGGAGGCACATTATTTTATTTTATGACCTACATATGTGGCAAAGGGCGTGGTGGAATGGTTCAGTTGTCCCTTCCAAGAGTTGAGGCGATTAACATGGAAGAATAGATAACCTCTCTTCTTCCATGCGGTTCATGCCTGCAACATCCATGACGCTAGAAGGGGGAAATCCACATCCATCACCTTTTTGGCCGGGGGATATGGTTTACTGTCAACTTGCACAAAGCGGCAATGAAATATTACGACGTAATAACAACATGTTTTTCAAGTACAATGAATTAGAAACCAAGGAAAATCAAATTCCTAAAGAACTGCACAATACTTTTACACCCCATTTAGACATTTCTGGATTGGTTGACTCTGCGATGCTGAAGTTCGAAATGCAACGTAACTTGATTGTGGTTCCAAAAGGACAATTACAGAAGCTTGCTGATCAGATCAGTGAACTTGCAGGGTAAAGCATGAACCATGTTTTATCATTTTAGCTGTTATTTCTGTAAGTGTGTGGAAACGGGGGTGTTGCCAAGGCTCTTTGCTTGCAATGACTTAAGAGGAGACCTGGAAGAGTCGCTCGTAACTGCTCTTCTTTAACTTCCTCCGAACGGGATCAGCATTCCTAAAGAAGAAGAGTGTTAATCCGAAGTGGATCGAAATCCCCAGCCACAAAATAACGTTCTACAGTGGATTCCATCAGGGATGTAGAGGCATCTGCAGTCCCTGGGCAAAATGAAAAAGACACCTGATAATAATAAGAAGAGTAGAAGAGTTTCAAATCCATGCGCCACACAGTTTGATTCGATTTGGCTCCAAAGAATAAACCAATGAGTTAGAGAAAAATATAGCGCGAGAAATTTCTGAGCATACACATAGTTGTCTGCTCACACGCTAGAATGCGTGCTTTAGTGCTAGAATGCTCTAGAATCGCCGAAACACACTGTTATCCTATTGTGAGTTGATTGTCTCCAACCCTTGTGAGTAAACTGTGTAGGTGTAAGAGTGAATACAGTAGGTGCTATAAAACTTGAGTTTGCTTAATTTTGCCCAATGTCACAATTGAGAAGACGGCAACAAAACTCAAAGGCAAGCCATAAACCCTTCCACGATTCGCAAGTTCAACCGTCAGTACTACGAAAAGGTAGATGGGCTCTGCGGATGTGAGGTAAACAGGACCGGATTTAGCAAACTTGCGCCCCTAGGCCCGAGAATATTTGCCTCCCCCACCATCCTGCACCATTTCTTCTTCCTCCCACTCCTATCACCACCTCACTAAAAAACCTATCACCAACTCACCTCATCATCGTTACTTCAAATATTAATTTAAAAATGTAATGTACAGTACATATTAACAGATACTTTACAACAATGAAAAAACTATATTAAAATTGGCATACATGTTTTAATAATAAAAATTAGACTATTTACACTTTCAAAAATAATTAATAAAGCCTTTTTTCTCGCTTACTTTCGAGCAAATGTAAATAAAAAAATAACTGCTAGGACCACCATATTCACCAAACTACACTAAACCGAGTTTACACACGATCAGTGTCAAGGTTTGGATATTTTAAACTTGCTTACCCCATAACATCACTAATTTGAAATTAGACAACATTCGTTTCTAGAGCCATACAGTCCTGCAACGTCAAGATTCAAGCCCATGACATCTTCATTGATTTTCTACGACTATGAAGGATACCTAATACATTCTACTGTTTCACTCACGGGCTCTGTACAAATTATTATTAATAAAATTGAAAGTACGATGATTTCTTCAAGTATAGTCATTCTGCAGGTGAGGCGGAAAGTGAAAATTGTGGACGTTCGTAAAAATGCTGAAACGAAGGTTATTCCTATTTCGTAAATCCGCGGATTTCTGAAAATTTCAAGGCCAAACGCGTACTTGAAGCTCAAAAAATCACGAAGCAGCAGTATTGTAACGTTCAATTATAGAAAAAGTGGATTTAGAGAAAAGAGACCTCTAAATGGTAACCTCCTGTCATCTTCCAGAATTCCACCACCATCACACACTCCTTTCACAATAAGAATATTTTGACAACGAGCTTAAAAATTGTTAAGTTTTCCGCAGATAATCGCGCTATCTTCACGATAGGATGCACAAAAGTAAACAAAAACAAAGCATATGAAATTATTGTAAACCCGATCTTCAGGGAACCGGCATCATACATGTACTACACACATATCACACATACATATATAGTATTTTACCTTTTAGTTAAAATTTTTTCACATTCATTAAAACCTTTTTTACTTTGAATTAAACCTGTTCAACTTTCATTTGAACCTTTTTTACTTTGAATTAAACCTTTTTCACTTTCAATTAAACCTTTCTCACTTTCAATTAAACCTTTCTCACTTTCAATTAAACTTAATTTAATTTAACTTCAATTAAACTTTTTTTTTAATTGAAAATTTTCTATTCTCATGTTGGAAAGTAAATTTTGAAGGAATGGGAAGCATGAAAACTTTATTCACACACAATAGAACAACATACCATGAAAACTTTAACAAGAAACTAGCACAGAGAAAACGCATTCAATGTCTAATGAAGAGGTTGGCTATAGACTGCACTGGGTAATAATAAGTGCGTGTCTATCACATAATTTCCACAATAGAAGCAACACTTGCAATTACTTGGGGAGGATGGTGCTCTTCTCGGCGACTCAGGATGTCTCTTGCTGCAAATTTTACCTTTGAAAACACCTTTTCGACAGGGTTCAGCTTTGGGGAATAAGGTGGAAGAAACTTCATCGTCATCGCAGAAGAAGCCATGAAATCTGTAACATCTTAGAATGAAGACGCGTTCCAGTCCTTCAAAATTTACTTTCCTACGTGAGAGTAGAAAATTTTCTAAAAAAAAAAAAAAAAAGGTTTAATTGAAAGTGAAAAAGGTTTAAAAAAAAGTTAAAAAGGTTTAACTAATAGGTAAAATACTATATATACCTTTTTTCGACTTAAAAAACGCTTGTTTCGGTTACTTTCCATGCGATTCGATCTTTCAATCCCAAACCCAATCCAAGGTTCAATCGACTCAATAATCGACAGACAGTGAACAATTTTTGCTTTATGTATTTTTCTCCACTTCAACTTTGGCGACAAGAAGTCCCTTTTCGTTTTCCGCCTTACAAATAGCGTAGTTGCCTACTTATATTTCATGTTGATAAAATGAACTTTGAAACACTTAATCTGTAATGGGAAAAGAACAACGATACATATGTCAAGCATCCTACCGAAGCTGCTTGTCATATAGATCACTATGCCGGTCGCAATAATCACGCAGAGAAGGGAGAAAATCTGTTCTTGGAACGATTTGATAAAATAGAAGAACTCCTCTGAGCCCACATATACCAATAACAAGTATCTTGCACTTGACAACGCGGCTTCATAGAACGCAAATAGCATAGCGCGTTCCTTCAAAACGTTACTGTGTGCAGCTGTAATCTTCCAAATCCACGACGGAACGCTAAAGTGTAAGCACAAACAGAAGCTTAAAGTCCACGCAAATGAAGTAATCAGGTAGATGATATGTGAGTATATTTCTCCCAATCGATATTTATCGAAATTCTCCTGACTCATATTCTTCGAGAGCATTGGCGGCACTTCATCTACCCAATACGCGAGCCACAACTGTAGGCCGAGAAGGTAACTTTGCCATGCCTTCAGCAACGTTACCATCACTAACACCTCCTTCTTCCTTGAATGAGCCATGACTCCTCAACAACGTGATTGTACCTCCAAGCATGCACAAATGGGACACTAACTTCCGATTTTTCATTAATTTTATAAATCCCGACTATAACACTGCAGGTTATTAGTTATTAGTCAAGGCAACTGAAATTGAGTTGTATCTGAGGAACAAACAATTCACTTAATAAGAATGATTAATATTTATAAAAACTTACATAGTTCTTAGATGTGCCACGAAATTGAAGGTCTTCATCAATTAATTACAAAAGTTAATTTAAACTATTGCATTCCGGTGTAATAAGTCAGCTCAAATACATCTCAATATCTAAGAAAGTAACAAATTCGAATTTCCCCAACATATCAGCTATAGCTTACCCATTTGAGTTCCAGTAGACATTCATATTTATGAATAAGAATACAAATGAAATTCATAAATTAGAAAATATGGATCGGAATGCCAACATGGATATGAATACGATATATCTTAAACACAACATATGAAGAAATAATCACATCTTTTAGTAAACGTCTCGAAAATTCACATTTTTCTTTGGAATTTCTTGAAATACTTTACATTGTGTAAATATTACTGAAATTTCCCGAGTTTGCAATACATTTGACTGGAATTCAAGTTTTTAATGTGAATTGTACTTTCATATTTTTGTTTTAAAATAATTAAAATTTCGCGAAACTTATATTTATTTCTTAGATTTTTGAGCCATTATTCATACACTTAGGTGTGGCGGATTTGGAGAAACGTTTCCATCGGCGGACGGCGCAGACACCCAGAGCCACGGAATTTTATTTAGTGCCAGTAGAGCTGAAGTTTTCCACCTTAATGCTAAACACATTCATTCTGCGCTCATTTTGACATGATTATGTGTTTTGGCTGGGGGTCAAAGAATTTTTAGCGACACTTCTGATGGGGATGTGAAGGACGGGGGAGCTGGTGTGCACTCAGCACTTTTTCATTTCAACGAGCCTGTTGGGTTGAAACCAACAAACTTTGATGGAGAGCTGGCGGCTATTCGGCTTCCTGTGCAGGAGGTGGAAAGGCGAGGGTTGAGTCGTGATTTTTGTGATAGCCAGGATGCCATATTTGCACGTGGCACTACTCGAGCCTCGGCCGGATCGCAGACGATTGCTGACACCCTCAACTTTCTGCAGTCGGTTCGGGAGTATGGCGGGGACTGTCACCTCCAGTGGATACCCAGTCATTGTGGGGTCAGGGGAAACGAAACGGCAGACCGGCTGGCAAAAGAGGGTGCCAGAAAAGGACAGTCGGATCGGCCTCGTACCTTTCATGCGGTTAGGCGTGATATAGTGGCTGCTATAAGACGCCGCAGCAAGGAGGCCATGGAAGGAGCTAGCACTGGGAACGACTGGAAGGTTCTTGTAGCTGAGGTGGGACAGATACCCTCTGTTCTCCCACGGCGAATGTCGGTGGCCCTGTTCAGAATGGTCACTGGCCACGACTACCACCAAAAGCATTTATACAGAATAGGGGAAGTCGACATGTCGTCTCAGCATTCTGAGAGAGATGGACGCCCGCCATATCATGGAGTGCCCTGCACTGGATGAGATTGGCGGATCAACACTAGAGGAATCGGCGTGTGAAAAGTGGGTACCGGGCAGCGAGACGTCAGAAAGACTCGACGGGCGTAGGGCAAAAAAAAAATATATATATATTTTCTTAACATTATTGAGCATTACTAACGCTACCGCTAATGTTCAATGCCGATACACTTTTCATAAAATATTTTGAGTATATTCTATTTATTTCATCATAGTAATTTTCAATTTCCACCCCCAACAACGGACATATCCATGATCTATTGTTTTTCCCCTCAAGGAAAAAGTTCTTCAAAGCTAGTTCTAGTTTCGGTCACTCAGTTAAAAGTTTTTTTTTAAAGAGATCTTCCGAAATCCGAAGATGGAAATTGTACCCACTTCTTCTTTAGACAGCTTCATATGTATCGAAGTGAAATACATGATCGAAGTTACAGGTTCCATGGCATCTTCATGGATTTTCTACGTAGGATACCTAATAAATTTCACTGATTTACTAAGGGCTGTGTACAAACTATTATTAACAAAGCCCGATGATTTCTTCAGAAACAGTAATTCTAAATAAGGCGTTTGCGATCAAAACCGGAAAACTCCGAAATTTCTGAAACTGAATTTTTCACATTTTTTGGGAGTTCGTGCTGGAATTTTTATACTTACTCTCAAAAGATTAGGTCCATAACTAGACTAAAACCATGAGAAACAACGCGGCTAACTTTCGGTTTGGTTTCAAAAAGCGGACAAAAGGTTTATCTTAAAGCCCCAAAGTTCGCCACGGTCAAGCTCTCAGACGTTATTCTCGCTTAATGTACTACAAAACTGTGTTTGGTGGCCCAATCTATGCATTTAAATACTGATGGTACCAAAGATGAGGTGAATGTGAAAACGTGACAAATGAATTTTAGCTGCACATCTGATTTTACAAAACCATTTTTTCACGTTTAAATATTTTGTTCAGCAACCTTCCAACTTTCCGTCTTGTGATTTTGAACGTTGGACTCATTCTCTCTAACATTTTAAAAATTAGTTATATTCTTTGTTATTTTGTTGGAATAAATATACTTAGCTCCTTTTTTTCAGCTTGTATTCTAGAAACAATCTAATCTATTCTATCTAATCTATTCTAGAAACACCCACTAGTGATATTAGAAGAAAAAATTGTTTTTCTTTGAAGTTGAAAAAACAATTTTTTTTCCCGTAACTACGTCAGAATGTTTGGTTACAATAAACACTGACTTTTTTCATAAATTGAGAATTTTGAAAACGATCTAATGAAGACTGAAATCTATTCATATTAATCTTGTTTTTCCTGATTTCCCTACCTATCAACTGTAATTAGTAAAGTGGAATATCAAGGAGTATTCAATGTTAGGACGTTGAAAGGATACAATAACTTTTGACAGTAATTGGCAAGTGAACATTTATAATTAGGGTAGGTTTATGGCAGAAACGGACAACCACCAATTTCAGTTTCAAAACCGGACAGGGCATATCTTTGTAGAAAAAAGTCGAATTAAGCAGGAATTTGGAGAATAAATTTGGGACGCACCTAGTAAGAATGTGCGAGGAATATGGGAATAAAAAACCACCCCAAACGCGTTTCAGCCCCAGTAAAATTTAGTTTTGTGGAGTTGTCCGGTTTTGATCCCAAACGCCTATATTTCTTTAATAGTATAGGTACCTAAATTTCATGTTGATGAAATGAGAATGAGAGATTTAATCGGTAATGGGAAAAGAACAACGATACATATGTCAAACATCCTACCGAAGCGGCTGGTCGTAAAGATCAACACGGTGGTCGTAATAGTCCAACTGAGTAGTGAGAAAATTGCTCGGTGGAACAGTGTGATAATATGGAACAGTTCCAGTTTCGATAATAATACGACAGCGATGGATGATATACTCGATACAATGGAATCAAAGAACGCGTACATCAACGCGCGTTCCTTCAAAGTCACAGCGTGTGCAGACGTCATTGACCAAATCCACGACGGAACGCCAAAGTGTATGCTTAAACCGAAGATGACAGTCGAACCCGCTAGAGAACTCAGTTGGCCGGTTTGTTCGCGGAGTGCTACCCATCGATAATTTTGAAAATCCTCCTGGGCCATACTCCTCGAGATGATCGGTGGTACCTCATCTACCCAATATATGAGCCAGATCTGCAAGAGGACGAGGAGGCATTGCCATAGATTCAAGGCCACTACTAGCACTATCACATGGGTCTTCCTTGAGATTCCGTTAAAAACCATGAGTCCTCATCGATGTGATTGTACCTCTAAGCATGCACAAACGAGACACTAACTTCCGATTTTTCATTAATTTAGATAAATCCCGACTATAATACTGCAGTTTATTAGTTATTAGTCTAGGCAACTGAAATTGAGTTGTATCTGAGGAACAAACAATTCACCTAATAAGGTGAGAATGAATAATATTTATAGAAACTTACATAATTCTTAGATTTGCCGTGAAATTGAAGGCCTTTATAAACAAAATATTTATAACAGTTAATTTGAATTTAAATAAAATTTAATAAATGAAATGAAAAAAATTTGAATTTTTTTCTTTAGCATGCTGATGTAATAAGTCAGCTCAAACCAACGTCTCCCTATCTAAGAAATAACAACTTCGAATTTCCCTGAGAAACCAGTTGCACATAGTTTGCTCTAATAAGTTCCAGTAGACATTCATATCCATAAATAAGAATACGAATGAAATTTATAAATCAGATGATATGGAAAAATAAAAATGGAGTAAGATACGTTGTCTATATTCCCACGAAAATAATGAGTTACACAGTTATATCGATTTCGATTTAAGGTCATCATCAGTAACAAACATGAACAGAAAGCACATCTTATTTAGGCCCGGGTGAAATGAGATTTAATCCTATTGGCTCAGAAAAGTGGAAGGGGCAGGGAGGACCAATCGATGCCACTTAAGGCCCACAAAGTGAAAGGGGCACAAACAGTAACATTATGGAGAGGGGGAGCCAAACTTGAAGGTGGTTAGCAAAACTGAACCCATTACTGGTGAAATATTTTAAGAAATAATTTCATTCAAACCTTTTACAGACCTATCACCCTCAACCATTTCGAATTTTTCTAGCACATCCAACATACCTCCCTTTGGGCAAAAGTGAGGAAATTCTACATATTGCCTATTTGTCAAATCAAAAGTAAAGCTATGATTGGGCTCATTCAGATGACTTGCAAAGGCAGAATCACCTTTGTTATCCTTGAAATCCTTTTCATGCTCTTTTATTTGTTCCCTAAATTTCCTACCGAATTGACCACAGTTCTCAAGCCCACATGAAATTTTAGTTTATAAACCCAACTTTTATCCTGAACGTTGATTTTATCCGAACCCAGAGAAGCTTTAAGTTTATCGTTTATTGAACCCAACATGAAAAACCTCTGGACGACAGAATTTTACCAAGTTTATTCGAAGTGTTCCCATATTAAGGACCAGAGGTTTCTAGGAACTAATCACTTTTGGTTTATTATTCATTAATAAACCATTGTAATCGTTCTGATAAAAAAAAATTCGACCCCCCCCCCCCCCCCCCCCCCCTGAAAATTTCATGGTTTACGTTTCAAAGGGTGTAGAATACGAATCTGCAATAAAAAAATTTCCGTCCGTCCGCCGTACGCACGATTTTTCCCAAACGGCTGGAGCAAAAGATTCAGGAAAAATCCACCTTGGTCCGACGACGCCCAATTCTTGAGCCAGCTCTCTCACTCAATTTAAAGTGCCTTTAAGGGCTGTCAAACTTTTGTAAAATCCCTAAAAACCTCAAAACAAGTCGAAGCGGCCTAAATTTATACTCTTTTTGAAGAACATACCATGTGGAATCGAATGAGACCCTCACCACGTCCGTAGGTCAAACCATTCCCGATATATGGCCCGATTTATGGTGCCAACATTTGCGTTTTTTCGTTTATTATTGTTTGTTTGTAACCTAGTGATGTCCGGCCGATAGCCTCGAGTTGTAGTGCATGTGGATACTAGAGTGATAACCGATGTGAATACTTGTAGTTTATAGCCGACACACGGGTTGAAGCATTCTGATATGTATGAAACGCTGATAATATATAGGTAAATATTATTCAATATTATTACTGGCGTTTATTATTCAATATTATTACTGGGGTAAATAAGTATTCTTTCACTGGGGTTTATTATTCAATTGGTTCGCGTTCATGATTTGAATTTCTACTAAGCTTTGGAGTGTGCGTGTTTCACAGGTGATAGAGCGATTATTGAATTTCAGGAGATACGCGTAGAGCACGTAAATCTGTTCTCAACCAAAAAACCTATTTGGATTGTTCAATTGATCATATTTGTGTGCCTCCTGAAATTCAATAATCACTCTATCACCTGTGAAACACGCACACTCCAAAGCTTAGTAGAAATTCAAATCATGAACGCAAGCCAATTGAATAATAAACCCCTATGAAAGAATTTGCAGCGTTTTCCTCTTCCAATTAAATGTCTCTCACTAAACCCCTTCCCTACTCTTTTTTCTAAGAGCCTTATTCCAAATGGAATCAACAAGTTCTCCACCATATCCATTACTTACGGCTTTACTTTTAATAACAGATTTTCCTTTCAATAAGTTTCGATCATTCATTGGTATGGACAGTGCCCTGTTGATCACACTATGGAAGGCGGCATGTTTATGAACTAAAGGATGATTTGAAGTGCTATGAATAGTTATATCACTACAGGAAGTTTTTCTATAAATGGAGAAATCATGGTTTTTGTTAATAAATGAGATGGACAAATCAAGAAAACGTAACTTACTTCCACCCAATCCAAGGGTGAATTGATGGAAGGATCCAAGTTGTTGATTTTTTCCTGAAAGGAATTTGGTAGTCTCTCTCTTTCCATAAAATAATGATGACATCTACGTATCTAAATCAGTACAAAAGGTTACTTGATTTACATTTTCAAAAGATTCGTTTTACAAGATGATCCATAAATATAGTGGAGAGATAGTGGAGAACCCATCGCAGGTACAGCAGTATTCACCCTCGAATAGAAAATAATTTTGATCCATACAAACAGACATCAAGGAACAGAGTTCATTCTTTTCAAAAACATCGAGACAGGAATCCATTAACTACATCTTCGCATTAACTACATCAATAATGGTAAACGGGTTCACCACATCAAAAGATGCAAATTTGCCATTTGGAGGAGGTTGAATGTTTAATTTTCGAAATCAAATTTGTGAATTTTGACCTAAAAAAGTTTCTTAAAAAAGCAAGTATTGATACTGGTTTTGATATCATAATCGATATTTAGGTACCGATATCCCATCCCTAGTTTGGAGCGTTGTATGAATACGGATACGTCAACCTAAGGTAGCAGGTGCCAATGGAATGGTAGAGTCTGTGGATAGATGACGAGGGTTCAGACCTGCTTTCAACTTCACTTTTCTCAGGGACCCAGAGCTGTAATAAAGGTTCAATGGGGAGGAAAGAACCTTGTCAATGGGTTCACAGACTCAGAGATGCCGGGAGGGTGAGTCATCTTAACCCCCCCCCCCCCCCAATAGCACTGCAGGGAAAAAAGACCTCCGGCGATCTTCAGTTTCTCTGCAGTTCCCTATGAATAAAGACTGAGGTTTGGATATTGCTACGATGAGAATGTGAGAAGTGTTGATAAGGGTCCATAGTGTCACAAAATGACGAATGCAGCTCATCGCAACCAATCGCAAATGGACACAAACAACAGTCGTCTCTCGGCTCTTCGATTATCCGGATTAGCCTTAGGCCGGAAAAGCTTAGGAGCTGTTCACAAACGAACGGATTTATTCATCCGACAAAACTAACTCAAATCGTCACTTGATAGGTCTGGCGTGTTAATCGTTCGATTCAGCGAGAAAAGTTACATATATCCCGCCTCCAACATTTTTTCGTCGAGACTTTTGAAAAAAACCTCCATTCTAATAGAAAACACACGTTCTTCTGCAGTTAAATACCATTTCCTTAACCAAAACGACTACACCGTTGAAAAGCTGATATTTCGGAGCACGTTTTACAAGGCCTGCACAGTTCTGCGTCAAGCATTAACAGGGCGATTTCAAGATTTTGACAAAACTGCCATTTCGCGCGGCGATCGCCCATATTTAATACAATTTAGAAAATGTTTCCTGAGATCAAATAGATAGAAAATTTAAAGCTCTTTCTAACAGTGTCATCAAATTTGAGCTGCCTCCAAAATTGAGCGAGTTATGACAGTTTTAATGACGTAAGATCGAAAACACGAACAAAATCTTAAAGCGCGAATACCTCGGAAACGAGGCTTCTTAACGGAAATTACATTTTGGTCGGAAATGAGTTGTAAAACACAAAGGAGTGGGGTTGCGCATAAAGCCGCAATTACACGAGGCCAGCTGACACTCCAGTCTAGTGGAAAATAGCCTATCCAGTGCACTGGCTTGAGGAGTAGATTTGACGCCAATCTAGTTCCCCCCACCACCAAAAACCGAGAATGGCGCGGCCTACTCAGGCATCATGCCAGTCCACTACAGACCTGTTTGCATGGAACATCCTTGCTGTAGTGCGCTTTTCTGTTGAGTTTTGATCAAAATATTTTGTACTTTTTTACAGCATGACGTCTAAAAAGTGGGGTGAAGTGGTAAATGTGAAGTTTATTGATGCCTAGAAAGAACAAGAGTGTTGGATGGATGGTTTTGGTGTTATCGAAGCAAAAGCTATAATAAAGGCACTTCGAAGTACCTACAACCTAGAAGTGGAAAAACAGAAAAAGAGTGATAAGTCAGGTGCCGGATTGGATAATGTTTATGTACCATCAGGTCTGTAGATGCACTCTCCTCCATCGTTTTGGCTCAACTGGTTGCAGTCAACTGGGTACCTACGTCTAAACAATTACTGGAGCTGGCCTCGAGTAAACGCTGCTTAAATCGTGGGACGCCCTGTATAGTAAATTATGGGAGTTATTGCCGTTCTAGAGGAGTAAGGTCGAAAATACGAAAAAAAAACTGACGCAGAATTGACAGAAAAGGGGCGGACTGAAAAAATTGCTTTGACGTAAAAGGTGTTGCAAATTAGTAGCTGAATCGATCACCGGGTTTTCATCGTGTAGCAATGTATGTTCATAGGTATAGCACTTTCGTTTCAATCTCCACACGTTTTTCCTGCAGCTAGATCCCGGGTAAAGCATATTCATCCTAAAACAAATTGAATACAGAGATGAAAGTGGAGCTCACTCGCCGGATGAGTCTCACGTGTAAAGGCTGCAGAGTATCGATAGATAATCGAGTAGAAAAGGATGGGTATCGTTGAACAAGTATCGATATTATGTACCGATACTGTATCTGAAGGTAGGAAGGTATCGATACTCCAAATATCGGTCAAGTAAAGTATCGATATTTATAATTATCGAGTATCGTTTTCAACATCAATTTTTCAAAATTGAATTGCAAAAAACCTAATCTTATCTACTTAAACAGAACAGAAGATAATCCTTGTTTTGATTAGGTAACAGTAACAGCAGGTACTATAGCCGTACTACTGCCTTCCTATTTCTTGTTCTTCTTTCCCTGTTTTCCTTCTAGTATCAAAGCCATTATTCTTTTACATTCCAGATTCCATTACATGTGTCCGAAGATTCGATGGGGAGTTTTTTGAATGGTAAGAAAATACACCAAAGAAAAATATTAAAACCAATTTTTCGAGCTAGTGAGAAAAAATTTGTCGATATTTCGAAATTTCGGAATTGACGTACTGTTAGTGACAAGAAATGGTATTGCTCCAATTAGCAATAAATTAATTCCAAGTCTGTTGAATAATTGAAAAATTATAAAATGAGGAGGTACTGCAGAATAAACTTTAAATTAAGAGAAACAAAAAAAAAATGCTTATATTGAAAGGAAAATCATAAAAATAATGGGCCCATTTGACACAATAAATTTAAAATATATTCTTCTCAATTGAAACAATTAAAATTAAATTTTTCAGATAAATTATTATTTAGAAAGTTCGAAAATGAAGTTAATTCCTGGTAGAAAAAATTCCTTGCAGTGGGCTGGGATTGAACTGGTGAAAGTATAGATGATTGGATTATGAGTCCTTTCACTTTGCCTCTACACCACACTAGCTGTTAGCTGCAATGAGATCCCTTCTTCACATCAAGTGAAGGTGCCCCTTTCCTAGCCTTCACCAGAACTTCCTTAGACGTGTGATTTCCAATGAATTGGCAGTACTTGGACTGAAGAGAATTGTAGGATGGGTACTCACAGGCAATCTGGTGGAGTAGGAGTCACAAACCTGGTCCCTGGTAGTAGGGAAAAGGAATCCACAGGCTGAAGGGGTGGACAGGCCCCTGTCTCAGTATCTCACCAATCTGCACAGCAACTGGCCACTTGAGCTCAAGAAACTCTAGACTTGAGCACAAGAAAATCAAAAACGACTCCAGCAAACTCAGGCTGAGAATAAAATGTGGGGCACTACTTTGAGGGAGGGCAGACAAAGAACAACTGATGGTATCATGGGAGGCCAATGAAGTGGAGTCCAATGTGGAGTAGTATCTTGCGTGATCATGATTCTGTTGTTTCCTGATGATCATCTTCTCACCATTTATACACAACACAATCCCTTGTTTGAACACAATCACTTGTTTGCCAACAAAGTAAAAACAAAAGAAACATTTCCTTAAGGTAAGTACCTCAGATGTAAGAACAAATGGTTTTAGAATCCAGAAGAATGATACAGTTTAGATTAAGTTGTAGTATAAGCTTTAGAATAGATTTAATTTCAAGTATTTATTACCTATAAGTTTTACATATCTATTATAAGTTTTAAGTATTTATTATTAGTCCTAGTTAGTTTATTTAGTTATTTTTTTTAAAGAAATTATTATTTACATCTTCAACACGTACCGATACTCGATATAATTGGAGGGCCCAGTATCGATACAAAAACATCGATACTCAGCGGTAAAGTATCCATGTTTTGAAATATCGGGTATCGATACCCATCTCTACTGCAGAGTTTGGATATCCGCTGATTCAACATAGGTAGACCTCAGATCCCTCACGATTTAGGTTGCGCTCGTCTCAAAGCGTTGTTTCGGCTCATTTCCCGCTCGTCCTGTATCTCGATGGATCGGAGTCACCTTTCCGCCGAGAATGATTAACATTCCTTGACCCGAGCGGTATTTCCCTCTCGACCCCCTGGGCAAGGCCGAACCTCCGGTCAGGCCCACTCCTTCGTGGAAGACTTGAAAGCCAGTACCCACCGCAACACAGCAAAACAATAATTGTTTAATTATTAAAACCTGCTTCCGAATAGACATGTTCTAGCGCAACGAGTTCAAGAAACAGATACACTGCCAAAGAGATGGCACAGCTGCACAGATACTACAATCAAAGTGACACCATTATAAAATGTAAAATGAAGAAACCTTCAGATGAAAGATGTTGAGGTAATTGGTCAAACTTCCTAAAGATTCGTTGTGGCATTATTTTGATTCAAAATTGTGAAACTTATACCTGTTTCAAAAAGTTCACGTTAGCGCATGCGCAGAGCTAACTGCTGATTTTATTGAGATGATATCCCTATGGGCCCTCAAGACACTTAATCCGTATGATCCCCCAGATTTTGAGCTAGACACATTGAAAAAATGTGGAAATTACGGCTGTTGCAAGAATTTCACGTTAGTTGAAAAATTCGGACAACAAACATTTTTGGCTTCCGAAAGTGAACACTAGGGTTCCTCTGCTTCGCAGACTCGGAAGCAATACCTTTACCAACTTAGCTTGTTCAATTGGTGAAGGTGTCTCATGCACAATGTTAAGGCCCCAATCGGCGTAAGTTGGTCAAATGTTACATCATGTGCTGTTACTTTGCCAGATGGTTGTGCTCGGGAACTGTCGGTTTCGTTTGGGCATTTGACATTCGTTTCATGCGCTCAAGGGAATTTCACCGCGCACGAGCGGACGCCTGTTGCATGTTTTCTGAACAAATGCTCGCCGTTACGTAGTCTTCCCCTACGACGGTAACCCATGAGAAATCATCGCTGTGACATTTTCCTCTGATAGATACTTTCATCGAAAGTTTTAGACGCCTCTAAAAATATTCAACCCTCATTTCACCCCATAAGGCAGTTGCAGATGATACAAATTAGAAGTTTTGGAGAGAAAGCCATAACAATGCTCAAACTTTTTACTATTTAATGCTCGTTTTTTTTTTTTTTCACTTTTTAAAATTTCATTTCTTTATTAAATTTTTATTGGCAATGCAACTGTTGAAGGTGTTAATGTAAGGAAGGTTAAATATCTTGATTTTTGGTTGTTCTGTCCCGATAATTCCACAGTTGGACTCAACATTGAAGAATCCAAAACCATGTACTTATAAATCAGTTCATATTTAAGGGTAGCATTAAATGATTTTGAGGGTATTCGAATTATTTTTCGTAGCCTGTTCAACGGGAACTTTCTTACAGGGACATTCTTATTAATTAATAAATATATGAATGAATGCACGAATGAATAAAGAATCAATAACATGTTTATTGACAACGATTAATTAATACTGTACACTTATTAATACGTATTATTACTGTAAGTACGTAATAAGTATTAATATTGTACACGATCTAATGTTTCGCCAGTAATAATCTATTTAAAAAAAAAACTTTGGACCACCAATAGAGTTTTAATTGGTTTATATAGAGACTAATCATTATCCATCTAGATTCTAGATTTCTAGATTCTAGAAAGAAACTGTACAGTATTTGAGGAGAGAGGCAACACCGTCCACCGACTAGGTTCAAAAATACAAATGAATCATAGTTCAGGGGTGCCCCCCCCCTAAGCCTCATGCCCCCCCCCCCCCCACCTGTGGACACCCCTGCATAGTTTGATTTATATATTTTTTTTGTAAGTATTATTTTTCTTCTGTCGCCTATAGTGGTAGAATTCCCTAATTATCATTAAATTCAAATACCAAAAATTCATTCAGTTCATCTTCATCATGCAAGATGGGAAAATGAGTTCCAGTAATCAGGTAATTTTCTGTTACAACAGAAGCACAAGTGCATTTTTATTTGGCTCGCTTCCGACGTACGAGCACTTTCCATTCATCTAGTGCGTATGAAAGAGTTCGCGCCTTCGCCCCACACCTCAATAGCTTTGCCGGGTAGCCGCCTCTCGCCGGCCCACAAAGGGAAGGTAATGCTAAACTATTGTTGTCCGCGAGAGCCGTCCGTCTCCTTTCATAGCCACTTTGCCGTAACCGGTTGGCTGAGGGAAACGAAGAAAAGGTGTGTTTGAAGGAAGAGAAAGAAAAGAAGATGAGCCGACGAATGATGGGAGAAGGGAGGAAGATTGCGAGCCGTTTTCACACCTCGTTGAGAACAGAAGATCATCTTCACTGGCGCAAACGACTCAAAAAGCCTCCCATGGATACCGTCCAACTTATTCAAGTCCATGGATCGGCAATGGGCGGTGGCTTCGTTCGACGCTCACCCAACCAGCGTTTCCATATGAAGAGGGGGGGATTTCCTCTTTTAAGGGAAAACGGCTTTTCGAGCATTTTGGGAGGTGAACATATTAGTAAGCCTTGCATTTCAGGGACCTCCCCATGTAAGGTTTTTGTAATATCATGCTTATAAATATATGTGATGTCCCCCTCATCCTCACACAGCAAAATGAGAATGCAACTCATCGCAATCAATCGTAAATGACCACAAACAACATTTCAAAACGGACTTTACCCAATTTGTTTGGTTTCAAAAAGCACTAAACGCCAGGTTTGACTCCGAAAAGTACTATAATATAGTATATTTTTCAAAATCTTGACGTTTCAAAGCTCCACTTAAATTAATTGACGTCACGAAATAACCTGCTTCTTTCGGCGAAATTTTTAATATTAAATGTAGAACCCATTTTTTTAAAAATTCTGACATAGGGCATGTTTTTAGCGTGTAATGGTATTCCGTGAAATGAGTAATTGATTTGGACAAAGATTACATTATTGACGTCTTCACATAATATATACCGGTACCAGGTACTGACTAAAAGTTAATTATGGTAGCAATGCAGAGGTAGTGTCATAATGTCATATACAGGGTGTCTCACGAGTTGTCCCCCCCCCCCCCTCCTAAAATCGTCCAAACGGGTGTAAACAAAAAAAATTTTTTTTTTAAATCTTCATAAGTTTTTCCAAGGATCTCAAATATCATATTTGCGCCCCCCGCGCAACTGCGCAATCTTGCGCAACTGACACTAACTTTCTTATTTTAAATGGGAACCCCAATTTTTTTATTGCAGATTCGGATTCTACTCAAAATTTCATGAAAATTTGACCCCTCAATCAATTTTTTTTATTGCGCGCAACCGGTTCAGCGAGCATGCAAAGTTGCGCAACCCCAAAATTGTCAAATAGTAGATGATGGTGAACTCTAAAGTGTGGCACATGAATTTTCATTGTTTTTTAAAAGTTTTTCATAAAATAAGAAAGTTAGTGTCAGTTGCGCAAGATTGCGCAGTTGCGCGGTGTGCGCAAATATGATATTTGAGATCATAAACTCAGAAACTTATGAAGATTCCAAAAAATTTTTTTGTTTACTCCCGTTTGGACGATTTTAGGAGGGGGGGGGGGGGAACAACTCGTTAGACACCCTGTATGTACAAAGTTAAAGACCCTGGTTATTAACAGAGTCTCCCAGAGAAGAAATTCCCCTAAACTCCATAACAAAAATGGGAAGAAATAACTTATTTTATGTATGACATCCTGATAATGGGAAACGACAATTTTACAAAAAGACCTACCTACCTAATGTTCTGCCCAAAAAAGTAATTTGGAAAACAATTAGCACCATGTACACGCACATTTTTACAACGCGGAGACACTTAAAATGTTTCGAAAAAGTTACAAATCAATTTCGCAGCCTGAACATTACTGACTCGGTTAGGACAGCTTTCTCGAGCCCATCAAAACCTAATCCCTCCCTGGTTTTCACGAGGTAAAGAGAGTTGAAAAATCAGCGGCGTCGTAAAATCGAACACATTGTGACCCTTTAAAAAAATCGTTCCTTAGTCCTCTCTCTCGGTGAAACATCTTTTGAAATGTAGGTAACAAGGTATTCAATGTTCTCGTCATTTTGCCTTTCACAGCCCGTCGCATCCGGGACAACCCGAAATTTCGTTACCCGGATATTATTTGACAAAGACTTCAGGTTTGGAGGCTGTAGTAGGAGCTTTAGAAGGAGTTTTTACGATCTTATTTTCGAGCTTCCCTTGTAATTAAACTTTTTGGGTTGAAAGTGAGTAACTAATAAGATGAACATATTGGCAAGTAATACAAGCGAGAAATTGAGGTCCTTTTGTCCATATCACACTTATAAACACTTATGTGCAGAGCTTGGTAGGATTTATCAACAGAAAGAGTAATTTGTACATTAGAAAAAAGTAAAGTATTTCGATGCTGTGGAAAAAAACAATAATTTGAGGCAGCCACTGATCTTCTTAATTTGAAGAAATTGCCCGGAGATCAGGAGTCGTTTAAAAAATAAAGATGCTATGTTAAATCATTGTCAGGGAATGAAACAAACTCGAAAATACAAGATTCCTAGAGAAAAAGATAAATAATATTATAAGCAATTACTTAAGATACATTACCTACCTATACATTCTAGATGAAGGAGGTTTAATAATGAAACATCATCACCCAATAAAACCAATAAAAACTTTTTGCATCGAATATTCATTAATACTAGTTTTGAATTTTTCAAATATTTTAATATGAAGAGGTAGTTCTTGGCGATACCATTTAGGTAAAATCACACACGTACATTAATATACTAACAATCAGTTCTGAAGAAATATTTTAAATTGTAAGCTTCGGTAACCATAACACTGATTAAAGGTTTATACCATCACATAATGACCATAGAATTACGGTCAAATCATATATATATGTTACATTACATTTTACTAACATCATGAACTCTGCTTGATGAAATTATCTTCAGCTGCCGAAGGGCGTTAAAAATGAAAATTAAAACTCGAAAGCTATACGAATAACGACTGAACATAATCATTCTGGCATGGTACTAAAAGTAACTCACTATCGTTCGCTCGTTCATATTTGAATGGATTTCATTCATTTCTCTCTTGCTTTATCGAGGGTGCAAGAGTTTTGAAAGGCAGAAAGAAACATTTTTGCCTGATCATTTGCAAACATGTGTGACGCTTTTCATAATTTCTAGAAATTGCATTTGTGTGGAACGAACTAGTTTTGCAGCATAAACTGGATCGAACCAGTTTTGAAACCAGCTGACTTGTGGAACTAGTGAGTTCTGCAACAATCCTGTATTTTCGTTGCCCTTAATCAATTGTTTATTTTGGCCTTTCATTAAGAAGCAAAATCCGAAAGATTAATCGGAAAGAGCGGAAAAAACACTTCAGTATCCATTGCTGCCTAAATTTTGTCGGAAAATGGAACGAGCAGTTGTTATATAATATTAACAGCTGTTCCAACTTCATTTTTCGGAATGTACCACTGGGTAGAAAGTAAAAACCTGACATTTTCAGTGAACAAGGCTCAACGAATAACTTCCTCTTCTTCTTCATTAGAAGATATCAGACTCACCTTTTCTATGGTTTTTTTTTTACTGAAAGCCTTAGTAACGGAGACATGAGCACCAGAACTGTTATCACTTGCCTACAACATCTATTCAACTTATTCGGACCCCCAGCCTACATTCACACAGACCAAGGAGCCTCAATCATGTCTAGAGATCTTAGACATTCCTTGCTGATTTTGGAGTTGCCACTAGCCGAACAACTCCCTATAATCCACAAGGAAATGGTCAAGTGGAGAGGTACAATGGAACCATTTGGCGAACCACCCAGCTTGCTCTTAAAGAGGAAAGACTACCATTGACACAGTGGGAATCGATACTACCAGCAGCATGCACTTCATTCAATTCGCTCATTATTCTGCATCAGTACCAATGCAACTCCCCATGAGAGAATGTTCGGATTTCCTAGGCGTTCGGCAAAAGGATTATCAACCCCTTCCCGGCTCTTAAGTCCTGGTACTGTGTTAGTACGCAGGCAGAACCGTCAATCGAAATTAGACCCGTTGGTCGAAGAAGGGACATTAATTGATGTAAACCACGACTATGCTCACATACGATACCCAGACGAAAGAAGAACAACTGTTTCAACCAGATCTCTTGCCCCGCAGGGAAGCAGTCCCCCCCAACTCACCCCTTCGCCTACCTCCTAGTCCATCACCAACCCATACACATCCCGCACACTCAAGTCCATAATCGAACTATCGACCACCAGAAAGTGTTAAGCTCCTTCAACAAGAGCCTGGAAAGTTCACGCCTCTACCAGTCTCTGAAAGAGTCTCGAATCCAAATGGTCAGGATTCCTTTTTGAGGAGGAGCAATAGAACATCTAAGCCTCCTAACTACCTGCAAGGCTATGTTCGATTCTGAGGGGAGTGTGAATGTTATACAATATGAACAGTTGTTACAATTATTGTTTAGATGTTACTTAGTTTTAACAAATTCAAAATTGTATTAGTCAAATTCCGTCAAATAAAGGACAATTTTACTAGTACATTCTTTTCTCATTCACTACAAGAGTTTTGCAGCTCACCTCCTGACACATACTAATAATGACATATGAGCAACTTTAGAACAATCTGGGTGTTCGTTAACCGTATGTCTATATATAGACATACGGTTATAACCGTGAAGATGGTTAGGATCCTATAAGTTAGGATCCGAGATACACAGGTTATAACCGTGAAGATGGTTAGGATCCTATAAGTTAGGATCCGGGATAAAAATTCAGCTCCCCACACGTCCTACTAAACCGGAAAATCAAGGGCCTAGAATCTCCCTTGATGCCAAACAGAACGGCAACGTCGAGGAAAGAAAAGGGAAAATCGTCAACGACGGATGATCGTCGCACTTTTCCGGATGACGAGAGGGAAATCGGGCGTAAATGTGGCCCTGTCAGTTGGGTATCTGGTCCCTGACGGTTGGCGCTTCGGTGCCATAACCCGCCGCGTTCACTTCAGACAGGATCAGCCAAATGGAGCCAGCTCGGGTCATTGCACAGAAATCGTTATCGGCGTCAGTCGAACCTGACTCTCCGTGATTAGTGACGCCACTTGGCGAGGGGAAATCAGTTTTTCGGTAACGACCCCGATAAGGCGTTTTCGGAGACTTAGAATCGACGAGCTAATCGACACTAAAACAATAAACAGCGACCAAGAAAACTGAAATTAAATCAGTTTTCAAGAATTTTTTTTTGTGCGTTACAAAATTTAGTAACAGATTTAGTAACATTTGGTGACAGAACACAACAACACAATTTATGACAGATAAACAGTTGGCTTTTACAGACGTATTGTTACATGTGAATTGAACAATTTGAGTGTACAGAAATTTCTAGCGCTCAGTTAATCCAGTTTCTCACAGAGTTCACCATAAACTGAATTAGCTTGCGAAGGTCGCGTGGTGTAGCATCTCTAAGATAGGTCGTGATGGTTCTTCTTGCAAAAGGGATGAATTGCCTTTCCCACGTTGTATAGTGGGCAGATCTCCAACTTATGTTCCATGTCTTTAATTTCTTCTTCACAAAAGTCACAGAAAGAGTCCTAGCTCAGTCGGCTAAGATGAAGGCTCCGGGTTTATTTGCCCATGTCCAGCTCGTGCCGGTATTATCTAGACAACAGTTCTCCTGGAAATATTGAGTGTCAACAGTTTTGGTTTTTTGCAGACCCTTTGCATGATGCAATAGTGATAGGCTCCTTTGTTGAGGGAATACTGGTAATTGCCAAAAAACATACTATTGCCTCAAAATATTGGCTTTCTTCAAACGTTTGGCTGCTCGGTCTGCCAATCATTGCCCACTAAACCAATTTGGCCTGGTATCCACTTAACAGTTATTTCATCTTGGCCTCCGGATGCTATCGTATGCTAGGTAATTGGATACCTGCCCAAGATGAATCCGCAATAGCTCCTCACATGCTACTCTGGAGTCTGTTAGAATGACTGACTTGCATCCTGGTTTACAGATTTTTATAACCTCTTCTATGGCTTGATGGAAAGTAATTCGGCACTGGTAATTTGGAACGATGATGGTATCCGAAAGGATTTAGTCATTCGGCTCCCAGAGTCGTACACACCTACAGGAGTCGTACACCTGTCCGATCCTGGAAGCCAGATTTCCATGGGAGATATAGAATTTCCAAGGCAAATGGAACCTTTCCCATATCAAATGAAAACGTTTCCAAATCGAGTGAAACCTTTACCACAAATGACACATTTTATTAAGAAAATACAATGAGTGAAATGAGTACCCTGCAAATTGCAGGTAGATGCAATAATTGCATTTGAAGAAGTAAACAATTCAGAAATATCCGATTCTTCACAGAACTTTTTCAAATTTCACGCCTCCCATTTCAATCTCGAGACAACGGCTGGAGTAGGCAGTGGCCGTGGCGTCGCCGATACTGTTGTTTGTTGAGCTGCTAATTTTACCAGCCCGACCAGATGAAGATAAGAGTTGTAATGCTCATACTAACACTGATTACAGAAGCTTACGAATATGTAGGGGCCCACGTAGTGAGCTTTCTAACGAACGTTATTCAATCTCGCAAGGGTAGAGTGAAAAGTGGAATTACAGGTAGAAGAAACTAATGGATATTCTACCATTACTAGCTAGCGTTGCCAGAAAGCATTTAATCAATTATTAAATGTGAGCTCTTGTAAGAGAGTATTGAGCAAATTGAAAATCAACAGATTTATCATGGGTGCTTCTGATCGCTCAGTCCTATTTCTGTTGTTTATTTGCTATGTGTGATTGTTTTCAGTAGGTACTGTTTTCTGCATCTCTGTTTTCCTGTTCTTAACAGCAATCGAGCTTTATTCGAGAACATTGTCCTCAAACAATCGTGAGTTAGATGCCTGGGCGGTGTGAACAGTCACCCCCGCCGAACAGAGGAGTAAAAAGAATATCGATGAGAGAACGAACAGCCTACTGTGTCATTCCGACTTTTTCCAGATAGTTGGCATTTTTATTATCTTGTGCTTATTACTTTGGTGATTTCATCCAGTTTTAAATGGCGTGGTGCAACGAGGCACCCCTAGAATTAGTATCACTAGTATTAGTAGGTTTTTATTAATCAACAAAATGGGGGAATTTTTCAAAAGTCCATTTTTATCTGCCCTCAAGTCAATAAGCAGCTGCGAATAATTTCTTTCCTTCAGAAAGAATGACCCCCATATTCTTCTTTTTGGACGGCAGAGGGAACATTTAGAAGATATATAGGTCAGCCATCGAATCAACTCAGGATGGTGATGCGGTTAGGAAGACCGATGAGAACTAGCTATTAAGGGCGGCACCTCATCTCGACGTCCACTTAGTGGAAACTCAAGTCATGACAAAGGGATTTGTACTTTCTTTTTTTCGGAAGCGTCTGCAGAGAGAAGGAATGAAGGAGCGTGACCACGAGAAAGAAGAATAAGGGCTTCAAGGGTCTCACGTGGGTGGACGTGTCATTTCCATAGGTCGATGCTCTTCTGCCTTGTGACAGGCCCTCCAGCATGTTATAAAGATTCATTACCAGGAATAATCTTTTACTGGTAAATATATTCTTGTGGAGAGATATGATCCGGTGGGGGTAGACCACGAGTACAACTCTCCTTAAAACAAAATATTCAAAGAGAGGAGAACACATCGGCATTACTCATCTTCTAGCATAACCCAAAGTAGAGCACATTATCTCTGTATTGTGAATGCACAAACCAACCTCAATTGAAATTGAATGTAATTACATTTACAATACAATCTATAAGTCTTAAGGAGTGTACAATCTATAAGTTTGGACTTAAGGAGTGTAGTAGTGGGGCTGCATTGCTCAAAGCAACCGCGATGTAATACAGCGGTTACAAAATAATGTACTGAGGTGCTGTGTAAATACATATCGGTACACCAGAAATGTTCGGCTACATATAGAGCTTCAAATACCGACCATAAATGAAGTCATCAGGAAGCAAGCCATTGCCCGCGTCTTCAAGCGGTTACAAGGACACGTCAATGAAGAGGCAGTCCAGTTGCTCAAAGTTGACGACCTACTCAGACGTCTCAAGAGGATCAAGCCCCATGATCTGAGGCAGTGAGTGTAGCCATACTGAAATCAGCTGAGTGAAACTTCGTTGAGACTCAAGTGCCCCAAATGGCAGCACTACAAGAGACTTAATTAATTACCTAGTTAGTCTCTCTGTAATTAAATCAAAAAGACTATTATCAAATGTATGTTGCTTATACTTGGCGCAATATATAATTATTGAGAAAAAAATTCCACCGGGGCACTTCCTTTCATCTCTCTCTTCCCTCTCTATCATCCTTAACTTCTCAAATCCCAAGGGCCCTGCGTGTGCGCAAACGTGAATCCGTCAAGCATCAATTTCTCATGTTAGAGCTGCCCGAACTAGATGTAATTTGGAAGATATGTGGGAAAGCTGATTCACCATCACCTTTCAAGTTCAACTCGATTGATTTATTATTGTGCCCGACTTTGAATTAACGTGACAGAACCTCGTTACGTGATGCGCGCGAGTTGACTCAACTGAAGGCGATGGTGTGCGCGGATATTCCGTCTTCCGTGGCATTATCGTCCCACGAGTTGTCCTGTATTCGACATCGTTCATAAGATTTAAATGATCCGATTACGAGGAAGCCATTTGCCGCACCCAACTTGACAGAGGCTTATTTCATAGTTACTGTTCAGTTGCTAATAAGGTTTTCAGTTGTTACTTACTTGGAGTTGAAGGACTCAAACTCTTCGGGTTGCTCGTTGATGGAGGACTCGAGGTCGAGGTAGGCGCCGTAGTCTCCATCTTTGTAGAGCTGCAAAGCGGTGTCGTCCAACTGTAACAAACCAAATTAATACGGTCAATTGTGAGGTAAACCGGATACAGATTGAAGTCGAACAAAAATGATATAATAGGATGATTTACAGACGCGTCTTGCAACGTTTTATTGGTACTTACTAGAGGATAGGTAATGAGCCATTGAAATCAAGGAAACCAAGAATTCATCTTTTCTTCATAATACTGTAGTGATAACGAACAAGAATTAAAGCATCCACCCCTCTCGATTCTCACAATCAGCATGAGGATGAACTTTGGCACAACTGAGTACCAAAGATTTTACGTTTGAGATGTTGTGTGTTGAGATTTACGCATATATTGGTAAAAAGCGATCTAATGCATCGTGAACTAATCTACTAAATAAATGAACCACTAAACTGAACTAATCTACTAAATAGATGAAAATACAGAAGGAGTAAGGTAATTCTCAAGGGTAAAGAAATCAATATAGATTAAAACGTTCATCTTGGTTGATTTCTTCCTACACATATCTTTCTATACATTCTGAAAACATATCTATATACATGAAAGAAAGTCGTGTTAGTTGCATTATTTATAACTCAAGAACGGCTGAAGTGATTAAGCAAAAAAACGGTGGGGACGTAGCTTAGAATCAGGAGAAGGATACAGGATACTTATCATCACGTTCCCGTAAGTCGTGACATAAAACGCGGTATAACAAAACGCAACTGAAAGCAAATTGGCAAAGCAACTGAAATCAATACTGCATAGCAACTGAAAGCATAATAATTATCAATTATTGATGAATTATTTATCAGTATCGAACACATAATATGTTGTGGTAACATATTATGTTACCATATGTGCATTAATTTATTAGTTAGTTATTTATTAGAATGAAATCGCCAAATCGTGATGAATGAATATGATCACCAGGAATTACATTCCTGGAACTGGCAAGACATTTCCCATGTCAGTAGTTTTAGCCACTGTTCGTGCAAGATGCAACATTGTGGCTGCAGTTGCTTCTTCTGGAACATCAGCCCCATTGTTAGAAGGAGGCGGTACGGCTCATTTAGCATAAAAATTGCCGTTGAACCTTCAAATTATTGAAGAACCACCATGTAATATTGAAAACACTACCCAATGGCCAACGTTTTAGGAGCATCGAAAACCATCATCTGGGAAGAATGACAAATGATGCATATAAACGTGCATTCGAGGCATTAAAACGATCATTGAAGGATCTACTCAATGCCTTGCATTCACCATAAACGAATCACAAGGCCAATCCTTAAGAGTTTGAGATCTGAATCTAGAAAATCCATGTTCGCGGGTCGGAAGACCATCTGCGCTATTTGTTCTCGCACCAGGTAATAAAACAACGAAAGTCGTCGTATCACAAGGTGCTTCAATAAGACGTTGAACCCATGCACGGCCAATAAAGAATCCTTGAAATACTTTTTTTTTCTTAATTCACCTACATTAATTATCTAAATAAAAATTGATCTTGATAAAATTAAAATTCTGCTCATCTATAACCTCTAAGGCGTAACAAAGTTCGGTGGGTCAGCTAGTAATTTTTTTTTAAATGTATTTTAAACAACTCTCTATTTTAACCATATTGTGGTTAAACGAAACCCTAATTGTAGTGTAAACAAGCGGTTTTTAGAACGTGTGAATAAAGTGAATCCCCCCCCCCCCCCCCAAAAAAAAAACGAGTCTATGTATTTAGAACCCAGCTTGGTTGAAAGTAACGTCGAGAAGATTCACAAATCTTGAAAGGCACAATGAACTCGCTATTGATGTCAAAAAATGACCATAATGAGCTCTCAGTACTTCAAAAGGTTTCATTCAATGGGGTAAACATTGTCTTCCACCTTTTCAACAGAAGTCGTGACGATCCATCGAGTGTTTGGTCTAGAAGAGGAAAATGATGTGGCATTCCGGCACCTCGATGGTCATTTTTTCTCGAGCTGCCTTCACGGTCGCCCTCCCCGTAAACGTGAACTCCCCGGGATCTACCGCCAGGACCCGCTCTAGGAAAAAGTGAGGAATTCATTCATAGTAAGTGGTTTTTTCGAAAGCCAGAGGTGATCGCTCTGTGATTCGCTCAAGTGACATTTCGTTTGTGGGAGTGGAGAATCCCTGCATACCTTTCCAAAGTCGTTACTATAAAGTTGAACTTTGAAGTGGAGAGACTTATTGCCTATCCCATCAAAACGTCAACGTTGCGAAAGGTCAAACAAAAATAATTGTTCGAGATAACAAAAGTATTTTGCCATGTCAGACTGAAGGATAATCGTTTTTCGCTTATGCCGTTAGTCTCAAAATCAGCTTAATTACTATGGATTTTGGTTAAATATTTTCACTAATGAACCTTTGCAATTGACCAAGAACCCACATTTTAACCTCCCAAAAAGTTGTGGTTTTACATTGAAAGACGTGTAGAATCCAAAACACTGCAAATTACTGATCAATGTTTCGTAGACGTCCTGTTTTTCTAAATCGATATTTATTTAAGAGAATATCAATAGTAAAACAACTGAGCATAGGCCCAATCAAGTCAACTTACACTCATACCAGGGGTAGTTTCTGAAAGGAGCTCAGGCACATCTGCGCCCCCTGGCCGAAATTATAAAGATACCTGATAAAATAATATTATACTGTTTTCCAACTTTTCCCATGAGCCCTTCCTGAAGAGCAGAAGAGTTTCAAATCGAGTCAGCCGTGCTCCAAAATGAAGGAAAACACAGCGTTTGATTCTATCTGGTTCCAAATAACGAACCAATAAGAGAGCTCCTGAAATACAGCGCCTGAAGTTTCAGAGAGCACACCTAGTTGTCGACTTACCCACTAGAATGCGTGAATTTAATCACAAAACAGCATATTTCACATCAGCAACAATAATTATTGCTGTACCTACAGGTATTAAAATTTTCAGATGACTAGCAACAATACATGGAACTAACATAAAATTCTCTGTATCCATAATATGGGCAATAGGATTCGTATTTTTATTTACAATAGGAGGATTGACAGGAGTAATTCTAGCAAATTCATCTATTGATATTATCTTACATGATACTTATTATGTAGTAGCACATTTCCATTATGTATTATCTATAGGAGCTGTATTTGCTATTATTGGAAGATTTATTCAATGATATCCACTATTTACAGGTTTAACATTAAACCCTAAGTGATTAAAAATCCAATTTGTTATAATATTCATTGGGGTAAATATAACATTTTTCCCTCAACACTTTTTAGGATTAAGAGGTATACCTCGACGATATTCAGATTACCCTGATGGGTTTACAACATGAAATGTTGTATCATCAATTGGATCAACAATCTCATTAATAAGAGCAATCTTATTAATTGTAATCTTATGAGAAAGAATCATCTCAAAACGAGAAATTCTATTGATTATTAGAAGAATAGAATGAATACAAAGAACACCTATTACCCTATTATTAGTTGATTTTCTCCAATCCTTGGGACTAAACAGTAAGTGCTACAAAACGTGAGTTTGCTAAATTTTCGGTGGAGAAAAGAGTGATTATTTGCGATGCAGGGTTCCATCATTGAGAGTACTGCAACAATCTTCGAAGGCAAGCAGAAATCGTTCCGTGATTAGCAAGTTCAACAAGAAAAAGTACAAGGAAAAGGAAGATTGGCTCTGCGGATGTGAGGTAAGTTATAAACTTGTCTGCTTCCCTTCTCTTCTATGCTGCAATAATAAGAATGAAGCTTGGGTTGAAGATGGAATAGGGCTTTCAAATCCACAATGGTTCTTGGTTCTTGTTGGGAAGATATGAACTTCAACTGTAGCCAAACACAGTTTTCTGAAGTTCGACTATCTTGTTTTGCTCCCTTTTTTTTAGTGGAAAAAGTAAAAAAAAGTAAAGTAAAGTAAACAAGGAATTTCACCTTGGATTTTCGTCCGACTACCCGGAGGTGTCGCGGACGTCGTCAGCCGTCCTCCAGAGAGGATAGGAACTAGGTCTGACGATTTCGCTCATGGCTTCCCATTGCCTCACGCCCCTGGGTTGGGAGCGTTTTGGATTCACGTGATATCGAGATCAGAGGCGAACTGTCTAACGACAGGACAGGTATAACAACACTTGATAATCATTGGTGCCAGCCGGATTCGAACCAGGGCAATCAGTACTCCGACTGAAAGTAAACAGCTAGAGGACTGACGCCCCAGCTCGCTCGGACAACCTGTCCCCTCTTAGTGGATACGAACCGACTGGTGAAGTCCTTTCAAAGGAGGGGGGGGGGGGGAAGAGGTTTTTTATTGAGTTGTTTGTTTCATGATTTGAAGTCGAGAAAGCGAACAAGATTGTTCTCCTTATCATAGTGCTGGTTGAAATTTGTATTTAGCTTAGAAAAGCACATTTTCGTCTCACGTTCCCTTCGTGGTTGTCCCTTACGGAGTCACCATACTGAGTCACTAATCACGTGATATCACAACGTCCAAGGGGTTTCTTCTATCGACACGGCCGTTGAAACCACGAATGAAAAACTAAAATTCAACGAGATGAAATAAAACACCTGCCTACGCTTCATTCGTCATCAAATATAAAAGATAAGTTAGGAAAAACTCGATTTCAAGAGGAACTCTTGAAAACACAATTCCATTGTTATTTGTAACAGCTGATTCGATTGCCCCAATTAACAAGGTAAAAAGTTATTCTTCAGAAATGAAATGAAAAATTATTTTCTAGTATTCAAAATCAATTTTTGATGAAACGCCATTTTTATTGATAAAAGACCAAAAACTGGAAAAAGATGAGAGTCTTCTCTTTCCGAAACACTGGCGTTTTAATTTTTCGAGGGCGAAATGACAGTGACAGCAAAAGCGAAGTGACCCCAGAACTATTATGTTTGCTAACATGAACTGCCTGTGGTTCGTGCGAGAATGCGACGAATCGGTGTGAAACTTTATGGGAAATTTTCCAACACCTAAAGATACCAACTTAAAACTAGCCAATTACGAACAAATTAAATTTGTTTAGTCCATTTTTGACGTGAAATGGTCCATAGCTTTGATAAAATAATCACTACCATCAACAAAATCTAAAATGCCAAGTTCATCTAGTAAGTAACCGTAGTATTTTGTTGGTTATAAGTGGGAAACATTACCAGTCGGTGATCCCACGGAAAATGGCTGTGGAAATCGCCTTCAACCTCCGAGAAGCGGCAACGAAAATAAAAAGATTCGCTGAGAAAAAAACACCAGCTACTATAGGATGATGGGTGGGAAATACTCAAGACTTGAGGATGATGAATCCTGAAAACGGTTTCCTGAGAAAGCGTCTAGTCGGGATCATTGTAAACACGGAGACACAGAGATCGCTAGTCCGGATCAATCCCGACTGAAGAACCACTGCGATCATCTGCAGGGTGCTAAGTTTTTCTACAGCAGCCAAACAATTGCAGCGAGACCTCAAGAACTATCCTTACTTCAAGCGAAATTAAGCCATAACAAGGGCTTTAGAATTGAAGGAAATGGAACTCTCATCTTCACAAAACGGACAGCACGATGTCCTGATACAGGGAGTCAGTATCAGAGGGATTGGTTGAATTATTTATTTATTAACTTAAAAATTATTTATTAACTTACCAATGTAATCAGTTATTGTTCAGCCACTGATGATTGCTTAACCGTCGAAATCGATTGAATGTGTAGAACTGTTTAATTTTGTCTGTATAAACACCTTTATAAACATTGTTATCTCTACAAGCTCTGAGTGTTTGCTATTATCAGAAGTAGGCATCTATGCTGCTGTCAATGTTCGTACCAAATGTGAGGCGTTTTCCATAATTGTATACTTTTTTCCACCTTTCCAAACCTTATTCGTGGATATTTTTGTAATTATTCATGATTAACAATAAAACAGCAACAATTACCACAGCCGATCTACAGATAAGTGCCACTTTCCTGTCGTACTTTGGAAATAACCAGCGACAAAAAGAATTCTCTACTTAGCTTTTTAAACATTTTTCTGCGAGCTATTTTGAATGCCTCCTTGAGCGGCAAATCCCAAATTGATCGTTAAAAGCAGTATTTAGCAAACGAATCATTGTTGGAGAGTGATTCTATTTCTTATTTTCTAATAGGGAATGGAATGTACGTGCAATCGTTCCATAAGATAGTGATTATATTCAATAAACTGAACATATTAGTAAATGTGATAAATAATAAATGCAGAACTTCGCATTAATCTAATATTTTATGATAATTTGCACTAATACTAAAGAAAAACGAATAATCATTAAAGAATAATTGCGTACTATCACTGACAGGGAGGGTTTTGAGTACTTTTAAGCAGAAAAGTGAGGATATACGTACTTACGGTAGGGAGCCTTTTGAAGAGTAAGCAAATGAATTCGATTACGACCTCTTATCAATCGACTATCATCAACTGATGAAACGGTTTCAGTGGCATGAATGTGATGATTTGGGATGGAGAAGAAAAAACGTGAACTCAGAATTGGAAACCTCAAAGGTACCTAGTTCATTTAAATGTTGAATTCACCGTCATCTCGTCCCCGGAACTGATGTTTCTCCAAGTAATAAAGCCCCGAGTGAGAGGGGCTTCCCAAGAAAACCGCCAGGGGGGGTCAAGATGTGAAAGCCAACGAGGTCAACTTGGTCGCAAAAGTAACCAACTTGAACAACACAACCGCAACCTTCCTCCTCCGACCCACCTTCCTCCATGTCCACCCGTCCAAGGGCTAATGGACTGTATTCACGATCTCCCGATGAGTCCTCGATTCCTTCCTTGTGCCTTGTTGTTGTTGGTTTTCTCTTTTACCCTTTTTCTCCCTTCCATCTTTTCTGGAACGTATTTTTTTTCTTGTCTTATCCCGATCTCGAGTGCAGAAATCTAGAACGTTCTCCCGGCTTGATTCCCTTCTCCTTGAGGTCCACGAGAAACTTGGAGGCAAGTTGAAATGACGTGCTTTCGAACTTCTTGATCGTTTATCTTCTCTTGTGTTCCACTTCTCGTTTTCTCCTTCGAACTTTACGTGTCATTCGTTTCCTATTTCAATCACGCAACATCTTCTATGCCAGACACCTGGTCGTTTTTGTTAATACAACACAGTATACCATCTTCCAATTGATAGTGATGGTACCTGTCTAATGATATTTCAGCCATTAATGGCGTAGGTCAAGATAGGAGCATAGGTGCATGTGCACTCCCAGCCAATACACAAAAACAATAACATTTCAAAATTCCCACCATCCCTCACATACGAAATAGACCTTCCTTAGGCTCTGCAAAGAATGCGGTTTGGAGGGATGCACCTGACCAATCAAAAACAACTGGGAGCAAATGTTATCCGTGAGCCAATGTCACTTGCTCTGAAGGTGGAATGTTACTTAGAATTGCGGCGGAGCAAGGAACATAACCAAACAGAGAGCCCGAAAAACATTTGAATGGGCACACTTATTTCTATTCACCCAGTTAGCAGTTCTGGTTATTCTTCTTCTTCTCATAAACATTCGCTTCTTATTGATCAGTGATTTGCTGATAGCTTAGTTCTGTCTATGTTTTCAAAGTTATTCATGAGTGTTCAGGCCAGTTTACCAAACGAACATTATTCGAGAACACTGTTTTCTAACAATCGTGAGCAAGATGCGCAGGCTGAGTTAACTGTCACATGCACCAAACGTTCTTTACGTTCGAGCGCGTTCCGTCACTTGTCGGTAAATTTAATGGATCTATTACTCTTTGTTTTCTAGGTAGCTTCGGGTGAAATCTATTTTTTTCATGCAGTTTTAGATTGAGTCGGACAACGAGAAATAAGGGAAAAGAAAATTCTATTTGGCAAAGAAAAGCATCTGTTCCTTCCCCTTTGTGATAGCTCCTTATGATATCTGAGCTCCCCCTGAGGGGAGGAGTCCTCCACTGGTGTATTTAGTGAAACACAAACTGGCAATAGAAGATTTCTAAGGAGAAAACATAGAGCCACATGCACGTTGAAGAGGTTACAACCGACCAGGTTTGCGAGCATGGTGCCCTCTTTGAGCTTTAAGGACTAATTCTAATCAGTTGATTCGCTTTCTTTTCTGTTCATAATTTTTATCAACCACCATCAATAAATCAGGAGTTGTGGTCTATCATTGTGACTATGGCTATTGTAACAGTGAATCACGTGTAGGTAGGACAGGTTACAACCATTCTCGCAGATTTGTTTACAACTGCGAGAAGGGGTTCTAGCGTGATCAGAAGAACAGGAAAGTATACACTTCAGGCAATTGTGTTCGAATGGATAAAAACCATTGTGATGCATGGAAAATAGGAAATTTCCTCATTCCAGGACGAAATACATGTTCCCTTTTTCTTATAATTTTTCTTTATAGGTTACCTTCCCCAGGGGCAAACTGAAATAGGCACTCTTTTAAAATCAGATAATCATCACACTATATAAAAACCAGCTTATCAGAGTATATCGACGTTTCAGGGGGTGGTAACGCTGGGCGGGTGGAATTCTCGCCCCCGTCTCCCCGGGCAACCGACCTGCTCCCCCCTCCCCCCGACCCCGCCAGTGAAGGAAGGAGGGCCCAAGCGGGGGGGGGAAGCGTCTCCCAGGGCAAGCGACGTGGTCCTCTCCTCGGGGATTTGGGATATACGATTTTTTGACTTTTAATATTTTTATTATACTCCCTCATTGTGTTATTTAGTACTCTACCTCCTGTACACACGGGACTTACCCCAACAAGAAGGCACAACTGTTGCCACCTTTGCAGATGATACGGCTATCCTCTCTGTTGGAGATGATATAGAAGCTGCAACACGCAAACTACAGATGTCTACTACTGAGGTTTGTAAATGGACCAAGATGTGGAGAATGAAGCTGAACGAATCAAAATCAGCCCACATCAACTTCACTAACCGAAAAGTCCCAATCTTGGATGTTGAGATCAATTCGAATAAAATACCGCATACTGAAGCAGTTAAATACTTGGGTTTGACACTCGACTCCAAATTAAACTGGAATAAACACATAGAAAAGAAGAAAGAAGAACTTAAAACCAAGTACAGAAGGATGTATTGGCTAATGGGAAGGAATTCCCATATCTCACTTCACAACAAACTGCTTATATATAAGCAGATCCTTCGCCCTATTTGGACCTATGGGATACAGATCTGGGGCTGTGCCAAGAAATCAAATATTAAGAAAATCCAAACCTTTCAGAATAAAATACTGAGAAGTATAGTTGGAGCCCCTTGGTACATGCGAAACGATGATATTCATCGAGATTTGAGGATGGAGACAGTCTATGAAATTATTGCAAAATACGCAAGGAAGCATGAACATCGCCTCCACAAACACGTGAACCCGGAGATGCTCTACGTTTTGGACAACGAAGGTGAAATCTGACGTCTCAAGCGAAAGAAACCACTGGATTTAGTTGTGCTGCGTGAAAATAAGTGCAATCGAACTCAGTGCTAATTAATTGAGCTATATAATAAAGGGCTAGATTTTGCTGTAAACCTACCCTCTTGGAGTGTACCTTTGTTGATATGTAAAATTGCTAGATGAAATGTATTTGATTTTTCAGTCGCAATTAATAAATCACGAAAAAAAAAAAAAAAAAATTGTGTTATTCACCTATTTCTTTTTAACCTGCGTAGCAGGGCCATTTAACTAGTATAATATAAATGTTATCTGAACATATTAAGTTCCATGTTCTCCATTCCAGTTCTTCTGCTCCTTGCTTTGACTCATACGGTTCTGTTATTACCTAATTCGCCTCATCAGAGTTTTAGAGTTTCAATGTTTCAGTCGTTCTATGTATTACGTTACAAAGTGCTCTTAATATGGACTATCAAGATATTTTAGCATAATATGCTAAATATATTATAACAGATTAATCAGCGCAAGTTAGTGTCATTATGAGTACGAATATTAATTAGGTGAAATTAATTCCAAAATAAATGAATTGACAGCTCATATGGAAGATTAATTTCTTGAATTAATTAATTAATACCTATTTAAATTGAGGTGTAAAACGCCTCCTTATAGATCACCGGAATCAATGTTCACTTCACGTGTCTAATTATTTACGAAATAAAAATAAAATAAAAATAGGTAACTTCGGCTCAATCCGCTAGCTTAAACCGACAAATGTTCTTGGATTGACATGGTTATGTGTTGGTTGGACGCTTTAAATTGATTCGTTGGTTTTCAACCGGAGGGAGGATCATCGGGCAACAAAAGGTCGATCCTTCGGAGTAGTTTAGTGACTGGGCTACCGAGCGAGAATGAATAAAAAGGACGAGGCGTTGGGAGGCGAAAGGAAATTCCGCGGCGTCCGCCATCCGTCGCTGTGGGAACAGAACTCCTTCGAGCCCGCAAAAACAACGGCGGAGTTGTAGATCGGCATGTTGGCTCGCTCGCTCGCACTCAAAACCCCCCTATTATCGACGGGGACGCCCCCTGGGTCAACAAACCGCCTTGAGGGCCGAACCGAGCAGAAGACTGTATGGGTGTGAGTATTCTTTTATTAGAGGCTTCTTTTATACGGACGGGAAATTTAATGAGGGATAATTGGGGGGCGTGGAAGGGATCCTGGAAGGGTTGCAATGGATGGATGCAGATAAACTTTTGAGCAGCAACCACTGAATATTTCTCGTATTTGGGCTTTGGATTGAGAGAGATTGTCCATGTAATTAGTCTAGATCCGTAACACCCGCGGTTGCATTCTAGGGGTAGAGGTAGTGATGGCAACACTTATAAAAAAATCGATTTTTCAAAAAATCGATGTATCGAAAGAATAAAATCGATTTCAAATAAAAATCGAGACCAAAAAATCGATTTTTAAAAAAAATCGATTTTTTTAAATCTATGAGATATACCAGTATAACACGGTATAAAACAATATATGGGGCCTGTAACTTAAAAGTTCAAGTTTACAAATACGGACTAATCCGGTAAAATTGTAATTTACTCTACATCTACAATTTTACAATTCTGCTACTAGAACTGGTACTGAGTAGATAGAGTTACAATTTTGTAACTAGTGTTGACTGACATGGTTAATCAGCTGATTTGAACTGATGATTGTTTTTGTTCTTCTGCTGAGTTGTATGATCAGTATAATTTGTCTAAAATAGTAGTTTATAATTTTTTAATTTTGTTGTTGTTGTTGTTTAACAAAGGACTACTGTCAAGGCAGGGCGCTGACTTCCACTTCTCTGTATCCCTCTTCTCGATTCTCTGAAGCCGGAGGAAGGGAAGGAGGTAGAGAGTGGAGAGACCTCGACGATTCGATTCGAACGAGATCGAGTTGTTGTGAAGGTAGTGCCGTCTATTTCGATCTGTGGTAAAATGGTGACTGTGTAGAATCAGTAGAACTCACATCGTTACTGAATACTGACCACCGGAGTAAATACGGATCGTTATTTTAGACACTGGATAATATTTTAATGTATTATTTTCATTGTAATATAACAAAAACGCATTTTAAACAGGTAAAAATCGATTTTTTCGGTTAAAAAATCGATTTTAAATAAAAATCGCCTTTAAAAAATCGATCTTAAAAAATCGATTTTTTAAACAGTAAAAATCGATTTTTCAAAAAAATCGATTTTTTGTTGCCATTACTAGGTAGAGGCTATAACGATGAACTGCTAACAATATAAATTTAATAAGGATTGGTTTTGGTTGACTAACTCTTCCAATCTACATACTACTGAACCAATATGGTTGACACGTTAGACATAGGTACATGCAGGTACATAAAGACTTCCATTTAGGTATAGAAAGAGTGAGCTCGAGAATCGATTATCTAGTTTCTACACCATAAGGTTTGTCACACCCTGTACATAGATCTCTGATCTCACCATCATTTATTAAACGGATTTAACGCTGTATTACATAAATGTTGTAACATACATATATGGCTATTAACTGCCCCGATATTGCTAGCTCATTCTAAGTTAAAATTGGTTTCCAGGAAACACTTCAAGAGTTACAATGCTAGACGATTTCGACATTTAGGTCACCATCAGTCATGCACAATAACTGGATTAACTAATTATTTAATTAGTTATTTATCAAAATCATTCAATTAATTAGTTGGTTAGAAGAGTGTAATATCCTCAGACCAGTGAGAGGTCCGTTGCAGAGACGCTTCGAACGCTAGACGAAAGTTAAGAGGGACTGTCACTGGACAGCTACCCTCACACATGTTTCTCTGCACTGAGTATATAGGAAATTATTATTATATTTAGCAAAACCTTAAAGTTTTGCACTGTTCGAAAAGTTTAATAAATGTTTGAAAAAAATAAAGACTTCCGTACAGGATCCAATGTACTTGCCAAATACGGTAATAAGCAAACGCGCTTGTCAAACAAATTTGATCGTGTGGGAGGTCATGTTAGAAGGTTTGCAGGTTACAGCGTGTTTGAAGGTTTGCAAACACTGAAAACCTGTTTGACAAGATGAGATCTGATCGCCATGACTGATTTTCGTGGCAACATCAAAGTCAAATCTCAAAACTTTCATTTTAAAATAGATTTTAAGCGTGGGATCGATGGCCAGATACAGCAGAAGTAAGTACTCATGTATCTTTTTCCATCATCATGTAGTTCAGAAAGCCTCAGGGGCACACCTCGGTTCATTCAACAAATTATGAATGTACACTCCTCTCTTCATGAGCCACCCTTGCCAGGTGAGTCGTAGTTTTCCTCGTCCATCTCTCTTGACTCGGTTGCATGAGATCCATTTTAATAACTGTCAAGCAAGATTTGCAATTTGTCAAGCAGATTTGGTCGTGTATGGCCGACTAAAACCAGGAGTGTGACCAGGACCGTTTCATACAAAGCGGGATCAGAAGAATCTTGTCCAAATCAAGACATCTGTACATCCTACTCGAAGACAATTTTCTCATCATGAGAGGTTGTATACTTTACCACTACAGGGAGTAGTAACAGTTATGACTTCGCTCTCAATTGGATTAACCAAATCAAATCTAAACAATCAACCAGCGGGCAGCGCCGTACCCAATTGCACTCCGAAAAAGGGGCTGCGCCTGATTCATTGTCGTCTTGGGCGTTGACCTGGATTTCCTATTCAATTTTATCACCGTCGTGTGCGCACGCAAAATCGTTCATGTGGTCTCGCAGGGTAACCCCCGCCCGGTTCAAAGGTCACGGGTTCACAATGTTCACACACGTCAACCGCGCTAGCTCTCAGAAGGAAGGCGACACTATCCTGTCGGAGCACTTCGAAGTGGCATTTAAACAGTAATATTCCGTTTCACTCAAGTTTCAAATTGAGTTTCATCTGATTGAGTGATCTTTATCAATTTGTAAATATCAACCTAAGTGCCTAACTATAAAACATTCACGTGTTGGTAAAACAAGTTTGCCATCCACACCAGGGAGCAGACGACCGTCTTTTCTCTCTCTACTTGACTTGAAAAACCAAGTGACCCATTCCCAACAACAAACGTTTAGGGAGTTCAGCATGTTAAAATCAGCTAGATAGCGTCCCTTGATAGCTAGATAAGATTGTGAGTAGCCTAGATCCAAACTGAACAGATATGTTTGGGCTCAGAAGAAAGTATGTGTCTGTCTGTCATTATGTCCAACAGAGACTGGTAACAGGCGGTGCTCCCATCTCTCTGAACGACATAGAACAATAATTGTTCTATGTCAACCTTGAAACTGTAATTATTACAGTTTCGAGGTTGAGTATAGTAATGACTTTCTGCTTTGGCGACCAACTAGTGTTCGGATATAGCTTTATTGTTGAAGCTTAGATTAACTGGTTCCGTTTCACAAGACATTTTGCTCACAATTTTTTCGCATTCATTCAAAGTCAGCTGACCTATTGTATATTAATGTGGTGCAATGTACACCACGATAAAAAATTGTTCACATGTCAAAAAAGGCCGACTAGCCAGTGGAAGGGCTGCTGTACAGGAGTGACAATTTTCGTGAGCACCTCAAACAGATGGAAGCTTTTCACCTCTTCATGTCTATATACGTGCTTGTCAAATTATATTTGGAATAGCAAGGACATCCGCCAGAATGACTGTGATGACCATCGTTATTTTACTAGAAGTGTTTCAATGTGTACGTCCTCCCGGTGCGTCCAACTTCACTGAAGACCAAAAATATACAAATTTTGTTGAAGCTACTCAGGGTATAATTGTCGACCGATTTTCATGTTTCTTATTTCGTTTGATCCGTTTCAGTCTAGTAACTGCAGTTGTACAACAAAACCTTGGAAATTTTACCATTGGTGAAAGGAGGAGGGTTAACAGCCAATCCTACCAGCCATGCATGCATTACTTACAATATGTTTTAACTCTTCAAATTAACACATTTGAATCAGGTAGTTTCTAAATTTCCCCGGATGTTCCTCTTAACGCGGATTCCATGAATTTATATGCAACTAAATGACGCTGTTGGTAGGCGAAGAGTAAAAGTGTTTCGGAGGTCAAACCAGAAATTCGTTTCGTAATCTGAGATTTGGCAACCCTAAAGTCATCGTTACAGAACAGCCAGCACTGCTTGTCAGCATGACGTTGACTTGAAATATGAATGGAATGTATTCGTAGAGACAGTTATTATGAAGTTGGTTAATCTGGAAGACGAGCAAGACCTTGGAGCATTACGTCACTCCTTTACGAAAATACCTAATACGCTCCTCAACTCGCTTTGATGGCCACCAAAAGTCCGAACATCGAGGCGGCTCAAGGTTAGCCGAATCGGTTCTAAATAACCTTTCAAATTGAAAAGCAAGCTCAGAATAGATGCGGGAAGCTCACACAGGTGATCAAACGCATTTTTACGTACGTGAGGTTGTCTCCGATGTGTCAAACTGACCTGTGTTTCAGGACTAAGCCAAAGCCAATTTAAACATTAAATTTGAAGGTCAAACTGGTTTATTTAAATAGCTTATACATTCAATGATTAGCTACATAAACAGTTTCAAAGGCGACATCACTGCCCATCTCTGCTATAAATCTTTATCCAGGTATTGTATGTTTTTACAGGCTGAGTTTCCTGAGCTTTTTGAAGTCTGTTATTAAGCTCCTCTATTCGAAAGTTCACTTAACATCCGAATGATGGACAATCAATTCTCGAGGAACCTTTTGGCTCATATCTGGGAAAACACACGAGTTTATGAACCGATACGGATATAATATTATGGCTACAATTAGAAGTCACCGTACTGGTTGGCTCACTGACATTAAACATCCAGACTATTCCAAAACGGGACAAAAAATCACGCCTTCCAGTTTTTAACTTCCAAACTTCAAGAATCTGAATATTTTTTTAACAAGGCAAATTCAAGCCATCTTCATTTTCTCAAATGGTAATCCCCATTTTTTAGTTGCAGATACCAAATCTCGTGAAATTTCATGGAACAAAAACACTTTTCCTTCGAATTCTTGAGAGCGCGAAAACAAGCGCAATTTCGCATAGAGTTTTCTAAAAACAGGAAATATAGGATTTTCGGAGTTATACAGTTGCCTACTCACGATTTTGGTGCTTTTTTTTTAAGCTGAAGTTTATTCATAGATACTCACTATGAATAACATAGAAACTGTAGCAAAACTTCGCATTGACTCAAAAAGCAAAGCACTTTCCCATTTCCTTTTTGCGGCTCCCATATAAAATTATCAGTCATGCAGTAAGGCTACAAGAGGGGATGGGAAACCTCATTTTTGGATATTTTTTCGACCTCAAAAGTGTAAATTAGGACACCTGTTACTGTTTCCAATGAACTACACCTTTCGTTTTCCAAGAAAGATTTGATAACGATAGAATCTAAATCTTACCTAATTATTTCAAAATCAAGAAAAAAACCGTCAAAAACTAGGATTTGTAATGTCTGAAATGATTTCTGGGGCACCACGTGCTTTCTCTACCCCATTTTGAAATTTAGAGTGCAATTTAAAAGATGCATTTTTAAAGAAAAAGTTGGTGCGTATTGAGCATGTTTAAAAATGACGCACAGTCATCATATTTGTGAGTAATTTATAAACTAGGAGACCCATATTTTTCAGGAGTTCGCATAAATTCATCAATTCCTGGAAACATTGCTTCACACACTCGGAAGTATGGGGCAATGAACCATAATATGTAAACAACTTAGGGAAAATTGTAGAAAAAATGTGGAAAAGTTCAAATTTGAAAATAGCTGAGGATTTTGGACATTGAAATTATGAAAAGGCAGTTTTACAGTGCGATCTCACGAGAAAATGATGGTACTACTACGTAAAAAGTAGCAAAACTGGCCAAGACTACCCTCTTCATTCACCTCTTGGAACGCTCAAATAATAATGAAGAAAACAGAAGCCAAATAACGTTGTCTATTACCATTAAACATATGAGTTATAGTATTGGATCGATTTCGGGGGATTTCTATTAGGCCGTCATCAGTACGAACAATAACTTGGATTTTCATTTTTGTTCAAAACAATTAATCTTCTCTAAGAAAAACACCAACACCTTTTGTTATGAGTAGATTACTCGTTAGGAAAGTAGTCGGAAGCCTCGCCATGGACGCTGTCAGATCTATAGCTAACAGCCACCCTTACTGGTAGGTGTTTAGTTACTCGTAAGTACAGGACTTGCATTACGTAAGTGTGGTGCAGCGCCTGAGGTGAACCACTTTTGAGTGAAAGCCCCCTGGCCTGCGCCTGCCACAGGGTCAAGGTTCCAGGAAGCCTCACAGCTGCCTCCATCGCTCATTCCATCTTTCTAAGAAGAATGCGGTTTTGGCCCATTCGTCAGGTCTCGCTGCTGCTTTGGAGTAGTACTGACCTTCCTTATTGATTTCCTTCATCATCATTTAATCCCGAGTGCCAAGACCAACCTTATTATATACGACGTAAGACTCGCTAAATTAATTCCAAAAACACCATTTGCGAAGCTTCGATTAACATGCCTTTGACAAGTCAGACTTGGGTAATTGGTGTTTTCCTCCTAAGAAACATGAAAGTAAAGAACGATATTTAAAGGCTTCACGCGAATTTCCTCGCTTCGGAGAGGTTTTAGAAGCGAGTGAGATATTAGACATTTCTCCATTTACACGGCAAACATTTCTTCTCTTTAAACCGCCGTGCATAAGTTGAGTGAGAATCTTTCAAACACACAATGTTGAATTACATAACGAACCGCAGGGTTTAGGGAGATGTTAACTCTTAGTCTATGAGCCACATGTTCCTATAAATGATGCGTAAGTTCTACAAAGGTTTGACGGCATCATTTTATGGGGTTCGGAGACTCTATTAAGAATCCGTGTCTGGCATTCCTCAACTGGAGTAGTTCGCCATGACACTAAAACTAATCGGCTCTCCAAAGTCTTTCTTTTACAATTCCTAAGCCGCAGGAAAAAGCTCTAAAGAAAATTTTATAAATAAGGGTCAACTTTTGTCTTCAGAGCCGAATTTTTAGATCCCTTCATCGCTCCAAAGTTTGGGGTGTGGACCAAACCTTACTTTTGTAATAATTGCTTAACGGTTATTGTGACAAAGTATGATGGTCAATTCTTATGCAAAATTGCCGGCTCTTTCACTGGGCGATGTCCAATTTTACATAAAATTTAAGCTAACCCCAGAAAACTCTGATTAAAAACTTCTTTCTCATTTTTCTTCAAATACCCCTTTTTAACAGGGAAGAAATGGGCCAACAAACTCAGGAAAAATTCAGGAGAGCTTTCGCTTCTTGGTTCTGAGGTTGTTTTCCTATGGAATTTGGAGAGCTGAATCCGAATATGAGGCCCTTTTTTGTTCTGCTAGTATTCTCATAATAAAGGTTGCTTTCACTTTTTTCGTGCTTTAATATTAAAAGTTGGGGAGCACAGAGAAACCAAGCAATTTCATCCCGAGAGCTCAGTGAACAAAATTCTTCAGAGGACTAAAAGGTAGCGAAAAAGCCAAATGAAAGCAAGTCTACAATATAAACTTTACCAACCGAAAAGTGAACCCTAACCCAATAGAAATTAATTCTCAAATAGTGCCGTACTGTAACACAGCCAAATATTTGGGTATGACACTAGATGCTAAGCTCAAATGGAATGAGCACGTGAAGAAAAATAAGGCAGAAATCAACCTGAAAGTTAAGAAAATGTATTGGCTTCTGGGAAGGAATTCGCAACTCCCAGTCCACAATAAAGTACTACTATATGAGCAAGTGATTAAACCAACATGAGCCTACGGCTGTACCTTAGGGGCTGTACCAAAAGAGCGACGTCAAAATCATCCAAACAGTCCAGAAGAAAATTCTGAGAAGCATAGTAAACGCCCAATGGTATATTCGAATAAATGATCTGCATTGCGATCTCAAGGTTGAGATGGTCGACGAGGTTATAAGAAAAAGAGCTGTGGATCACGAAAATCGGCTCCACAATAACATCAGGTCGAAGCCATTTCACTCCTGGACAACAGGGATGAAGTGCGACGACTGAAGAGAACCACACCCTTTGGACCTAGTTATGAATCGCTAGTAGTAGTGAACTCTTTCGTGGAGATAGATAGTGATCTATGAACCACCAAAAGTGAAACGCGTTATATTAGGGAGATTCCTAAACTAGGGGCAATTTCGAAGGGGCAACGAAATTAACTTTATCGACAGGTAATGGACATTAACATTGTGGTTTGCCCTAATTCTCATTGTCATGGACGCGAATTTCATACTCGAATTTCGGGGTTTTAAAAGGGATTCATGAGCTGTCATATCGCTTTTTGCCTTAGGAGGCAAAAAATTCCAGAAATTTGACAACTTTTTTTATAAAAATTTTTTCTGATCGAAACGGCCCCCTAGTTTAGGAATTACCCATTAAAGCTAAGTAACTAGATTTACTATATTCTTTACAGTTGCAACAATAAAAATAAGTATATTTTAAAAAAATCCCGATAGCTAAAAAAACTTCCTGAACTGAGGAAATACCAGACCACTGAAAACGGGATTATTTTGGGAATGTTTTCCCTCCCTCCCGACTTTTTCTCTTCAAAACACCTAGCGAACTTGACATACCTTCGGTTGACGTCTGACGACGCTCATTCAACTAATTGGATAAACGTCCTTCAACTGTTGAAGCTCCGAGCATTGTACCGAGCATATTCCATTTCGAAAGGATATCTCTACAAATCAAGATGTTCATAGATACGTATTAATGTCAGTTACTCGGGATTAATTCGGTGGACATTTATTATATTCATTCGGTAAGAAATAAGACGGGTTGTTTAAAAACGACGAGCTCAGTTGATCATATTGGCGATCAAGGCATTATCAGAACCCGACTGACCTATTAATCACACTAACTAGCACTAATTTACGATGTTGCGGAATGGATACAGCTGATGATAGAAACCAAGTAAGAAAACAGATTGAAAGAGCAGACTCGATTGGGTAAGGTCATGATTGTCATTTTCTAAAAAGGTACTGCAGTTAGAAAGTGAAGACCCCCTACAGAAATTCTGGAAAAACTCGATTCTCTTAACTTCCCGAAAGAGGCGAAGCTCACTCTTCAAGATCATCCCAACCAGGAATAAGCCAGGATCCAAAGCGCGAGGCTTGCGGGGAAAAAAAGTCGTCTCAGTTTACCGCAAGGTTGCGGTCAGCTATTGGCTCGGGTCGTAAAAAGGACGTTTGCGGCAGGCGGTGGCCAATCACAGTGCTCATCCTTCTGTCATTCGATGGGTTCGTATTTATGTCCACCGAGCTGAAGAGAAAGAAAAGGACGAGATGACGCGAAAAATCCCCATAATAGCCAGCATCTACAAGTGACACCTGCAGAATCTTTCACCACATATTATTTATTTTTTCAATGACTCAAATGTTTGGAGGACAGGCAGACTCTCTTTAAATCTACTGATATCAACGCAACACTAATGACATTCAATAGAATTGATTCTTCTCCCCGAAAGTGCATTAGAAAAATTGAGATATAAAAAATTGAATTTACTCCCGTTTTCAACATTAAAAATGGGAATCTCTAACTCAGACAAGCTTGGACTAGCGAGGGACCCATCTCAGTCGATGTTTCGACCAAAATTAGTATAAAATGACACCCTATTTACCATGTCAGTAAAAATCCCAAAAACCACGTTTATGATCAAATTTTCGGGCCATGGAATTGAACAAAATAAACATCTTGAACACACTGAGCTAGGCGGCCATGATCAATCAGTGTTGGGCCTGCTTTGGACCCTTCACAAGTTCCTTGACAAAAACTTTATCCCAACTAAAAATTTCTGCGAATTATATCACAAAGGTTTATCATTTCTGGCTAACTAGGCTAACTAGACCCCAAGAGGCCTAGTTGAACCCAACACATTACCCGCGTAGATTGTATGGGCCAATAACTTGCCAAAGATATTAACCTCTGTGATACAATTTTTTGAAGCCCGGTCAAGTTGTCAAGGGAATTGTGAAAGACCCAAAGGTCCAAAACCCCAACTAGCTCTGTACTTCTCAAGATGTTCAGTCTGTTCATGTGGCCTTTGAAGAACTCGAATCATCGAATAAAAGAATGGCAGTTATCATTTGATAAAAGCTCCAAGAGTCAATTTTTTTAAAACATAAACCTAATTATTAAATCAGAGCCCTGGTATACTACCATTAATAAAGAACAAAAATTCACAAGAATTTTCTGCAGACTCAGAGCAAACCATTCAATCTGTCCAGCCTATCTATTCAAGATCAATAAGAGAGAGAGCCCTGTGTGTGATTGTGGAGATCCTTACGGAGATATGGAACATGTGGTTATGGTATATTCTGAATACCGTCATAATATAGAAGATGTGCTACGTAGAATTCAAAATCTCACCACAAATCCATATAGTTACCCTACGCTATTAAAATATGAAAAGTTAGAAATATGGGAAGAAATATATTCATTTTTAATCACAAACAACATCACTGTATAGGTAGAGAATATGTTAATTTTAAAATATCCTTACTAATGTTTAATTTAGTATAAATATGATATATTTGTAGTATTGTAAAATGTGAATATTCTGAATTTATCCATTTAATTTTTTAATTAAGAAGTGTTGAATTGTATGAAAAAAAAACAACTCGAATTGGTGAGTAAAGTATATACTCTCACCACCTAAATTGCACTAATTAAGTGAAAAAAAATTTTTTGTCCATATATAGTTCTGGAATGTGAGCAGATTGATTAATCAGAAAAAAGGACTTGGTTCACTCATAAGCCTAATCATCACCCAAAACCCCACTCCTTAGCCAAATGATTTGTTTTGTAATGCCCAGTAAAGGAAAAAATCACGTAATAATTATGTTTCAAATTCTATAAGTCCAATCATTCAGAGTTTTTGTGAACGTAACCTCTTCCCCCCCCCCCCCCACCACAATCTTCTCAGAAATCTATACAAAAAATATTAATTGAAACTTCAATATTTTTGTTTCCCACTCTCCATATTTTGTTGTATTTTTGTTCTCCTTCAAAATAATTACACTTTTTCACAGAGATGTCTCCGAAAAAAGTTCATTGTTGAAAGAAATCAAGGTCAAAAATTAAGAAAATGCCAGAAGAAGAAGGGAGATGATCAAGAATGACCCAGTTCCACTTATCAAGTTTTGAACAAAGTAAGAGAGATCACCATTCTAGAATGCGAAAACTGAAAAAGAAGTCTGTCTTCTTTACACTTAAACTATTAACAGTAATTTGTATTAGCCTCTGATGTAATGAGATAAGCTGTGTTAATGACAATAATTGTAACCACGAATCAATTATTACCTAGAGAAGCAATACATCTATTAACTAAGTTTATAATCTTAAAAGTTGACTTCATTCATAAAATAATAAAACCGTATTCATTGATATTTTTTCTTTTCCTCAGTCCCTAGATTTTAATTTCATTTTTTATCAATATCTCAAAAACTACTAAAGATTATGTTTAACCACTCCACAGGAGCCGTCATAAACAATACCAAAAAAGAGGGATTTCAACAATTTTAGATTACACATTTTTCGGTATTGTACCGAAATTTTGAAAATATCCATCTGTTATATTCCTCTGAAAACAATAATTCATGAAAAAGTAGAAGTTGGTTGAAAATCGAGTCAATGGTTACATTACTTATTACTTGATTACAATAACTTATTATTGAGCTAACCGACTGGTGGTTACAGCAGATTTAATAACTCCATTTAATGCCAACCGTTCTCTTGAACTTGGTATAATCAGTTGTAATCAATAGTGATCAGAACTGATTTCAATTGATCTCAACCCTCTTTTATAAACGAATTTCGATCCAAAGATGAGAGCAAACCAAAACGTCAAGTTGCGTTGTTGGGAAATTACCGTAAGACGGGGTGACTAAGGGTGGTATGCCAGAACGACCCTCAATCTTTTGAGGGCCTCAAACCGTTTGAGGGTGTCCCTCCAGCGAAAATTCCAATGCACAGACCACCCTTAGATCATACGTTGGAGGGACACCCTTACAGTGGAGGGTCGCACCTGAAACGGCCCTCGAACCGCCGTTCGATGCAAAGACGCAGTTCAAGGGTACCCCTCCATATTTCGTCCAATCAGATATCGGGACTTGGAGGGCTGCCCTTCAAAACTGAGGGTGGTCGTCAGGTCCCTCAAGGGTCACTCCTAGCTGTGTATCACTCTCACATCCTGTGTTTCCTTCAATTTTCCGAAGTAATTACTGATATGTGATAATAACATGATCATTGATGATGATTATCTTGAGTTAGCTGATTATCTGGAGGATTATGATCCAACATTCCCCAATTTGACGTGAAGAGTTATTAGAGACTACGAAAATCCTATGGAAAAATACTCAAAATCAAATTCATCAAAAACGGAATTCATCAAAAGGTTCCGATTTCGGAAAGTTATAGTTCGGGATATTTTAGTTTGAACGTTGAATGAGAGATGCGATGACAGGGGTCTCCCACTACCCCCAATGCTTCAAATGGCCTGCGCATTATGATATTTTGCTACAGGTAACTTCCAAGTTAGTCAATCTTCAACTCATAAATGGTAGGTTTTAATTACCATAATATACGAGGATGGATAAACTATAAACGGGACTCTGAGCGCCGACGTCACAGTTGATGGAAGCGGCTATCATTTCTAGGGTGTTAGATCGTCTCTCGCTATATGACACTTTATTTACAAATTATAGACAGAGCGGTACCTACTATTTACTTCAATTTCCTTGCAGAATATTCAAGATATAGTAATTAGGTGGCCAGGGTCTGCACACGACAGCCGAATTTTCTATAATAGCTCTGTTAAATTCCTTTTTGACGAAAGGCTCTTCTGGGAGATTCTGGTTACATGCAGAGTTCATATCTTTTCACACTTGTGCTCAACCCAGAGTCAACACCAGAAGAAAGGTACAACATTGCTAATAAAACTACCCGCGTTTCCATTGAAAAACTATCACACTATATAAAGACGAGCTTATCAGAGTATATCGACGTTTCAGGGGGTGGTAACGCCGCACAGTGGTCCAGATCACGAATCTAGCTGGACAAAACTTCCCTGCCTCGTGTTTGTTAAAAACTGACTAGTTGCGGGTTGTTTTCTCAAGTTTTTTTACCTTCTGAATCGAATGAGACGATTCCCGCATCAATCGGACGAACCTTTTTCATGATATCACGTTTTTAGTTTCCCCTAAAACCGTAAATTTTATAGTATTTTAAGTAATAAAGGTGGATGAAAAAAGCCATTGGGCATAATTATTTCTCTTTACTATGTGAGTCAAAAAACGTTGTGAGTTAGCAAAATAATAATACAAATAAATGAATAACATCAGAATAAAATTGCAGAAATGTCGACCGATAAAATTAAATAATTAACATGTTAGGGAAATACTGAAATCAATTTCACTTCCACTGCTGCTTTCAACACTGTCAGTGCTCCTTTCAGGGATTATCAGCAGCTTCAGAACTGCTGGATCCAACTTGGATTTTTTCATTGGTAGTTGTCTTATGGAGGTGATCACGGGATCACCCTTTGACCCTGGACTGTGAGACCAACAGGTGGTGGAGTATGTCCTCGTTCGTATGCATTCGTGATGTTTTGCGAGAAAAGTCCTCTCGGTATGTTTTAAAATCTTTGTGCCGAGATTCTTGAACGTCCTCAGACAGCTGGCCCCTCTTAGGAATTACCAAAACGTTTCTTTCAAAAAAACAAAAAACCTCATTAGTCGCGGGGACGCAGGTGGACGCAGATGATTTCAATTTTTTTCAATACTTTACATTGCCCTATAACCGCACAATAACGAATCATGACGTTCTAGGACGTTCCGAAAAAAAGCTGGCCTTTTCGATATCAATATCTTAATATTTATGAAATTAAAATGTAGGTAATCTGAACGAGTACGTTTCGGCCAATGAATTTCAATTGAATTTGAATTGATGGCACATTTTGTTGTTATACCTACCCACTTCTCTGGAACTCATCACTTGTAGTACTCCTTACACTACTAAAACGATAATGTGTGAGGGGCCGCCTCCGACCTTCTGTTGACCATCTTGGACCTTGATACTTGCTCTTGGACTTTGGTACGTCTCTTATTCATTCCTTTCCGAGTTCAGAGACTATTTGAGACAAATTTAGTCGGGGTTTTCGATGAATCTGGCAACATCGACTTTTGGACTTTTGTCCACCTAGATTCGCGATCTGGACCACTGTGCGCCGGGCGGGTAGAATTCTCGCCCCCGTCTCCCAGGGCAACCGACCTGATCCCCCCGACCCCGCCAGAGAAGGGGAGAGGGCCCCAGCGGGGGGAAGCGTCTCCCAGGGCAAGCGACGTGGTCCTCTCCTCGGGGATTTGGGATATACGATTTTTTGACTTTACATATTGTTATTATACTCCCTCATTGTGTTATTCACCTATTTCTTTTTAACCTGCGTTGCAGGGCCATTAAAGTAGTATGTTTATACAATTAATGTACCTACACTAAAAATAAACTTCAACTAAGATATTTAACTACCAATATTTTTTCTGCCAATCATTTGTATAATAAAATAATATAGACATATATTATTCGTTGGATTGCAAGCTTTGCGTTGTTCTATTTCCTTAATTTTTTAAAGATCAATTTGGTTAGTTAGCATTTGACATATAGGAGGTTAATATTTTTTTTAAATATTAATTTGGTTGGGAAAGTATTAATTCGGATGGGAAAATTATTAATTTGGTAGGGAAAAGCACTGATTTGGATGGGAAAAGTATTAATTTGGATGGGAAAAGTATTAATTTGGTTGGGAAAAGTATTAATTTGACTGGGAAAAGTATTAATTTGAATGGAAAAAGTATTAAGTTTATTGGGAAAAGTATCAATTGGGGAAAGTATTAATTTGACTGGGAAAAGCTATAATGAGCGGATTATCATCAATCATCTTATAGACTTGCTGACAATTCAGTAGGCGAATAAAATCACCACAAAAGTAACATCAACGAAGAACGGTAAATCTCGACAGAAGCAGGTTATCCTACAAAGTGCGATAGCGCGGCGAGAAAGCGATTCTAAAGTCAAACCACGCGGCACGAGGGTTTGCCGCGACAAACGTGCTGACTAGGGCGGTGCCGCGCTTTTACGTATGACAATTCCATAGAACAGCACAGTTTGATCGATTATAGAACAGATCGCGTTGGTGGCCCGCGCGCTCGGGTTCGTTTCACACGTATGACCCTGACGCGTCCGCGGCTGGCGACTTCTTCATGTAGGTACACACACAGGACTGTGTGTGTGGACTGTGTGATTTCGCGCCGCGCTGTGGGAGAGTGCTCTCTCAAGAGGCGCGGCGCGGCAGGCGGCCAGCGGCCCTGTACCTAGGACTCAGCTTCAGTTTCCATCATCATCATCAAACTATCTAAAGACGAAAATATCAGAGTGGGTAAGTAGGTAGGTATATCCCCTTTTCAGGGGGTGGTAACGCTGGGCGGGTGGTGTTCTCCCCCTTACCCCCACCCATCCCGGCAGAGCGTCTCCCAGGACTTGGGACGTACGATTTTTTGACTTAGCATATTGTTATTATATTGCATATTTTTCTGTTATTCACCTATTTCTTTTTAACCTGCCTAGCAGGGCCATTAAACTAGTTTGGTATATGGAAAAAAAGATGCCCATGCCTAACCAGGAAACTGCTAAATAAATTAGAAAACGCCCAAATGAGCATTGCAGCTTGAGCAGTGCTCAATAACATAGGAAGGAATGATCCTATAGAAGACGAAGAATTTTCCTTTATGGAACTCAAAACAACACACATGGGACAACGCACGGAATGAGAAACAGCTTCTTCTTCTCCAGATTTCCGACCCACAAAACATGAAAACTTGGATAGGGAGAGCAATGAAGCTAACGGGCCCTTATTGCTCCCTCAAAGCAAACCACCATCCCTCAAACTGTAAGGGTCGTTCCTGCACTGCATTTTTTCCAAGGGTCCCCCTCAAAACCGCCCTCCAACAAGTAAGGGGCTCACTTACTCAAACGTCCCTCCAGCTTCAAGGGTCGTTCTGGCATACCACCCTAAGTGCCTAGCGGGGTGAAAAAGTGCCACTAGTGGTTTTCGCATTCCAACGCTCCCTGTCGGCCCGAATCAAGAAGTTTTGGTTTGGACGGTCATCCGCGACGTTCTTCAGTGTCGTACGCGTAAGAAAATCTGTTTCATTGCCTTCTTGGTGTGAATTTGCGTTGCTCTAATTTTTTTTTCTCCATGAGTCGTTTTGGAGGTGTTGTGCTTTGTCCCGGGAGTGTCCTTGAGTACCTGTACTTCACACACGATTTTCCTCAAGGTAAGTGTTACTTTACATTGTCATACCTACCAACTCGTTCCATGAGAAGAGATATCTCCTTAAAATTTTTTTTTCCGACGTTATGAGCGGAAAACCAAAAAATGACAGTTTGAGGGGTGAAAAAGTGCCACCTGTTTTCCCCGTGTTTTTGCATTTTCACTTGAGTATATACATCGTTTCATGTTTCAGATGCCTCGGAAATACGTCAAGAAGGTGGGAGGGCGTCCTTACCGCAACTATACTGATGCGTACCTGCGTGCAGTCCGATCCAAAGAAATTTCTGTATCCAGGGAAAATGCTCACAAACTTCGATAGTGACGACGAAGACTGTGTGACGTGCATGGCGAAAAATGGGCAATTCTGGTTGTGGCCAGAGCAACCAGATGCACTTTGGTATAAGAAGAGCCAAATAAGGAAGAAGATTGGACCCCCAAAACAACTGTAGGGAAATCTATTTGAAGTGACTTGGTAGTCTTGTTTCTTTGTTGGTCTGTTTTTCTTTTCTTTCTTTCACTTTAAGCTTTGATTGATGATTTTACCGATGACGAACATACGTTCCTATTGAAAATGTGAATTGCCACTGTATTGGCCATTTTTAGCAATTTAAGGGTTTAATTAATGTTTTCATAGAAGAGTTTATTAAAGGGTTGAAAGCGTTACTGTTTTTCCTTAAAAAAAACATTGATTTTCTGGCTGAAATTTGCCTGTTTTTTAATTTTTTTTATTGGGAACATTCCCATATTCAATTACGAGGGATGAAATGGTGCCAGCACGGCATTACGATGTGTTTTTTAGTGAAAAACACGAGTGGCACTTAGTCACCCCGACTAGCGGGGTGAGTAAGTGCCACTTGTAAAAAAAATTCCCACCCTCTCCCGGCCCACATAGAATTTTTTCAAGTAGATGAATGAGAAACTGAGATGTGTGGTTATGTTGTGTAAAAATTTCAGCTTGACAGGTCGAATAATAGAGGAAATATTTGAAAAAAACCTCAAAAAGTGGCACTTAGTCACCCCGTTTTACGGTACCGTTGCTAGTTGCTAGTTGACCGTAACTAGTTCGCCATGTAATGAGTCACTTCACACCTACCAGCAGGAAGCGCCTCTTCGTCACCCCACTATCTAAGTCAGTCATTACTGGAACCTCTATTCATCATGACATCTAAGTCATCGTAACATTATCACCTTTTATCAAAACGTGATTTTTCGCACTATTGAAAAGTTTGTTTTTACTAGGGACTGTACATAACTAATTTCTCTAAAATAAATTTTTGATAGCAATAATCAATAACAAGTCATTAGTCAGTCAAGCAATAATAATACATCTTCTACTTACCCTATCTTTCTTAAATCAACAGTTTTTGAAAAACTTATATCAGTGGATAGTTATAAAAGTTTCGAACTGCATTTTCGAATTACAGAACTACAGTTAGTAGCACTGCAAACCACAACTTAAACTGACCTGACGCAGAACCGATTCGAACTGGTAGACCTTCAATTCAAACACTATTTTGGTCAAATTTTCCAAAAGAGAACACTGTTTTGGTCAAATATTGTCAAAAGAGAACACTATTTTGGCCAAATATTGCCAAAAGAGTACACTATTTTGGTCAAATATAAAAACTAACCACTATTAAAACGTCTCATTTGAATAATGTCTTTACTAAGGCGCCAGACTATGACTATTGCGCTAGAATAAATTTTTGAAAGCAATATAGAAGGCATCTTCTACTAACCCAACTTCTTTCTTAAAACAACGGTTCGGAAAAAAAGGCGGAGACTATTTCACCAGTCTCAAATATAACAGAACTGCTATAACAGTTCAATCTAGAATTGCGGGTTATAGCACAGCAAACCACAAACCTCAAGTGCCCTGGCTCAGAAAGGATTTGGAGTGGTAGAACCTGGGTGAGCATGAAGGTATTGAGAAACATAATGTCACATCCCAAGAAGAAGACATTCGCGTTAATTCACTAGTCCTTGCCAGCACGCAGACTCTAACACATAGCTCCCCCATTTTCACCGGTTGTTCGGTTCGACAATGGATCCCGAGAATTCCGTTGGGTTCGTCCTTACAGGTAGACGCAGGCACCTCTGAATCATCCCATCTGTCACCCGTTCGTCTATTGTAGAACTCACTATTGGGAAGATGCGTCAGTCGCTTCTTGTACCCAGAGACATTGTAGGCAATGCCTCAAAAACTACAGCTAAATATAACCGTGGAACAGTGGTTATTGAACTTAGGCCGAATAAATAATCCTGCCTCGTCGTAAGACAGAGATGGGCGTATTCGTAATCATGGATGCGCTTCATGAAGCAATATTGTCTATTTAGACAAAACGTGTACATTTTTTGAGGTTCTTTACCTAGGATGTAGTCTATTTTTGAATGTCGCCACGCTAAACACTGTTTCAATCAAAGTCACCCCCCCCCCCCCCAAGGATTTCAATGATGCAGTCAGCGTCATAGCCCCCCCCCCCCCCCTGTGGGCACCCCTGCTTATAATACTTATAAAATCATATTCAATTTGTTATTATGATTGCAAACACATTCATATCGCTGAATTTTGTAAGTATTCAGAAGGTTTGTGTAATCACGTTTTGCTTCCGAGTCTGCGAGGCAGCGGAAGCCTCGTGTTCACTTTCGGGCAAAACATTTCTGTTGTGTGAATTCAAAATTTCCACTCGGATTTTGGGTTTCATAGCCTACTGAACAAATTTGGTTCCGTGTCTGTCGGTCTATCTTTCTTTCCGCATTTCCTTGTTACAGCCATAACTTCCACAATTTTGAATGAATTTAGCTCATATTTTGAGGGACTACGCGAATAAGGCACCTTGAGGTCCATACGATTTCCATTTCAATGTAACCAGCGATATGCTCTGCGCAGTCACTAACGTGAAATTTTTGAAACAGCCGTGATTTCCGACTCGTTTGACGATATCCTCTTTCCCGTTCCGCTCCTGTATAGAAACGCCCTGGAAGCTTTCCATTTCGAGTACTAATGACGCTAATCCTTCCAGGAACCTTCTTGCGCCATTTCAGTAGCGTTCGATTTGTACATGGCGAAACCCTTTTCTTTGAGGGTCTGTATTTTTTCATTTTATATTTTATAGCGGTGCCACTTTGATATCAACGACAAAAGCTGCTATGCCGTCGCCTTGACAGTGTATTTTGCTGTGGTTTTCTAGTAAATCATCAGTTATTTTAAATGTCAATGTTTTTTCTCCGTAAAAATTACCATTTTTTGTGGTTTTTGCTTTTAGAACTGCTCTAACGCCCCGACCGAGCTGTTTATGCTCAAAATCACAACATTTTTCATTTGATTCTTGTAAAAAATGTAGTTTTTTGAAACTGGAATCAGCCCATAATTTAATATAATAATAGATCATAAAAATGATTGTTCCCACCTAGCATCTCAATTCGGCCCACCGTGCGCCATGACGTTAGACATCCGAAGGCCCAGGAGTTGGGTATGCGAGGCACGAACGTCTTCTGAACACAGAACGCCCGATGAATATTCCTCTCTCACAACCCCCGAGTGATTTCAATGTCCACAATGATATTAATTAGTCCGACGAAGGACTTGGGCGTTTCCCACGCGACCCCGCTGCCCGCGCGCCTAATGAAAACCTTTCTCACCCGCTCAGACGCAGTTTTATGCGTCTCACGACCAGCTCGGTGACCGCTGTCCTGGAACGACCGGAAATAATTTTTCTTTTTGAAGGGAAAAAAAGTTGAAATTCCAGAGGAACGAACCAAGTATCTACTTGAAAGGGGTTTTGAGTTTGAAAAACATTCCGCCGTCCTTCTTTCTAACCACCAATACTAAAGTAGAATTCATGTAGGACAGTTGGGCTTGTTTTGAATATACAGGTAGGAAAGACAAAATGCAAGAACATATAACTAATCCAACAACTTCAGAGATCAAAGGGGGATCATGAGATCGGACCGAAAAAACTGCCAAGTTGAATGCGGCACACAGTTTCCTTGTCTAGGTAACATGATTGTGTACTCGTAGATCATCTGCAAAATTTAGAATTGTAGATTCCCTAAAAATAGGATGAAATTCAAACAACTCTACAAATCAATCGGGAAAGACAAATACGTGATTGAAAATCAGCAGCCCCCTGGCATCTGTACGAATGGGTGTTATTTAGGGAAGTGGATCTCATTTATGCCAATTTCGCACAGCTTGCATCTTGGCCGGTGGCACGGAAGTAGGCCCCGGTGTTGCTGATGTTGAGGCTGAACAGATGGATGCCGGCGAGATAATGTGCCCCCCTAATTTGCCGCTCTCTGTGTGTAGGTCATGGTACTTATTGCTGTTTTTATCGAGAACAGAAATTCCTATGTATTTAGAAATAAATAAAATAAGGTAAAATAAGATAAAAAAGAATGATGAAGTTTATAAAGGTCTTATGTATCAAAACTACTTAGATAATGAGGATCGAAAAATACTATTTGAACAGTTTTAACTAATACTTCATGAACAAAAAATGACATGGTATGCAATTTTGACATACAAGGGGTGTACGATTCAAAGTTCAAGTCAGCAATGTGCATTGTTAAAGAATCAGAACGTAATGTTCCCAGTTATAGCTCATTTTCTGAGATGCGGAGAGTTTCTGTTTGTCTATATTTTCGTCTCCGTTGATTTCTCAGGGGGTTTCATTTCTCAGAATTTTGTTAGCTCACAAAGTATTAAAATTTCAAAAAAATTCAATGTCATACGATAATTAAGGAAAATTCATCCATAAGATAATGTTGCAAGATTGAAACTTTAATCTTTTCTATTTCCACTCAAAACATAAACGAATTTTCAAATTATAACACTACGGTTCCCTTTGACCTTCTCAATTTGTGGACACATTCAGCAATATCAGTCAGATGGGGGTTTTGAATTATTCTAATAATTTAAGAAGGCTCAAGTTCAATCCACTCATTCAGACAGCCTATTATTTTCAAATCTCTAATGCATGCTCTCAATTTCCTAAGAGTTCTTCATTAATGCGGAGATTTTCGCATTTGCTTACACAAATTATAAAAGTTTTCATTGACAGTTGGGGGTGTGGTGTGGATTTGTTGTGAACCGTGCCCGTATTGAAAGCACACATTCAGACCGTCAAAGTAATTGCTTTCTCAGTAAACCCGCCGGGCCAGACGTCGTAACACAACTGAGTTGTAAACGGTTGGATTCCGGAAAACGTTCGGGCTGCTCCCATATTTATTGAACGAAGGGACAAGAGGGGGGGGGGGGGGCTCTGAAAAATGGAAACGCCCCTGTAAAAACTAATTGGTCAATTATCCCTTGAAAAAAAAAAAAAGGAGGAAGGTTTAGGTAAAACGGGCTTCCCACGGTTGTGGGAACGGGAGGCGAGAGTGAGGTATCGAGGCCTTTTAAAAATACGCGCGGAGTTATCAGTGTCGAGCTCAACTTACGGCAATTATCTCACATTTACCGGCTAACGCAATAATAGGTACGAACTTTTCCCTTTGTGAATGGTAGACAAGGATTTCATTAGTTCGGTAATAAGTGCTAACACGCAGCCACGAATATTATGAACCTACACGACATCTTCCTGCTGTATAATTCAAGAGTGTGTTCACAGTCTAGACTCTAGACTACTGGAAACACTCTCTAGGTCGGTGTCATTAAGATTCTCGTATCCCCTAGATATTGATGATCATTTAGTTAGATTAATCGAGCTAAATTCATTGAAAAATGTGGAAATCACGGCTGTTTCAAAAATTTCACGTTAGTGCATGCGCGGAGCGTACCGTTGATTATATTGAGGTGAAATTCGTATGGGACCTCAACAGACCTTATCCGCGTAGTCCCTCAAAATATGAGCAAAATTCGTTCAACATTGTGGAAGTTATGGCTGTAACAAGGAAATGCGGACAGACAGACCGACATGTCGCGACAGACAGACAGACAGGCACGGAACCAGGTTATTGTTCAGGCTATGAAACGCAAAATGCGAGTGGAAACTTTCAACTCGGACAACAACAATTTTTTGGTTCCGGAAGTGAACACAAGGTTTCCGCTGCTTTGCAGACTCGGAAGCAAAAGGAGCCGCCTAAAAAAATTGCTATGAGGTAAAAGTTTCTGTGAATTAGTTGATGAGTCGATTCCTTGAAGCTGCCACCAGAACCGTCACAAACGTCCGTGTACAATCCGTTCCTAAAAATGTTATAACCAATCGGACTAACATCTTCAACACGCACATACCTACTAGAAGCACACACATCAGACAGCCTAGTTACCAAGTTGGATATATCACCGACTGACCCCATTCACGAAAACCCAAATTGATTAGCTTGTAAATAAAACGTCAATAGCAAATAAAAATGGATTTTGCTTCTTCCACGAAAGCAGCTGTCCGCAGCAGTCGGTAATGAAGAAGCAACAAATTTAATAGAACAATCTTCATTGTGGAGTTCAATACATGTACGTGAAAGTTGTTCCACTCCAGCAAGTGTTCACTTATATGTGGATTTTTGCTTTAAAAAAACCCCTCGAGATCGACTTGATCTTGCATACATGACATGCACCTCCCGACGATGACCTTAACCGGTTTTCTCACGAAGATAATTTCACACTTTTCCCTCCTCCCCGCATCCAAAAAATCACCTCTCGTTGCAAAACTGTTCCCCGCCCCAACGTTATTATTATAAGGGAATAACGAACGCTTCAATCTCATCCACACGGAGAAAAGATACGTACTTTTACTCCGTTGGGAAATGCCTTCGTCACGTTTTTTTGCGGCCGTACATATAAAAAAAACTGTATTTATCTTTGACAGGGAAACGAGTTGTCTTTTAAAGGCCGTGAAAGTTTTTTTTAACGGCATGAAACGTCAATTTGCATTTGGAAGGGAGGTGTTTAGAATCAAAAGAGAAGTAGGGGAATAATTACCTAGTCGGAAATGTTGGTGCCGTATATGTTTCAAATCGGTCGCTTCGACTGGTTTTGATATTCTGTTCTGGGTGTTTTTATGGACTTGAAGTGTTTAAGAAAACTAGTTTGATCTCTAAATTCATGTTTTAGATCGCAGCAGGGAACTTATCATCAAAACTAATAAACAGTATCATGTTAGAAGAGTATTGATTTCTTCATTAATTTTGTTAATTATGTGGGGAAAATGACAATACCTACTTGTAGGTACCTAATGTATAAAATTCTCAAGCTTTTATGTATTCCGAAGCTTCCTACAACGGTTTATGATTCGGTAATCCTGCAGTCTCGTGTTTTAGAAGTATATCCATTGAATTTCAAGTAGTTACCTTCAAAGTAGATGTCCGCAGTCTAGGACATATAGACATACTGAATAACACAGGCATGCCGTCATACATTTACAAAAAAATTCAGGTAGAGTAAAAGTAAAGTCAAATGGCGAATAAATTATTGTTCAAGGTGTAATATCTCCTGTGGTGAAATCGGCTAACTATTTGCAATATTATTTTAGTATTTTCAGTAATGGACGTTTATGATTGACAATGGAAAACACATTTCCGAAGGTGCTGAACACGAGCCTACCTACTAATTTCAAGACAATAGTTCCAAAACACAAGTCTGAGGGTGTGGAAACGATTTGCAGACACGATGAATAAACAGTCATACCGTCATACTCATACAGAAAAATGCAGCCATGTTCGAGGTAAAGAGTCGTTGTACGACAGAAATGCCGTGGGATTTGTTCCGGCACGCATCAACTCCTTCAAAACGGTAGTTATCATGTGTTGCAGGTCTGTCGCGCTAATTCTTTAGTGGGTAGAGTAGATGGGTTTATTACACCGTTCTTTGACGACCAACTTGAGAATTTTAGCAATTTTGAACCTTTAGAACCAGAGAGAATGATGCTTAGTGGATTTGACGTTCGCGCATATGCAGTAGGTACTAATCGTACGAGCGCGTTGAAATTTATTTGAGGTTTTTAGATTGTTTTTCCCCCCACACACCCCCAACATTTGAGGGCGATCGGACTACTAGAACCTGAGAAAATGTTGGATTTTACGTTTATTTACTATTGATTGTTGTTATTACAATTATTACATATATTGTATTTATAATTTATTTATTTATTTGTAACATTGATCTACCTCATATTTATATTTATGTATAGCATATATTTATAACTTATTTACCCGTATTTATACTTACGTATCATTCCTCTAAGATTGTGTTCCAATAGCTTCAAATATTTCACCGATTGAACTGTTCAATTAGGTAGCACTCCTAGGAATGATGAGAGAATTGCGCTACAGCTACCCACCGTTCCCTGCTATTCAGAATTTATCACCAGATGAATAAAGTCTACCTCCTCGACGAAGCACTATGATTTTCAACTTGTTGAAATTCACAGTTAGCCTCCATCGGGTAGTGTATTACTGTAAGCCATAAATATTTCTTCGAAGGTCTTACTGAGATTCAGCCACAATAACAATATCATCAGCATACTTAAGGATTCTAATGAAGGTATCACCCACAAGGCAAAGATTCCACGAGGTACGAAGATACAAATGTATTACCTAATGTCAGAGGGATGAAACCCGATAGTAAACCATCTAAAGCCTAAGCCACACATCCTCCGAAGATTTCATCTAAGACGAATGAATTGGGAATTAAGGGAATTAGGAGTGTTAAGGATCTGCGGACACACGGACAGGCAGACAACATACGAAAGTAGTTCAGAATAGTCTAAAACACAAAACGCGACTGGAAATTTTGATTTTGAAGGAAAGCAATTTTCATCTGGCGAAAGTGAAAAAAAAGTTTCCGATACCTACAAGTAGACCCAGAAGCAAAGTTCTATTCTCCTTCGTCCCATATTCCTTCTCAATTTTAACCTGGGATGGTCTTTACATCAGCCAAATGGCGTGAGAAGACTAGAACAATAACGATAACACATAATAGCATAATGGTAACTATCACATTCTAACTATAATTATCTTATAATTCTCGCGCCACAAACCATCGGCAACAATACGCTTCTAGCCACTTGTCTAATTACCTTGCTATTACACTATTTTATAATCGCATCGCTCGTCAAGGAAGAGGGAAACTCCGCAGGCGTTATTTCGAGTTCATCTTCCGTTTCATTTTTCTTTCGCACTAAGTAACGAGTCAGTGAAATGAATTAGCGCCCGCACGCCGACGCTTTCTTTCCGGACTGGGAAAACTTCTAGATTGAAAATTAATGTGAGATTTCCTTTGAAACTATCCGAGGAAGATTTAGAGCCGTTCTTGATGTTTCTGTTACATTCTGTTGTTCTTGTCGGTTCAAGAGTCGGACAATCAGATTGGAGTGAAAGCGCGATTTAGGCGAAACTTTTGAGATAAGTTGATACGCCGTGAAATGTAAACAGTGGCAGTTACACGGGTTTCCGTGGTAGAGAGCGTTGCTCTTTCAAATGTAATGTGTTCGTATGAACTAATAGGACACACGATATAAGAAATTCAGCGAAACTAAAACCAATGATTTGTAGCTAAAGGATGAAAATATTTGTAGCTAATTTTCAAGGAATAATAGAGCTATTGCAGTGGCTTCAAATGAATTTCTCTAATTCGTGGCACCTTAAATCCGTTTTGGAGTATTCTCAACGAATTCTGGATTTCAGCATTCTTCATTTACTGTATGAATTTCAATTCCCCAATTCTAACTGTTTAAAACAGGGGTCTCCTAACTATTTGCCAGAAGGGCCGTATCATAATGCTGAGATGGTGGGGCCGGCCAACAAGGGCTTCCGCCCCCCCCCCCCCCCCCCCCGGAAAATTTTGAGAATTAGACAATTGAAAACAGTGCTTTTAAGCACTCCTAGGCGAGTTTGACAAATTCAAAATTAGGCCTAGTAAAGTACAAAAAACCAGTTTTCAATTTGATGGACGGATTTTTTAAAATTGAATCTTGAAACATAAAACTAAAATTTTGAGAGGGTATAAAAATTCTAATCTCTCGGCCGATTACAAAGGTTCATTATTCAAAATCACACTATATAAAAACGAGCTTATCAGAGTATATCGACTTTTCAGGGGGTGGTAACGCTGGGCAGGTGGAATTCTCGCCCCCGTCTCCCAGGGCAACCGACCTGATCCCCCCTTCCCTCCCCCCAACCACGCCAGTGAAGGAAGGAGGGCCCCAGCGGGGGGGAAGCGTCTCCCAGGACAAGCGACCTGCTCCTCTCCTCGGGGATTTGGGATATACGATTTTTTGACTTTGCTTATTGTTATTATACTCCCTCATTGTGTTATTCACCTATTTCTTTTTAACCTGCGTAGCAGGGCCATTAAACTAGTAATAAAATAAAAGGAAGGTTCCCGAATAAAAATCGACGTTAATGTGCGTTGCGCCACTGAGGCATATTTTAAGAGATTTGCGGTATACTCAACGATTAAAATTAATTTAATAACTGAATGCGTTGTTTTAAACCAGGGGACCCCAAACTACGGCCCGCCGCCCGCGGAAAAAAAGTATGGATGGAAAAAATTAGGCTACCGCTGGAACGTGATGACTTCAAGGCAATCAAGAGTTTTCCCAGACTAATGGTAACAATTTTTGGTTCAACGTATGTTTGCGAGGAAACCTTTTCCAAAATGACACATGTCAAACCCAAATATCAAGCGATTAAGTGTTCAGAAGAACAAGTGGAGAAGAAGAAGTGGAAAGACATTGTAAGCAAAAAACAATTGCACACATACATTAGATAGTTTTTCCAAAAATACTTTTTTGAATACAATAATTTTAAATAAATAAATACAAAATATATATTTCTCTTAAATGCTTTGTTTTCACATTCCTGAAAATGAAATTGTTATCATTTTCTATTAAACCATGAAAAACTAATGATCATGGAATTAAAAAGATTTATTTAATCACTAAAAACCACCAAGTTTTGGTTCATATGTTAGGCCTAATTTTGAATTGGTCAAACTCGTCTAGGAGTGCTCAAAAACATTGTTTTTAATAGTCTAATTTTCAAAATTTTCTGGGTGGGGGGAGGGGGGCGGAAGCCCCTGTTGTCCCGCACCACCACCTCAAGGTTACAAGACCCTCGCCTTAGCCGATTGAATTTGTCAGACTTTATCAGAAAATTTTCCATAATAAGTTATATTGATCCATCGCTTTGCCTGCAATGCTACTTCCCCATTTAAATTGTATACCCTTCTCCTATTCTTTTTTCGAAGAACTATTCCAAATTATGAAAAACCCTCCTTATCCTTTACTTAACACTATACTTTCGATGTTACATTTTTCCATTAATAAACTATACTAGTTCATTGGTATAGACAGTACCCTATGGTAGGCCGTGTGTTTAGGGCCGTACTAGTGGTATGTCATTCCTCCGAATCCAAAGGAGAGTTTAATGAAAAGATACAATTTATAGCTTCTTTCAGGAATGGATGAGAAAAGACAGGACAAACAAGGGGCGGATAATTTTTCGAGCTTCGTCCATTGTTTGCCGCATAGTTGAGACAGCACGGGAACGATTTCGTGACCTCGTGTTTTTCACCCGAGAATTAATCGTTGATCTGAAATTCGCCGACCAATTCTGATCGCAGTTACGGCCGGATAAATCCGAGGTCAAGGGAGACGATAAGAGATCACATCGAGCCCAAATGATGATTCCGGAGGATGATGATCATGAAACCGGCTGTACGAATTTTTTTTTTCATTGGGGGCCCGTTAGTCCGGAGTCGTCCGGGAATCATTCCGTCAAGATCTCGCTCATTTCGTGAGTTGAGTTACTCGGACCGCTCAATCCCGATTCAGGGCGGGAAATTTGTCTTACGAAGAAAGAACTGGATCGGACATGGTCATTATTCACTTAAGATAATAGTATTAGATACTCTCAGTAAGAATATTGTAATTTTTGCTTCGTCATAACTGAATATCGGGATTTTTCTAGTTCAAAAAGTCGAACAATCTTTCTTTGACTTACAGTCCGAAGCTGAGGGCAGCAAAACTTAACGAGCTGAATTCGTCTTACCTGTAATCAAACATGATGTAACAACAGTTACGATGTAAGCTTACAATTGATGTATTGATACATGTTAAATCTATGCAATCTACAGTATCGCTTTTTTGAATGTGTGTTAACTAAAGTTAGGATTCGGTCAAATTTACATTTTGACATGTATGTGTCTTTTGGGGGTCTAGCAATTTTTCGCGACACTTTTTTTTCTCCACACAAAATACAACGCTCCAGCACTTTAGGTAATAAGTGAAGGCTAGGTAGAAAATGTTTTCAGTGTTCAGTGAGGTTGATTTTTCTATGAAATAAACCATTGTTTTTCTATTCATTTGCACGTTTATATGTCAGAGAGAGAAAACGAGTTGATATGCCTGGATATAAACCAATTTCTCAATTCAAACGTAATACTGCACGCGCGGATGTTTGTATATACGAGAAAGAGGGTGTTCATCCGTTCTTCAATCTGAAAACAATGAGCTTCAGAAATTTGATAGAGTTGCTATTCAAGTGAAGAGAATAACTAGGTAGGTACATCACATGATGGAATTGGTTACATTTGTGCAATTTAAACTACAGTCTAAGGTACACACGAGCATTACTCATGTCCGTTTACGTCACACCTGCTACTACTATGCATACATTTTTCCTTGGGGGAAAAACAACAGATCATGGATATGTCCATTGTTGGAGGTGTGAATTAAAATAATGAAATAAATAGATTACACACAAGATATTTTATGAAAAATGTATTGACATTGAACATTAATGAAAAAAATTGTCAAAATTTGGAAATATTAGAGGTAGCTCAATAATGGTTTATGTTAAGAAAAATATGAGATAAAATGTCTAGTTTCCATGTGATGCAAAGGAATATTCCATAATATCGTGTGAATACAGCATCAATGACTGCATTATTTCGGGTTGTAGAGATAGTGGGATCACTATTCGACTCTAAATACAGAGAGAGAAAAAACATTTATTGATCATTATATGGGGTGGAATGTTGGGTTAGTTGGGATCTGTGAAAAGTATAAATCGATATGCCAAAAGCTCGAGGTGGTATGGAAGCCAGAAGTAGAAATTGAGTCGCCGAAAGTTTAAATTGAGATGCCAAAAATATTAGAATTGATTCGTGCCAAAGGTTCAAATTAATTTGCCAAAATCTTCAATTTGATAGTATGACAAAAATTCAAATTGATTTTGCCAAACTAATCTGATTTCATTTTTTTTTTCCTAACTATATATATATATGTATGTGTGTGTGTGTGTGTGTGTGTGTGTGTGTGTGTGTGTGTGTGTGTGTGTGTGTGTGTGTGTGTGTGTGTGTGTCTCTAGTCCTAGTCCTCGTACGTGTTTCCTAGGGCCCCTTAGCCTCATGGAGACTGCTCGGTGAACCGAGAATTGAGTTTTCACTCGTGCCCACATCATCACCTGGGAGTAGGATTTCGACCACTTGTTGGCGAGGCGTAAGGAAACGTTCTTGAGGAAGGCTTCGTATTCTTTATGTAATGCGCCATCGCATGAAACGACGAGTGGCGTGAAAGAGCCTCTCAGGTCTTCAGCGACTCTATCGTATTTTGCATGTTTGGCTTGGGCTGCATGCCGGGAGACGGTAGGCCAATCCATGGAGGAGTAAGAGACTGCGTCAGCGTTTATAACGCGGGTATCGAAAAACGCAGGTCTCTCACGGTCCCACACCCCATGGACCTTCATGTCCGGCATGGGGCTGCCGTCAGCACTGTCACGTAAAACTGGTTCTGTGACCACGCCGTTCCATGCAAGGCTCGCTATTTTTGCGCATTCATCTCGGACGAGGTCATGTCCCTGTTTGATCAGGCCTCCCTTCATACAGTTAAGGGCGTGATTCATGTCCATGGGACTCCCGCATCCGTCGCACCACACTGGCAACCCTTTAGGTTGCCAGCCGTACCGAATGGACAGTGCATCACGGAATTGGGATTGTGACAAGTCGAAGTTGTCTGCCGCCAATGGGAGAACGCTGAGCCATTGGGACGCCTCTCTTGTCCTTCGAATGGTTCTTTGCTGCCTTGTGGGTAGTGTTGCCAGGAGCTGCTCGCTGGCTGCAAGCTCAGTGGCTTTACGTCGTGTAGCCACTTCTCGCAACTTTGACACCACAGCACCTTCATATTGGGCAACATCCAGCGCGCTGCCACTTTTTATGGCTTGAATGAGTGGCGCAGTGGCTTCTCTGGATACCTCAAAAGCTTTGGAGGCCGTCACGACAGGATTTTCGAGAGCAAGGCCTCCCAATTTTGTTGGATATTCAAGAAGCTCCTGTAAAACTCCTGCCTCCTGCCTCCAGCTTGTTTTGTATTGTGTCACGCAGTGCTATGTATTTGTCTCCAAATCCTCCTACCACTCGCTGCGTGTATGCCCATTCTCGTTGAAGAGCTTTGGTGAATGCTGTGTGGGCTGCCTGTGGGCTCTGCTTTGCTGCTTCGGACATCTTTGAAACACTCTCAATCCAACCTTTTATCTTTGATCGGACGTAATCGCGTTTTGCTTGAACAGGTCCCACGACACCTCCAAGAAATCTGTGGGAATACACCACTTGTATATTCAGACCAGCGAACTCAGAATTGGCTGATTCCTCCATGCCCGGTTTAATGATGAGGAAGCTCTTGCCAGGTTCAGGGTAGTAACCCCATTTTGGCCCCTCTACTTGGAGAAGTGAAAGCCACCGGCGAATACTGGTCAGCATACCAGTTTTGGACGCAATCTGTTCCTTCTAGGTGTTGCTTTAACTTTCTTGCGAGTGGCAGAGTACCTACAGCATACATCATCATGCCGAGAGGGTCACCTTGCGTTGTACCCTCTCGGCTCAGCAGATGTGAGTTACTCTTACGAAATAAGGTTAGAGGGTAACCTCGGTAGGTATTGAAGAGAAATCTAGCGCAGCGCGGCCACAAAATTCTGGAGTTCCACAGTGCTAGAGGCCTGTTCACTGAATTAAAGGCGTTGGTGGCATCCATGAGCAAGAGACCAGTTTCTTCATTCTCGTCAAACTTGTCCGACAAAGCATGGACTGCTCCTTCTACGCCGGATTTGATCCCAGCACCTAGCTGATCGCTGCCACTTTCCTCTCAAAGATCGATTCCTGTGATCATGGCCACTGTTTTGGCGCATATGCGTTGGAGTACTTCCCCTATACCAATCGGTCGAACACCGGGCTGTTTATCAAGTGCGACCCCACGTCGCGCCAACAAAGCTTTAATTTTTTCCCACTCAACAACACCGTTTGCTAGCATTCGGGTTAAAGCTGCAACTGTCTCTCTCAATCGGGTGCTGTGAGCTCCATATCTGAGTAACATTGAACGCCACTGTTCTGCATCAGTGGCACTAGGACCTATGTGCTGTTACTGAAATGTGGCGCTCTGTGACGTCAACATCACTGATGGATGGCATTGTCGCGGGGTCCATGAACATCTCCGGGTTCGGAACCGACTGAGGGAGGTGCTTACTCTGGAGAACTTCGAGTACGGTTTGACCGCTGGTTGTCACAGACTCAGGTTGTAGAACTCCTCCATTTCCTGCCCGATCTGTGACCCATCTGGTCGCTTCCCACAGTCTTCCACTGTGCACCAGATGTGTGAACACCCGTATCTTGTGGTCCTTGTCTGGTTGCTTTGGACGTGTCCGCAGTCCACAATCGCAGCGCTCAGCTTCTTGTATTAGTCCGTTGATTCTGCCTTCGACCCATTCGTCCATCCTTCTGCTTAACAGCCTTCTCATGTCTGGTCCTGAGTTTATCATTTTTTCTCTCTGTAGGACTGTGGCGCAGAATACGAATATCCGTTCTGATGTTTCATTTCCATTTGTCACAAGCTGTATTTCTGCTGATAGTAACGAGACAAATCTGCGCCCTATGGCTCCTTGGGGTAGTGTGAATTGTCTCCCCTGCAGGGCCATGGCTTTCCGCCAACGTTCAGTCCAAATTGATGATTCATTACCTTCATGGTTCAAGAGTGGGGCTCCAAAACCGAGAATGAATTTGTCTTGGATGAAGCTTGGGACACTCGTTTCTGTAGAGTTATCCCGTTCGGCTTCATGGGCAGCTGTGGTTGGGTCTGAAGACAGGTTCCTTGATCGGCAACGTCGTTGATGATTTTGCAGTCCACGTCGTCGGAAAAATTCCGAGCAATAAGGACATGGAACCAATTCGGGAGTTGCTTGAGAATCTCCTGGCATCATCCCATGGTTACAAGCAACAAGAAAACAATAACAAACCAAAAAATTCTTTTCTTCCGAAATTGAAAATCAACTTGCGGCTCGTCCTTGCGATGAATATTAAAAAACAACGAACAAAAACGTAGCTCACCCCCCCACTTGACGTTTGGGCACGTTTTAGCACGAGAATTCAAAGATTGTTCAGTCGTTTTTGAAGAAAAAGTGCGTTTTGTCTCCTCCGGCCTGTCCTCGGGAGGCGTTGCCAAGAATATCTAAATTGAATGTTTCACGCGTGAAAGTTAAAAATTCTGCTCCTTTTGTGGTCTTCGAATTCATATTTAGATCACCACATAGAATTATTGGAATTGCGCTCAACCCAAGTTCATCAAGTACCTTTATGATTCCCACAATTTTGGGGCTGTTGGCCAATAGATGAAGTGCGAAAAATTGTTCCAATTCATGAATGGAAGTTTGCACTCCTCATCTCATAGTTTTCTTACCATTAACCATTATTGAGCATTATTAACGGTACTGTTAAATTTCCAAAATTTTGACAATTTCGTTTATTAATGTTGAATGCCAATAAATTTTTCATAAAATACCATAAATATTGAAATAAATATTTCATCATCTTAATTTTCTAATTCACCTCCAACAATGGACATATCCATGATCTATTGTTTTTCCCTCGAAGGAAAAATTTCTTCAAAACATTAACTAGTTTAGTTTTTTTCCTAATATGCTTTTCTGTCCCAAATGTTACGGTGGGTGTCTCCCATTTTAAATTTATTCGTCATACTTTCTGTTTTTTCCAGTAACACCATATTTGACGTCATATTCCGAAATTTTGCTTCATATTTAAAAAAAGTGTACATTTGTCCACGATTTGTTAACAAATATAGGAGAAAGAATACAATTTTCCAACATCTAGGTATTTTTAAATTTTCAAAGTTGTCAGTAAACATTAGGGTGTACTTATTGATTTTCAACTTTTTTTTTGTTTTCAAATTCCAAGTTGAAAAAAAGGTTGCTACTAGGTACTACGAATTACCACACAAAATTTTAGATTTTTAAAAAAATGTTTAGGTCTCCCGCACAAGGCCTAAAGTTTAGAAATTTTGCTAGAAAAGTCAATTTTTACAAAAAATTAAAATAACCTAAAACATGCGTTTTTCTAAGTTGCAAGTTAATATTACACTAATGATAACCACGAACAACTATATAAAAATTATCTCAATAATATAGCACATAATTTAGGTCTCCCGCACAAGGCCTAAAAGTCGTAAATTTCGGCCGATTTTTGCTATTTTCCATTACTTGGATATCATTATGGTTCAAACTTTAAACCTTAAATGTAACTAAAACCTGGTTTGGCTTGGTTGGAATTGTTGTAATAAGTGAACATTTAATTATTTATTTCATTATTTAATAATGAAGAACAGTTTAACGAAGTTACTCGTATGAAGAAGGTGTTGAAATAAACTCTTATGTTATTTGCTGTTACTGTTGTTTATTTAAAAAAAAAAATTAAAAAAAGGTTATAACATGTCACAAAGTTTAGTGTAGTTGTTAAAAATAAAAAATATTGTTGATTTTTCCATATGACACTGTGAGCAAGCGTTTTATTGTTCTATTACAAATTTAATGGCTTATTTGTATTCCTCCTTTGATCTTCGCTTCAAAACCTGAAACCGAAGTTATACAATGTATATAGTATTTATGCACTGCAGACCTACTGATTTAAAAAAAATCATGGGAGCTATTACGATTTCCTGATGAAATTTTAATTTAATATGGAATACAGTAAGATAAAGACGTTAATAAAAAACATTGTATCCACAAAGTAGTCTGTACACTTACTTGAATATTATTCCTTTACATAGGTTTTGTACTAGCTCTTGGTCTCAAACGTAGGTAGCTGTTTACGGTCTTTCAGTCTGGCACATATGAAACCATGTCTTTCGATCAGCCCACATACTCGCTTTGAAGCTTCGGTGACTTCTTTCACAATTCGTTCCACCGCTTGAGTATGAGAAGGAATTCTAAATTCAACCCTTCCACCTGTGCCAGTTCCCGCAATTGACTTCAACTCTTCTAGGCTTATATCAGTGACAAGAGTTAGTTATATCAGTTCGGTTACCGAATTGGATAGCCAATCAATCATATCTATATAATGTTCTGGCTTCAAAATTGATATGAGGGGGTTTAAATATCCTTATCCCTTTCATATCGGTTGCACTAGCTTTCTCGATTCTCTTTGCAAGAAGTCACCGAAGCTTCAAAACGAGTACGTGGGCTTATCGAAAGACATGGTTTCATATGTGCCAGACTGGAAGACCGTGAAGAGCTACCAACGTTTGAGACCAAGAGCCAGTACAAAACCTCTGTAAAGGAATAAAATTCAAGTGAGTGTACAGACTAATTTGTGGATACAATGTTTTTTAATAACGTCTTTATCTTACTGTACTCCATATTAAATTAAAATTTCATCAGGAAATCGTAATAGCTCTCATGATTTTTTTTAAATCAGTAGGTCTGCAGTGCATAAATACTATATACATTGTATAACTTTGGTTTCAGGTTTTGAAGCGAAGATCGAAGGAGGAATACATATAAGCCATTAAATTTGCAATAGAACAATAAAACGCTTGCTCACAGTGCCAAGGCTCTTATGTCATATGGAAAAATCAACAATATTTTTTACTTTTAACAACTACACTAAACTTTGTGACATGTTATAACCTTTTTTTAATTTTTTTTTTTTTTTTAAATAAACAACAGTAACAGCAAATAACATAAGAGTTTATTTCAACACCTTCTTCATACGAGTAACTTCGTTAAACTGTTCTTCATTATTAAATAATGAAATAAATAATTAAATGTTCACTTATTAAAACAATTCCAACCAAGCCAAACCAGGTTTTAGTTACATTTAAGGTTTAAAGTTTGAACCATAATGATATCCAAGTAATGGAAAATAGCAAAAACCGGCCGAAATTTACGACTTTTAGGCCTTGTGCGGGAGACCTAAATTATGTGCTACATTATTGAGATAATTTTTATATAGTTGTTCGTGGTTATCATTAGTGTAATATTAACTTGCAACTTAGAAAAACGCACGTTTTAGGTTATTTTAATTTTTTGTAAACATTGACTTTTCTAGCAAAATTTCTAAACTTTAGGCAAGGCGGGATACCTAAACATTTTTTTTAAATCTAAAATTTTGTGTGGTAATTTGTAGTACCTAGTAGCTACTTTTTTTCAACTTGGAATTTGAAAACAAAAAAAAAGTTGAAAATCGATACACCCTAGTAAACATAGACAATTCACTTTATTGATTCATTCGCTGCAGGCTCCAGTCTACTACAATAATATCGCTTGAGCTCTACCTATCAGACAGAACAAGCAGCACAATAAATATCAGAACATAGTAGACGAGACAAACAACAAAATACCAAAGGCTCGCTTTAAGCGGCCCACACACTATCCAACCGTCGGCCGAGAATTGGTGGTGGAATACTGGTTTGAAAGGAATTGTTATATCACATTTTTTTGTTCAATACCTTTACTTGATTACGTATTCTTGATATTGATTACGTATTCTTGATATTAATTCTTTTTTAACCTTATTAATTACTTAGGTTATTTTATATATAGATATATAAGGTTCGAGAAATAATTATACGCAAGGTTTTGGAAATAGATATAGTTATTTATTCAATAAATGTATTTATTGCTCCAAGAACTACTATGGGGCTCCTATTAACCACGATGTGGAAAAGGTTTTGGTATTCCTTTAATATTTTTATTTTTATAAGATAGCACCGCAGGTGGTATTAGGTAAGGAGTTCCGGTTAATAGGATGGATCTGGGATATCAATATCAATTTGATTCAAATACAGAAATTGAAAGAACGGATTACCTGGTCTGATGAGAGCTGGGTAGAAAGTGGTAAGGAGAGGGGCTTGTCGCAAGTTTTCGTTATCTCTCCTTCCCCCCAGTCACTCCTCGCCTCTCCTCTCGCGATTGTTCCGCTGTATTGGCGGCCGAAGAACGGTGTAGCTGGAGTCCTTGACTTTGACTGATTCGACCTTGACCCCCCCCTCCCCCACTCAATCGCTGCAGCTCCACACGAACTCGCCAGTCGGGTCGCAAGCGGTTCCACCCCTCCCCTCTGGCCCGAACTCGCGGACTTCCTCCGTGGAGCGGTCGTCTCTTCCACCTCAGACGCGAACCTCTTCCCCCTGTCCGCATATGGATGCTACCGTATAACTCACCTGTGGTTATATAGTATCCACCTATCCAATCGGCAGACTGCCCTCTGTCGATGCAGTGGATGCAAGAGGTCCCTGGTCTGACCAGTTCTCCTATCAATCGGGATCCTTGGAAACCGGCCTTTCCTTCAAGTTCATCTTTGAACAGAATGCCCGGGGCTCCCCAATTCGTATTTTCAGTATCCCAAACCCGGTTCCTACATTGCACTGGTCCAGACAACCGATTTAGCGGGACAAAACGCATGCCAAGACTTGAACTGTCTCTTCATCCTAGCTTGTACTGCATGAACCCTGGACCACAAACAAAATAAAACGGCCGAATCGGTACCTCCAACCTGGAGACACTTGGGACTGGGCATTTTAGTGTATGCAAGAGGTCTTTTAGTACCTAAGCTCTCTCTTCCCATCTTGCCTCGATTACAAGAGCGTTTGCGGTGGATTTTGTCTTGTCAGGTATCAATATATTTCAGGAAGAAAACAATTTTTTTTCGAATAATGAATCCGTTTTGGGATAAATTGGTAGCGCAAGTTTCAACATTTTTTGCAATTCAATAAGTCTGTTTTCCAACTTCTCTGGGGTGCCATATATATTTTATTTATTTTTTGTTTGTTGCGTAAGTCAGCTGTTTTGTTTTTGTGCCCGTAGATATGTGCAGTATACCTACTGGAAATATTTCGATTTTTTTGCTCTTTTTCGTGCTAACGGACTTATTTAGAATCCGTGGTGAAAATCCAACCTCGGGAGTTTTTCGAAATGCAGTTACTATTCGAAAAGAAAAACCGTAAAGCCGTAAATCGGGAATTCGGACCACTGTGTACTGTGATGCAAGTGCAGGACGTATAAATGTAATTAATTATAAACTACTCAACCATATCATCTAACCATCTCACTCTACTTCAGTCCATCTTTATATCTTAACGATAATATTTATCGTAAAAACGCTGCTAATTCTTTCACTGGGGTTTATTATTCAATTGGCTTGTGTTCATGATTTAAATTTCTACCTAGCTTTGGAGTGTGCGTGTATCACAGGTGATAGAGCGATTATTGAATTTCAGGAGATATGCATAGAGCACGTAAATCTGTTCTCAACCAAAATACCTATTTGGATTGATCAGTTGATCATATTTGCGTGCCTCCTGAAATTCAATAATCGCTCTATCACTTGTGAAACACTTCAAAGCTTAGTAGAAATTCAAATCATGAATGCAAGCCAATTGAATAATAAACCCCAGTGAAAGAATTTGCAGCATTTCATGCATATCAGAATGCGTCAACCCGTGTATCGGCTACAAAGCCTTTTAGGAGTTCACTCCAGAATCCACATTACTACATCACTACGTCACTAGGTTACTGCTATCAAAGCTAAAACAATAATAAACCAAAACCCCAGTGAAAGAATTTGCAGCGTTACATGCATATCAGAATGCTTCAACCCGTGTATCGGCTACAAAGCCTTTTAGGAGTTCACTCCAGTATCCACATAACTACATCACTAGGTTACTGATATCAAAACTAAAACAATAATAAACCAAAACCCCAGTGAAAGAATTTGCCGTGTGCGTGTTTCACAGGTGATAGAGCGATTATTGAATTTCAGGAGGCACACAAATATGATCAACTGATCAATCCAAATAGGTATTTTGGTTGAGAACAGATTTACGTGCTCTATGCATATCTCCTGAAATTCAATAATCGCTCTATCACCTGTGAAACACGCACACTACGCAGCTTAGTACAGATTCAAATCATGAACGCAAGCCAATTGAATAATAGACCCCAGAGAAAGAATACTTATTTACCCCACTAATAATATTGAATAATATTTACCTATGTATCATCAGCGTTTCATGCATATCAGAATGCTTCAACCCGTGTATCGGATATAAACTGCAAGTATCAACATCGGCTATCACTCCAGTATCCACATTCACTACAACTCGACGCTATCGGCATCACTAGGTTACAAATAAACAATAATAAACCAAAAAACGCAAATGTTGGCACCATAAATCGGGCCATACATCGGGAATGGTTTGATTTACGGACCTGGGGAAGGGCTCATTCGATTCAGGGCTCACTTGACTTTTTTTTAGGTTTTTAGGGATTTTACAAAACTTTGACAACCCTTAAATTGCACTTTAAATTAAGTGAGAGAGCTGGCTCAAGAATTGGGGCGTCGTCGGACCAATATTGATTTTTCCTGAAAATTTCAGATTTTTTGCTTCAGCCGTTTGGGAGAAATCGTGCGTACGGCGGACGGACGGAAAAATTTGTATTGCAAATTCGGATTCTACACCCTTTGTAACGTAAACCATGAAATTTTCAGAGGGGGTTAGAATTTTTCTTCAAGAGCGATTACAATGGTTTATTATTGAATAATAAATCAAAATACATTGATGTAACAATAGGTAGGTTGAAACTTGCATCAAGCGCAACATAATAGGTACAACCGATAAGCACTATCAAATCGATGTTAATGATCAACTTTTAAAGTGATATGTGGAGGATGCAGACGAGGTGTAATGTTACCAATGTGTGGTAGGCAAATTTAGAAACCAAGTAAATATTTGAGATTTCAACAATCGACAAATCCATTTCACTTAACCAATATGATGAATTGAGAACCATGGGAGACGATGTTATCACATCCTTCTGTAATTTGCAGTCAATTGTGCCTCTTGTTGAATAAATGATTTATATTTACTATTTTCATTAATAAGCCTTTGAAGCCGTATAGCAAACGTTCTTTATAACCCCTTCAAAGCCTATCACTTCACGTTTCAAGAAGAGTAGATTCAAAATCAGCAACGTCCGTTCGCTGTAGGGACTAAGGACTAATAAAATGACTCAAAATTGATGGATTTTGATAGATGACACCGACAGGCTGGAGGAGTTGATTTAATTGCAACCAACAGGTGCACCAACTTTCAAAGATGTGGAGGCACAAACAACGGTTCATGTTTTAGAACATGCTTATTTACAGGAGGTTGGATTAAAGAAATGACACAAACACGGCAAAGAATAAATATTTTAAGAGAAAATCTCAAATTAACTTTGTACCACAGTAAATTGAAATCCGTTATTTCGCACATGGCCTCAGCTTGTTTTCCATTTGGTCCAAACTTCTAGCTGATCTGACAAGGAAAATATCATTTTTAGTGGTAAAAATATTGAAAATGTGTATAAAATTATATTTTTTAAATCCAAATTTTTCATTTTGATAGATATATAGTATACTCTTAACATTATTTTAAAAGGTACATTCTACAATTGAATAACAACCGATGACCGAGTTGGATAGTGTAACAGTGTGGCCCAGCTGGGAGTTGGTTTTTACATATAATTTTTAAAAAGTACCTATAACACTATATTTACACCTTTTTTAAAATTTTCAAAATTGACATACACTCACTGACTTAAAAAATCATGTCATGTTGTAAAACTGACTCAAAAAGCGCCTGGTAAATATTAATGTTTAGTTCTTCTGATGGAAATTTGATTCTATACAGAGTATTATACTCTGTAATAGGCACATTTACGTAGCTTTTGATACAAACTTTGAATGTGGTCCATTTCATTTAAGAATCAAACGTCCCTCCTAAATAAACTAAGCTATTAACTTTTTTGATTTTCGAACAGTCACACGGTAAATCATTGCAGCTGTGTAATGTCAAAGGGTAACTCCATGTTGCCTAATCCATGAAAACCGATTCCGTAGCAAAGATGGTAAGCTTGTGGGTATTCATCCATTTTCCAATCGCCCTCAAGTCATGTCATGTCAGGTCATGTTTGACCAGAATTTACTAGGGCAACATCTTCAGCAAACATGTAGGTAGATGTTCCCGGGTTATTTTTGTGAAGCAAGTTCATTAACATATAGCGAAGAAAGCTCAATTGAAGTGCCTTGCGAACAGCCATATTCGCGGATTAAAGCATGATTTGGCAGTCTGGAAAAGTTGTGGTGAGGGGTAAAAATAATGAAACTTTGTGGAATATTTTGAAGCGTTTTTTGAAATGTATATCATTATTTCATTCATTCATTAAGAAGTATGTTACCATTTTAAAACCATAATGACCCGGAACCCAGATCCACAGTGAACCTCCACGTCTCATTTCCATTGTCGCGGCAGTGACCCTACTCCCTCCAAAGCGAAGGGGAAGATGAGGTCACCACGCTAGAGTTCCCACGTTCGCCCTCCGAAGAAAAACCCCTCAACATCCGACAGCGTTTCTTCCCGGTAAAACAACATCGAGCCGGAATGCCGCCGGTTCTCCCAACAGTGCGCAGTAAACCCGGAGGATCTCTCCGCTTGTTTGTCATCCCGGGATGTCCTTACACGGGGTTAAGTGGTCCTTACAAGGGATAAAGTGCAAACAGACTCAACCCTCACGTATGGCCTCTTACCGGAGAAAAACTCATGCCATCATAATTCACAATATTCACGTTCAAATATCTTCTTATTTTAGGGTGTGTAACGAGAGTTTGGATCTAGCGACATCGATGTTTGAAAAATCCACCATCGATGTCAACAGAAACATCGAACAAACACATCGATGGTTTTTTCAAACTCCAATAATCTGTGTTTTAAGCAGAAAATAGGCATTAATGGCAGTTTCTGGTACTTGCTTGCAGATTCGAATCCACCTGGATTGAAATGGCAGGCAGTTGCTCTGGCTTTTGAGGAACCGAAATATTTGCCATTTTGCATCGTACTTTGTCTTCAGATGCCCGAATAGGTTGGTGGTATTCCCACTTGTTTTCAACAATCGTTGACACAACCCGCATTTGGCAGAGTTACCGGCAGTTCTTTCAAAAAATGTCCAAACATCACTCTTGAGAGGCATCGCTAGCTTATGCAAAGAAGAGAAACCGGAAGAATAAACGGACTGTATCACACGAAACTATTGTTGAGGTTGTTTTTCTGAGTGTGTCAAGGAGCTTGAGCTCCATGTAGACATATTTGTTTTCTTATGTGACGAGAGGGAAGAAGGTGTAGAAGGCTGACTTGCGGGTTTATGGTGGGGGGAAGAAGAAAAGAAGAAACATCGATAGAATTGCAAGTATAACATCGATGTAGAATGCCGGCTCTGCTGTGAAGAGGCGGAAACAGCAGAACACATCCTCTGCAACTGTCCTGCCGTTGCATCAACTAGATTCCGGCATTTCGGAAAGGGTGCCCTGACAGCCACTGATATTGCCTTGGAAACACCTGAAAACCTCTCAAGCTCTGTGAACAAAGAGGTTGATAAAAAGGTTTGGAATTAAAAATAGGGACAGCGTCACAATAGATCCTAGTGGTCTCAGTAACCAGGGGCTCCTCCCATCCCTTTAAAAAAAATATAAAAAATTAAAAAAACATCGATGTCAAGAAAACATCGCACACGAAACATCAATGATTAGAGAAAAACATCGATGTTTTCAAAACATCGACATCGATGTCGCAGCCCAGGATGGATCTCGCCTAGGTATTGCGTCTCTTCCCCTTTCTGGTTATATTCTTCTCTTCCTATTCAAAGATCTACTGGTTCGTTCCAAAGCTTTTGATCATTCGGCGTTCCTACGATTGCCTTGCTGTTTCTAGATGAAAAATCTGCGACACTATTGAGTTTTCCTGATGGGTAAAATCGAATCGGAGTACCTCGACTCTCCATCTACCGATTTTGCGTCGTATGTAGGTGGAAAAGCGAGTGCCCTAGGTACTTCGGTGTTAATTCCATTACTTTAATAAAAGAATATTATAATAATTGCTATTTTTCTGGAATAAAATATATATACATTTATTTGTTTTGGGAGAAATACGGTTTAGAAGTTATAGGAAGTAATTTCAATAATGATCCCTAACTATTTTTGATGTTTCCATTTTGTATTTTAGTCATTTTGAGGTAGCAGACAACAATTTATTACACCCTGGGCGAGGTTCTGACGGTGGGCTCCAGGACTAACTTACTAAGCTGAAATCAAGTCAGGATTCATTTCCGTTTGGATAAGGAGGGAACAACTTGAACGATCTTATCATGAGCCCTTCAGAGTTTGGAGGTCGATCGGATAACTTTCCCCAGACGATCTCGAGTTGCGAGGTAAGTAATAATAATCGATCGGATGACCGCGACCACATTTCCAACGTAAGAGCCCTCCTAGAGGGGCTGCACCGTGGGGCCCTTTCTCCTCCCAGCTCACGCCAAGTCGTGACGGCAACTGATGAGAGTGAAATGAAAAATCCTAGGCGACCGTTAACGTGTCATTGTCCAATGAATACATCGTGCATCAGCATTGTACCTACGTCCTCACTAACAACTATAATTTATTGAATTGTATTTCACCAAATTTTGAAGTAGTTTATGTGATTGCAAGACGTACATCCTGACAGCGAGTCCCAAAATAAAGAGCCCTAATAATCTATTCTCTCATAACCAGCCGATTGATCTAGATTTAATTCAGTTATCTCTTGTAGTTATCTATTTTATCATCAGCTATTTCCGAAAGATAACTCCCATTTTGGACGAACTCCCCTTGGCCCCTCAATGCGAAACATCCAGAGAGCATACATGCTTTCTGGAGCAGACGAATAGCTTCTTTTATTCCGTAAGGGTCGAGAGGAACGCCTAATCCACGTCCAGGATCTACTGTAATACTATCCTAATTTCAGTTCAAAACCCTTCTAATAACCTTTCGATCGTTAAAGTGATGAAGGTTTTAAGGCGTTCCTTGACAATTTGGTGAAGGTTCTCTTCACAATGTTGTGTTGTTGTTGATTCAGCAGGGGGACATTTATTATACTGAATATGATTGATTTCACCATTCAATTGTCCTTGTCTTAGCCATTTTGACAACTATAATTTGCATCTTTAAGAACTGTAAAATCAAATCTGGCGCCTGTCGAAAACTTCGTGGGTTTTAGCAGCCGAAGGGTGTTTCATAATTTGAAAGAAATTGTGGTTTGAAATTCAAACGATCTCAAACGAAGAGGTGGGAGTTACGTGAATTTGTTACGCAATGCTTAAATCTCTCGTTCTTTTATTTAAACAAGGATATAGCGCGGAGAAGAGAGAGGTCCTTGACCCGTCTTGGAAAAGAGAAGAAAAACGTGCCTTCAATAATCACGTTAAAAGGTGACGGTGCGTACTCGCGTACCGACCTGATTTCGTATTCAAACACGAGAGTGCCAACCTCGATTACAAGTCGTGGAGCTTGGGAGTACCTGTTATTAGGTACTGACGGGGCGTTTCCCATTGTCGTTCAATGTAATCTGACTTGCGTGCGTGGAACGTGTTGAGGTTACCTCACTGGAGTTAGGTTAGGTACCTTCGGGAAGGTTACCTCTTGGGTTACCTCATGTGGAGCAACTTCCTCGTGGACAGGGAAAGTGTGAGCCGCGGGTAAATTGCTGGGAAGTTTTGAAGGGTGCCAAAGCGAAAAGGTTGAGAGCGTTTTGTTTTGTTTATGTGATTGTAACTAGACATTGTAATTGCGATGTTAAGAAAAAAAGTCTGCCAGGGTGTGGCACATTGCTTCTTCGGTAACATGGATGGAGGATGGAGGGTTTGGGATCAAGGCGATGGAGTGGGGTCTGGCGAGGCGACGGGTTTTAGATCATTAGAGGCTGTTAAATTCTATATGGGTGTGAAATCACAGAGTTTGTCATTAGTTAAGGAAGATGAGCAATTCGAATTAATGCATGTAGACTTCGAGAAAGCTGTCCATCAAGCCATCGCAGACACGTTTCCTGACTGTCAAATCTACGGAGGTACGTTTCATCTGTTACAAGTTTGGTACCGTCGATTCAAGCTAAATAAAGTTTTCCTTTATTTAGTGGCTTCGTTGTTTTTTTTTGCGTTGAGCTTCCTTTCGCCTGATTTGGTTTATAACGCATTCACCAGTTTAATGCGAAATGCCCACACGGAAGTTATGGAATTCAGCTATTTTACGCGCACACCAATGTAATTATTACATTGAAGAGGACTGTTCGTTTCCCCCGCAACTTCGGGCCTCTGCTCCTTCTGAAAACACGCTTAGAACGACAAATGGTACTGAAACAGCACACAGCGACTTTAACGAATAATTTTATGCTCCCCACACCAACATCCATCTCATGATCTCCGTATTAAAAGAAATTCAAGTGGAAATCGAGTTGAAGATAGCCAGAGTAAACAAAGGTACCCTCAAACCTAACTTGAACTAATTAAATTAAAAATAATAACTCAAAAGTAATTGTTTAACCAACTTAAACTAGTAAATTAAACTCAAAATTAAATAACATTCAGACAAACATGAAAAATTATTTTGTGTAGGGACTGTCTGCTTGCCTAAGAAGACTACCAGAGACATGCTCGAATATTTAAATCATGTGTGGAAGAAATAAAACGGCAAGAACTTTCTTGACTACCTCCTCAGCATGGGGCTTAAGAGTGAGCAGTTTGCAAGACAAGTAATGGGCGACAAAGAAAATACGACGAATGGAATCATTCCGACTTGTAGTACTCGTAGTTACTAAAATCGATCAAATGCACGCAGTTCAAATGTTTTTTCGTGATCCCAAACCCGTTCGTCTGCCTAAACCGAATGACCCCCAACCCGTTGCGTTGTTGCCCCAAACCCGTTCAGTTTCCGCCCCATGATCCCAAACTTGAATGTATAGGCACTAAATCGTTCGCATCGAAATTGTGTATACCCATGTCAAGAAAAACACGAGTTAGTAGCAGCAACGTAGTCTACTTCCAACAAAGTTAAAAGAGTTACAACGTTAAACCGATTTCGACGCTTAGGTCTTCATCAGTAACAGAAAAATAACTGAATGCACACAACGAGAAAATAGTGATGATAGGGACAATATTCGAGAAAAACAAAGGAAATTAATACAACAAACCTAAGAAAAATTAAAGTAGCTTTGCCTTTTCATTTTTACATTTCTTTCATTTTCCTTAGGTTCGTTGTATTACCTTTATAGGTTTTTTCCAGAAATTGTTCCAACCCCCCTATCGTCTCCTCGACAAATAGAATCCTATCTCCTTTCACTTTCACAGAAAGCACATGATTGGATGTTCCCCACACCTCTTGACCAGTGGGATTGAAGCTCCCCCTCACCAGTCACCGTGCAACCACTGTTTTCTCGAATGGATATCCAGTTATTGTTGTGATGATGACTAATTCTCCCAAATTAGTTTAACGTTGTAGCTCTCAACTGTTGAGGAATTAGACTATGTTTCTTCTAGAAACTCTGTTTTTTTGTGGATGAGTTAATCAAAAAAATATTGTAAATACTTGACTTATAAAGATTCCTAGAATATACCTTGTAGAATATAACCTTGTTGAAACAAATCAAAGAACAAGATATACTACCGTAAACATCAACGCTTTCAAACTGGTGAGTCAATTTGTATTGAGAGTGTGTCAAAATAATTATACCTAATAACGATACGATAGTGTTAAAATTGATTTGAGATTTATTTGGCCTATCCCGACTAACCTCGGAATTTCAGCGAGATCGGACAACCAGAACCGAGGTAAATGATACGCTAGTGCGGAGTAAAGAGTGGATTTCTAATGGATTAGATTTCTAAGATCTAATGGAGTAGATTTCTAAGCCATGGAATCCATCACGGCAGATTACCTTCTTCACCACAACCTAACTGTACGGAAGCATTCGATGAAAAGGCATTGAGTTCAAATCTGAGATGGGTGACAATCATTTTCCACCCGAAACATTTTTCTACGTTTACTCGAAGAAAGATAAAAATACACGACAACCAGTACGTTAACAAAAATCAAGGTTTCATAGAACCTATGGAACAATTTAAGGAATAAATGAGGTTTGGTAACTAGGTTACATCAGTTCTTTGTGTTCCCTCTGTCATAGTTGGTAAATACTAGAGAGGTGGAATATGGCTTGATAGTGAAAAACTGGGCTAACTCCATAGAGTTTGTCATTTTTACAGGGTTCCTTTAATAAAATCCCTAAGCTAAGTGAAACGTTATACCATGAGTATCGAGTTGTCATTTCATTTTTATCCATAGCACACTGGGACTAATCAAATTTGCTAGGTGACCTGCAAATAATTTCATAACCGTCCGAATCCATGAAACTTCTTGCATGTTTGTTTATTACACAGTTGTTGAATACGATTGTTTTGCGGCTATTTCTAACAACATTTTATTTCAAACTGTAATACTTTTTAATTATATATTCTTATTCCGTGTTTGGCAAATAAATCTGTTTGGGACAAACTCTGGATCATGTTGAGACAGTTGTTCGTCGAGTCGTCTTGGTTGCATCGAATGAACTGCAGATCTCTGACTATTCAGCAACCTACTGCAAGTAGTTCATAATATTTACTTCTATTGTCAATCAATTACCTATAATGATTGGATTAGGTCGGGCAGGAGAGGTTGTAAACACTATGGCGTGACTGAGTTCTCAATGAATCCCCCTTTGACTCTGGAGGTCTCCGGCCATTACCTGTCCTCTCCTTGAGAAAAGGAAGCGACTTAAGTAGCTTTACCCGCTCACCAAAGATAGCGCTTTACCGTAATGAATTAATAAGGTCGGGACCTATTGAGGAGTTGAAAAGCCGTTCGTTAAAACCATCAAGAGAATTTCAACGTGAGAGGCATTGCATGGGATCGGATTTAAGTCAAAGAGGGAGGCGGGCGAACTCCGAACCGCTTTGAAGACCTAACAAACCGAACAAAAGCACGAAACGTCACTCTGCGATAGGGGAAAAAAACCATTTCCTTCTGCATGCTGGAGAATTGAATTACAATCTAACAGTACCGTTCCGGTGCTGGGGAGATTTGTTTATTGTTTAGCTCTCTTCCAGAGAGGTCACACAGACAGAGTTTTGCCTTTCGGGAAGAACAATGGAGTGGAGAACGGCACGGCAGACCGCAAACTAGCGATCCGAAAGGACTGGCTCGGTTTCCGAGGGGGTTCCGACAGACCGGCGATCCCCTTAAGGATCCTTGGAGTATGAGGTTTTGTCAGTTCGTCACCCAATGTGAACATTGTAAAAGGTAGTCCAACCAACGAAATCCATTTCCTGGAGTAGCAACCTGACTTCTTGGATTACAAGGATGGGAGCGATTAGGGTAGTTTGATTTATTCTTCTGGATTACAGACAGGTTGGCAGAGTTTCACGAATGCTCACGTCCACCAATTTTCCCAATTTAATTGGATTCGCACGAAGATATGTAAATGTCAAACTGATTAACTGCCATCCAAATTGAAACCGTGTTTGACATCCTCAATATCACGTTGCAATACGATTCTCAAGGTTTAATATAAACGTTGAATGCGTATAAGCTGCAGTTACTTAATTTGATACGAAAACTAATCAACACATCCGACTACCGTAAACATTTTCAGAAAATTCGTCAGTTACATGCGTGGCACATAGACTATGACTTGCAGCAGAAAGTCGTTAATATTAATTAGACGATACTAGAGGAACTTAATTTGGTCATTGTGTTCTCGAGGAACCTTATTTGACCAATTCTTACCATCGTTCTAGCATGAAGAACAGCAAAGGAAATTGTGGTATCTTATTCTGGTATTTTGTTTGCAGTCAACATTTAAAATTGTTATGACTTTTCCAACCATTAATCAGGGCAAATGGATTGTAAGCAGATCAGCTCTGCGTTCGAGTAAAATACGTCGTACCCTTAGGGGATTCTACTATTGAGTAAACATCCTATCTCGCGCAGATTGTTCAGTCTGTAGGTGGCGAGGCAGCTGATTTAGCTCTTTATCTGGATTCTTTCGACCTTGACCTTCTCCCATATGTTTCCTCCGCTCAATTCGTGTCTATCCGCCCACCTTACACTGACTAACAGACTCCCTCATGTGGGATCTTCCCTTGTTTTCCGTAAATAACCTCGATTGCTAAGTTATGCAGGTATCTTTGCATGGGTAGCGTCAAGGATGTACTTGTAAACTACTTGTAACACCACAGCGCATCCAGAGCCCCCATGTGATTCAACATCACAGATATTTGAAACCCTCATTTCATATTGAAACCCATTAGACTTCTTCTATTTTTCGACACGTTTCAATATGTCCGTTTTCAACAAAAATTAGCTGGCATACCATTTCATACAGTCACATCAATGGTTTGGACGACTTGGAGTTTTACTCTAAGGAATCGAATGGTTCAAAAGGTGCAGAGCATCGACTGGCAATTTCAGTTGTGATGTAGGCAACCCCAGGTATCCCTTCAAGGTTCATCACAGGAAGTTGTTAAATGTTTACGACTTGTTTATGCGGGTGCATGAACTCCGTTTTAGTTCGCGGCAAAGCCTCACTGTAGCACTCGAGTATTCAATAAAACTCCATCTGGATCCTCAACTCATTACTTTGAACCCACGTTCATTTCTGGCGAGAGTTCTGATTTGTTCGAGAAATCCGAATAATAAGTCCACAACTGTTGTATTATAGAAGGTGTTTATTTTGAGTTTATTATCGTAGTTAATTATTTGGCAGGATGTTTGTTGAATTTGTGAACAGATCTCGTAAATGTCATCGCACCAGAGTGACTTTTCATCACATTAATTTAGTAGATTTACATTTCTCAATCATCAAACTTTGTTATTGACAAAGTGAACTTCAAAAACAGAATAAAACAATCTGGTACTCCGCCGTCCAAAGCTATGCCAGAAATCTCGTACCATTGACTTTGATGGGTGCAACTTGTCAAAAAACATTGTGAAAAACGCTGCAAATTCTTTCACTGGGGTTCATTATACAATTGGCTAGCTAGCAACTTAATTTATAATGAAGTAATATCACTTTTTGTGGTTCATAATTCATTATCTAAGACCACTACAAGTCACAAACACTAATTAGCGTCCGGTCACAACTAGGTCCAGCGGCTTGGTCCTCTTGAGTCGCCGTACCTCTTTTTGTCCAGGGTATACAGAATTTCGAGATTTTGCAGTGTCTGTGCAGCCGAATTTCGTGATCCGCTGCAATTCTTTTTATTGCGTCTCTCACCATTTCCACTTTGAGGTCGCGGTGGAGATCAGTTGTCCTGATATACCAGGGTGCGTTGACAATACTCCTTAAGATTTTATTTTGGAGTGTCTGGATAGTGTTTCATGATTTGAATTTCTGCTAAGCTTTGGAGTGTGCGTGTTTCACAGGTGATAGAGCGATTATTGAATTTCTGAAGATATGCATAGAGCACGTTAATCTGTTCTCAACCAAAATACCTATTTGGATTGATCAGTTGATCATAATTGTGTGCCTCCTACTACTTACTACATCACTAGGTTACTGATATCAACACAGAAACAATAATAAACCAAAATAACGCGAATGTGGGCACCATAAATCGGGCCATAGATCGTGAATGGTTTGACCTACGGACTAGCGGAAGGGCTCATTCGATTCCTCATGGAAAGTTCTTCAAAAAGAGTCAAAATTTAGGCCGCCTTGACTTTTTTTGAGGTTTTTAAGGATTTTACAAAACTTTGACAACCCTTAAAGGGCACTTTAAATTAAGTGAGAGAGCTGGCTCAAGAATTGGGGCGTTGTCGGACCAATGTTGATTTTTCCTGAAAATTTCAGATTTTTTGATTCAGCCGTTTGGGAGAAATCGTGCGTACGACGTACGGCGGACGGACAGAAAAATGTTTATTGCAGATTCGGATTCTACACCCTTTGAAACTGAATGAAATTTTCAGGGGGGGTTAGAATTTTTTTTCAAGAGCGATTACAATGTTTTATTATTTAATAATAAAAAAAATCTGAAATTTGAAAACGTTCAATGTAAATATGAACAGTTTATTATTGTTAAAATGAATCCAGGTTAAAGATTCGAATGACAACACGGGGGTCACTCAATCCATAAGTTGGATTGATAAGTTTCCCTACAGCTCTGTATGATGCTTCAGCGACCTCATTCTGAGGCAATTTCTGCAGACAACAATGCGGCCAACAGTATTCCAACCTGGTGAAGATGATATCGAAATGCTGTACTTCCTTTCTCACTAGCGACCAACGTACAGACAAAACACTTTTTGTTCTATACAGTTTAATTGATTCAATTACCTGCCTGCTCACTTCTATCCACCGTTATCCAGCCTTGAAGCAAGAAAAAATCTGTGAAGCTAAAAGTGAAATTCTTGAAGGTGATCAAGTACTAGTCTTGTTTTTTCTACCATAGTGTTAATTGTGTCGAAGAGAATAATGTTTAGATGATGGTTCATAGAAGTAAATAGGTAATAATATAATGTTATCTGAGGCTGTGAAAAATTTCCTTTAAAAACAAAAATCTCCACGATCTTTACTAACTTTTAGTTTGATATTTAAGGATTTCCACAGTATTTCGGCGGGTCGAAACCCATCGATGACTGAGGAATTTCGTTTTCTGGAACTCCAACTCCAAGCCTAATTATTCGTTCCCTAAAGACCTTGAATATTTTCACTCTGTCAGACAATTATAAACCTTTGAGAAGCAATTTGCACCACCCACGTATTTTCAATTTAATCTTCATACATCGCGCTCATTTCAGTTCATTCTCTACGCTGAACAATTCAACTGATGTAAGGTAACACTCTGACGTAGGATTCTCCAAGTACGCAAATTTCAATTTTGCTACAATCGTTTCCATGTAGCAATGAAATGGCATTACGATACAAGAGACAGCAATTAAAGCATGCTTACAATTTTTTGGACATACGCAGTATATGGAGGGTTTAGGCAATTCTCGACAAGAACACCAAACCGAAGATTCTTCCATTGCTCATAGAAGTGTGAGCACCTTGGACCCTCTTACAATCAGATCATGTCCAGGAGCATTGTTCTTTTTGAGATTGCTCATTTCTTTCTTCGGATTGCCTTAATCAGGAATTATCTTATCTTTGTGAGTACCTCGTACCTATCTCGGGGAGCGCTGAGAGCCAAAGAAGCGTTAAAAGGAAGAACGAAACTTTTTTTTTGCTCTCGGGCCGTGAAATCGATTAAGGCCTCTCGTAAGCGACTCGATTAGATTATCGTCTTTCCACCTGAAAAATGGTGAAGGTAATCAGGTAAGAGGGGTAAGGTAGTTGAAAAGGAGGGAGAGGGGAGTATCGTGGATCAGGTAATCAGGTAGGCTGAAGTGTGAACCGTAAAAAGTCTCACGACCGGTCGAAGGACGTGCGTCTCGTCGGTTCAAGGCATTTTCAAAACCGGCTGTTTAGAGGGTGGAACATTTAACCTACGAAGCTCTAGAAACTCACCCCAAAGACGACAGCGAAGGAACGCACCTGGCGAATCTGCCTTAATAAAAAAAAGAAGGAAAAAACAGGGGCAGAGGTTGTTCTTTGTGACTCTCCCAAAACAAAACAAAAGAAAAAAAAACTTCCTTCCTGTCCTTCACCTGCTGGAAAAAGAGAATCCGTCTTAGGCGGATGTTTTGGTTCATCATTTTCAAAAATGAGCTTTTGTAATCGACCAAGAAGCAATGTGTACGAAGTTTACGAAATGTGGGTCAAAAATCCAACATCGGTCCGGGGTGAGCTGGTAATCCAGGCAACTTGATCAATCAACCCTAAGCGATCATAACTAAGGATAAACTATAAAAAAATCGAAATCTCAGCTTTTCTGTTGAATTAAGCTATATTTTTGTCTTCCTAGTTCCCTGAATTGAAAGAGACTACCCGGGTTGCTGTGTGATCGCTCACCATTTGAAAACCTAAAATTACTTGCGTCGAATTTGAATGAGGTACTATAGACTTTGTCTAATACAGGGGTGAGTAGTACCCATGTGAGTAAATACCCAAAACAAATATTAATAATATCGTAAAATACATAAAAACGTTAGGTGACAGTTTGAAGTCAACAATTTTAAATTTGTGGTCTGGGACCATCTACAAGTTATCTAAGCACCTTCTAAGGCTGTTCAATATGTCTCTTTAAACCCTACATTGCTATTTTTTGTCCTTTGGATGAGGGAACAGAACATTTTTCCGATTATTTCTTCATTAGAAATAGACTCAAGTATATCTTTTTCTGCAGATGCTAGCATTAGATTCAACAACCATGACCCTCCCATAGCTGATCTGAGTGTGGTCTTCATAATTTTAACTTGACTTATTGCTCGTTCCACGGAACACTGTTTCAATCAACTCTAGTCCCCCCAATTTTTTTTGGAACCCCCCTGAAATTTCAATGACGCAGTCTGCGCCATAGCCCCCCGTGTGGGCACCCCTGTCTAATATATATTGATATGTGATTTCCGTAAAAGTTATATCTAATACAGAAACAATAAACCTCTGTGTAATAATTTGCACCGTTTTTAAACCATTGTCTCTCTTAAAGACTTCCCATATTTGGATTATTTTGCTACAGTCCACCAAAGTAGCAACAGCTTCTGAAAATTAAAGTGGGCAATAGAAAAACGTGACGCATGCGCGTACGCTTTATTCCTCCTGATTCATTTCCGATAGATGGACGATTGTCTATTGGTTAACCAGCACAAGCCTTGTAAATTTCATCACAATCGGCCCATTGTAAAGAAAGTTTTGTTTGTGTCAACCAATTTCAATTTTGCGCTTGCTTAATAATTCCAAGCGGGAGTTGAAATAGATGATAATTTTGTTTCCTTGAAAATATCAGATCGTCACAACTAGTTCGATAAATGAGTGGTTTAAAAAACTGTAATTTGAAAAGTTTTCATCAAATAGTGTCATCACACTTGACACGAGATACGAAGTATCAAAATCAAAAGTAGTATCAAAATTCTTGATGAATATTAATTAATTAAATTATTGATTTATTTAATTAAATTATAGCCATCAAATTGTGTAGCATTCGCCTTTACCCATGAATTAAGCTTTTTAGGTTTTGTTTTTACGGAAAAGTAGGATTTATGACGTAGTCTTCAGAGTGTGAAGCCTCGCACCAGATGAGCACTAGAACTACGGAAAGTAGTAAGATGCCCGTCGCAGTTACCGAAAGAAATCAGACATTGCACCTTCTAGCTAGTGGTTTAGTAGTACAGGATACCCTACACCTTGGAACACCAAAGAGAAGGAGGAATTCGTGCCGACAAATTTGTGGACAATTAAGGTTATAATTAAAAAGTGGTGTTGTGGTTCTGTCCTTAAGAACCTAGTTCGTTAGAGATCTAAAATATAACGGAGCTCCTCAAGATAATAACTACGTTGATAAATTGGCCCGCGCTTAAAACCCAGGTTTGCGTGACAGTTTTTTTGAAAAAAAATGAAATATTCGTGTCAGAATTCCGGATTTGTGCCAATTCCTGGAAAAGAATGACTTCGTCATCAATAAGTGAACTTGTTTTGCTTCTAATTATGGTTTTGCTGTGTTACTCGTCACAGTAGCAATGAATAACAGACATCCAACGAACCTGATTCAGTTGTAGTTTGTTTATGGTGCCAAGGTTCTCTCAACACAATATCGGTGGTTCAGACTTCAAAGGAAAAGAGTTTAGGTTGCGACCTCACCATAAAAGTTGAAGCTCGAGGCTTTTTGTTATGACTTTCGGAAACATGAACCCAAATCGCGAATGCATTTGAGTGGTCAAGGCAAACTAGTTTGCAGCAAAACAGGTGTGTATTCCAGACTTGGCGAGGGCCCGCGTCAGGACAATGGAACACTAAATTATTATGCGTGCCCCCTGACACTTGTTTGTTGGTTAGCACTTTCAACACAGTTCCCTCCTGTTTAAAAGTAAGTTTCAGGTGTGTAGTTGTTGAAGGCGTCACGTTTTGTGGGTAAACAGGTAACGCGTTGAGGTGCGGACGGACACAACACGGCATTGAGAATAAGTAACGATGTTGTTCTACTTGTTTTTCATTTTATGTTTTGGATAACCCAAACATGGAACGCTAACACCACCTCATATAACTGTGAATAATGAAAGAATTTTAACTTTCAAAGCATCCCGAAGAGTTGAAGGGGAGTTATGTAATCTGCCCGGAAACTGGATACCAACCTTATTTCTTGGGATCAAATCAAAAATACAACCGACAGATGTCTGTCTGTCACTCTGTCTGTATCAGTTGGAAAGGGTTATAATCTTCAGGAATGACCAGTGGTCGTTTTTCGTGTTTGGTTGCAATACTTGAGTCGACAGTGTATGATGTGACCATTTTTCGTATGCGAATAAAGTTGTCCCTTCAGTCTTTAATCATGTTTATTTTTGTACGATTCGCTCTTACATCGTAGGCTTCTTCAGCTAGTTTTTCTTAATTCTTTTTTCATAAACATCGGTCTTTCTAGTATTGTATATTCTTATGTCATCTATGGTGTTTGCATCGCCATCGACGTGATCAACAAAATTTTCATTTCTTATGAGAAACATCATCCAGCTAGTTCTGTAAATTTATATGTTCATATTGCAGCATAATCCATCAGCAAAGTAATCTGCTAAACCTAAATTATTTCTTATGTGCTTTCACAGTCATCAGTCTTGCCATTCTTTGCATACTTTATATTAATATTGCAGCTCAACATCACTTATTGAAGTACCATGGAAACAGCCCATCCTCCTCAGTCAACTTTTTGCATTGATGTTAGATTTCTGGAAGTTGAATTGCTTAACTTGATACATCTCACTACATGTTAGTTTAATTTGACTAGGATGACTAGATTTATGTTTCATTAGCTATTAGTTTTTCAAAATTTTTAAGAGGAGGAAAGACTTTTTGGAGGTTGAGGATCATCTGGATCCAGAATTTTCGTTAAAATTGGTTTGTTACGGCTATTTGTGTGTGTGTGTGTGTGTGTGTGTGTGTGTGTGTGTGTGTGTGTGTGTGTGTGTGTGTGTGTGTGTGTGTGTGTGTGTGTGTGTGTGTGTGAGAGAGAGAGAGAGGGGGGGGGACGAGAGAGTGAAATAATTTATTTAGCCACCAGGGCCATGGGCATTTATTAACAAAATAAATGTCACATCTCGGCGTAGATTTAGATCTTGGAAAATTATAAATTAAATATTATCGTCGTAGTATCCTGTTTTCAATCTTGTACCAATGAATCTTCGCCATAAATTTTCAATAATTTATCCTAATAATGTTTCTTAAAGTTGATAATTCTTCCACTTATATCAAACAATTTACAATCTTTGTTGAAAATTTTAGTTCCCTGAACTAGAAAAGACCGTTCCGGTGGGCTGGAATCTTCATTATTCTTCTGGAATAGAAAATTGTGATTGTGGGGAAAATAAATGTTCATCCTCCGAGAGTGAAAACAATGTTTCTTAGACTCGGAAGCAAAATAGTCCTTGAATGCAAAGAGCTGATATTTGGCAAAGTTATCACAGCATGAGAAATTATTACGCAGTAATCAATCACGAAGCCTCCTCCTTAATAATTGTAAGATTATACGTCAAAACATGAGGTCGTCCGGCCTTGGATCCAATATTTTTATTTACTGCCAAGGAGGATATTTATTTACGGTGAACTCATGTTTTGCGAACTATGGCTCATCTAATAACAGAGAAATCGGTGGTTCTGTGACAAGTCACATTCTTAGTCGCCATTTACGCCTTAGTGATCTCATCAGACGCTTCACAATGATAATTATTTTGAGCTCCGCAGAAATCAATATCGAATGTTCCTCTCGGCGTCCTTGAACGCTAATTTTCGCTCGTAAACCCCAACTCACATTGGGCTCCAGTTGAAAAAACCCGGACTAAATTTTATACGAATATTGATTATCATCACATATCACATTTGATTAATCAAAGGACACATTGAACAGCGCAAGCACGCAGCTTCCTCGTATATGTCACTAACATGGATTTCTAGATAATGTGGGTATATTTGAGCGATAAAAATGAATTTTAGAATCGAGTAGAATCTCTTTCAGAAGCATGAAACGCTTGTTTTCATCTAGTTTAAACAAGTTTTAATTCTCTACAAAAAACAGGAGGGGATTTGAGGATAATCAACGTTTGAATACTTGGCGGGTGAACATTGACTTTGAATACACTAGTACCGGGTTAGATTTGTTAACGTTTCGAAATCTTTATCCTCAGATCACTAGTGTTCTACTAGTGCATCTTTAGAAGATTTGACTATTGACAGTCCATTCTAACAGTCGAGACGACAAAACAGTAACTTAGAACGAATTACTGAATATTTGTAGAGTAGCCTAGGGAATTTAGAAATCAGTAGACAGGATTGCCACTACGGCTCAAGTCGTCATGAACCAAAGGTGCTAATTAAAATCTCCAAATTTGGTTCATATCCTGACGAGTAAAACGGGACTTTTCCGTAAAATTATGACATCAATAGTATTAATTCACATCAAGCTTGCAATAGATTAAACTATTAAAAAAAATCGCTTACTTACTCCATTAAAATGTTTTAATCTTGGGAAGATATACAAAATATATGATTGTTACAACAACTCACGAGACAGAAAAGCCGCTCGATACGTTCCTGCAGACCTCAAAAGTGAGCCGACATGTCGCGCATTATATTTTACAGCGGATGGAATACTGATACTACTTCGTTGAAATCGTTGGAACGTTTTATCCGACTATTCTAAGAATTTGAGCAAGATCGAACCACTAATGCCTGAGAAATTATGCTTTGGTGTAGGTAAATGAGAACCGGTACTTTAAATAAGATCACATGTGGAAGAAGCTTGTTCCACGGATTTCAGGTTCCCACAAGCGCAACACCAACTGATGATATTATCGTGATTTGAGATTATTAAACCCTTATTCTCCATCCACCCCCTGAATAGTCCCATGACAATAGTCACTTAAAAGTGATGCAATAACTTGATAGTTACTTTCTTTTGGCCATTCGAGTTGTAGCTAAGGTTTGAATTGTGATAAATGAATTAAATAACTTATACTGAAAATAGTACTTATATAGCATTAGAATCTGAAGAAATTCAACAAAAATTGTCAAATGCTGCAAATTATTACACAGAGGTTTGTAATTTTGTATTAGATAGCCGTTCTACGTAAATCACTACTGTAGGTATAACAGTCTGTGGGGCATTATCTAAACCCGAGTAACCGCCCCTTCCTATCTAGCAGTATCATTCAAGAAGAAAATACTTGGGCGTCCGCCAGCTATGCAGTCTAGATCAGACCTCCCGACAAACGGTCTACCGGACTGAATTTTTAAATGGTGGTCAAACGGAAGATCTTACAGCAACATGTGTGGTTTCATTCTACTCTCGGCACTGATTTCTACCTGAATCGAACAAAAGAAAACACCATTTTACATCGAAAGTTTTCAAGATTTCGATTGCTTTTCTTATAGGTAGTTTATTCCTTAAATAAAATCCCTTAACGTCGATTTAGGGTTTTTTTTTAGGCAAATTTCGTCAAATAAAGACAGATTTTAAATTTGAATATTGTAATGTAAGAATCTTAAAACGTAAACAAACAAACTTTTGGAGGATGGTTAAACTTCTTGTTGTTGCTCATGGTCCATTAGGTACGGAGGTTCATAATTGAAAAGAAGAAACCAAATCGACGGATATCTTGAAATAGCCGAATATCATTCAGAGCTTTTTGACATTTTCATGTCTTTGCTTTGGCACATAAACTGAAAAATCGTCACGAAAACTTGTTCACGCGATACCAATGTACAAAACTAACTACAAATCAATGAGACAACACGATCGCGAATTCAATTAAGTACCCACGGGTGGGCGGTTTCTTCTATGGCCCATTTAATTGATCTGCACGCCCCGCCGTGCAACGCACGGGTGAGATATGCCCAGTCATAAATATAATAAGAAAACACACATGAAATGTCCCAATGTGTTGCAGACTCGTACGCAAGAATTTGTCAACATCATGGAAGAAAAGGCTCCATAAAATTATGAAAATTTTAGCCTGTACATATAGTGCATGTCTGGGGTTTCTATTTCAGCTTTTTCACCTTTTCAAATCAAACCAGGTGTAGTGTAATTGGATTGCATTTACAAAACGCGGAGGTGACGGACGCCGCGGGGTGAAAGCCACTTCTCATTCGCCCTGTTGGTGAGTTGCTGCACCTGTGATGAGAAGTGAAATCCACATGCTGGACAAGACAAGGGTCCATCATCAGCCGTTTTATCTGTATGAAAAACCCAACAACTTCCTGGAGCCCGTGACGCAATCCCACTTTTGTCTGGAAGATTACAATTTTCTCGACCTCCTTTTTTCCCCCATATGGACCGTTCGTTTGTGAAATGAAAGCGAAATGGTGCGACAACGGAAAATTTCCATATAATTTTCTTTCATCTGTAACAAGATCGCATTAGATAGACTTTACGTGTAGGCACTAAAATAGTTGTATCAAAGCTTCCGGGGAACAAAACACGTTCTGAGATACCGGCATAACCTGTTGCCTTCCACTTTTGATCTTGTGTAGAGGCAACTGCTATCTTCAATTGATATTGAACGCCATATCGCCCATTAAATTTGAGCGAAATGGGACAAGACGGATAAGCAATTATACATCAAAATAAATTCAGATATCAGAGAATATCTTCCTCGAATGTCCGAGTAAGGTTTACCCATAATTGGGGTTAGATAAACGAGTATGATGATTCGATCCAAGGATAGTTTCCAGGGCACATGTCCAACTGTGAGGGAAACACATCTGTTGATTGTTCGTTGATACACATATTACATGAATTTTGATAAATTTTCGGCTGATGACAATAATTTTTGTACTTCCAGTGACTAGTACGGGTTATGTCACTGGTCTTGGTCACTCCTCTCAAATTCCGTACAGACAGAATTGGGGAGACGCATACGGGCTATTGGAAATACAAAACCTATATTTAGAGGTTTTTCTCAGGGTATCACAAAATTACCGGTCAGCGGACCTACGAGAAATAAAATTACCGCAAATTTGGTTTCGATTAGACGTCAATTTAACAAAATTCAAATTACTTTTGAATAAAAAAAAATACAAATTATTTGAGGGAAAAAAATACAAATTATTTGAGGAAAAAACTCGGATTTAATTTAAAAAACAAAAAAAAAAATCACGGGTTTTTGTAATTATCAACATTTTAATTGATTATTCACCTTTTTTTTTTACTGTACAAAAGGCATGTCAATATCATAAATAGTGTCGGAAAACACATACGTACCTAAAAAGTTTTAAATCATATCGAGCTGGGGATATGGGTCAAAAATCAGATTTGGGGTGTAATTGGGACTGAATTCTGTGCATAACTTTCTTTGAATCATAAAGGGTTGAGTTGAAGGGTTGAAATATAGGAAATCAGAATCGAAAAGTTTTGGAATAATGTTTTTTATGTACGATGTTGATAGACAACCTTTTAATAAATTCAGTGAGCCACAAACCTTCAAAAATCCATGTTTCCCGAACCAAACACTTAAGAGATACTTCGGCTGAAACAATCTTTCTCTTTTTAACGCTTTCAAATGAGATCTTAGTTTGAGTCTGGTGTGAATCAAAGAATATTTCAACAAAGGATCAGTCCGTCTCTGTGAACCGCTAAATCGGATGACAAAGAGACGACGACGGTGGCATTGAAATTATGAAAGGGAGCGACAGGCGACTGGGGGAGAAAAGTGCGAGTGACACTTGACAAGTGCTCTCTCGCCACAATGGCCACTCCAAGGTCTCCTTATCCTAAGATCATCAAACCTTCGCGCCTCTCCCGACGAGCTTTCTTTCACGATTGAGCTCACAGGGTGTCTATGGTTTTTCTTGAGAAATGACTCGTTGGGTAGAAACAATCACACCAATAGTAGCTTCCCTCCACCAGTTAGTAGCTTCCCAAAGACTTAATGAACACCAATGTGTGAATATGAGCTACTTCGCAAGAATTGATTTTTCCACTTCTATGTTGGAAAAGCGGAGACTCGGTTGAATCTGAGAGTGGAAGGTGCTCCCTTCGGGGAAAGTCAGGAATTCCCAGTAAGCCAAGTTACTTCACATATTGCTCCATTTGGATATCGTTTTTGGACGAAGACTGTGATTTATTCGGATAGTCTGTTGAAACTGATAAGTTTTCTTCTGGGTGTTGAAGGAATACCGATTCGGCCTTGGAAGAGGCAACTAGTCCATTTCATCACCACTTTGTTGTGCTTCCTAATAACATTATCTACACCGCTAAGTGCACGATACTTGTCAACAATTGTCTAACCTTGTTTGTTGGAACGGAGGAAAAGACATTGAATCACACAGGGCGCAGTCAGGAACTACCAGTAAGCCAAGTAATTTCACGATCCTTTCCTTTCACGATTGAGTTCATAGGGCGTCTATGGTTTTACTTGCAAAATGACTCGTTGGGTAGAGACAATCTCATCAATAGTAGCTTCCCAAAGACTAGATAAACACCAATGTGGGAAGAATTGTCCAGCCTTCTATGTTGGAAAAGCGGAGACTCGGTTGGATCTGAGAGTTGACGGTATTTCCTTCGGAGAAAGTCACGAATTCCCAGTCAGCCAAGTTACTTCACATTTTGCTCCATTTGAATATTGTTTTGGGACGAAGACTGTGCTAGATTCGGATAGAATCTTGAAACAGCTAAGTAATCCTCAGGGTGTTGCAGGAATACCGATTCAGCCTTGGAAGGGAAAACTAGTCCATTCCATCACTACTTGTCTGTACTTCCCAAAGACATTATGTACACTGCTAAGTCCACGATATTTTTCAACATTGTCCTCCCTTTTTTGGCGAAGTCAGGAACTACCAGTAAGCCAAGTAATTTCACATAATGCTCCTTTCGACAATTGTTTAGGGATGGAGGCTGTGGTGCATATGGATAGTTCCTCTTTCCCATCCCTTGAGCTAAGGCGAGTCATAAACCTGATCCGTATTAGCTTCATAAGCTCTCTCTGGGAGTAGCACATACATCGCCCCAGTACTCGGAAGGAGAAACTACTCAATTCCATCACCTCCTCGTTATTTGGTAGCAGAGAGAGATTATCACACTCATCCTCTAATATTGGCTTTCTTGACCTCTCCTTCCCCATGCACTATTTCACTGTTTCGCGATACAAATGGGCAGTTTTAGAATTAAAGTACGTTTACTTACAACTCGTGAGAGTCATGAAATTGTGTTGGTAGTTAATTGTAAAAATTTGATTGGGAAAAGGATAGAAAAATTAGGTAATTTCGTATGAAGAATTTACGGGACACCCTGACATTATCAACGTTAATTCTTAAATACCCTCATTCTAGACGTGCAGTGTCCACCACTGTTCCTCTTGATCATAATGGGGAAATGATTTAACTCTAAAAAGTGGTATATTAATGTTTTTAGTTTTTTTCTTCAGTTCCACTAGCAATTTCTCCGGCGCCTGCAACACGTGACGCCTTCGCAACTACCAACAGCGCGTGATTAGTCGCATGCGAAATCGCGTGCGTTTAGATCTGCAATTACACCAGACCGGCAGTCTCCATGAGAACCGGATTTTCTGGTCCGAAAGGGAAAACTATCAGCAGAACACAGTTTCATTTCCAAATTATAATATTTATGTAGAATCTACACGATGAGGAGTGTAAAACCTTCAATTCGGCATGCATTTAACTTGTTTCGTTGATATTAGTCATTGTTCAACTGCAATTATCTCATTGATATTTACTTGTAATGTTCCTGATTTAGTGAAATGCCTCAATGGCCGAAATAAATTATTATCTTAACGTAAGCACAAACTGGTGTGACAGATATATTTAGCAACCTTATCCAGTTTGAACGCTTTTAGACATTTCTGGTAATTTTGGTCAATATTTAGAAATGTTGTAATCAGAATATAGAAATGAGAAAGTTGTCTATTTAAATCTTTCCAATGAAGTAAGTGTTGGTTTTTTAAAAATGTTTTATTGCAATAGCTCCTTTTTCTTAAATAAGATAATGCTTCAAACTTTCTGATTGGAATCTTAAATGTTCCTAGATTCTGAAAATGGGACCCGCTTCGGATCAAAAATGTGAGGTTGATGGGTACGTTATTTTTTGTCTGAATTGAATGAGAACAAAAATGAGTTTGACAAACAGATAAGCAAAAATAAACAGCAGATACGGAAATGGTTCAACTGATAAGCGAGAAGGAATCCTCGAGCCGCGAAATTTATGTCACACCTTTGTGAATATCTACGACGTTTTTTTCGTGGGAGGATCCGATTTTAGTAGACCTACTCCGCATCCGAAATGTGACTACTTCACTCCCGAATCAATGCTCAGACGAAGAATGTAAAGGTATGATGTCAGGTATGGTACTTTGAGAGGTTAGGTACAACAACAAAAAACAAAATTACCAACTCTTGGATTTATTTTCCGAATAATAGTGGCTACTGTATTGTGGTGTTTTGGGGTCACTATCAGTTCAGAAATTCTGATTATTGGCTATAGGTGGACTTCTACAGTTCTTAACTCTATCGTAGTCGATCCCAGGTCCAAAATTATTACGTAAATTACACCCCACGTGCCTATGACAGCATAAACGTCCAAAATCCGCGTATTAGGCCCGTAGCATCTATCTTTTGAGGCTGGCTGGACGTTAGGATCGACAGTTTTGGCTTGTTATTTTAAACATTGAACTTTTGGAAACGAGAAAAAATGTAGCCACAAGTTTTTTTCCGAAATTACTGTACCAAATTTAACGAAATTTAGCTCAAAAATCCAAAATCGAGCTGGGATGTTCCAGTAATCTCGGCATCATGATCAAGTAATCGTAATGGATTGTATTTAAGGAATAATCTATCAAAAAATCTAAATCTCAAAAACTTACTATGTAAGAGGAGGTTTTTTTAAAATAGGATTAAGATGAAATTTGGTTGCTGTACGATAATCCGTTCGCTCACCATTTGCTGAACAGCATGGCTGGCGGCCGTTCAACTATTTTATTTAATCTTGAATGCAAATCACAAGGCTTGGATGGGCGAGGTGTCGTGTTAAGATAATGTATAGATAAGTGATTTAAGTGGAAAGGATGTCTAACAAGAATCTGTAATAATTTTCAAGGTTTTTACATCAATCCTAAGGCCTCTAATGGCCCGTACGGCGGACGATAATAGTAGATTTGGATTCTATGCACCTTGAAACGTAAAATGGCCCAATGTGAAGGAGTGTAGGAAAGGTTTACAAACCTTATTACTTATTGAAAAATAATAAACCAAAATTGAAGTCTATAAAATGAGATAATTCCAAACGTGTGGTAAAACTGTATAATTCAAATCGTTTCTACTCACCGCCAGTAAAATTAGTTACATCAACTTCAGTGGACTTACCTGCAACAAAAAATCATATTTATCTCCGATAATTAGAAAAATGAGTTAAGACAACAATTTAAAAACAATGTTCCGTGGATTTCGAAGACTGATTCAACAAATAAGTCTGTTAAGGAGTTTGATAGCTCTTTTTTTTCCTTGCTGAATCAGTAGCCTTCTTTGATTGTTCCAAGACGGCGGACTCCTCCAATAACCGCATTAAAGGCCCGAGAACGGGTCGTTCAACACCTCGTGGGTGGATGCACATTCTCAATAGAGAAGGGAACTGTGTATCGATCAATACTATTTAAGAATTTTTGATCTTAACCTTTTCTTTTCCTTGACCTTAACCTTCTTTTCTTAACCCTTTAAAGTGCTGGTGTTCAAACATACAAGCAGGCAGACCGATAGCAATGGGACGAAAGTTTTTTAAAACTGTTTGGAATGGTCAAAAACACGAAATCCGAGAGGAAAATGTGATTTTGGAGAAAACAATTTCTTCCGCTACTTACTTATAGGTGACACGGAAACAATAAGGTAATGTTTGCTATGTTCACCGGTGTAAAATAAACAATTGTAACTGCTTGGTTGATTATAGAGGTTGATTACGGAGAATAATTTACCAAATTGGTACCTACAAAAGTGATTAATAAGCCCCACCCGGCTGAGTGATGTTAGACAATATGGGTTCTAATTAAAATGCCTCTTTAAAACTCGAATGATAAGTTTTCACTGACGTCATTGCGGTAAGGCGGAATGGGAAGAAAGTGCACTGGGAGTCAAATACTCGGCAAAAAAGAAGAAACGTCATGTTTCATGCAGAAAGCAAATTAGGATCAGTGGAACGCTGGAAGTGAAAGTGTGGGGATGAGACTGGGCGCATGGCGGCTGAAAAAGGGAACGCTATCTGCTCGTACTAAGAAAAATAGAGAAAATACTCGAAGACCTGCTGAAAATTGTCGCCCATTGTAAGGATATGTTCTTTTTTGTATGTGTATGGATCTTCACCACACCCGTGCAGTTTAATTTTTCGAGTTCAACCCTTGACGTGGAATGCTCCCAAAGTCACAATGAATACTCTGCTGTTAGCACTTATATTTTATTTAATTTTTCATTAAAATTAGAAAAAATCAAAATTGATACTATCTGTCAACTAAAACGACTATCAAATAGCTACTTACCATTAATAACAGTAAGATACCCAATTTTGAAGGGGCGATAAACATTTTATTTTTTCCGTAGATTATAGAGGTTCATTTTTGTAAATGATGACATACAGGTATACCGTATACAGGTGGGACGGTCGAATTCTCGGATATGCACATTGTAAAAGTTGTTGGTGACAGGTTACTGCTGGAAATAGGGATTGCAGAGCGGAATACCACTGAGCGAGGAATCAGAGAGACAGCACATCTTCTCTACGCCTCCTTGGATCATAGTAAGACAGAATATGTACAGTCAAAATGCAGCAGCAAGTTGGTCAGCAACATAATAAAAGCAAGACCTGTCGTACTGAGCCTCAATACGATGTCACATCGGGAGGACAGGCAGTGCGACTGTGCCATCTGCAACATGAACACAGCAGAGGACACGGTGCACTTTCTGGCAGTTTGCCCAGTGTGCTATCTGAATACCGCGTCATCTCTGTAATAGAGGCCCAACCTCTCAACAGTTGCTGTGTGTATCAAACGGAAAGAATCCGAAGGGTCTGTACAATTTTATAAGATGTGCAAGCGTGAACAGAAAATGCCTTTTAAATGAATTTAACTACTTCTACCCAATGTTGTACATAATAATGGTAGCTATATGGGTTAATCACGAACCCACTTTCAATAAAATTAATAATAAATAAAAACTACTTCTAACCCACGGACTAAGTCACTCGCCTCGAAGTTATGGAAACCCATTTTAATAAAAACGGATTAAAATAGAACCTTGTCTATATTTCCACGAAAATAATGAGTGCATAGTTGAATCGATTTCGACGGTTAGGTCATCATCAGTAACAAAGGAGGAGATTGAATCCTATTGGCTGGGAAGTGAAAGGGGCGGGGAGGACCAACCAATGCCACTTAAGGCTTACATTATGGAGAACATTATGCAGAAGGGGAGCGAAACCTACTGCAAAAATGAACCCACCAACGGTGAAATATTTTGAGGAATGACTTCATTTAAACATTTTCCTGACCTATCACTCTAGACAATGTCGAATTTTTCTAGCACATTTAACATACCTCCCTTTGGGCAAAAGTCAGAAAATTCTACATATAGCCTGTTTTTCAGATCAAAAATGAAGCTATGGTTGGACTCATTCAAATGACGTGCTTAGGCAGAATCACCTTTGTTGTCCCTGAAATCCTTTTCATGCGCTTTTACTGGTTCCCAAAATTTTCTACCACTTTGTCCACAGTATTCAAGCCCACATGAACATTTTAATTTTTAAACCCCATTTTAATGTTCATGTTCGGGGTTTATAAACTAAAATGTTCATGAGAGCAACTGGCAGAAAATTTAGGGAACGAATAAAAGAGAGTGAAAAGGATTTCAGGGACAACAAAGGTGATTCTGCCTATCCAACGCAATCGATTTAACTGTGTGCTCATAATTTTGGTGGAAATATAGACAGCGTTCTATTTCACTCCGTTTTTATTGTTTTTAGGTACTGCAAACTACACACATAAATTGATTTATTATTTAAACATATTTAATTATTGTTGAGTTAATTACTGTTATGATTGATTGATGTTATGTTTATGACGTTGATTACTGATAAATGTACACAAGAATAACCAGCAGGCTATTACCTAAAACCATTACCATTGACACTACCTAAAACGTTAAAGATGATACTTGTGTTTTTGTTTGCTTAATACACAACTCGATTCATTCATTGTTGAAAATAATAAACCACAACTGCAGAAATGAAACGGAGAACATGGTGGCATAATATTCCATTTCCGCTTACGAGAAATTTGATGAAATTGATCCCTCGCCAGGGATAAGAGATCGTGAGAGAGAAATCCTGATTGTTAGCTGGATCACAATGCAGTTGAGACACTTCACTTTAATGTTTTTCTTTCTAAGTTTATTAATCGCCGAATCTGACGTTCACATTCCCCACGTCTTTCGCTAATTGAATACTCGACCTTCCCACGATTCGGAATATTCGCTTCGAAAACGTTGGAGTTATATGCGAGGCATTGATAACCCTTCATTTGACACATTATCTTCACTTTTGCCGTTTTACAATCTTTACAGAAATGGAAGCAAAAAAAAAAGTTTAGAAAATCGGTCTATACGCACACTTATGGAAGTGAATTAGGTTAGCACATGGCCCTGACACTCAATCTGAACTTGCACCAACGTAATTTTTGTTCTTTTCGACACTGAATGACATGCACCTCAAATAGTAGCATCCGACCATATACGGAGAGATTCATCGACGATGGTCGATTATGGCATTGAATGACATAGTTAATTTTTAAATGTATCTGAGAGTTTATATTTATTTGATGATTATATTGCTATAATTGTTGATGTAGATACAAGGAATGAACGAAAAGCTCCTAGAGACAGTTCTTATCAATCTTAAATTGTCGATGAGGCTGAACCAACTAATTTTAAACTCAAAATTCTTGGTCAAATAGGAAGGTTCATTATTGAAAAGAATAAATCAAAAATGTAATGTGTTACCTATAGTTTTGACGAGAAACCATGTCCAAAAACCTTAGAAATACGTTTTCACACATAAAGCTGTAATAAAGACAACCAGGGCTGTGAAATATATGCATTTGCATATTTAAGGAATCAATTTAAGAGATTTTATTCTGCATATTTGGTCATAAATGCATGTTTTTGCATAAGTTAATAATAAAGGCATATATCTTTGCATATATCCGGCGTATCGGCATTTGACACACAATTTTAATTTTAATCATTCTTTAGCGGAAAAGGGCATTTATTTATATTGCTGAAATGAAGCCACTTTCGTTTACACATTTTGAATGAGTTCGTGTTTGTGCGGTTGCTGCTTTCCGCCCTGTTTTTTTTTTTCTTTTTTTTTCTTCTAGGAATTAATGTAGAAAGGGATAGTGTTTGGACCTGTTGTTTGGAATTCGTGCTCTCTTGGGACTCATAGAAATGTTTCGACCTCAGTTCCTTCTTTTACTCCATACAACATCGCACTTCACAGCTTTTTCCATTTGCCAACTCTTGCCAGTCTCTCACACGTAGGCATTCCACCGTAAAACATTTTTACTAAAATGCCGTAAGTCTCCGCAAAGACAAAATAACTTGTTCGAAAGTATGTGCTTGAGATATATACTATATGCACAGAACATTAATAAAATTATTGGTACTATTTTCCTACAGAACTGTTCGTGTTAAAAAACCAGTTTATTATGCCATAGTGCAGTCTATACTGCGGTTCGCCATTATAATGTGTGTGTGTGCGCGGGTGTTTGGGGGGAGACTCCTTCGATATTACGCTGGAACAAATTTTCGTCTTGCGAATAAAAGTATTGAAGCTTGACTTTCACATACATATGAGCTATTCAACTCTTTCCTTCTTCAAAGAGTTGAATATATTGAGCATCAATCTGCCGGTATACCTCTAACTTGGGGAAATACGTGTAAAAGAATAAAGAATAAATAAATAAGGTACCTACTTGAGACATAAGAATGGAACCTCGAAGAATGGAACTCGCAAAAATAAAATGTACTTTCATTGGAAGCAGCCCTAAATATCGTGTGATGGTGGCTTTCAATTATTTATTTCAAGTTATTCACTCCTTGTTTACTAATGAAAATCGTCACCCTTAGTACAAGTTGAATAACTAGGTGAAACAATATGTAATGTCATTGGACCATATGATACTGCACACTAATGAAGTTAGGTGTCCCAAGTATGCACTTCAATAAAACATGACACTGCAAATGAATGAATATTTGGGGGTGAACCTTGATTCAAAATCAAATTGGAATAATCACATAGAAAAGAAAATGCAAGAATTGAAGGTCAGGTATAAAAGGATGTACTGGCTGATGGGAAGGAATTCCTGCCAACACTCCACAACAAACTACCATTATACAAGTAGATTCTTCGTCCTATCTGGAACTATGGGATTCAACTGTGCAAGAAAAATAACCCTAAAAAAATACTAACATTTCAAAATGAAATACTGAGAAGTATTGCATAGGTACATGAGAAATTATGATATTCATAGGGACCTGAGGATAGAGCCCGTCTATGGAACAGTTACTAAGTACGCGAGGAAGCAAGAACAACGGCTCCACAATCGTGGGAATCCGGAGATGCTTGACGTTTTGGACAATACGGATGATCTTCGGCGCCTCAAGAGGAAAAAACCATTTGATCTATTACAATATTTTTACTATGTATACTATCTGAAGGGAAGGTTTTATTGAAACTATATATATCTATATATAGTTATATATTATATAGTTAGATAGATATCTATATATCTATACTATGAAAAATATTGCTAGATGAAAATGTGTATAAATCTTTCAGTTCAAAAAAAAAAAATAAATAAATAAATAAATAAAAACCACAGGAAAAAATAAAACACGTATAAAAGGGATTATTTTATTAATACTTAATTTACCGTTTCTTCTTTCAATTTTGGCAATATTATTCTATGGTTCCACATCAGATTATTGAATTTAGATCAAGCATGCCGGCGCAAGCTTAGCTTTTAGGCCTACATTTTCCTCTAACAAGTGCATATAAGTAGGATAATTCATTTTTTACCACTATATGAATCACAATTGGTATTTTCAGAAGTCATTGAAAATTGATATTTGTGTTCGATGTTTATGGTGTTTTATCACGAAAAAGAAGGAATAAAATTGCATTCAATTTCATCCGAGCTGAATTTTGTAGGCATGGCGTTAGACGACGAGGTGGAATTGGAATAAGCTTAGTAATTATTTAAAGGAGGCATGATTGACACGTGTATAACTTAATAATACGTGATTGACTTTTTTCTCGATCCTAACAAATTGGTGTGACTATTTGCTTGGAGTTAGGTATTGTATTGTTACTTTTTTTGATGTTTCGTAATGATCACCCTTCGTTATATTGATTGATTGATTTTGTATGTCACTGCTTCGCAGAATTAATATGAATTGTTACCCCCCCCCCCCCCCCCATGCAATAATTAGCTTGGCCTATTTAACAGACACCTTCGCCGTACTCCGATTGACGGCTCAAAAAAAATTTCAAAGCGGATCCGCACGTAATTGCGGAAATGTTATTTTATAGTAGGATGTCATGAGCTGCACATATTCAATAAATAAAAAATAATAACATAATTCCAGACCTTTTCTCGAAAACCAGACAGTAATTTTAACTCGCATAACAAAAATTGTGCGGAAAGCTATGAAATGCTAAACTAAGAGGTCATTTTATGTTGGAAAAACAATTTTACAACCCTCCTCAGAAATATGAAGGTTCTCAACCTTCAGTAGTAAGGAAGTAGAACGTAAAGGAACCGCCTGAATTTGCGATGAATAAATTCTATGCGAATTCTCCACGTCAATTTTTCGCTGTCGTGGAAACGGTCGACTGAGAATGACATGTGACACCGCAGGTAAAAACCAACTTCAAGGGATCCGCTTAAGAATTACGTAGGTGACGTGGTAGCCGGACTTTCGGCTTTTTCCTCTCGAGAGGCGTGAAACCCTATGAAAGTGCACGAGGAGGGAGATGTGACTTGAGCTAACAGCAGAGCTCTCCTTTTACTAGCGAAGCCATTTACAGGGTGTTGGTTTCAAAGCGACGGAGCCAGTATCGCCCGGCTTTCCGATTCCGGGATAAAAGGCTGCCACGAAGATAGGCACGTGTTCAGTGGAACAGGATGGCGGAGAAATTTCAATACGGCTGGCAGATCTGTCAGCTGAAAATGCCATTTGAAGGGTACTGCAAGTTCCACAAAAACGGGAGCTCACAACATTCACTCCTTTGGGCAATAGTTCTAGCTCGGATTCGTAAGCAAAGGTTTTTAGAAGCAATTTGTGACCGATTTGACGGCCGTAGGTGACTCCAATTTTAACAGACCTCCAGTGAGTGCTCAGTTCGAGCGACCTCTAGTGCGGATTTACATTCAAATTATGCCTAAAGAAAAAGTGAGTGCTGAAAACAACTTTTTTTGCGGACAACTTTGGGTACTAGATAGATAGGTGTTTTGAATTTGTTTTGGAACTTACACAAGGACTTTTTTGCGGTCATCTTTAGGGGAGAGTGACGTTTGGACACACCTTGAGCCCAAACAACCCTACACGGAGAGTCCGTTTAGCCGCACCTAGCTCTTTCAGCGAACGATCTCTTTGGACGCTGGTTCTTGAGCGCATCACACTTACCAGCAATATCAACCCGTTCTACTTATGCTCCACTTAATGCTTTATTTTGTGTTTGTTGTTGTTTTCGTGTGAATGTGTATCGTTGTTGTTGTGTACTGTTCTTTAGGTAGATATTGTATCCTGAATAGTTCCTATAATGAAAAATATTCAACTCAATTCCAAGGGTGCGACCAAACGGATTGTCAATGTGCGGCGAAACGGTCTGTGATTTTGGAGGGTTGCTTCCAAACGGCATAGGTACGCCCCATCGAGACCGTACCATTCAAAAGAGTGAACATATTGAAAAGTACCAAGATTGAAGAACTCGCCAACATTGAAACTCTCGGAAGAGTCGGAGGAAAGTACGGGGAACTCTCTACCGAGAAAAAAAAATTGAGGGACCAAATGAAGTTCACTCCAGACATTCACAATTTCTTCTACGAAAGTGTCCTCCAATAGGATTCATGATCTTCAATTTCACGAAAAATACACTTTTATGTAATGTTTTTGTTTCATTGCCTATTCTATTCCATTTTATTCTAAATACACTGTGTTGCGAACGTGGTAACACGGTATCTTCATTCACTGACAAGTGTTTTTTCATTTCCTCTCTGTGGAAGAAGGTGTTCCTACCTTACATTTTTCATGGTGATAGCCAGGATTTACTTCAATATCTGGTTTAATTGCGTATATGGTTAGAAAAGTAAGCCCTTGAGAAGAAAAAACTAAACAAATGTAAACAAAAACAAAGTTCCAATGTAAAAACTTCAAACTCAATTTTCTCAGTATTTCAGTTTTTGCTACATTGCACCCTCTTCCACCCCTGTCTTCAATCATAAACGATCATCGGCTATAGTTTTTTCTTCCGTGTGTGCAGAACGTATGTAAGCACCTCACCTGTAGATGCTGTTTCCTTACATACTTTTACCTTAACAGGTAATTAATTTGTTATTTGAGTTATTGGCACATGCCTATATGCAGATAGAAGGACAACGGCAGTTACAAGCACTGAGCAAGAATTCACTGATAATCTATTATATAAAATTTCCGAGTCACAATGTTAGTCGCCGTACTCCTCTGAAACGGCCTCAACGATTTTTACCCACTTTTATATGCGTATTCAGTAGGTCTGAGAATCGACTAACATCAACGTTAACCCTTAAGTGATAAGAGTTGTTCACCCTTAACATTTTTTTTTTAATTTTTGGACGAAATGTATTGTTTTTATTTTTTTTATAATGTGGCATTAAAAAATACATACAACCCTAAATTTTTACTCTTTTATCAACAACCCCTATGTTTTTATGGCCATTTTAGTAGTAATCATTATCATCCCGCTCGATAACTGGTCAATTATAGTGTTTTCAACTGTACTTCGATTGAAATTTCCCTTAGCTTATGGCAAATCTAAAATTTTTTCAATGAAAATAAATATCTAATGTATAAAATTTCCGTGTCACAATGTTAGTGACCGTACGCCTCCGAAACGGCATAACCGATTTTTACCAAATGTTATATGCGTATTCAGTAGGACTGAATCGGCTACTATCTATTTTTCATACCCCTAAGTGATAAGGGTTGTTCACCCTTAACATTTTTTAAAAATTTTATCCGGTTTACAACTATCATATTGCTATCTCAGTGTAACACTCATTTTAACTATTATTTATTACTATTTTATTCATAATAATAAAATTATTAATTTTAAGTGTATTTGGTACGATACCTATTTCACGCATATACCACATAGTTACATACTTACAGTACGTAAGTTACCTTTTGTCTGCACAAGAATTTATCAAGAAACTCAAAGTAATTTATAAGGCAAAACGTTTGCCACTCTGTTTTTCATACTCCAGAGTAATTGTTCACCCTTGAATTTTTACTTTTTTAATCACCTACCCCTATTTTTATATAGCCATTTTAGTAATTTAATAAAAAAATCCCAAGGACAAACGATGTCTATTTGTGGCTTAGATTTGAGTACACTATGTTTTTCACACACGCAATTTTACGTAGCATGCTCTTGAGTGGGTAAACCATCCAGTTTGTTTTGTAAGTAAGTTACTATTTGTCTACACTAGAATTTATCTAGAAACTAGAAATAATTTATAAGGCAAAACAACTTTGCCGGGTCAGCTAGTGAAATTATAATTTCTTAAATTAAATAAAATTTTATATGTAGAAACTTTCTACATATTGTGTTCTTAGGATTCCGTTATTTTCCAGGAGTAGAAATAGAAAAAACTTCAGTTGGGGGAACCTTGGGTCATACGTATAAATTTCCTTCATCTTAGAATAGATGCCTTCAAAAGTTCGGACAGATAGGTACTTCAGTAGCGTCTGATACTTAATCTTCAATTTCAATCAGTTTCAATTTCACATTTGGGCTCGAACACGTGAATTCGAGAAGGAAAAACTCATAAACAATGCTCACCATTTCGCTTACTTGACTATGGAGCACTTTCTTCCTACCGAGTGAATCAGAATTGTTTCTCTACCGTAAGTCGACAACAAGAAGAACAAATACTGATTTAGGGGAATTCTTCAACAAGGTTATAGAAAAGATTGAGAAGAGCGTGTTAACTGAGGAGGATAACAGATAAAAACTGCACTAAACACACGAATAGCAACGAACGCAAGACAACAACCGACCGCCATATTGCATTTACTACCTTCGGCAAGCATGCGCACTTTTTTCCGTCAAACAGTTTTTGGTCGCCTCTATCACCACTCCGAAGGAATGGACGGTTTCACTCGTTTCTCTTTAACCATCTGAATGACTATGTCAAGAGCTTCAAGAAAAGACGAAATATGAAGGTACCTACTGGTCACGGATACTAGACTCGAAGTTTAGTATCCTTGCTACTGGTTGAGGAAGTGGGCGAATGACCAGTGGAAAGAGTGTTAAATGGAAAACTCAACGTCATCTACCTGTGACATAACTTTATTTTCGTCATTTCATTCTTCAAAGCATTTTACTTCCGAGTCTACCAACAGGTAGCAGAAGCTTCATTTTCACTTTCGTCAAAAAAACTTTTTCTTCTTCAAAATCAAAATTTTCACCAGCTTTTTGATTACATTTTTCGGGAAAATGCCGGGTAGGCTGAGAGTCCCCTATGAGTTTCGTTGCTCACAAATCATTACATGAGGTTGTTTAGTATCCATACTAGTGGAGAAACTTGAAACACTTCTTAGAATGTACACACAATCAACAAACCCAGTATAGGAATAAAAGTTGATTCCACATCTGCGTTGCTCCCTGATTGTAGAATGCAATCTATTCAAAGGTGTACCATTTTTGAGGGATACAGGTGGTACGGTCAAGATCACCATTCCGAAACATTAGAAATATCGTTTCGCCAGGGATGAGTTTTCAACATAGCTCGGAAAAAGGTTTACTAAGGGATTCCAGATAATTCGTACAGCCTGTTGGGTCAAACGCCCTAATTTCTTCGAAAAGCCCTCATGTAAAGGAAAACACGTGGGGGGGTTTGTGCCCCTTTCGAAATGTATTTGGGTTCGTTTACATCCATGAGTGCTCGTTCCCTAAAACCGCTCAAACTCGTCAAGGCTTTGTCGGTGTGTTGACTCCGACACACAATGTGCCGTTTCCATGGGTCATTCAATAGAACTGGAAGACCAAAAACATTGAGATGATTATTTGTTCATAATTGTGGAGTTACCAAAGGGCTTTGTATAGAAATTTCCACATTATGGAAAAACAGGCAGGTCCACCTGTATTCCCCAGTACCGTTCATGAAAGAAGAAAGTAGGTACTGGGCCCGTGATTTCATGAGGGACCTACGGCTGGATGAGGTCGATGAATTAAATCTAGACTACAGGAACAACGGGGGATTCTGAAATTTTTTCAGAGTGAAGACTTCTGATTTCGAACACTTGCTTACCATGATTGGACCGAGAATCTCGAAGATAAATTCCTCCTTCAGAGAGGCTGTCCCTGCAAGTGAACGGCTATCAGTCACACCGCGCTGTCTTGCGACTGATGACTTGTACCATTCATTGATGTACGCGATGAAGATTTCCAAACAAGAATGAAAACGCTGCAAATTCTTTCACTGGGGTTTATTATTCAATCGGCTTGCGTTCATGATTTGAATTTCTACTAAGCTTTGGAGTGTGCGTGTTTCACAGGATAGGGCGATTATTGAATTTCAGGAGATATACATGGAGCACGTGAATCTATTCTCGACCAAAATACCTATTTGGATTGATCAGTTGATCATATTTGTGTGCCTCCTGAAATTCAATAATCGCCCTATCCTGTGAAACACGCAGACTCCAAACAAAGCTTAGTAGAAATTCAAATCATGAACGCAAGCCGATTGAATAATAAACCCCAGTGAAAGAATTTGCAGCGTTTTTTTATTGAACCTCAATCCCCCCCCCCCACAATAAAAACATCTATAATTTATCAAGCCCTTTGACAGTCGTATTGCGTTAAAACTTCCCCAAATCCAAATTTAAACGATGTAGCCAAAGGTAGACAGATGTAGAGGGGGCACACAAATATCATCAACTGATCAATCCAAATAGGTGTTTTGGATGAGAACCGATTTACTTGGTCTATGCATATCTCCTGAACTTCAATAATCGCTCTATCACCTGTAAAACACGCACACTCCGAAGCCTAGTAAGATTCAAATCATGAACGCAAGCCAATTGAATAATAAACCCCAGTGAAAGAATACTTATTTACCCCAGTAATAATATTGAATAATAAACCCCAGTAATAATATTGAATAATATTTACCTATAATATAGGTAAATATTATTACCTATGATAATATATATTTACCTATGATAATATATTATATTATCAGAATGCTTACCCGTACACACGGGACTTACCCCAACAAGAAGGCACAACTGTTGCCACCTTTGCAGATGATACGGCTATCCTCTCTGTTGGAGATGTGTCGGCTGAACGAATCAAAATCAGCCCACATACCAACAATTCGAATAAAATGACTGAAGCATATACTTGGGTTTACTCCAAATTAAATGGAATAAATCATGTATGATAATATATATTTACCTATGATAATATATTATATTATCAGAATGCTTCAACCCGTGTGTCGGCTACCAACTACACTACAAGTATTCACATCGGCTATCACTCCAGTATCCACATTCACTACAACTCGACGCTATCGGCCGGACATCACTAGGTTACAAACAAACAATAATAAAGAAAAAACGCAAATGTTGGCACCATAAATCGGGCAATACATCGGGAATGGTTTGACCTACGGACGTGGGAAAGGGCTCATTCGATTCCTAATGGTATGTTCTTCAAATAGGAAAATATTTAGGACAATTCGACTAGTTTTGAGGTTTTCAGGGATTTTACAAAACTTTTACAGCCCTTAAAGGGCACTTTAAATTGAGTGAGGGAGCTGGCTCAAGAATTGGGGCGTCGTCGGACCAAGATGGATTTTTCCTGAAAATTTCAGATTTTTTGCTCCAGCCGTTTCGGAGATATCGTGCGTACGGCGTACGGCGGATGGACGGAAAATTTTTTATTGCAGATTCGGATTCTACACCCTTTGAAACGTAAACCATGAAATTTTCAGGGGGGGTTAGAATTTTTTTTTCCAGAGCGATTACAATGGTTTATTATTGAATAATAAACCAAAACAACGAAAGCTTCATGCGGTTGAATCTCGACCGTGAACACTTTGAACTTTCATTCGGCTGTGGTCGGATATCTTTGAATTGAAACGAATTGCGTCAGACATCTTTCGGTTCGGTTTCAGCAACCGTACATTAATGCGGTTTCGCCGATCGGCTTACGCCGAATGATTCCGATCGACACAGTGTGGACGTACCTCAACACTCCGATATCTGTTGTTATTTCAGTCCTTAAATAATTGGATTTCGTCACAATTCTATTGAGAATTATCGTCCGGAACAACAGAAAACGGCACATGTTGGTTGTGTCTCACGACACACAAATGTTGTGTATGTACACATACAAATGTTGTTTATGTACACATACAAATGTTGTGTATGTACACATACAAATAGTTTCCGGGTGGACAGGGATACTTTTCATACCATCTTCATCCCTCAAAAATCGTGTGAGTGTCTTCACCCATTCTCTAAAGCTTTATATGCATATATATTGAGCTAAAAGTTTTTTTTTTTTTTTTTTTTTTTTTTTGCATTAAAACCGGATTTTTACCTCTTTGAAATTTTGAAAATACAAACGAGTATATCGTTGAAATGGTGAGGTTTGTGGCCAGTTTTTCCCGTAAAGTGCGGGAGAATTCAGCGGGATTATGTATACGCCGTTCTGTGGTTTTAAGAAATACAAGATTTTTGTTTTGCCAATTTTTTCACTTCCGAGTAGATTTCTGGCAACTAAATCAGCATATTTTCAGAGGTTGGGTAGCCTATCCAAAAATTAAATTCAATTCTTTTTCCAACGGTACAATCAAATTAAAGCTTGTTTGCGGCCGTTACAAGGAGATCAAAATTACGAAAAAAATTCTTAATTTTAAAGTATCTCGGAAACGAGACCTTTAAAACACCAAGTTCAAGGAGGCACTTTACATAAATTTGAGATCCAGATCCAGAAATTGTTACGAAATACCTGTAAGGTTTTCGTTCTCAAATTCTTTGGTGCACTGCAAGCAATTCGATCATCCTCCCTACCTATCTAATGACGCAAATAGCTTTAAACAGGAAGGAAATGAAACATTCTGACCAGTATGCAAATCAAAGAATTACGGTTCTATTAATAGAGGTTGGTAATAAACTATGCACCGAAACTTGTCGGAGAACTTGAACTTTTTGACCGGTGAACGGCCGCAAATCGGAAACGTGAGAGCCTCCCAAGTTAATTGAGATGGAAACCTGAATTTCAGCGGACTCATGACCGGTCAAGTACCGCCTGACAAACTAAACGGGATTTTTCCAACGCAAAGGAAAAAAACCTACGTGGTAATTAACACGGAGTTCAATCAAATAACCCTCTTCCTCCAAATCTTTTTAAGGAGACTGGACGCAAATTTGACTTTTATAATTTGTTTAAGGAATCAGTTGAATGATGAGCACCTTTAACAACTAGCCTTTCAGGAAGGTTTGCCACAGGTAATGTCTGTTATTAGCTCCATCGATCACGAGCGAAACTACCGCAAATTAATACCCAAGAGTTTAAATATTTAACAAATATTATGAAGAGGTAAATTTGTGCGTGCGTGAGAAAGAGAGAGAAAGAGAGAGAGAGCGAGAGAATTTTATCTGCTTTTTCAAGTGAAACAATACATAACAAAATTAAATTCAAAAGGAGCAAATCTTAAAAAGGCAGTGACTCTGCTCCTAAAAACCCGTTCCCTTCAATTCTCGAACCGATACGGCCACGGAGGTGTAAAATTTTGTACACCACCACCTGATTGAGTTCTGTACGGATACGAACATGAGGGAGAGCTAGAGCTTTCAGGCTTCTAGTGGTATAAACAGCTGTTATGATTCGAAAAATAGATATTTTTATGCCCGTGAAATGAAAATTTGTTCAGAAGTTTAAGTCAATAAATGCTTGCTTACAATCAATCCGGTAATGAAGCTATTCAATATTTCTAATAACGTTTTGCCAAGCACTAAAAATTGAAAAGTTTAAAAATATACTTATGTTGAGATAAACTAACCAATTTTTCACTAGAGTACGGTTGTAGGAGAAACACTCGATCTACTGACAATTTTATAAGTTCTTTTACCGAAAAGAAGTCCGTACCTACATTTACGTTTATAAGATCAATTCGAGAAATTGAAAATTTCATGTTAGTCAAGTAAGCGAATGGAAACGTTTCCTTCAAACGCTGCCTTACCGATGTGAGACATATGATGAGTTCCAGAGCTTGATAATGCATTCAAGAAGTCTGGTACCTACACGATAGATATGTCTAACCATTATAGAATAAATATTATTCGGTCTTAAGAAGAAACTGTATTGATTCCTGCGTTCTCAAAGAGAGTACTTAATATCAATACACAGGCAAATGTAAAATTTAAGATGCGAAAAATTATGGTATCAAGAGCAAAAAAATACACCAGTGAGTCAGCACATTCTTGTAACAAATGGTGATTCCAAATAAAATGCTCTTGGTCAAAAGATACTCCTCTTAACAGGCAAAATATATCTGGATAATACATTGCGCAACCCCCAAATTGTCAAATAGTGGATGATGGTGAACTCTAAAGTGTGGCAAATGAATTTTCATTGTTTTTTAACGCTGATTCACGTGGTGCTATCCGTTTCTTGATTCGGCTCAATTTTTGCGGAATAATGACCTAAATTTGGTTATTTCTCGTGAAAAAATCATCTTTTTTCGCGCGTGTGTTTGCACATGAAATTTCATAGGTAATTATCCATTTCCTTTCCGTCCTCCTTTTTCAATCGGACCTCGAAAACTAATCCCCGTAAAAATCTGAAAACAGGCGCCTAAGATTTAAAAAAACGCACGAGAAATAACCAAATTTAGGTCATTATTCCGCAAAAATTGAGCCGAATCAAAAAAAGGATAGCACCACGTGAATCAGCGTTAAAAAACAATGAAAATTCATGTGCCACACTTTAGTGTTCACCATCATCCACTATCTGACAATTTGAGGGTTGCGCAACTTTGCGTGCTCGCTGAACCGGTTGCGCGCAATCAAAAAAATTGATTGAGGGGTCAAATTTTCATGAAATTTTGAGTAGAATCCGAATCTGCAATAAAAAATTAGGGTTCCCATTTAAAATAAGAAAGTTAGTGTCAGTTGAGCAAGATTGCGCAGTTGCGCGGGGTGCGCAAATATGATATTTAAAATCCTTGGAAAAACTTATGAAGATTCAAAAAAAAATTTTTTTTTGTTTACTCCCGTTTGGACGATTTTAGGAGGGGGGGGGGGGGGAACAACTCGTGGGACACCCTGTATACTAAAATGGAATGATTTCAATAACTTCGCATTATTCTCAACTGAAACAAAGAAATGTTTGAAAATTTCAACGTTCTGATAATTTTGAAAAACACCTTGCATCGGTAAAATCAGGCCTAGAAACTATCAAATCACAAAAAAAAAAAAAAACTTTTCATAACCTTAGTACCGAATAATCGCTTTTCAAAAGTACTCTGGCTATTCATTGAGAAATCTCAAGTAGAATGCTCCAAATGACGTGGGGAGTTGAAGTAAGCAAAAGTTTTGTAGACGACACAATGTACTACGGACAAAAGGATTCAGGTTGTGATACAGTGTTTGTAATAATCCCCCCAACAACTTTCTTAATAACACGAGAAATATATCAAGATTTTTCAAACGGTTTCTCGGGACAAAGGCATAAATAAATAGTATTTTTAAAGAGCAAACAATTTGTAAGGTGATTACCGTTTTGTAGAAGGCTGATGGCGTCACAGAACTTGCAGGCGTTTGCAGACCCAAGTTAGACGACCCCAAGAGCTAGCTGAGCTCAGCAGATAAGCGGTAAAACTTTCCACGAACTCTTAGTTCGAATATTATCGAGGAAAAGATAATTTCCAGTGGACAGTGCGAGACATTTAATATACTCTGTGAGACAGTGTTCAAACAGTGTCTTTGTCCCTCAAGACGCTGACCACGTGAGGGCAATATTCTAACATTCTAATACATTTACCTCTTTAAATGGTGGAAAGTCGGCAACATACATGAAAATAAACAGCCCAGCCTACAATTGTCAACCGATTTCTACGATTCTCATTTTATTCCATCTTAATTTTAATCTAGTTTTGAATTAAACCTCGGGCTTTTGTTGACAGGAGAGGGAATAAAGGGGGTAGCCAATCTTTTTAACTGGTACTCAAGCAAAAACTTGTGTAACGTAAAAAAACGAATTAAGAAAGTTATAAAATAAATAAAAACCGAGATATTCTAAAAAATGCGGCAAAGCTACGAAGAACGAGAAAAAATAGAAGAAGAAGTAGCAAAACAGGAGGAAATCCGCGACTGTCATTATTCATCACAGGTGATAGCTAGCTACTTTTGTTTCTGAACACACAGTGGAGATGCCCGCTTACGTTTCTCACCCCAATTGTTGCAGGCAAATTTGAACCCTTTCCATGTGTCTTGGTTACAGAATAATCATGAAGGCCGATCACATTCCTTCAACTAGAAGAATGATACCGAAAACTCACGTTTGAAAAAGAGAGGGAAATTGAAGGTTTTGATTCTAGACGCTTCACTTAAAGCGAACAAGACCAATAAGTACCAAAATTACTGACGGGCAACTTAGGAAAAATCGTAGGCAACTAAAAAAATGGTTATTCTCCTACGATTTCAACTATACCACACAGGGGTCATAAAAAGCACAAGATTATGCGGACTATTTGAGAAGACTGATGAAACGGCGTCTCACGTACCATGGAATGACCCATCCCAGATTTGAACTCTTTGGGACACAAATGGCAATGAATATCTATTTAAATCGAATAATTAATCAGGGGTCTCACACCCCTCAACAGGAGGCTACGTCTCACAAATTACATGAACAACTATCAGGAAAGTACAGTTACCTAACAGGCTTGTGAGATCGAAGCCCAAAAACCACTTGGATCCAAAGTAGAGCTCTGGCATGCAGAAACATTAATCAGCTATCCCAACTAAAGTATTTGGTTCCAATGTGTGCTACCAGCACGAATTAGGGTCATATCTACTAATTCCCATGCAAGATATCTGGTCTGCAATAGGTAAGCTGAATGTCATACATGATAGCGGGACGGTGGGGTGCAAATTGGTAGTGAACGATTGGTAGCGCTGTAATAGTGTGAGCGATATTAAAATTCCACAATATGTCGTGGATCAGTGTGAAGTCATAAGTAAAACATTTCCTTTTTTTTAAGAAGAGAAGTAGGAAAGTTCACACGCTCTTTTGCTGTGAAGCGTTGCTTGGTCGACTCCTAGTCATCTGTAACACGTAAATGTGATATATCGCTTTTGTTCGTTGGATATTAGGTGACAGCTCTGAATTCCATTGGGATCGGAACCAGGTGTCGCGATATCGAATGTCGGTTACCCGCATTCAGCTTCAATTGACGTCTTGTGACTCACGTCCTCCGCTCTCGACCCCGAAAAGTGTTTGAAGAGATATATCCTTTCACAGAAGGCATTAAAACTATTTATGTTAAGGTCATAGAAGTGGGATCTCATCAAAATTATTCTTCAAAAAAGTTGGTTAGGTTCCCTTGTGGCAGACACCACTTTCATCAGATCAGCACCGATGTTTTTTTACATTTCTTGACACTGTGGTTCTTTGAGCCAAATTGTTGTACAGATTAAGTGGTAAAAGGCGTTGAATTTTAGTTCACCATTTTCAATGCGTACGAGTAAACATAAAATCCATCAAGCAAAACTTTATTACGGTTTAGTCGCCCGATTTTGCCCAAATCTGAAGACGGAAAACTAAGATTTAACCTATCGGACCAATTTCAATGTATGTAACATTATGTGCCAAGTTGCTGCGCATGCGCGAATGTGAGATCTTCGTAACGAACACTACTTCTGCAGTGCTCATCCGATTTTGATGAGATGTTTAGGGAGAGAGTTTAGGGTTGATGAATGTAGCTCTCTATCAGTGTTCACAAATTAACACTACATTCTGCGCTTGCTCAAATGTAAAGTTCATCAAAGCCATTCATAGGGCATTCTTCCTTAAATTTGGTGGGAAATCATCATCATTAAGTAGGTGGTTGCGCATGTGCGACTTGCAAATGTTTGTACCTATCATGAACTTTCCATCTGATTTCTATGAAAGTTTCGGGGATTGTACGGTTTAGCCTGTAAATGGTACACCACTATGGTAAAATTGAAATCGAACCCAACAAGGTTCATGAAAATTTTAAATTAGATGGGAAAATATTATAATATGGTAGAAAATGAGGAGCGAAACCTGCCATCTCCACTCCAGTAAAAATCAGAACCGCCAATCTCCAAGGTTCAGAAGCAAAGACATCTATCTCCTGATTTGAAACCGTTACAGATACGTACCAATTCAAAATTTTGATGTATAACTCGCAAAACATCGTGGTATGAAGCAATTTTCTGGAGTATAGGACGAAAGTGAAGGCTGAATGTTATTCATGGTACTAAATACAAAGAGACTGTCAGTACGGAAAAGTTGGGCTGAGTGGACATGCTAAGTGTACTGTGGACGAGTCTTTCAATTGTTTCTTTCAAAATCTATGCCAACCAGCCTCGCTCTCCACCACTTTAGTTGCACATATTGGAACCAAAAAGTTTATTTGGCGGAATAGATCATTTAGGCATAGAAAATGTCGTCAAAACGACAGTAATGAAAAACTTGAATACTCTGAAGCAGAATTAACCAGCTGATTCGGCTCTATCCTACTCACTTTCTCGATATAACACTTCAATTAAAAGAAACAAACTAGTGAGTCGCATTATTTCCAGTTAGCATACAGATCAAAGATCCACGTCCTATCTTGCACGAATAGATTCGCCTTCGTTCAATAATTCCAAGTGATCCCTAGAAATCCCAAAAGTGATCACAAGGCTTCCACAACCTTGGGTGACTCGCAAGCAACAGAGCGAACATTTCGAAATAGCTGCAATCAAACTGGTAGAACCCACTGCATTAAGTATCAAATTGGAATTGTTGCTGTAGGCAAATGATAAAACCCGACGGCTCCATTAAAATTATTATGGTTTCACGGTTGGCCGGGCTCCGGTACCTTCGATAAGGCTGAAAATACACGAGTTACTCGGCTAACTGCTACTCAAGCCTCCGATTTGTGTCTGAATAGATCGAAGGGTGGAAAAATTATTTATAGGATCTAACTAAAGGAAAGGAGAGGGTTTTCTCACAGGGCCCACCGCGGGGCAGCAGGGTATACCAAACAGCCAGACGTATAGTTCAGTTTCCTTACATCAGGTTTCTTTTCTCGTACCAACTAAATTAGCCACTCATTTCATCCTTTTTATAGCCTGTAGAAAATCAACCCACAGAGGGCTGGACAAACCTAAAGAAGTGAAGAATGGGGAAATCACTCCTACATCTCCCACACACAATATCATGAGCTACTGCACTGAGTAAGTTGGGTGTAGTCCGTAATCACCCGATTGACCGATTCGGCCAGTGATCTCACCCTGCCACTGCTCAAGCCAGCTGGAGTTGGCTATATGTTAAATGTAGGAAATCTGACCTTGTATGGAAATAGGCAAAATATCAATGGAGCTATCACCAATGGTTCTCCTTGAAAGAGCATCAAAACACTCATTTCCACTAATACCCACATAGCTTAGCACCTGCATAAAAGTGTTGGCAGCACCTAAGGTGCAGTGATATACAGATACTTTCTATTGGGGGATCATCGGAATATGAGTCCGTGATGGTACGTAGTGAGTCACTGCAGAAGACTCCCAATTCTGAACAACCAGCAGTGTTGAACAGCCAGTCTCACAGCCCACAGCTCTGCTGTGAACATAGACGCAGCAGGTGGTGATTGTCTGATGACTTGGAAATTGGGGCTCCATAGAAGAAGGCCAACACCATCAGTTGTGTTTGAGCCATCAGTGAATAGTTGAACATGTCCAACGTCCTTGAACATGCAATGCATGGTCAAGATGCATCCCAGATGACGAACACCATATAAATGACCGGAGGGTATCTATGCTGTCCCATAGTAGTGGCCCCTGGTGAGCTCTTGAACACAAATATTCGATGAGGAGTGGTTCGAGTTTGGAGCCTGAAATTTGTTTCATCTGGGGGTAGGGGTGGTTAGTACTATTAATTAATATTATAACTAGTATTAAAATACTAGTTATTGTTCTGTTGCTGTTATTGTTCTGTTTTTTCATAAAACAACAGTACGACTTTGTGTTTCTTCACATATTATCACACCCTTCTGAGGAGGGGTAATAATTCCCAATTCCTTCAGACACGACCTACCTCCACAGATTACAGACATTCGCATTCCGTGCGTATGTTTCCGCGTCGCAACCAAGTCGACCTCACTTGTCGCATTTTTTTCTGCTCATTGTGCCGAGCCCCTAGACGAACCGCATCACGAGATGACAAAAGAATTGGCGCCCCCTTGGGCTGGTGACACCTCCGAGCCATTATCCCACGAGAATCACTCATTATTAACGGGAGATAATAGATTTCCCAACATGACTCCGATGCCTGATTAATCGTCTGTGAACGAGCGTTAATTTACGAGGTCTGACGAAGGGTGATTTTTGTTGCACAATCATCCTGAAATTTCGCTTCCTCATGCCTTCATGGGGGGATAAAAAAAGGAGTTCCATCCATAGAATATTGAATGAACAAATAACAGTTTTTGGGCTATTCTCACATCACTTGACCATTTACTGTCCCCAGTCCTTGCATTCGTTTTTCGCTTGCTTTTCCAGCCTCCCTCAAAAACTCATTTGGTACAACTCGGTAGGCTTTCCTGAAAGGAATACGATGGTAGGTAGCAATATAATGAACCAAGCGCAATTCCAAAAATAGAAAACCTTAAATTAAAGTCAGAAAATGTCACGAGTGTTACTGTACCCAAGGTGTGAATGTTTCAAGTAGGTCGTATTTTGAAAAGAAAAACTGTTAAGGTGAACCCAAGGAAGAAAAAACAGTTGTGCAGTTGACTGATGGAGGCTGCATTTCAAATGAATCAATATGAACGCTCAATGAACGAATATGGGAATACACAATTCTATTCGCATTCGTCGATTCAGTGAACCAATCAAATAAATAAAGGTGTCGTTGAAAAAAAACCTTAAGGCGCTTTTTTTGCCAAGGTTGCGGTTTCGCGGGTAGCCAACAATATCACAAAATAATATTTTGGCAGCATATTATGCTGCTTTGCCGCTACTTAGTTAGGAAAATGAAGTCACTTTGATAACTATGATATGAAGTCAGTCAAGTTTGATAAGTGATAACTACCTATATAGAGATCCCAGCCAAAATTAGGGAGGTCCCAGGAGAGCCAAGTTAACAAGAGTGTAATAGCCGGCTAAAACGAAGGAGAACTGACTCCAGATTCTGTTAACCGAAAACGGGAAATTTTTGTTTGGAGGGGAAGTGAAGAAAATTTAGAGTGGGGAATCGCGGGGAGCAGAGAGAGGGGGACAGTAGAAACCAATCAGGGACGGGGTTACAACTACCCAAGGAAACCCCAGGGTGTTAGGGGGGAAACTGACCGATTGCCAGAAAAAGGGTGGCTTGGGAAAAACCAACGGCACAAAGCAGCTTGGGGAATTTTGGGTCCATTAAAGTCTTTAAATATTGTCACATAGGAACGGGATTAACGGACAATAAAATACAGCGGCGACTAGGCGATACGCTTAACGTCACAGTACGGTCCCGTGACCTGTGGGCCTCGAATACGAGTCAAGGGTGGTTTTCAAGAGGTAATGACCTAAATACTGAAAAATTCTTCATTCTTCAAGATCTAAAACCATTTCAGATACATCTGAACAAAAAACTATGAATTGAGTAAATTACTATGATATCAGGGTACTCCAGTGTATTTTCATTTTTTAAATATGTCTAATAGCTTGGGTTAATTGAAGGAAAATATGTTTTGATAGGAAATCATTACGGATGTCACCAGTCGTTCTGGCATCACTGTTCATTGAAATCGACGGAAAAGAACCTCGAGACCTTTTCTTTTCTAATGATGTTCCTCCTTGGCTCCTAATGTCAATCCACATGCAAAGGCAGAAAGAAGCTGGCTCAAGAGCATCATATAGTTCACCCAAAAACATGGGATGTCACAAAAATTATTTATCAAGAGTGTTACCTTTGTTACGTGAATAGTACTTGATTAAAACTGTGAATTATAACGGCAAAAAGAAAAGCGTATGGACGCTTTTTCCAAGCTATCATCATATGTCTGTCCAACACTTGGTTGGGTTAGGAATAGTGTTTCCATGTGAAAACGTCATGAGTGTTACCGCCACGAGTGTTTATGACAAAGTCCAACAAGACTTTGCAAATTTATTTAAGTAGGTAGGTAATTACGCAGTTTTTCATGAAACAATTGTACTTTTAATAAAAAGTCGTCCGTTCATCTAGTTGTTTCCTTATTGGATTTGCACATGTCACGACTGTTACCATTCACCGTTTTTGGTACTTTAAACAAGTCCAAATCAATTGGCGAGACATATGATATCATTTTGAATCTAGTTTAGGAACAGAAAGACTTTTTGGGTTGTTTTCTGAGCTTGAACAAGTAACTGGTCAATCATAGATCAATCTTATGTTCTTAAATAGGGCTAACAAAAAATATTGTTCACGCTATAGCATTAAAAGATTGATGTTTAATAGTGTTATCTACTATCGTAATTAATATGTGATACGTATCTAATTTTAAGAAATAAAATATACCTAATAACTTCAAAATAATATTTTTTGGAGTTTGTTATTTTTGTATCCCCTTATCGTTCATTGCGCTCTATGCCTATTTCACGCATATACCACACACTTACACACTTATAATAAGTAAGTTACTTCTTGTCTACACTAGAATTTATCTAGAAACTAGAAAAAAATTATAAGGCCACACAACGTTTGCCGGGTCAGCTAGTAATAAACGAAATTTGAATTCGAGACTGAAAATATTCCCAATATTCAGATGAATAATTGCATTGAAATTAATACTGTGGCAGCCTCTGAGCTTGGGCGAATGGAGAATCGTGCGATTCCATACGCAGTGCTGTGCCAAGCCAGAATCCTGAATATCTCTGACAGGACCTTCTTAGAAGCAAATCAATTAGTATTGCTCACCCTTTAGTCGTAATCTCATTTGAACTTCCGGAGAATGCGACAACTCATTGCTCCAGGGCAAACCAATTCGTCAGAACAATTTGCGTTCAGTTGCCAAATCTTTAAGACCTCACAGACGCCAGCGAACAAAAAGGTTTGGGCTCTATGAGTCACAGGGACGAGTTCCGTCTGAGGTTTGTAGTTTGATGATTGTTCCAGGACGTCTCTAGTGGTCTTGCACAGAGCGACGGAATTTTCGAGATGGCATTCGGTACCTACGTCCTACCCGCTCTACCTACAAACCCGACACCTCAAATTGCGTCAACCTCTTGTGAGAGGCGTGTGAGAGGAGGTCTTGCTTCATACTATTTGCACCTAGAAACGTACGAACGAGATTCACAGACGACTATTTTGATTTCAAAATCGAATCAATCGAGATCGTTTATTTGTACAACCTCATCGATCATTAAAATGTGAAATAAATTCGAAATACCCCATTTTATCGGACAAATACTCAAAGCATATCTGAGCTTTACACTAGACATTTACAATTATTCATTAAATGAATAATATAAATTTTATATTACCACTAGTTTAATGGCCCTGCTACGCAGGTTAGAAAGAAATAGGTGAATAACACAATTTTTTTTCGTGATTTATTAATTGCGACTGAAAAATCAAATACATTTCATCTAGCAATTTTACATATCAATAAAGGTACACTCCAAGAGGGTAGGTTTACAGCAAAATCTAGCCCTTTATTATATAGCTCAATTAATTAGCACTGAGTTCGATTGCACTTCTATTCACGCAGCACGACTAAATCCAGTGGTTTCTTTCGCTTGAGACGTCGGATTTCACCTTCGTTGTCCAAAACGTAGAGCATCTCCGGGTTCACGTGTTTGTGGAGGCGATGTTCATGCTTCCTCGCGTATTTTGCAATAATTTCATAGACTGTCTCCATCCTCAAATCTCGATGAATATCATCGTTTCGCATGTACCAAGGGGCTCCAACTATACTTCTCAGCATTTTATTCTGAAAGGTTTGGATTTTCTTAATATTTGATTTCTTGGAACAGTCCCAGATCTGTATCCCATAGGTCCAACTAGGGCGAAGGATCTGCTTATATATAAGCAGTTTGTTGTGAAGAGAGAGATGGGAATTCCTTCCCATTAACCAATACATCCTTCTGTACTTGGTTTTAAGTTCTTCTTTCTTCTTTTCTATGTGTTTATTCCAGTTTAATTTGGAGTCAAGTGTCAAACCCAAGTATTTAACTGCTTCAGTATGCGGTATTTTATTCGAATTGATCTCAACATCCAAGATTGGGACTTTTCGGTTAGTGAAGTTGATGTGGGCTGATTTTGATTCGTTCAGCTTCATTCTCCACATCTTGGTCCATTTACAAACCTCAGTAGTAGACATCTGTAGTTTGCGTGTTGCAGCTTCTATATCATCTCCAACAGAGAGGATAGCCGTATCATCTGCAAAGGTGGCAACAGTTGTGCCTTCTTGTTGGGGTAAGTCCCGTGTGTACAGGAGGTAGAGTACTAAACAACACAATGAGGGAGTATAATAAAAATATTAAAAGTCAAAAAATCGTATATCCCAAATCCCCGAGGAGAGGACCACGTCGCTTGCCCTGGGAGACGCTTCCCCCCGCTGGGGCCCTCCTTCCTTCACTGGCGGGGTCGGGGGGAGGGGGGAGCAGGTCGGTTGCCCTGGGAGACGGGGGCGAGAATTCCACCCGCCCAGCGTTACCACCCCCTGAAACATCGATATACTCTGATAAGCTTGTTTTTATATAGTGTGATGTCAGTAAGGAACTTCGATGCAGAATGGTAGGGATGTTAATATCGGCAAATAATATCGATATTCTTAAAAAGTATCGTTTTAGAAAATCGATATATCCAAGGAAAATATCGATATTTCGATAAATCGGTCATCGATGGCTCGCAATACCGTGAATAACCAATAGATGTACGAGCGAAGAAAAGTATCACCAAAAGTTGAGTTAGTTGGCAAATAGATAAGTGTTTGATCAGTGAAGAACTTTTGGTTCACGCGTCGGAGGTGATCTACACTATTTGTGTTTATCTCAGCCTTCACCTATCGACTCTAGACTGGCAAGTACGATGTTCTCAGTTGATTCCGGTTATTCACCCCATCTCTTGTTTATCTCATCTTTTACCTTTCAATCTAATCTAATCCGAAGACTCACTCAAGATGAGCTTGGGAAGGTTGTACCGTGAAATTATACTCGACGAAGAAATGTGCACTAGGTATTTGAAGGATAAGGGTGTTTTACCGAAACAACCAGTGACTTGCTCAAAAGTGAGGGAGGATGAAGTGTGCGGCGGTGAACTAATGGAGTGCTTAAGAAAAAATAAAAAAACCTCTGCCAAGTGGGTGTGGCACATAGCTTCCACGTATCCATAACATGACTGTATAGATCATTGAAAATTATTATTGACTAAAGAACTGCGTTCAATTAGGCGAAGTAAATATTGAATTAGGGTAAATTTATTGTTATGCTGGAGCATAACCTGAGAAAATAAAGGTAGGCATGTTCAACTATTGAACAAACTATAAAATTTACCTAATGAGTCCGAACAATCCCTGAAAATTTCATCGAAATCGGTCAAAAACTCCCGAAGTTATGCTTGTGGCAAGGATTTCACGTTTGCGCATGCGCAGAGGCTACTATTGAACCGGGGGTCATGAAACTCATAGGGGACCATCTACACATCAAACCGAATAAACCCTGGAAATTTCATCGAAATTGGTCAAGAACTCTCCGAGTTATGCGCGTAACAAGGATTTCACGTTTGCGCATGAACAATTGGTCAAGAACTCTCCGAGTTATGCGCGTAACAAGGATTTCACGTTTGCGCATGAACAATCCCTGAAAATTTCATCGAAATCGGTCAAAAACTCCCGAAGTTATGCTTGTGGCAAGGATTTCACGTTTGCGCATGCGCTATTGATCCGGGGGTCATGAAACCTATAGGGGACCATTTACACCCTAACCCGCACGATCCCTGAAAATTTCATCAAAATCGGACTATAACTTCGTGTAGATTTGGCCGTAACAAGGATTTGCTGACAGGCAGACAGACACACAAACAGGCACGGAACCAAAATTGTTCAGAAAGGTCTAAAACGCAAAATGCGAGTGGAATTTCTGATTTTGGAGACAAAAAAATTTTCACATTCCGAAAGTGAAAACAATGCTTCCGCTACTTTAGTAGACTCGGAAGCAAAAGTACTCTAGTTAAAATATATACGTATAATCAGCGAACTATTTTCGATAGTGTTGTGTATTGTTTCGAAGTGTTGTTTGTTCAACTAAGGATAATCGTTAAGCCCATGGGTATTGTAGGTAACGATCACGGTAGTATATATATTTATATATATATATTTAAGAACGTGTTTGCACATTGTGGGAATAGTCAAGTTGGAATATATTCGTATAATCAGGGAACTATTTTCGATATGCTGCCTGTTCCGAAGTGTTATGAGTGTGTGTTCAACTACGGATAATCGTCAAACTCATAGGTAGTCTAAGCTACAATCACACTATCGAATTATTTCGTGCATAATAAAACTTTAAGATCGAAGATAGTTCCAGAGAAAATAGGAGTACTATCAGAGTAAAGAAAAACCTTTTGTTTTTTTCCACGAATTCGGTCGGAGAAAAGTCTGAAACGGATTTGTATCATGTTATTCATTCCTCTTGGGCTTAGCTGGTACTGCAACCTCTACTAGACCAATTATAATCTATTACCTATCCTTCTATTGGTCAATCATTGCATGGGACTTCCTAAACATGCGGCACCTACCTAATCACAGCGTAGGTATATGACTTTTGATTAGAGATTTTGTAGGAAAATACTTGGTACTCACCAATCCATGATGATTCACGTTCCGAATAGATGGAAGATAAAGATGGAAGGCTTTTTTCGCGAACACGACACGGAGTAGACTGCCGGAGAACACAGACAGGAGAGAACTGGTCGAGACCGCCCGCTCTCCTATACGAGGCGGCCGGCGCGCCGCCGCGGCGGAGGGATACTAGGGTGTGGCCGCAGCGCCCGAAAACTTCGAAAACACTTACTTTTTGGAGCAACTTCACAAAAGACCCTTTGAAATAAACTTGAAAACAGAGTACCATGTCTTAATCATCAAAAATATAGGAACTACTTTTCTAATAGTAATAATTCCCTAGAAAAATAGCTTAAAGGCGGATTCACACTCGCGGTAGCGGGGAAGTCAGACCACAGTCAGGTCAGAGTCACGTCAAGGGGCCGCCCATTCACACTGCAAGGTCAGATCACGTCAGGGCAGGGCAGGTCATCTATCAGAAAAGATTGAAAAAGAGCGAATTGTAACGAAATGAGCAAATCAGAAACTAAAATTAGACGAGATTTGACTTCGTGATTCACATTTTCCGTTCAGGGGGAAGGTCACGTCAGGTTTTGATCGCTCGCCGTGCGACCTGACGGTAGGTGACTGGAGGAAGATTTGATGTTGACGTTACTGCGCCCGTGAGTGAGGTTCACCCCGTTTGGTTTCCATAGAAGCAATCTTGACGTGACTCTGACCTGACTGTGGTCTGACGTTCCCGCTACCGCGAGTGTGAATCCAGCTTAAAGGTGGATTCACACTCGTGGTAGCGGGAACGTCAGACCTCAGTCAGGTCAGAGTCACGTCAAGGTCAGATCACGTCAGGGCAGGCCCATTCAGCTATTCCGCGCTGCAGCTGAACTGGCACGATCCGAGGTGATAAGAAGTTGGTATACAATCGCTAGAATTGGTATAAAATCCACCCGGCATACTTCATTAAGAGTTCTGTATTAAGAAAGTATTAAGTATTAAGAAAAAAGGACCTACCAATGTGAAGTTAGTGTAATGTTTTTAAGTAACACGCAACATTATATTCAGACAGACACACAGACAGACACGGAACCAAAATTGTTCAGAAAGGTCTTGTCGTATTATTATTATGCAATGTTGTGTTACCAGCCCCATTGCTAGGTACGCGTTCTCCTTAGTTTCCCACATGTTACGTTGTAAACTACCAAACCCTAGTTCATTTATTTCCTAAACTTTGTTACAACGTTTTATTTGATTAAAGCCTTACTTTCAAAAGGTATTATTTATGACAGGTCTAAAACGCAAAATGCGAGTGGAATTTTTGATTTTGGAGACAAAAAAATTTTTACATTCCGAAAGTGAAAACAATGCTCCCGCTACTTTAGTAGACTCGGAAGCGAAAGAGATCCGAATGAAGAATTCATCAAGGCAGTGTATTAAGTAAATACAAATTTTGCGATGTTGAAAGAGAGGTTGCCAAACATTTTATTCCCGTCGTTCAACGCCGGAAAGATCTTCTCGACTGCTTTTTCACTGACATGAAGTCAACATTTCTTGTGGCATAACTCCACCACTTCTCTGACTATCTTCACTTCAGAAGAGATAAGGTAAAATAAAGTAACGTAAAAGTAACGTTATTTTAGTTTTGCTTCCGAGTCTACTAAGGTAGCTGTTTTCACTGTTTTCACTTTCGGAATGTGAAAATTTTTTTGTCTCCAAATTCCACTCGCGTTTTGCGTTTTAGACCTTTCTGAACAATTTTGGTTCCGTGTCTGTGTCTGTCTGTCTGTCAGCAAATCCTTGTTACGGGCAAAACTACACGAAGTTATAGTCCGATTTTGATGAAATTTTCAGGGATTGTGCGGGTTGGGGTGTAGATGGTCCCCTATAGGTTTCTTGAGAACCGGATCAATAGTAGCCTCTGCGCATGCGCAAATGTGAAATCCTTTTTACGCGCATAACTCTGGTAGTTCTTGATCAATTTCGATGAAATTTTCAGGGATTGTTCGGTTTGATGTGTAGATGGTCCCCCATGAGTTTCATGACCCCCGGATCGATAGTAGCCTCTGCGCATGCGCAAACGTGAAATCCTTGCCACAAGCATAACTTCGGGAGTTCTTGACCGATTTCGATGAAATTTTCAGGGATTGTTCGTACTTATTAGGTATGTTTTATAGTTTGTTCAATAGTTGAACATGCCTACCTTTATTTTCTCAAGTTATGCTCTTGCATAACAATAAATTTACCCTATTTCAATATTTCCTTCGCCTAATTGAACGAAGTTCTTTAGTCAATAATAATTTTCAATGATCTATAGAGTCATGTTATGGATACGAGGAAGCTATGTGACACACCCACTTGGCAGATAGTTTAGATTATGTTCAGAGCGGTAGATCACCTGCGACACCAGGGACGGGTTCGGGTAGATATCCCCGAGTCCGGTAGATCACCTGCGACGCGTGTACCGAACTTCTACGCGTACGGTACGCGTGTACCGAGTGCTTCATTTTCATGTTTTAGTTTTAGTTTCATTTACATTTGAAGGTGGCTTCTAACATGGATTCAAACACCAATAGCCAATAATTTGTGATCTTATAGGAAGTAGCTCCTAACATAACATCCAATCAATAGTTGCATGTTAACAGCTAATAAGTAGTTAGTATTTTAGGAGTAGACGAATAGGACTCATGCTCAATCTGAGGTGAGGTTTGAAGAGGGGCATTTTCTTCAAATTTAGATAGCTTCTAAGTAATGTAAACCAAAAGGGATGTTCATTACCTATACGCTGACAACTATATGTATTAATAATTATATTCATAAGTTTGATTGTATAAGAACCGGACATGGGGACGTCCCGGTATGTTTACCAAAATGTTTTAAAGGTAAAGTAGGTTGTTTTTAAGGTAACGATTTGCTAATTGCTGCAAATTTGTAGTAGCCTATAGCGGGTGCTAACGTTAGAAGTGGATGAGATGAAAAGATCTACGAGGGCTGGTCCCTGCAAGTTCTAACAGCCAATAAGTGGGTAGATAGTTTACATCAGATCTTGGATTTCTTGTTCATCTTCAAATTAGCACAGCTGTAAAGTTGACAAGTTGCTCAAGTTGACAAGTTGTTGTTAACACTTAACATCACTAGCTATCTAATTTAAATGTCTCTCAGTACAGTGAATAACCAACAGATGTACGATATTTAGGTGCCCAGGTTAATAAGCACAATTTTTCTACTTAAAATACCTTCGAATTCAACTTATAACCAAAAGTTGAGTTAGTTCACAAATAGATAGGTGTTCAATCAGTGAGAAGCTTTTAAAAGTCTATGAGAGCTTCAATTTTGTATTTTAGTTTTAGCTTCATTTGCGCTTTGGAGAATTTTAAATTGGGTTTAAGCGTTAAATGTCAATCGTGTAGGACGTAGCTTGTAATATACAATAGTTGTTCGTTTGCATCCATTAAGCAGTTAGTATGTTAGAAGTAAATTAGGAGGCATGTGTGAATATGACGAGAGCATTGAGGAGGAGCTGTATGGGACACTTTATTCAAATTGAGATTGCTCCTAATGTAATGTAAACCAAAAGGTATGTTGTATATAGTTACCTATACTTTGACAAGTAGATAAGTGGTCAATATTTGAAAGACTTTGAAGAGTCAATGAGGCTTTCATTTTCGTGTTAGGTATAGTAACTATATATAGAACTGTTCTATTTTAGATAACTTAAAGAGGCTTCCTACGTCGATTAAGTGCCAAAAAGGCCATCTAGACAATGAGTGCTTCATTTTCGTGTTTTAGTTTTACCTTCATTTTCGCTTTGAAGAGGCTTCTAACTTGGATAAAAGCCAATAATTAGTGATGTAGGAAGCAGCTCATAATAAAGTGTCCAATCTATAGTTGCATGTTAACAGCCAATAAGTAGCTAGTATGTTAGGAGTAGACAGTAGAGGCAACTGCTGAATTCGAGTTGAGCGTTGAGGAGGAGCACTAGGAGAGCTTCATTTCCTCTCTAAGTTTAACAAGCTTCCAACATAGGTTCAAGAGCTAATGGCCAATAATTAGTGGTCATATGGAAGTAGCTTCTAATATAGCTCAATGTTAACAGCCTAAAGTAGTTAGTAGTTAGTATGTTAAGCCCAACCTGAGGTGAGCGATGAAAAGGAGCACTATAAGCAGTCACTCGTAGTTACTTCCTCATTTGAAGCTGAATATATTGCTCTCAGCGGAACCATTTGAGAAGCGATTTGAAGGAAATAGGTACCTTTTCGAAGACCTCGGAATCGCCATAGAAGAGGCTACCTATCTCAGAGAATAATCAGAGTGTTATTTCACTAACTAAATCGCCTCACATAAACAAAGGATCAAAACGTGTGGAAATCAAGTATTGTTTTGTTGAAGACAAGTGTTGCAAATTATATTGTTCTTCAATATGCCAGTACTAATGATCAACCAACTAATATGCTTACCAAACCTCTTGCTTCGCCTAAATTTGTGAAAACCGGAATTTCTTCAATTGGAAAATAAGATCACTTTCAGGCAGTTGAATTCAATGTGTTAGTCATATATATTGTTCAGAATTAGGATATAATGAAGAATTCATATCCTTTCGGGATTTTATTTTCAAAGTGAAAATTACGAATACAGCGTTGAGGTGTGTTGAACTGCACGGTGCAACATCTATGTCCACCGTGGACTTGATAAAAAAATAGGAAAACAGTGTGTTGTTGTTATAAGCAGTGCCTTCATCTTATCTTGTACGTTTTCCTTTTAGATAGAACTATTTTTACTTCCCTTGTATTTAATTATTCTAGATTTAGGTTTAACATAGATTCAAGAGCTAATAGCCAATAAGCACCAAGTTATTATGTTAGAAGTAAGTAAGGAGGCAAGCACTCAATCTGGGAAAGCGCTATGAAAGCTTATTATCGATATTATGAACCTATAAAAACATCGATCCTAGTACACATCGATATATTCTTCCTATCAGGAGGGGCCCCCTGTTCTGAACTTCAACCGCTTATTTTTTTGGGGTTTAGCTCAACTTTCTTCATCTTGAAGTAGCTTCTAATGCAGCTTAAATCGGTAATAGGAGATAAGTAGTTCGGAAATAGGAGGGGGAACTCACTCTGTGTGGAGCTTTAAGTAGCTTGTGGACGGCGGCGATCTGGTTGATGAGGGGCAGCGTCGTGGAGAAGGTGTGGACTGGAGGTCGCGGCGGCTCTGGCAAAAACGAACTGCATTCGAACGGGTCCCGATCGTTGAGGTACTGGACCCGGCACGTCAGAGCCATCCTGGCCCCCTTCAAACAAACTACGAATTCACCGCGAAATCGTCGTTCACTTTCAAGAACAAAAAAGTCAATTTCTGAAGAAACAATAGCGCGAAATTTTGTCGAAGAAAATGATTAAGAGCAAAAAAACACGACGAAAATGAAGTTGCGTGGGAAGACGACCGTCACTGCACCGACCAGCGCGAGGAGCTCGGCCGAACTGTCTGGAAGTTGGAGTTCGCGGGTGGGAGGGGGCGGTCGCTTGGGGACCCCCCCTCCCCTCCGCCACGGCCACAGGGGGCCCCAGGTGCATGCATGGATACGTCAGGTGCAAGGCGTATTGTATCCACGGAGAGGGTCCCTCGTTACGAGTATATGGTAACACGACAAGTAACAAAAACACCCTACAAAAATCCTGGGTTTTAACTTGTTCCATGTTTTAACGCTGGATTGTGAGCGATTTCGTATGTGGATTCTGCAGGGCCTTTACATGTTGATACATAGACAACGGATCAGCTGAGAGGCTTCAAAGGTAATTTACGCAGGGACGTAACCAGCCCGTATTTCACCCGGGGCAAGAAATGAATTTGGCGCCCCCATAGACCCGATATCTCATGACTCATACCATCTTAATATACCACTGAACCAAAATATAAATATAGTTTACTGGACTCTTTATTTGTGTGAATTTATGTGGCGTCAATCCTGCATAGCCAGGAACGTGAACGTATTCGATGAAATTTTAAAGGAAATAGTTGAGTTTTGGCCTCCATCCACACAAATGTGATTTTTCAGTTTTCTGTAGTTACCTATTTCATTTTAATTGAATATTGTCATTGATTTATATCTTCACATAATATACCGTCAGTTCTATTACCTTAATTTCTAAGATTTCTTTTGAAAACCCGTATTTTCCGAGGCGGAGGAACGATAATGGTCTGAGGTTGGGGAGGAGGACGACAGTTGGACGCGGAGGAACGATAACGGAAAAGGTCCAATTTGATTTATTAACAACGTATAAACTCTTTTACTAAAAGGAGGAAGGTTTGCTTAGTAAGTGCTCAATGTAAAATACCATATAATTTTTATTAAATTTAACAAACTAATAGATGATAAATAAATTTTTGTTCGAAACGGAGGCCCTAAACAAACTTTAAAATGAAAATTGTCGGGCTTTTTTTGCTGCAAATGTTTTAATGATACCATCAAAAGATAGTGCTGAAGCTAAACTACTCAAATTTTGAAAATACTACTACTACTACTACTACTACTACTACTACTACTACTACTACTACTACTACTACTACTACTACTACTACTACTACTACTACTACTACTACTACTACTACTACTACTTTTAAAAAACTACTCAAAATAATGAACCACCTACAAATCCAACGGTATCCTCCTCCCAGATAGTCACTGTAGGAATTTGCAGAGATATTTACGATTTTATTAGATAATTGGATTTATAAATTACGAGAACACGGAGTCGCAGAACACTTTTATATTACTACTTGAATTGACAGCTTATCAGAAACAATGGAATGTGTGTTAAGCTCCTATTGGCTGAAGGCCTATAAGGTGACGTCACTATCTGCCAATAGCTGACAGTATACAAAATTACAAACATGTGCGCTCAGTCACGGGTTTGGTTTTGTTATCAAAGGCTCGAAAGAACAAGGGGAAGTGAATTTAACAGTGCAGCTGCTGAAAAAAAAATTTGAGACGCGTAAGGTCACCACAGATCCCGACAGTGTGGAACAGCTGAGTGCAGCGATAATTGAAGAATGGAACGATATTCCTCGTGACTTCATTCCTTCACTCATTGAAAGTATGTCGAGAAGATTAGAGGCTGTCATTTGCAAACATAAACCAAAATTTCGAATGGAGTAGACTCGCCTCGTCAACTGCCCTGCATACGGCCGCTCAAGGCTAGTTCTCGACTCGCGAAGTATACGTTTTCTATATCCTTTGTCCTTTCTTGTAGGCCTATTGCATTCCTTATTTATATTATTTTTCCTTTTAGTAAATATTTTCAAATTTACTCCAAACGGTCATAATATTTAAAAGAACTTGGTAAGCTGTCACTTGTTTGCCTATTTGGAAGTTACGTCCCTATTTATACGCTAATTAAACTGTCAAGCTGTAACTTTGTAAGTGAACTCCTTAGGACCTTTACAACCTGATGCACATATCCAGATCAGCAAAGAGGATCCTAATTATAATTTATTCGCGAATTACTCACTCTAACTGCCAATTCACAAGTCACAATTCACGAGTCCTTTGGGCTTCCAGCTGTCTATGCATGGCTAACGGATCAGGTGAGAAGTTCCTAATTATAATTTATACGCTAATAATTAGCGTAATAATTAGTAATTATTACAATCCCCAGCTGGCTTAATATGTAAAATGACCAAAACTAGGGATTTCACCCATCCAAAAACGTGATACAGATGTTGTTTGCTGAAAGATAAAAAAAATTTGCAAAAGCAGAGACAACGGTACAAGAAGTTCCGGTGTGGGGAAGTACGGTAGGCAGTTCAATGAGTGATTTGCAACTAAGTAGATCCTAAAAATATGAAGAATGAAAAGAAATGAAATGTTAAAAAACATAAAATAATAATATGTTTGGCACATATGTATGTATGCTTCAATTTGACTCTAGAAACCTTTAAAAAGATTCCGGACGTGACGTGAAATTAAATGTATTGTAATTCCTTCAATTTCATGACATAAATTTGAAACATTGTCAAAAAACTCTGGTTATATCAACTTGGAAATTGTTGCACTCAGCACACGGCGAAATATAAAGAATGTGAATATGATTCGATTTAGAAACATTTTGAGTCAAGTATCCATGCTAGACCACTGTTCGAAACAGTAGCGAAAAAATGAGGTGAAAAGCCTCTAGAGTTTCGTGGAAGGTACGAAGTTTTTTGGGATTACGTGATGAACGTCTAGGGTTGTTATAAAAGGAATTCCCATTCCCATTACAAAGTCCCATTCCTTTTGAAAATATGTAATTCCAATTCCAGTAATGAAATTTTCTTGTTCAAAGGCCTGAATTCTGAGTTTTGACTATGGGTGGTGTCAGCCAAGGTGAATTTCCATCAAAACAGCAAAGTAATTTAAAAAGTAATCATTACTCAAAGTACTTAATCATCACCCTCCAACTCTGTGAACGTCCAAACTCGAAGATCCAAAAAAGTCGAACGTTCGGTTCCCTATAAAATTCACCAGGCGATTCCGGAGTCTCACAAAGTGATTTTTAGGGGGCGATGACCGGACTCCCCCCTCTATCGCCCCCCTTCCCAGTCATTGCCCCCCTCCCTCCTTAAATTCCCCTTTTAATCTCATCCGGACTGGTCCAACCGGCAGACTCCCCTCCACACTCCATTTCCACCTTCATCGCTCTGCTGGTCCACCTCATTGTCGACTGCAAGGGGGGGGGGGGGACCTGGGGGCGCAGGTAGGTACAGGCTACAGGTGCACCTTGGGTGACCGCTAACTTGAACCAATTTCGCGAACGGGTCATTTGACTGGAAAGCAACGCAATCGCTTCTCAGGATCCCAAATTTTCTTGGAGCTGCTAAAAAAATAAAGCTTTTGGTGGATTTCAGTGTTGTGAAAACGTGATTGCAATTACCAATCAAGAATTTCAATCGTGTTGATTGCAAAGTAATGCAGTTAACAGTCACAATTATTAATTTTAATTTGTAAAGTGACAATTACATCTTCTAACAAATTGATTGGTAATCGCATGAGCAATTGAAAATTGAATTTACCGAAAAAATTATTGGTCTTAGGCAATTACCAGTATATAGCACTTTCGCATATATAACCTTTCGCAATTAGAACTAAACCTTTCGCAAACTGAATTAAACTTTTCGCAATTAGAATTAAACTTTTCACAATTACAATTAACCCTTCTTCGAGTTGTGTTCCTAATAACAGGAGGTGAGTCACTATCACTGCTATATTCAACCATCCCTCTTTCCTGAAAACGTTAACTTTCACGAAGAAGAAGGTGGATATTGCGGAGGAAACCCGAAAAAACTGAAAGGGTGGTTGAGTGTCCCATCAAACCGTTTCAACGCTTCTCTGACCGAACTATTTGAATCGCTATCGCTCATCACACAACAATGTTCCTAAAAAAAAAAAAATAAATAAATAAATAAAAAAAAAAGTGAGAAGGGTTCACGTGTATTTGCGAAAGGTTTAATTCCAATTACAATAAAGGTTAATTCAATTTGCTAATAGTTTAATTCAGTTTGCTAAAGGTTTATTTTAGTTTGCTAATGCTATAATTGTAGTTGACTCTCAGTAATTGCACATGCTATTGTGAATTGAAACTAGTCTTTACACTTTTTGTGGTTGATCAATTTATAGATTTTGCTTCCATTGATACGTGACGCAGTTTATATGTGCTGAAGAATCAACAAATTAATAGGGAGTGGCACATAGATTTCTCAGCTAAGTAACATGAACGTGTAGATATCTTGAAATCCTTTAGATAATCTTAAAAGAGAGAACTTCAGGGCGATGAAATTCAGAGGGGAGCACCAACAGCCTAACCCACACAAATCCCTGAAGATTTCATCAATATCGGATGAAAACGGTAGAAATTTGGTGTGTTACACGAATTTGTCGTTCGGGCATGAGTTGACTGATGCATTGATTTCAGAGCGATGAACCTCATGGGGGACCATCCGCAGCCTAACCCTCAAATTCTTTTAAACTGTAGGAATTGGGGGTATTACAAGGAGTTCACAGTTGCACATGTAAAACTACTAGTGGAACTAACGCGTTGCAATTGGTATGAAGTTTTTATATTGTTTTTCCAAGGCTACTCTGAAAATTTGAGCTCCATCGAACCACCGGAACCTGAGAAAATGGTAGTTGGTAGATTTTCCGTTTACGTACAAGCAGAAATAGCAGCAACTTAACTACGCTGGTGTTTCGGTAAAATAGCTGCCCATCCATGTTTTTCCTGAAGAGAAATAACAGTAACATTGCTAAGCTGTGGAAGATCGATAATAACAGGTACTCATGTATGCTGGGGCAGGTACTTCTATGCCAAAGTAAGTACTTTCCCTAACGGAACAAATGCTGAGGTGCTGAGAGAGAGAAAATACTCTTCATGGAGCGAAAAGATAGCTGCGATTATTGAGGAATTACTGAAATTTGTTTCTTACCATTTTCTTATGGTTAGATATAGACTGTAGTTTGTTGAACCCATAATGGAAATTAATGATATTACATATCATTATAGCAATTAAAATTATTTATTATTATTGTCAACTAACCTTGATCATTCCCTCAGGCTGTACGATAGGCTCGTGGATTTTGACTTCAGTCGGTTTCACCTCCTTCCAAAACTCTTCGTCACTCGAATCTACAGCAAAAATTCAAATAAATCAACTAACTTAGTAGGTAAGCGACAAATACATATAAGAAGTGGTGATCATCCTCAGGATAACTCTCAACTTCCCCCAAAAAGAAAACCGTAGAAGTGGTGGAGACTAAAATAATTTTATGTTCCCCCATTTTATGCTCCACTCCATGTCCTTAGACTACCATGTTACAATGGTCGTGAGAAGGGAGAAGAAGTTACCATTCATATGTCAGCTGTCCGGGTTCATCAGGACTGGTAATAGCCCTTGGGAACACACTTGAACAGATTTCATGTGTCCCACACAATTTACCATTTGAATTTCTGAAAAACCATTGGACAAAAGTGAGTGCAGCTTATGTCCGAATTTTCGGTATCAATATCAATCCTGGAGGGTGAAATCGAAGCGCCGAAATTTCGAAAATCTGAATGGCGAAAACTTTCGAAACAATGATTCTATTTTCATGTTTGTTACTGATAAACGTGCCTTCAAAGGATCGGATGATCCCACCAGGATCGCTTTACGTTCTCCGTTCGCTCTCCCTAAGGGCTGGAACTTTGACTGAAAAAAAAGAACGTAAACATGAATGTGAACGCGCTTCGACAGTTGAAATTGCGCCGTATGACGAAGGATTGAACAAGCTGATACATAGCATTTCCATATCAAATGAAACTTATTGGGAAACTGAGGTACCAAGATAGGTAGGTACCTAAAAGTATACCATGTCCTTATCCTGATTCTAACCTACCCCCTCACCAATTTTCTGCCAAATCAGTTCAGCCGTTCTTGACCTACATGTAGTGTAACTAACAAGACTTTCTTCAAAGCATTTAGATAACCACGTAATTTGTTTGTAGGAAAAAGACTAAGAATGCAAATATTTTTGAAAGGTGATTTCGCTGTCAATAGCAAACAAGAGGGAGAGGAACTTGTAAAACAGGGTCAAAAACACGTTTGAGGTCGAGTGAATTTTGGAGTGGGCTTGACGAGGGCGCATCAAGTGTGCGGATCAACATCAAGTGTGATGACAAAGGACGAACGGAGGGAGTGGGGGGATTGAAGACTTGGCGACGAAAAAAAATGAGGTCGTCTGCTGAGCCACCCTACGGCGGATATCGATCGCCGTCGACCAACCCGCCCCGTCGGCGGGATTTCAATGGTGAAAAGACGACGGGCTCACCTGGGGAGGACATGACGATCCTGACCTTCGTCGTCCTGTTGCTTCGTCTCTCGAATTGACGAGGACGTCAACGACGGATAGCGTACTCGCGGACCGACGAAACAGGTGCGTGGCCTGACGCGTCCGCGGACACTCTGGCTTGTTTTCGCTATTAACCCGCCAGAGCTCACCGCTTGAGAGCACTTAAGGGTTGAATTGGCGAAGGGTGGAAGTAGATTCTGGGGAGGGTGGAAGTAGATGGAAGTGGATTGGGCAATCCGCGGGGGATTTTTCACGGGCGGATCCCGCAAGCTAGTCACGTGAAGTTCGGACTATTTTCGTAACCACTTGGATCTATTAACCCTCTGGTTCGTGACTTGAATTTATTGTTAGAAACTACTTTCCACAAATTTTCCACAAATCAGATGCGAGGCTTCATAGCACTTTTCCAACATAAAGGTTCCCTCAGGTTAACTCAGTCTTCGAAAGAAATATCCTACGTATAGGTAGGTACGATTGAGAATAATACTTTTACCAGCCAATTGAATATTTACGAATACAAATGTTTCAGGCGTCTGCTACGACATGTCGAGGGGTTGGTCCTATAGAGGAATCACGTACATCGAAACTATGGCGTTATACCCTGGATATCATTCCATGGTTTACTCTGTATGATGGATGACTACGTTTCTAGCCAATGCCTGCGACAATTTCATTAGTCGAAAATGTAAGGGGTCATCAAATTTGAAAGGATGAAAATTTGTTGCTGAGTTGTTAAATTTTGAACGGGAACTAAGTTGGAAGAGTTAAATTTGAACCATAAACAGGTATTTGTCCATGATGGGGGACGAAAGGAGCAAGATCACCTGAATTATGCCTAAATTTTAAAAGAGTAGAGTAGGTTTAGGACAGACTGACGGAATCAAGAGAGAGGACCAGAATGAATCCCCCTGGGCTGATCTGGACTTATTTATAGCTTTTCCAAGTCAGATTCGGTAATTTCCAAACCAATTTCAGAAATTTCCAAACTTTTTCAGAATTGTCCAACCCCAATTCAGAATTTTCCATTTCAATTTCAGAATTTTCCATCTCAATTTCAGAATTTCCATCTCAATTTCAGAATACCTTTTAAGGGGACCAATTGTCGGAGCTCGTTGAGGCCTTGTTGAGAGGAAGTTAAAGTTAAGAAAAAATGCATGTCAAAAAAGAAGAAGCTCTTTTCGGAATCCCCCCGAAATTTGGTGTAGAGACCATAAATATAGGCTATAAGTAGACAGTTAAAATTTGTAACCTAGCTAGCGGTGACTAAAAAGTAATAAATAAATTTAAAAAAAACCTTTTGAAGAAAGCTTTTATTTAAACGCCCTAAAAAGAAGGAAATACATTTTTACTTACAAATTTTAAATGTCTACTTACAGCCTATATACACAATTCATAAAATCATAAAGGCTTGTCGCGACGTTTGCGTAAGTAGGTACTAGATAGGTATCTGTAAGTATTTACCTAATTAAACTGAAATAAAAAATAAACTTATCGGAATAAGTTGGTCAATGAAATAGGTACCTAGGAATTATAGTTAATTTACACAAGCCTAAATCTCGCGAAGCCTATAATTCATGCATTACACAGAGGTATTTTTAACGTTATTCGTGGAACTGCTAGTAAATCGTTATTCTAACCAAACGAAATCAAAAATTATATCGATCTTTCATTGGGCCTTTTCACCAATGTTGACATGTTTATCATAATTTTCTATTATCACTAGGGGCTCAGTCTAATTTGAGTAGTAACATTTGACCTGGCCTGTTGACGTGTTGTTGAAATCGTACATTTTGTGTTGACTAAAACAACAGGTTTTCATACGGTTTACTTAAATTTGTGTATATTTTAATTCGATGAGCGGGAAGTTGAATTCAGTTCGAGAAAGGTTCGATTGAAAGTGCGATAGCTATACTAGAAATTTCTTTATTTTTCCGCTAGAGGTTTAATTATTTTTGAAAAAAGTTTAATTTTATTGGGGAAAGTTTAATTGAATTGGGAAAAGGTTTAAGGGTTTCGGAAAAGTGATTAATTCTCTTGGAAAAAGGTTTAATTTAATTGGAAAATGCTGTATATTGTAATAAGATACTCTTTAAAAAAAATCCAACATAAATTTTCCCCGTATACCTATATTTTGGACGGAATCAGGGGGACGCAAAACTGTTTTTGGTATGTGTGTTACCGTCAAGAACTCCCATTCATATCCTAACGGTTAGAGTGCGTTTTCATCCGTTTCTGGTATGGCTCTCGTCTCATAACTTTGACTATGAGACGAAAAGATGTCAAAATCGATTGCAATAGCCGAAATCGGAACGGAAACGTCGGCGTGGGTCACTGAGCGAACGAAATATACGAGTCATTCTCCGGGATGAGGGAACCGATTCGACGCACCGGTAAAAGACATCTCAAAATCGGTCACTCACCTTGAGACAAACTACAGGTCCGGAAAGGTGGTAAGACACGATAAACTTTCTATCAAATTGAGGGTGTGTAGTAAGTTCTTCATTAGATATTCCTGAATTTTATCAACCAAATTTTTAGTCCATTCTGAGCAACTTTCTTTTCATATCTGTGTGTGTGGTGTCCGTACGTCCGCAGATCCTTCAAGCACGCCTAATTCTTACAGTTTTTATACGATTTTGGTGACATGTCATGGCAGACGATTGCTTCAGTGAAAGCCCACAGTGGTTCTCTAACGTCAAAAGTAAAAAGATCTAGGAGCTTAAGGCCCTAGTTGAAGAAGGTGCCAACAAAAGGAACTACTGCTTGTATCGTCGGATTGTGTAGATCAGTGAGTTGAAAGCATTCAGCATGGCGTAACTGCGTTGTTGGCCAATTTCGACTTTTCCCTATAAAACTTTTAAAATTTCCGACCAAAAAACCATTACCTACTTATTGTGCAGAACGTGGTTTTACTAATTTCAAAAATTGTTTATCGCTCATCATTATTTCTAAAAGAGAGAAGAATAATCGTCGGTGTAAGGTTGATTCACAATAATTGTAGTTGCTTGGATATTTGTTGACTGTAAATGAATGTCTTTGAGCACTGTGATACAGAACAGTGGGAATACAAAAATTTGGGGTGATACTTTTACTGGATTGACGTTATTTGATAACCAGTGCACCAATGGTGTGGATAGCCGAGGAAAAGAAAGGTAACGTATCCCACAATTCGAAAAACCGAAAGCTAGCCGATGGAGTTCTCCTGCTAGAAACTTCTTCTCAACGGCAGGTTGGTTGGATTTCCTCATCGGTATTTTCATTAAAATCTCTCCTTTCATACAAGAAACAGTTAAATTTATAAAGCGTTAATAGACTACTTTGTAGGCTTGCAAACAGGCTGCCTGTTCACCCTTGGAAATAGAAATTTGATGGGAAAACTCTCTGGGACATCAGGAGACGTTTGAAATGATGGACTCCACCCTGATCACCTGAAGTTGGGTTCAGATACTTCGATAAGAGCCAATTTCGAACGTTGTACACACTCTTGGATAGGACTCCAGAGGGGGGGAGGAAGTATCTGAAGAGCACATCCCTGCGTATCACGCGTGCTATTTTTCGAGCGAGGTCGGAGATGCTGAACGTAAACTTCAGATGGTGGAGAGAGGGCATTGTAAATTCGTGTTCTATGTGCAATCTGCAGGAGCATGAAACCACATTTCACTTTTTGGCGACTTGCCCGGTATTAAGCGAGTTTCGTGTGGAGTTCCTCAGAAGTTCGAGGTTGTCAAAACAAGAGATTATTGCAATATTGAATGGGAATGAGCTGTTAGAAGCAATGGTGCAATATATTGAAAAAGCCGGGAAATACAGACAATTTATGATTGAGGAATTCAATTACGCGGAAGAAGAGTGATATATTTAATAAATTGAAAAGAAATTAATGTATGAAATTTAATGAATGAAGATGTAATGTTATGGGACATATTTAATAAATTGGAAAGAGATTAAAGTCCATAAATTAATTATTTTGCACGTATAATATAGTAGGCACTCGTAACGGCTGGAATGTGAACTATATGTTTATAAATATCCCTATACGTGTACGTTTACTGGTATATATTTTGTTTGTATATTTTGTTTATTTTGTTTATTGTTTGGATTTATGTATATTCTTGTTTATTGTTTATATATATATATACTCCTGTTTGTCGTCATATATTAGTGACTGGTACCCATAATAGAAATTTGTTGAAAAAAAAGTATATGCTGATTGTATTAAGAATAGGAATAGCCGAGCAAACTTACCTGCGACAATCATTGATTATGCAGTATAAGCGTCTTGGAATATTATGTAAATGAATTCTGTTTTACCTAGCAATAAACGCTTCTTCTATCTATCTATCTATCTATCTACTTCGATAAGATCGCTGTTGAACAATATTCACTAAAATAGCGATACACACATTTGATTTGGTTGATAAAACTCTATAAATTCAACAGACAGAGACACTGATTTTCATTATCTAAGATGAAGAAACCCGAGAACTTACCATCGTCCGAAGAGTGTTCAGGAGTGCGGAAAGCAGCTGGTGGCGGCGCTTGGTTGCCTAAAACGTGGTCTATATTCGTGTATAGACCGCAATAGACCTGGAAATGATTCGGCATGATCAATTCAGTTACTGAAATTGAACCATTGATGACACATTACTTGAATCGTCAAATAATTATGAAAATTTCAATAAACAGTGTTGATACCCGGAAATACTCGTCAATTTATTATAATACAAAATTTATAACGAAAACTGAACAAAATTGCTAAAAATCGCTCTATTCAAACATTTTTTAGCCTGTTTGCTCAAAATAGTGCTGAAAAATGTATTTTAAATTCATTGAAAAGTACCTACTAAAAATCCATAAAAAATGACAAAAAATATGAAAATATCGAAATTTGTTTGATTAGTGGAATACGATTAAGGAAAAACTGTTTTCCATAAATCTGGAGTCAACAATATCTATAAACACAATTTACTCAAATTATAGACATATTTAACCCATGAACGACTTGAACTGGGATGGGCTTTCGAATTGCGTACCGTTTTGAATAATTTCTGTCCATTCTGGGTATGGAGAGTTACATTTGCAGCTAGTTATATTGTATTATATGAAAATTCCACCCTCCTTGAAGAACAGTTTGCTGTGTGTGGTGCCTATTATCGAACAGATTGAAACGGCAATTGCAACGATGAAAACAAAAGTAGCTGGATTTGAACTTGAATCGACTAACACAGTTCCAATCAAAATCCTGACCGTAGTTGGTCAGATTAAACCAATCGGGGTAACAAACACCGTCTGAACACGCGAAAGAGCGTGGCGACTTTCCGTTGACGCCTCCATGAATATTTACGAAGTGGGTGCCCAGGTACCTACACGACCGATCTTTTCGCGTTTTCAGTTGAATGCGGGTTAGCAGAAGTGCGGTGAATTAGGTCTCACCTGCACTTCAATTTTATTTTCCCTTCATCTCACGAAGCCTCAAGATAAAGCAGGAGTGCCCACAGGGGGGGGGGGGGGGTTCCCCCTAGTAATTAATTTATATATGATTGGTTTTTCTGTCTGAAAATGTATAAATGATCATGACAGTGCTCGAATATTGTCAATGATTTTGGCGCATCGCGCGGCACGGTTGGAGGTCTGGCAAGTTTTGGAAGTGGGTCATTTCAAAAATTCCGTCACATTTGGATATTGACTTTAAAAAAAAAAGAAGAAACTTGATCAATTTTCTTGTTTCTAATCAATCACCGAGGTTCTCTCGGCATATTACCCAAGTGAGCACAAATAGGTAATCTTGAACCGTACTGTTGATACGCCATTTTGAAAAAATAAACTTTTGTTGGGAGTGAAGTATTTACTACTATTTTTTCCCCTCTCGAGACTCCAACCTCCCTGGGAATCGCCGCTCAAGTCTTTCAATTTAGGTGAATGGAACAGCACAAATTAGCTTCCAGTAAATAATTTTAGCTACAGTAAATACTAAGGTTTCCATGCTGAATTTTGCTTACTTACTACAAGCAGACGTCACTCCCTATAATTTATGGTGCTACGGATATTAAAAGGAGTGAAGGAATAGGGAGTGTTATAGCCTTTCACCGCCTTTACTGCCCACAAATCAATTGAAATTGTTTGTACCAAAATGTTGTCAACGAACTTCCAGCAACTACAATAATTGTCAACAAGAGTGATCAAGTTTCACTTACCACAGTCAGAATGTTATTGGTGTAGGGAGTGGGAGTTAAAAAACCCTCCGTCCGGGGATGGTTTTCCCGGTAGAACTGACTGGGAAGGTCTAGATAGAATCCAACCACCAGCTTTGGGACCATCTTGAATAAGGGATGTCAATGGAACAGAAGCAACTTCATAAATACCCTTTCCCACCAGTTGGGAGCTACTTTTCATTACATTGTAGGGAGGGAAGAAAAACCCAATGACACTGAAATAATGGGTTGGTAAGGCGACTTGCTTTGATTTTAATTTTTTTCTGAGGCGGATATCCATTTTAGATGGTATATTCTTTCATAGTGTAGAGGATATAAAGGAAGCAATAAATATTTCGCTGAGTAGTGACGATGGAAGTTGTATACCTCTGGTTAGTGACAGCTGTAGGGAGTGAGAAATCAGCACTTCGGTATTTTCTCCTGGGGCATCTAGGCACAACTTTTACATATTTATCCACAGAACATGTACATCCAGATAGGAGAGAAATTTTAAAAATGTACAATACGGCATTCAGTTGAATTTGACGGCAATACTGACCAGTGACATTAATGTGACCTAAATTTCGAAATTACCCATATCGCGGTAGATTGTATTACCTAGTGGGTTTGTGAGGCTTACGATCGAACTGAGTTGATTGTAGCGAGATTTCATGGTTTCTTTTACTGAGCGTAATGGGTTTGGGAGAAGGAGGAATATCCTATGACGGACAAAAATTCCTCGCGTTTAGCCCACCCCGGACAAAAAATCCCCGCGTGAAAAATGACAGGAATAGATACTTGGAAGCAGAATAATTCTTCTGTGCTCGGGGCCCCAGGTTATGCTACCGGGGTCAACGTGACAAGTTTTATTGCAATCATGATTCGTCACATCGCTCCACATTACTGCCTACTGGGGGAGTCTTCAGTTTCACGATGGAGGTCATCCCAACACTTACTAAGCGAGGAGAAAAGCCGTTATTAAGGTGGGCTTGCTCCAAAAAATCCTCGTACAAAGTGAGTTCATTAATATGTACCTATACTCGGATCTATTGTTGAAAAACAAAATATTATTGGCTTATTGAAATTCCGATTCTATTTAATCCCGATTCCTGTTAACAGTGCCCGTTATTTATGCTCTCCACTCATAATTTCCAGTGCAAAGGGGCACTCAAAGTAATCGGTGGAAAGCCGTATGTACCCATAAAGCTCTAAATGTATTTCGTATTTTTCTTTTTCAGTAGTTTTCCGAAGTTGGGGATTTTTCGTCCGGGGATTTTTTGTCCGATTACCCAAGTGTTTACATGCAGCCCACTTCCGTGGCAGGAACGTTTGAACGCTGCACTCGCGCTGCCCTCCCTTTGACTTCCGCACGAAAAACCGCCAGTTGAGGGCTGTTGAGGTGTTGACATACTCGCGCTGCCCAATGTCCTCACCACTTCCCTGCTCACTGCTACGGGAGTGAGCTGCTAGTAAACAGGGTATACCGTCAGAAAGGCAATGAGTCTCTACAAAAAGAAGGCAAAAAGAAAGGCAAAACTCTCTACTTTCAGTCAAAATTCTCTACGTTTCAGTCCGGGAAACGCAATGGCTTTCGGGGAAGGGAGAGGCCCCCGCACGTGCAAGGCCCCAGAAAAACAAGGGGTTTTGGGCTCATGAACAGAGTGGAGACGCGAGGGTTTTGGGCCTCTAGTTTTTGTTGGGATCAGCGGTACCCTGTGAACCATCGATCCGAATACGCGTCGAGTCTCCGGTTGGATTCGGGGAACTGCGCCTCGGACCCCTTCAAACCCAAACATGAAACAAGAAGCAAGTCGACATTGTACCCTGCAGGTCTTGCTTCCCTAGCAACCGCCTAGAAACGGACCCTCATTTCACAACTTTTAGATTTCTTATTCACCTTCAACATCACCCATATAATTTGGTGATTTCAACATTCTCAGTTCGGCTGGTAGGATTCACTATCACAATCGTGTCTTCGATCCGAGGATTTTTGGCCTCATGTTTCTGTTGAGATAAGCGATGCCCTGTGAACCGTCGATCCGAATATGTGTGCCGATTCAATCAGTCGGTTACATTTTTTTTCCAAACCGAACAAGCTCATTCGAAGAGAACTTCAGTTAGCCAGCACTAGTAATTTAGAACATACCGACTTCAGAAGGCTGAGGGAGGGCATGTATGACGCTAGAAGAGCACTGTTACCGGCGGCACCTCGATCATTTGAGGAAAATTGTACACCTTAAAGAATCGGATTTTCAGGTGGGTTGTGACATTCGCACTTTCAATGTAATTTCATCAGTTTTTGAATTAAATTTTCAAGTAATTTTCACCTTCATATGTGGACTACATATTCTGAGGACAAATACATCATGGCCTATCTATACCGACCTGAGCAATCGGAATGTAACGAAGAATGATGACAAACACTTGAGCTCACACCTATCAATAAACACCTTCAACGCCCATTTTATTTCGTTTTTCTCATGGGCCAAAACCTTACCTTTTCCTCATCGCAAGGGCCCAAACCCGGAAGAGAGAGTCTGCCCCAAGCGAAGTGCGACGGTTTAGTTGGCAAGGTGCGTGTAGCTATCATTTGGTTTATCTGCTGGTCTTGGTCAATAACTTTAATGTGGTCTTGGTCAATAATTTTAAATATTCGGAGTATCGCGTAACGGAAATGTGAGTTATAAGTGCACCGATCGTAGTCGTAAAGTTGTGATTTACTTACGGAAAATTGCAAGATCTCGAAGGGGCGAACACTAGGAAGTTAGGTCCCGGCAACCGTCTTGGATTTCGAAAAGGGGAATTCAAACTCCCCCTTGATGGAACAAAATACTGGTTTCAGTGGGTTTCACTTGCTTCTTGTTAAATTTTGTTATTTGTTGAATTTCACTAAAAAATAATGCCTAATAAAATAAAAACATCTGAAAAGAGAAGAGGAAATGATGACTGTGAAGCATGATAATAATGATAAGAGATAACTGCTAGATGTCAAAAAACAGGACAGTGCAGCGCTCTCGGGTGAGTCTACATAACTATAGGTTTCATTATACCTATAACGCAGACTACCGGCCAGTGAGGGGACTCGGCCCTCTGATCCGCACCGTCGAGTCTGGTATGGCGTTCCCGCTCACGAAGGACATGACGAAGGAAGAATGAAGGACATGATGAAGGAGCGAACTCGAACGAACTCCATCCATAGTGGCTACCCAGAAGGCAGTGCGCGGTCACCATTTTGCAAAGTCGGTTCTCCATAACGGTTCCCTTCAGTCTTCCGTGGATCGTGAGTGTTGTAGGTTGTGGAGTGTCCAGATTATTCATCTTCAAGATGTGTTCAATTTGATTTTACCTCGAATTCGGTTCGCGTTTTCGCGTCGGCTGTGTAGGTAATAGTCAATCGAATTCGCTGTGAAGTGCATAGTGGATTGTTTTACAGCATCATCATGATCTTCTGCGCTCACCTCATTTGTAGAACATCACACATTTACAAGGTACGTGCCTGCTCCATGAATATATTCCACTCACACTTAATCTACAATAAAATAATCATTATTGAATAATTGTTAGTCCCAAATTTCGGTATTTTCCGCATGAAAATTCGTCAATATGATTGATTGAGCTGGAGAACGTAAATTTCTGTGGCCCAACCAGGAAGTCGGCGTAGTTGTTACTGAATGAAGAAGATTTAAATTATTGCCTTCAGATTGAAAACCGGAAATAGGGTAGTTACCGAAGGATGTATCAATCAACTAATATAATAACAATACGTGCATAGGTAGGTACATAATATACCTACAACATAACTCGAATAAGCAATATCAATTCCATAAAAGTTCCTGTTTAGATGTTTTGAGTGTAAATAACACTTAATCCTCAAGTGAAATGAAATGAAATCAAGAAAGTTTTATTTCACAAATAAATCAATATACACAAAATGAACAAGTTTCAAGCTTTACAGAAAGTATTCTCCTATGTGGCCGAATTCCCGCGGGAGAAGAGCGAGCAAGCTATTTATTTGCGAATCAAGAGATTGTTGAGGTTTTATGAATTAAATGTTGCGGATTCAGTTTTACATAGTTATAATTCAAGTAAGTAAACGCGGAGACAAAATGCAAGGGTACGCAGTAGGAACTTCTTCTCTGCTTCACGGTTTTGAAGCTTTGTTATTGGCTGTTGGAACAACATGGCGGACCAATAGAAAAGCGTGTTACAAGAGTTCAGGAGGTACTCATTCTAATTTGAATTCAAACTTATCCTCCTACAGGAATAAATAAAACAAATTTGCCTTTTTTTTACATTTTATGACTCACCGCAATGCAATACTTATTTGCCAACGCAAATATGACATTTCTTGAATTGTTAGCTATACTTCTCCTTCTGTAGATCTTAATTGCTATTCTTATTTTCTTACTAATGAATTAATACAATATTACTATTATCGGTTCAGGTTATTAATGAAAAAGGATTTTAGAAATTTATTAATTTGGAAAGGATGGGCAAATAATTTATTTTTTAAATTCATTTTTAAATTATATTCTTTTAACCCCTTGTACCAGCAGATACTTTGTGCGGTATCGCTGAAGCAGAATGTGCCCCGACAATCGAAAAAAGTGCTGTGGGAAATTTAAAGAGCCTTCTTTACAGGATCTGTTTGTATTGAAGCAAGTTTAGTTAATTTGGGTAGGTGAATGATGTTCATTTGTTTAAATAGAGGCAAGGTGCGAGCTAGATAGTTGATTTTGGAAATTATTCTGATAAGGGCTTTTCGAGTCAACGTTTTAATTCATATAAGTAATTGATATTTAGTAAATTAAGGTTTCTTTTGAATAGTGTAATTTCTTTATGCTCTCGTTAGTTGTAGGGTGTCTCTGTCAATCGTGGCTTCGTCTGTAAGAGGACACCTGTTAGAATTGATTCCGGGGGGGGGGGGGGGGGGTCAACGGAAACAAAAAGTAACTGAATACCTACCTTACCTATGTGCCACACCCAACTTTTCTAACATTTTGTTCCTACAAACGTGTCATCTTGCCAGTACAGAACGTGAATACTTGATTAGGTAAAAGATTAAACAAGAGTTATTTGGACCCCCTTGGAGAAACATCGACTATCTGATCTGGAGAATTCGCTGCATCTCTTGGAACATTTCGATATCAATGGGCAGAATAACATCTGTCCGCCGATTTTTTCGCCTCAGATCTCCTCCGAGGAGAAGTTTTTTGGTTTACGAGAAAATCCGAAAAAAAGGGTCTGAGAAAACGCTATTGGAGAGGGAGATTTTTTTAATTTACAAAACTGCATTCAGTTGAGTTCGACGGCAATACTGACCACCGGTGACATAAAATCAGTGACCAGTGACATAAATGTGACCGAAATTTTGAAATTACCCAAGTACCTGCTCGGTTATCTTCGGGATCTCAGATCTCAAATCTTCGGGGTTGCTGCTGGTCAGAAGACGGGCACAAGCTGCAACGCGACTAGGTATTCATTGCCCTGGCGTCATTTTCCTTTTTGGTTTACTATTCAATAATAAACCATTGTGATCGCTCTGGAAAAAAAATTCTAACCCCCCTGAAAATTTCATGGTTTACGTTTCAAAAGGTGTAGAATCCGAATCTGCAATAAAAAAAAATTTCCGTCCGTACGCCGTACGCACGATATCTCCGAAACGGCTGGAGCAAAAGATCTGAAATTTTCAGGAAAAATCCATCTTGGTCCGACGACGCCCCAATTCTAGAGCCAGCTCTCTCACTCAATTTGAAGTGCCCTTTAAGGGCTGTCAAAGTTTTGTAAAATCCCTAAAAACCTCAAAACAAGTCGAATCGGCCTAAATATTTACCTATTTGAAGAACATACCATGAGGAATCGAATGAGCCCTTCCCCACGTCCGTAGGTCAAACCAATCCCCAATGTATGGCCCGATTTATGGTGCCAACATTTGCGTTTTTCGGTTTATTATTGTTTGTTTGTAACCTAGTGATGCCGAAAGCGTCGAGTTGTAATGAATGTAGTTACTAGAGTGATAGCCGATGTGGATACTTGTAGTTTATAGCCGATACACGGGTTGAAGCATTCTGATATGTACGAAACGCTGATAATATATAGGTAAATATTATTACTGGGGATTAATATTCAATATTATTCTTTCACTGGGGTTTATTACTCAATTGGCTTGCGTTCATGATTTGAATCTGTACTAAGCTTCGGAGTGTGAGTGTTTCACAGGTGATAGAGCGATTATTGAATTTCAGGAGATATGCATACAGCACGTAAATCTGTTCTCAACCAAAGTATCTATTTGGATTGATCAGTTGATCAAATTTGTGTGCCACCTGAAATTCAATAATCGCTCTGTCACCTGTGAAACACGCACACTGCAAATTCTTTCAGTGGGGTTTATTATTCAATTTTATTAATTTGAGTTGCATTCATGATTTGAATTTCTACTAAGCTTTGGAACGTGGCGTGTTTTACAGGTGATAGAGCGATTATTGAATTTCAGGAGATATGCATAGACCACGTAAATCGGTTCTCAACCTAAACACCTATTTGGATTGATCAGTTGATGATATTCGTGTGCGTCCTCTACATCAGTCTACCTTTGGCTACATCGTTTAAATTTGGGTTTGGGGAAGTTTTAACGCAATGAGAGCGCTAAAGGACCTGATAAATTATGGATGTTTTTATTGTGGGGGGGGGGGGTATCGAGGTTCAATAAAAAAAGGCTGCAAATTCTTTCACTGGTGTTTATTATTCAATTGGCTTGCGTTCATAATTTGAATTTCTACTAAGCTTTGGAGTGTGCGCGTTTCACAGGATAGAGCGATTATTGAATTTCAGGAGGCACACAAATATGATCAACTGATCAATCCAAATAGGTATTTTGCTTGAGAAAAGATTTACGTGCTCCATGCATATCTCCTGAATTTCAATAATCGCTCTATCCTGTGAAACGCGCACACTCCAAAGCTTAGTAGAAATTCAAATTATGAACGCAAGCCAATTGAATAGTAAACCCCAATGAAAGAATTTGCAGCGTTTTTATTATAGTTACCCTTTCCATCTCAATACTAATGTCTCACTGAGTTTTGATAATTATGATCTAATAGTTTGCTTTGTATGTATAGTGTACTTTGTTGAATTTTGTATCGTTTTTGCTCTATGATAATGCCCAAAAAACAAAAACTTTTCAAGTATTGACAGCATCTCAATTCTGCACATTTTCACAAACTGTGTGTATGTTTTTGAATCTTGTAAGAAAACGCTAGCTTCTCTAATTACATTTTAACGTCTCACTGACAGGTCTGCAATCACTAAGAAGCTTTTTGGTTAGAAGATGCATGAAATGCATTATATTTTTTGGACTATGGACTCATCTGAAGTCTGCAGTTACGGGAGGACATTTTCATGCTGATGCGATCTCTAGGTAGGTGGTTTGTAATGTCTGGGTTGAAGTGATTGTAGATGGTTTATCAACGCTGAAATGTAATGAACTTTGAATGAAAATTCGATGAATCATCATTATTATTAGATAGTACGTCATACGGCTCCTGGGATATACCCAGTCATACCATAAGTTCTGTTAGTGCAGCGTGCAGCTGAAACAAGCTCACGCTGAACCTTCTTTGGACTCAGTGTTTATCTTAGGTATGGAACTAGAAATCACCGATCAGTAATGAACCCACTTAATGGGACGCTCTTGGAGGGAAACATTGGGTCTTTCAGCTTCAGGCCATGAGGGTAGAACGTCCACTAATTTATCATCATGTCGGATTGTCCAGCCACCCTTAGAAAGCCTGGATTGAACCCATTGAACTACCTGCTTTAATCCCATCTTGGGCTGATGGCGTGTAGCCGAGGGCATCGTAATTTCGAGAGCTTGAAATCGTTTCTGGTGACAGCTGTTCAAAATATCCTCAAGAAGAGCTGCGTATTGCCATCTATGATTGGCCTTGGAGGTTATTAGTCAGTGTGAAGGAAAAATACATTTATCGTTTTTCCACCTTATTAGATAAAATTTCAAAATAAAATAACTCAAGCTGAGCTTTAAGAACAAAATTACCTACGTCTCCATGGATTTTTTCTTACAACAGAACTTATGGCAGGACTAGGTAACATAGTTTTGCTTTCTCTTATTTGTCCGATTCCCAACAATGAAAATAAAATTACCAACGAGGAAGTATATTTCAAGATACTGAAGGTTTCCGGATTGTTACAAGTTGTTGAGGTGATCAGAAAACCAGGCGATAAGACGTAAAAGCGGAGCGTACCGTTCAAACGACCAGACTCGTTCACTGTAGCTCGTTTTCTTGAGATTTTAGCGCCGTTTATAAGCCCTGGAGGGAGTCACAGCTCATTAATTTCCCGCGGCAGTTCTCATTCGGATCGGAATGTTATGCCGAGTCCATAGTTTCACGTCATGTCTGATCTGAATCTTGTTCACTCAATGGAACCATCAGTCTCACTACAACTGCAACCTACAACTCTCCTCACTTCGCAGTTTGATTTTCAAGGAAACCCGGAGCTCGTGATTGAATTCAAGATAATACTCATCTTATGTAATAGTACAGAATACAATTTCCTGAATCTTTGCTCTCGTCCTAGTCTGAAAGCGGAAAGAGGCTAGAGTAGAGAATAAGTAACCCTTACCTCTTATCAGAGGTAACGCAGGCAACCATAGACGCTCATTTGAACATGTATCGATGTATACTTTCACCGATATATAGGATAATATATCGATACCACTGCCATGTGCATTATGGAATGATTTTCACAACCGTTATAACCGACACCAGTACGGTATTTTTTTATTTATGCACGGAACCCTGACATTGTTGTTCAGCTGAGATGTTTTTTCTCCATCTAGACGCCTAAGCTTATGTATTTCACTTGGTTCATGTCCGGCATTTGCTACTTCAAAGTTCGTTATTTTCCGCCATATTGAAAAGTTAGGATTTGTTAAATCAAATGTTTCCTATCTGTAGAGGTAACACGTATCTTCGATTTATATATGGTTTAGCGAATTCTAACTTTTCAATATGGCGACGGTCTGATAAGGGAATGATTGAAACACGGACCATCCCTACATGTTAACCTATTATTGACATCGTTATGCTATGTTCAAGGTGTACTATGTGGATATCCATTCACTTTCCATAATGGAAATATTTTGCATTGATATCCTAGAATGGTGTGTGGCGAGCGGCGATCAAACTTTTCTTTCAAGTTATTAAACAGTACGTTGACAGTCCTGTTCTTCTCCTCCACACGTTCCTCAACATTGCATCAACCTCGTGATTGAAAGTGCTGAATTCACATCGATTAACAGCCACCCCTCACCTCAGCAGAATGCTAGCCAGAACTGTGTGTTTACCAGATGACATGCCAAAAGTGCAACATCAATCAAAAAGCTTTTTATGTTGGCAAAGGATCACAACTGAATCTGCGGGTCAATGACCACCTAGCCCCCCACAATCGGCTACTCCCCAACAACGAGCCTGCAAGATCCCACGGTGCATTATTTGATGAGTGTTTTCGGGTGAAAGTCTTGAAAAATTTCTCCAGGATCCAATGTTAGACAGCTCCACAAGTCAGAAAGGGCACACAAGTGGGTTCTAAAAGCAAATTAGCCTCCTGGCCTCAATATTAATGATTCAAATTAACATTGTTACGGAAGCCCATCGACAGACGTCCCTTCTCCCTGTCAACTTACGAATTAAGATTTAATTTCATTCTTCAAAATGAGAATGAAAAGAATGGCCTTGTCGGGAATGGTTGGTGATTGCAGTTTGATCCGATTTTTCTGTTTTTTTCCGCATGTTTTCTACGTCATGCGTGTGGTTGTTAAGGCGGATTTTTAGGTGGGAATTAGTCAAGCCGTAGTATGATTTTGGGGAGTCTTCACATGGAACTTGGTACACCAGTTGAGCTTACATTTCTTTTTCAACGAGCCCGTCAAAACTGCTCTCAATATCAATTTTCGTCAAGGCCATTCTTTTCAATTTGAAAAAACTAAAATTGTGGCAACCAACGCAATTAATTCAAATGTGGCAAAAAGGAAATAATAAGCATAGAGAGGAACAAGTCGGACGTTCAAGATTTTAGTAAGTGCTATTCAAATTCAATCCACTAGAAATTATAACAATACCCACATTTAAAACTCTCATAAAATGTTCGTTGAATATCTCCACCCCCCCCCCCCCCCCCTCCTTCTATTATTTCTCTGTTTAAAAACTATCCAAAATTGACTCTATAAATATCCAGTCTCTGGGTTTTTCCAACTACTCCGCGCGGCCGCAGATCAATGGGCTTCCAACATCCATTTTCGGACAAAGCAATTGTTTTCAGAAAAAAGGATTTTGACATTAATAGTTCCTTAACGGGGCCCGGCGTTTTCCCATAGCCCAAGCGAGAAAGAATATGTACCCCACCACTACAACTGGGAGTTTTTTCGAAAAGATTGTTAGTTCTCCAACGGGTCCAACTTAGGGATCGGACAGTTTTTCGTTAACAGTGCTCACTGCTGACTCGAACTGGGAATCCTCCACATCATGTAAGCCAAAAATGTTTTTACCAAATCATTTTTTGTTCACTATAAGTATAACTTGAAACTTTTCACATGTAAATTGTTTCCCTTACCATCTTTTACGAGTGGTTTTCATACATAAGCCTTTAGAAACATCAAAATTCTTCGAGTCGTTTATCACCCCCTATTTATTTCTAAATAAGTAGGAAATTCCGTCTCAACCATACACCAATAAGTTTATCACTAATAGGTTATTCCATTTTGGTTTATTATTCAATAATAAACCATTGTAATCGCTCTGGAAAAAAAAAAAAATTGTAACCCCCCCTGAAAATTTCATGGTTTACGTTTCAAAGGGTGTAGAATCCGAATCTGCAATAAAAAAATTTCCGTCCGTCCGCCGTACGCACGATATCTCCGAAACGGCTGGAGCAAAAGATCTGAAATTTTCAGGAAAAATCCATCTTGGTCCGACGACGCCCCAATTCTTGAGCCAGCTCTCTCACTCAATTTAAAGTGCCCTTTAAGGGCTGTCAAAGTTTTGTAAAATCCCTAAAAACCTCAAAACAAGTCGAATCGGCCTAAATATTTACCTATTTGAAGAACATACCATGAGGAATCGAATGAGACCCTCCCCACGTCCGTAGGCCAAACCATTCCCGATGTATGGCCCGATTTATGGTGCCAACATTTGCGTTTTTCGGTTTATTATTGTTTGTTTGTAACCTAGTGATGCCGAAAGCGTCGAGTTGTAGTGAATGTGGATACTGGAGTGATAGCCGATGTGAATACTTGTAGTGTAGTTACTAGCCGATACACGGGTTGAAGCATTCTGATAATATATAGGTAAATATTATTCAATATTATTACTGGGGTTTATTATTCAATATTATTACTGGGGTAAATAAGTATTCTTTCACTGGGGTTTATTATTCAATTGGCTTGAGTTCATGATTTGAATCTTACTAAGCTTCGGAGTGTGCGTGTTTTACAGGTGATAGAGCGATTATTGAATTCAAGGAGATATGCATAGACCACGTAAATCGGTTCTCATCCAAAACACCTATTTGGATTGATCAGTTGATGATATTTGTGTGCCTCCTCTACATCTGTCTACCTTTGGCTACATCGTTTAAATTTGGATTTGGGGAAGTTTTAACGCAATACGAGTGCTAAAGGACTTGATAAATTAAAGTGTAGTTTTTAATGTGGGGGGGTATTGAGGTTCAATAAAAAACGCTGCAAATTCTTTCACTGGGGTTTATTATTCAATTGGCTTGCGTTCATGATTTGAATTTCTACTAAGCTTTGGAGTGTGCGTGTTTCACAGGATAGGGCGATTATTGAATTTCAGGAGATATGCATAGAGCACGTAAATCTGTTTTCGACCAAAATACCTATTAGGATTGATCAGTTGATCATATTTGTGTGCCTCCTGAAATTCAATAATCGCCCTATCCTGTGAAACGCGCACACTCCAAAGCTTAGTAGAAATTCAAATCATGAACGCAAGCCAATTGAATAATAAACCCCAGTGAAAGAATTCGCAGCGTTTTTGGGTTATTATTGTTTGTTTGTAACCTAGTGATGCCGATAGCGTCGAGTTGTAGTGAATGTGGATACTTGTAGTTTATAGCCGATGTATGAAACGCTGATAATATATAGGTAAATATTATTCAATATTATTACTGGGGTTTATTATTCAATGTTATTACTGGGGTAAATAAGTATTCTTTCACCTGTGAAACACGCACACTCCAAAGCTTAGTAGGAATTCAAATCATGAACGCAAGCCAATTGAATAATAAACCCCAGTGAAAGAATTTGCAGCGTTTTTTCTATATGTTCGTAGATTTCCCTTGACAATGGGGAATCCAAAACTCCGAAACGTTAGAACAAGTTTTTTATTCAGGACTGAACCTCAATTAACCTCCAGAAGCTTCTTCTGAATCACTATAAGTCTACCGCCAATAACTATCCACCTACGTATATATGTATGTGTAAGTATATGTGTGTATTATCAATTTTGTACAAGCTGAACACCCTGCAATTCTTGAACGACTTCCATGATTATTTTTTGGTTCGACCCCAAATTTCACAAAGTCAAATCGCAGCTCAGTTCAACGTAAATGTGACGGGATAATTTTTGGGAAAGTCGCTCATACGATCATGCTGTATGGGTGGAACTTCTTTTCTGTCGCTGCTGGATCATTTATTTTTGCAACTTTACTCACTGAGCATTGCCCCTAAAATTTGGAAAGAATATATGGGCTGTTACGTCATGAACCTACCTTCCAAATACATTACGAAATCAAGAATACTCACTTTTCCGAGGACCTCGCTGGGTCTGGCTTTTTTCTCTTCAGCCTTCTCTTCGTCGGACAACCACCAATCTCTCTCACCGCTCTCCACCCGCACGATCCTCCTACGTAAAATCACATAATTACAAGATTAATGGTAAAATTAATTTTATCATTAATTATAATTAAAGAATTTTACATATTTACATTCATACAAGGAACGTTAATCCATACTGACACATATCCAAGCAGAAATGAAAGGTCATCGAACGACAACTCTTCCGGAACATCTTTGATCTTTTTATGATTCGGGAGTAACTTTGTGACACAGAATAATATACAGGGTGGCCAAAATTTAATGGACCAGCCCTTTATCTCCGTAACTACCGAGCCTAAAAAAAATTTCAAATGAAAACTTCACTAATTTTTAACGAGGAATTCAAATATCACAAATTCGCACGTTGCGCGATTTGCGCATCAACTTTGTTATTTCGAATGGGAACCCGCATTTTTTATTGTAGATTCGGATTTTGCTCAAAATTTCATGAAAATTTGACCCCTCAATCATTTTTTTTTTGTTGCGCTTCAGCGAGCACGCAAAGTTGAGCGACCCGGAATTTGTCAAATAGTTGATGATGGTGATCCGTAAAGTGTGGCATATGAATTTCCATTGTTTTTTAACGCTGATTCACATGATTTTACTCAATTTTTGCGGAATAATGACCGTAATTTTTTTATTTCGCGTGAAAAATCATAATTTATTCTTACTTTCAATTCTCAGATTAAGATGATTTTTCACTTGATCTCTGAAGAAGGTTGCAATCTCCTATTTTAACATTTTTCAACCAGACCTTGAAAATTAATCCCCGTAACAATCTGAAAACAGACGCCTAGAATTAAAAAAACGGACGCAAAATGAACGAATTTCGGGTTCCCATTCGAAATAACAAAGTTGATGAGCTAATCGCGCATGTGCGCAACGTGCGATGTTATGATATTTGAATTCCTTGTTAAAAATTAGTGAAGTTATCATTTGAAATTTTTTTTTTAGGCTCGGAAATTACGGAGATAAATGCCTGGTCCATTAAATTTTGACCACCCTGTATAATTCTCAACATTTATTTGATGTCAATTTTTCAATTTGTTGACCAGTTTTTTGAGTTTAGCATGTATGCTAAAGTACCTATGTATAAGCTTTAAATGCCTTTAAACTTATTAAAGGCAGCTGAAAATCGTTTGAATTTCAGAGGAGAAATAATTTAATTTGAATTTCAAAACAATCTATTGACCCAGTAAGTGCTCAAATATCAACATAATTTAACATAAATATGTGATAATTTAGTAAAATTCGCGTGTACGACATTTTTTTTCAAATTAATACCTATTTATTTATTTATTATCCCTGTCAAAATTGATCGTTAAATCGATTAATAAGTCAAAATTATTAATCGATGTTCAGTCGTTTGAAAGTCTGTAAACCCCATTCTACGGTACCTTCGATTCCAACTCTCGGCGGAAGGTCCCTGTGCGTATCTCTTATGGAGTCTATGGAAGGCCGGAGTGTGCTCTTTGGCCTCCAGCACCTCAGTGCTATCGGTTTTCAGAGCGAGAGGAGGTTTGGCTGCCAGGTTAGCAGAGCTGGGCGTTTTTGAGAGATTGACGCTGCTGGGAGTTTTCTGCAGACCGACCTGAAGACAATAACACTATCAATAACAAAACCCTCACAAAAAAAAAAAAAAAAAAAAAAAAAAAAATCAAGATCTGTAATGTAGACTAGAGTCTCCCCACGTATTTTTCAATGCTGAATTAGAATCCAAGGTCCAACTAATCCCCTGACCCCAAACATTTTTAGCTATGGCCAAAAAAACTACCCTTAAATTGATGTCAGAACCTTCTTTTTGAGTCATGAGATTGGGGTGAACTACGACACCTTTTCAAGTGAATTTCTACATTTTATTTTTCACTTCAGACAAGGAGAGGACTTGAAGAATTTACCTACCCCTCAATCACCCCCTCCCCTCCTCCTAGGGGTTGAAATTTGAGTTCTCACGCCAAATCGAGCGGGGTATGGATTTCTATGTTTTTGGGGTCCCTGAGATCGAATTTGAACTTCCAAGAGCCTGTAGGCATCCCTTAACCCCTCAATCACCTCCTCCTAGGGGTTGAAACTTGAGTTCCCACGCCAAGTCGAGTGGGGGTTTGGATTTCTATGTTTTTGGGGTTCCTGAGATCGAATTTGAACTTCCAAGAGCCTGTAGGCATCCCTTAACCCCTCAATCACCTCCTCCTAGGGGTTGAAACTTGAGTTTCCACGCCAAGTCGAGTGGGGGTATGGATTTCTATGTTCTTGGGGTTCCTGAGATCGAATTTGAACTTCCAAGCGTTCGTGGACAACTCTTTTTCACTTAGTAACTCCCTCCTAGGGGTTGAAATTTGATTTTTCTCGCCGAATCGAATAAGATAAGGATATTTGAGGATTTCCGCGTTCCCAGGTTCGCTGAAATTGATGAATTTTGAAAAGGTTTTCAAACTTAGTTGGGGTCTCCTCCAATGACTTTGAATTCTTTTGAATATCACAGAGATATCACTAGAAAAGAGAACAAAATTCGAAACCCTTAGGGGTTTTCTAGTATTACAATAACATTGAATATCTCCAAAATTCGAACACTTTTGGGACTGATGTTATGTTATCTGATGTATGTTAATTATATCGTTTTGGAAATCATCTTTCTCCATGCAATATTCATTTGAATATGAAATTATTTTGGATTACTGACCAGGGGTGTCAGCTGATAGCATAGGAGCAAACCAACAAACCAATGAGATGAAGAAATCCATCCATTATGTTACATTGAGTCTGTGAAACAACAACGCATGAAATATACCTCCAAGGCTCAAATTAGATAATTTTCGCCTAATGTTACTCTAAAAAGTTTATCAGCAATAAACTAGATCATTCAAAAATTGAAGCTTAAATTGATGCTGGAAATAGTACTAAAATGTCATAACAAACCGATAAAATTCAATAAATCCAAAATATTTAAACAGAAGAATATTATTTAGGACAAGTCTTTTCCCATTCGGATTGATGATTTAATTTTTTTTCTCAATTTAACACACATGTAATGCGTCAATTTTGGAAAATTTACTCTATATATCTCATACGATCATATACCTCATTAATTATTTCAAATTCCCATAAAAACGTTGTTCCCAGCGAATAGTCATGCCTACTTAGTTTAATTTAAAATTTAATTTCTAGTTTATACATGATGAGAATCGTTTTTAGATCTGCCAACATACATCGGTTCAAATTGTTTACTTAATCTTGATACAAATAGTTTTAGTGTGTCGTAAGGATTTACCCCATTTTCCGCCTTGCTGAGGTCTGCGATGCTCCCAGTTTTCTGTAAGCTCGCGTTGCTCTCGCTTTTTTGAATGATCGCGTTACTTCTAGATTTGGACAGACTAGCGTTGCTCATAGATTTATTGATGCTGACGTTGCTACTAGTTTTAGGCAAACTGGCGTTGCTCGGGGTCTTTTGAAGGCTAGCGCCGCTTCCTGATTTTTGCAAGCTGACGCTACTGGACGTTTTTTGCAGACTGACGCCACTTCCAGTCTTTTGCAAACTGGCGCTGCTTCTCGTCCTAGCCAGCCCTAGTTTGGTCGGGGAGGCGCTTTTGTCTTCGTCAAACGGTATAGACGATACGCTTCCGGTTTTTTGCAAAGACGCGTCACTGGACACTTTGGGCAAGGACAGACTACTCGGGGTTCTCTGCAGACTTGAGCTGCTCGGAGTTTTATTCAAATTGACTACCATGTTTTCAGACTTTTCTAAATTTACGCTGTTTGGAATGTTTTGAAGACTAACTCCACTCTTGGATACCGACGCAGAACTAGGGACTTTAGGTAGTGGGATTCTTTGATACGAACTACTCGATTCGTCCTTTTCATTCGCACCGTTTTCCACTTCTTGCGAACACGAAAGACTGGGCACATCTTTGCTGCTTTTCCACCAATCTGCCTGCCCAGAATCGAATTTTCTCAATTTAAACATTTTTTTCTCACTATTTTCACTCGGGGTCGACGTCCCAGGAACTTTCAATGTGGCTTTTTCCTCGTTGTTTGGTTTTTGCTCGGATTTCTTCTTGTCTGATCCGCTGCTAGCCCACCAGTCACTTTGGCCCGAATCAAACCTCCTGAGTTGAAACGGTTTTTTAGGTTCATTTTCACTTTCTGTTGGGCCGAAGGACACTTTCATGGGCGTGGCTGTGGTAGTGGTTCTGATAACTACAGATTTTGGCTCGTCTTTTTTGACAGGTGGCTTAGGTGGGCGATCAAGGGATATTGAGGATACCTCGTCAGCTGAAGACATTTGTGCCGTTGTCCTCGACGCTGTGAGATACCGTGAATCGTTGCTTTTCGGTTCATCTTCATCGCTGGACTCTTCACTACTGCTTGTGGTCTCTTCGCTGCTACTTGACTCGCTACTAGATGAATCCTTCTTCGTGGACCCCATATTCAAAACTGACTTCCTAAAATCTTTATTGAGGACCTGAGGCGGAAGAACGGACGTGGTTGTAGATTTCTTGATAGAATTTGTTGTCATCGCGGCGTTCGATTTGGACGTTTTTAAAGTATTTTTCGAAGGGGACTTGGGTAGGTCGGATTTCACTGGTGCTTTGGACGGATCTGATGATTTCGAAGAGTTGGAGTCGTTTTTCGGAACGGGCGGTTTCAAATCGATCTTTGATGCCGATCTGGTGGGTGGATCAGGAGGTTTGCCAGTGAGGAAATTTCTGTTTTCTGCGGGTTTCGGCTCAAAATTCGAGTTCGTGGGAAGACGGAATCCAGGCTTGGTCTCTTGCTCTGGAGTCCTTCTAGGAGACCTGGATTCCGCTGTTTTCACGTTGGTTTCGTTCAGCGAATTCGATTGGGATTTGTATGATGGCGAGCGACTATCTCCGCTGCGGATGAAACTTGGAGTTTTAACTAGGGGTAAATCCGTGGGTCTGCTCAGACTCAAACCTTAAATAATAAAACAGATTGGAATAAGTTCATTTACTAGAAATAAAAGTTAGGAAATTCAATATCTTTTACCTTTAAAGAAGAAAGCCGAATCGAATTAAAAGAGCTGCAAATTCTTTCACTGGGGTTTATTATTCAATTGGCTTGCGTTCATGATTTGAATTTCTACTAAGCTTTGGAGTCTGCGTGTTTCACAGGATAGGGCGATTATTGAATTTCAGGAGATATACATGGAGCACGTGAATCTGTTCTCGACCAAAATACCTATTTGGATTGATCAGTTGATCATATTTGTGTGCCTCCTGAAATTCAATAATCGCCCTATCCTGTGAAACACGCAGACTCCAAAGCTTAGTAGAAATTCAAATCATGAACGCAAGCCAATTGAATAATAAACCCCAGTGAAAAAATTTGCAGCGTTTTTTTATTGAACCTCAATACCACCCCCTCCCCCCCCCACAATAAAAACATCTATAATTTATCAAGTCCTTTGGCACTCGTATTGCGTTAGAACTTGTAATACTTGAAAGGAATTGTTATATCAATTCTACTTTTACTTGATTACGATTTCTTGATATTATTCCCCTTTTTCACCTTATTAATTACTAAGGTTATTTTATATACAGATATACAGGGTGGATGGGGATCAGTGTGAAAATTTTTTTTGGGTAAAACTACATCGAAAATGGAGTAGAATGCCGCCAGAGTGGGGTTCCTATCTCAGTCCATTGGATAGTTATGATTTTTTTAGTGCTTTCACGGTCAACTCCGACCTCACGTCATGAAATCGAGTTTTCTGGAACACTGAAGCGTCCATTTTAATTTTATTATACATTTTCGGATTCAGCATTAAATTTCCTATAAGATAAACATAATTTCAACCTTATAAAATTCTATAAAAAAATATATAAATCGGCTATCACTCCAGTATCCACATTCACTACAACTCGACGCTATCGGCCGGACATCACTAGGTTACAAACAAACAATAATAAACGAAAAAACGCAAATATTGGCACCATAAATCGGGCCATACATCGGGAATGGTTTGACCTACAGACTTGGGGAAGGGCTCATTCGATTCCTCATGGTATGTTCTTCAAATAGGAAAATATTTAGGCCGATTCGACTAGTTTTGAGGTTTTCAGGGGTTTTACAAAACTTTTACAGCTTAAAGGGCACTTTAAATTGAGTGAGGGAGCTGGCTCAAGAATTGGGGCGTCGTCGGACCAAGATGGATTTTTTCTGGAAATTTCAGATTTTTTGCTCCAGCCGTTTCGGAGATATCGTGCGTACGGCGTACGGCGGACGGACGGAAAATTTTTTATTGCAGATTCGGATTCTACACCCTTTGAAACGTAAACCATGAAATTTTCAGGGGGGGGGGGGGGTTAGAATTTTTTTTTCCAGAGCGATTACAATGGTTTATTATTGAATAATAAACCAGAATGTACAGTGTAGTGGGTTCGTACTAAAGCACATTGAGTATCTATAGCACGCATTTCAGTATGCAACTGTTTGGAGGCGTTTGTGTTTTGTTTTATTATACCCAATAGCGAACGTTTGTAATTAGTTTCATGATTTAAAAAATTGAAAAAAAAAAGAAGATAATCAGCTGGGCCATTTTCCAAAATTTCCTAGGCGGTTTCTGCAAACCTAGGGAAACGAGAGGGACATGCTAACTTTCAAGAAGTCACGTGGTCTCGTTGCGGGGTGTCTCTCTCCATCGTCAAACGGTCCTTATCATAACCTTACATCCATGTTTTGATTTGTCCGCCATTTTCCGTAAGCGATGTTTACTTGAGTTATAAATTACGCTCTCGAACATCTCAATCAGAGTAGGTTGCCTCAACGTCAACTTAGCGTCGACGCGGCAATTGTCACTCACATTTGTATTGTCCCCCCAAAAAAACTCGTTTTTATTGGAAAATTAGTTGGTTTTAAATTTCTATTTTACGCTTAGTACTGATTCGGATAATGGGTGCTACTGTCGGCATGTATCAGCATTCTACTGTACTCAGTACAACCTGTACTCTACGATACTCGTACATGAATTTCCTTATATGCATTTGATTTCCTTATATAAATGTACTACAAATGTAGAGATAAATGCAAAATTGCAGAGAAAACTGTAAGCACTACTATAAGATAACCGACATTCCTCATTCATCAGGGTAAATTTCGATCACCAGTGGCTAACAGGTAGCATTCGATAGCAGTTTTGAGGTCGTCTTCGTCGTCAAACAGAGTGCCGCAATATAAACCGACCAATTCGGCTTCCATCGTAAACATTGCTTAATAGATAGTACTAAATAAAATTGAAAAAAGCAAAGACGGTTGTGGAGGTTGAAAGAGTTCGGAGATGCTCAGTCAAAGAGGGCGATGATGGCTCCGAATGCACTCAAGCGGGATTTCGTCCAACCTTTTCATCCACCCGCCTTCCCCCGTAAATTCCTTGTGAATAGTATGGTTTTTCTAAATTAGTTTCCTACAAACATCTGTGTGACAATGTTCTCCCAGTGCTCCGAGTCATTTTTTCTTTCTCCATTCAAATTCAAGCTCCAGAGAGAGCGGAAAGAAGATTGAAGGTTGGATGAAATCCCGCTAGAATGCGTTCGGAACCGCCATCGCCCTCTTCGCTGAAGAATCTCCTGAAAGAGTTGCTAACTCTATAACACTGTTATCAGTGAAACCTTCCTTGAGACCACACGGCCCGGGCTCGGCTTCCCGGGAAGGAAAAACTCTCTATTAAAAAAATCAACCGGGGGAAAGTTAGGTTAAGAGGTTAACCCTTCTCGATACTAGAAGTGGAACCTGAAGAATGTCTGAATTGATTTATCTATTTCATACCTTGACCAAGGAGCTGTGGGCATGAAGGCCTGCCTAGTCATTATACATAGTGCTAAGTCATCATTTATTTCCTGTATAATACACATTGACTATAACATATACATGCACGTAATTAAAAGAGCAGCACTAATCGATTCAGTTACCTCCGACCCTGGAAACGACGTCTTTCCTTTCTGGCGGCGGGGGCGGCTCCTCCTTCTTGAGGGGCGGTGGGAGGTCGCCGGGTTTGATGTAGCCCCGGTAGCCTCGGTAACCTAGCGAAGTTGATGACGACGACGAGCTTCCGCTCCGCGCCTTTTTCCCGTCGTCCGTTTGAGTTTCCGACGACACACAGACGGGGCGATAGTGCGGCCGTGACACCTACCAGTAAACACAGAAGAAGATTAAATGGGAATATAATAGGTTCGTTCCAACATGTGGTGGCGTTAATAGTTTGCACCCACGTTATGGGAACTGCTGTTCCACCAATGGGAGCCAATACGGTTTGCATCCACGTCAGTGGGAACTGTTGTCTCAAAAATGGGAGCCATTACAGTTTGCATCCACGTTAGAGGGAACTGCTGTTCCAAAAAGAGGCGTCATAAAATGTTTGCATCCTTGTTAGTCGCAACTGCTGTACCAACAAACCAAGCTGTCCAGCAGCAGCAGCAGAATGGGGCAAATTACCTATCAAGGAGGGCGATATCCTTCAGCCAGTGTTGGGTAGCGGTTAATTACATTCTGCAGTTGCTACATTTGTAACTATTAACTGCATAATTATTGGTTGGAATGTTCAACTGCCAACTATGTAATGAATTGGTAGATAGTTTTGCAACTACACTGCTCGACAAAATTAAGGGATCACCTGAGAAAAATCGTGCTCGCTGGAATCGGGCGTCAAAAAGTATAGAGATCATTATTTCTCCACCGAATTGGATCTGTCGAAAAGTAGAGTAGTCAAGATAAAAAAACAGCTGAAAAACGAGGCGATCGGACATTCCTAAAGAAAATGACGAAAGAACGCTTTTTGTTTTAAAAAAAAGTGAAAACGTCGTTTTAAAAAAAATGAGCTGTGGAGTGATCTCTTGACCAAAAATCAAAAAAGTATAGCTCATTGGAAAGCTCCATCTGTCCTCTTTAATATGCAAAAAAGAAATTTAAAATAGGTTGGATGGTTTGGAAATTAGAGTCAAAAATGTATCGAAAAACGTGGTTTCAAAATGCCACAAGGCGGGACAAAATTAAGGGATCATTGGAAAAAAACACACGAAGTCCTTTGAAAAAAGTTTTAATGAAATCAATAAGAAATGAAAACATCACATCAATCGTAAAAAAAAGTTCACCTGATGGCAGAATGAAAATAAAGAAATCTTTGGGAAAAACTGAAAGGGAAACTGCGTCAGTAAGAAAAAAAGAACATTGTAAGGTTTGCTCACTAATACCTTGTATTCCCTCCTCTTGCGTACCCGGGAGAATCATCGAGGGAATGCCTCGAAGAATTGAAGCATTAATCAACGCAAGAGGAGGGAATACAAGGTATTAGTGAGCAAACCTTACAATGTTCTTTTTTTCTTACTGACGCAGTTTCCCTTTCAGTTTTTCCCAAAGATTTCTTTATTTTCATTCTGCCATCAGGTGAACTTTTTTTTACGATTGATGTGATGTTTTCATTTCTTATTGATTTCATTAAAACTTTTTTCAAAGGACTTCGTGTGTTTTTTTCCAATGATCCCTTAATTTTGTCCCGCCTTGTGGCATTTTGAAACCACGTTTTTCGATACATTTTTGACTCTAATTTCCAAACCATCCAACCTATTTTAAATTTCTTTTTTGCATATTAAAGAGGACAGATGGAGCTTTCCAATGAGCTATACTTTTTTGATTTTTGGTCAAGAGATCACTCCACAGCTCATTTTTTTTAAAACGACGTTTTCACTTTTTTTAAACAAAAAGCGTTCTTTCGTCATTTTCTTTAGGAATGTCCGATCGCCTCGTTCTTCAGCTGGTTTTTTATCTTGACTACTCTACTTTTCGACAGATCCAATTCGGTGGAGAAATAATGATCTCTATACTTTTTGACGCCCAATTCCAGCGAGCACGATTTTTCTCAGGTGATCCCTTAATTTTGTCGAGCAGTGTATTTTTTCGTAGTTAACCTTTTCAACTACAATTCAGTTCCCTATTTAGTGGTGCTGTATTAGGGCAATTAACTATACAGATATCGTTTTGCTATGCAAAGTAGTGGAAACAGCCTTTGGCATCATTTTATTACCGACTTCATACATTTGCCTAGATGTGAGAATTGGACGCAGTTAGAAAAACGTTTAGCAAAGGATGGTTGGGAATACATGCGATAAAGCTTAGCGTACGGTTTCGATATCCACGCGGTCCATATCCGCACGACGAGCTCTCAGGAATGAAGAATTGCACGGTGGAGTCGGTGACGTCGATCGCGTCGCCAGCGTCACTTGTATCGGCTCTGACGAAGAGTCTGATCCAAACGGCGTCGGGGACACCTGCCGGAATGAGTATTTGTTAATTGTATGAGTATAAATTTTTGAAATTTGGAATTAGTGTTACTAGATTTGAAATTATGGAGTTTTTCAATGACCAATCGAGTGTAAAGTGTATAGCTTTTATAAATGCATGCGAATCTAGAATGAATTGACAAAGGATAAGTATATAGATTATACATTGATGTCCTGGATATTCAAAATCAGATTTTAAGACAGAGACAAAAGAGAAAGGAAACGAAGTCAACGGAGTTTCAAAAGAGAGAATTGTGTCAAAGAGAAATACTGGAAAGAATCTCATTTCTGAACTTCGATAAAGTAGGTTGTAGAATGCCTAGAAGGACACAGCTTTCTTTACTATTCAAAGCCCAAAGCTGTTCTTGCTATTATATTACTTATTATATTATTACTTCTAAATACGTACCTGGTGATACAGAGCTTGGAGGTGATTTTTTAAAATATGAACACGATAAAACGACGGTATTTACATATAGGGCCCATGGAAATTCTTGATATCAGCGACAAGATGATCACAACACGGTTTAGAATAATTGCCAGGACAACCAGACTGTACAATACCGATTGAATGACCTGAGATTGGCGAAGTTGTTTTTTACTCAACTCAATTGTCAAAGCACAAGTTCGAATATTCGTTCCAGTATGATTTGACTCGGAGTTTATGTAAATATGACACTTGTTGGAGTGAAAATGAGTTTTTAGGTCGTCTCTGTAAAGCATGGCTTTGTTAGTAGAGAGGAGCCTGTTAGAATTGAACCAGGGTAGTAAGGGACAACCCAAATACGAGAAAAAAAGTACGTGTATGTCTGTATGTGTGCGTGAATGTGTCTCGCTGTGAAGTGAATTCTTCAAACGCTGCCATTAACACAACATTAGGTTCGTGCAAGCCCATAATAGTACTTAATAAATAGTAATATTATATAAAGAATATAATAGCATTTATTAAATATCTAAGATACCTCAGAGACTGGCGAGACTCCGAAAACATTTGGAGTTTTATCCGAAATTGGAGAGCGCGCGATTTGCCCACCAAATCTCGAGCTGGAGCCCATCCGTAGAGCGGTCGTTTCCAGCGGCGTATATTTCATTCTCTGGAAACAGAAGTCAAAACAGTTATCATTTTTCCTTAAATATCTGGAAATTGCGGAAAGTGTATCAAATTTTTAATGGGTTTAGTTGGCTGTTGTACTTTTCTGATTACCACCTTGGTAATGTATTCAACAAAATTTTGGGGGACCTTCAGAGAACGATTTCCGAAAGATGTAGTATATAATTTGTATTTTAATTATCAAACAGTATCCAGATTACAACTTATTAAAATTGGTAGAGTTATTTGAAAAAAAATGTAATAAAGTTAGAAATGAGAGATTAGAGATATCACAGTTCCCACGTACATTACCTAGGTCCATGTGTAAGACAGGTGTCGCCAGGGAGAAAACAGTACCATAGTTATTGTAGTTAGCCAATATTGATCCGCTAGTTGTAACTCTCCTGGGATCAAACCTTTATCCAGCAGTATAAATTCGTTAATAATCGAATGAAAACTGTATCGATCCTTCATATCTCTCGAATTCTACTAAATGGAGATTTTGATATTTTTCATGTAGGTGTTACCATAATACGTTATAACAAACTATAAAATTTAATTGAAAGTCGCAACATTCTGAGAGATTTAATTCCAGCTAGAATTGATCTATTCGTGAAATTTATCCAACTACGATCCGAAAATCGGTTCTTCAGATATTACATAGGTAAATAGGTTTTTCATTCATCCCAATTCCACTTGATGGGAACGACGAATTCCATCCGTCAGGATAACGTAAGGATAAACGTGTAAAGCGAAATTTAGGGTTGGAGTCATGGCAGAGCGAACAGTGTCAGATTACGGGTCAAAATAACGGTGTCTTTTTAAGGTTAATATTAATAAGTACTGTTCAAATGAGGTTGTGAAAGTCAGTACTTCTGGGGATTTGGGGCGATCCGATGCCCTGTCCGTGGAATATCCTCTAGGAGTGAACCTCCCGACTGGGCTGCTGCCGTAAGCGGTGTTTGAATTGGCGTAGGACGCACCGCGAGTCGACGCCTCGGCGGACGGTGACCGGCTGTCACTTGCCCGGGGGGTGCCGTACGTCCTGGGCAGGCTCCCGTATGTCGAGGGCGTTCGGCTTCTGTCCACCTGAAAAGAGATTCGTTGAACGCGTTGAGTAACCACGAATTTCCGAATATAATTCATGTATGTGATGCGAGCAATCCCAATACAACATTGACACAATATATAAAAATAAGAAATACAAATAGGGAAAAATGTTCAGGGCAGACAGAGTTAAGGGTTGTTTGTCTAATTACGTTTTTAATAACTTTCACTGTTTGCTCAAAAACATACAAATCACACACTTGTGTTTGGCTGGATTCAAAACTCGCAGTACCCTGGATAGTGGACGATTAGACTGGGTGTATCAGATAAGGAGCGCAGTACTTCACCCACGTATTCTACAACCAATTTATACCAAAAAGTGCCTCGTAGCGATTTCTTCTATCTCACATAGTCTTTTTCATAGTTTTTGAGTCATTTCACCTCTAAGATTGTTCTCGACCTTGTCTCAGCCAGACGGGTATAACTCACTTGCAGTATTAAGTAAAGTAAAAGTTGTGGGTACCGTTAGGGAGTGCGTTAAGTTTCCTATCTTTCGAGTGTAAAACCGATTTTTTTTTCGCTCACATCAAGTTGGCGAAAAATCACTCTCCAAGCAAACTTCAAGAAAATTGTAAAATACAAGGTTTCTCAAACGTTCAGTTCTCCACTTTAATTTGCATTTAATCAGCTGCCTCTCGCTTAAAAAATGTGCCAAAAGATTAGCTTTCAAATGGTATATCAAAAACAATTTGTACTATTTCATTTGATCGAGAAAATCTCGTTTGAATGCAAAGAACAGAGAAGCAAGTCGAGGTTTTTGACGTTTGGCAATGGGTTTACCCGTCTGAACTCGCCAACAGATAGGAAATATAGCATTCGACAAATTTTAAACTGCACCTTCGAAGATAAAAGAGATTAATTTTGTTCGTAAAAATGCCTATTTATTTGAAACCCAGCCTTCTTCTTAGCTGCAATAATAGGAACGAAGCTTGGGTTAAAGATGGAATTGGGCTTTCACCTCCACGATGGTTCTTACTGGGCAGATATGAATTTCAACAGTACCGTAAAACGGGGTGAATCACAACCAAAATCGGTTGCAAGATTGAAATGGCTGTAGCTCAGCTCCTAGTTGGGATACCAAGGTGGGATTTTCTCCTGGCCACTTGGCATACTGTATAGAATGACGGAAAATTAGTGTTAGTTTGTTGGATAACCTGCACCCCACCCCCACTGCCCCTCTTTGCTATCATGTTTAGGCGCTCCTCAAAGTACAAAGGGCAACGTTTGTCCACCCTTATCTTCAAAACAAACTTATTGCATCATTTCAGTTGTCTGACAGTCTCAATAAATCTAAAGAACGATTTACAATCGAGAAACCCGCATGAATGTCATTTTTATAACTTGTGATTAAGTTTTCCTACTTCCGTGTCATTTTGCTTTTAAAACGGGGTGAATCACAACATGCCGCGAAGTTATCGAGGGATCCACTATCCAAGCCAAACAAAGTGTACGACCCCAGAAAGTTGAAAATGGCTGTAGAAGAGGTGAAAAGGAAGGGAATCAGTTATAGAGCAGCAGCTACCAAGTATGGTATTGACCACACAGTGATTTTTCGACATGTGAAACTGGGGAACAAAATTAAAAAGAAAGGCGGACAACCTGTATTAGACCCTGAAACTGAGCAGATTCTTGTTGGGAGACTTGCTCTCTGTTCTGAGTGGGGCTATCCACTTGATGGATTTGATCTTCGCATTTTAATCAAGTCTCATCTTGACAAACAGGGGCGGCAAATTGCTTGTTTCAAAAGCAATCTTCCAGGTAAAGATTTTGTATTTTCTTTTTTGAAAAGGCACAACGCTAAGTTGAGCCATCGTTTTGCCCAAAACATCAAACGTGCCCGTGCAGCAGTGTCCCCTGAAGTCATTGAAGAATATTTCAATAATTTGGCAACATCTCTTGATGGTATTCCACCCGCTAATGTGATTAATTACGATGAAACTAATTCGATTTGTCTGATGATCCAGGCAGGAAGAAAGCGCTCATTAAAAGAGGCTGTAAATACCCGGAGAGAGTGATGAATTTCAGCAAATCGGCCACTTCAATTATGTTTGCTGGTTCAGCTGATGGCCAGCTTTTGCCTGTGTATGTGGTGTACAAGTCGAAGTGCATTTACGACACCTGGAGGTTCAAGGGTCCGAAAGGTGCCAGATACAATAATACCCCATCAGGATGGTTCGATTCAAATTGTTTTGAGGATTGGATTCGAACTATTGTCATTCCACATTGTAGGAAATTGCCTGGGAAAAAAATCCTGTTGGGAGACAACTTGTCTACTCACCTTTCGCCTGACAGTATCAAGCTCTGCAAGGACGAAAATATTTCATTCGTATTCCTCACAGCCAACTCTACCCACAAAACTCAACCTCTTGACGTAGCCTTTTTTCGACCACTGAAGGGAGCGTGGCGGGAAATTCTCTCCGATTGGAAATCCAAGGAAGGGCGAAAGGAAGCTGCGATCCCCAAAACAATTTTTCCTAGCCTTTTGAAACGTCTGATGTCCAAAATAGAGCCAAATGCAGAATCAAACCTAAAATCGGGGTTTGAAAAATGTGGCGTTTTCCCCTTGAATCGTTACAGGGTTCTTGAAACCTGGCCAACTTCAGCTGTTGACAATAATGAATCGACTTCTACTGATATGGATAAAGCGTTCCTCGAATTCCTCAAAGGCTTGAGATATGAATTGACACCCAAACCCAGGCTAAAAAAGGACAAAAATCCACGTCGAACCAGGAAAAAGTGTGGAAAATCTTGGTTCAACGGAAGAGGAGGAGGAAGACGATGACGAGCCCGCAGAACCAACGGACGAAGAAGTGGACAAGGGGGACGACTCATCATCTGACAACGACTCGCCACTTGATACAAACAACGTGGCACCTGGCACTTCAGGAGCTCAAATAGAGACCAACAACAAGCCACACCGACAGCAATCATTTGTTCCTGTTCCCGCAGATGGTGTGCATCCTGGGGATTGGCTCTTGGTCAAACTTGAGCAAAAAAAATTTATTTGTCAAGTCATTCGTATTGGCAAGATGAAGATCATTGTTCGTTTATCCACCCGTAGAAGACATATATGACTTTGGGATGAAAAATGTGGTGGGAGTTCTTGAATCTCCTGATGAGCAAAGAAGAGGTGTTTTAAAATTCAAAGTAAATAGCAATAATTGGTAAAATCAGTCCGTTTCGAATTATGTTACACATTTCTTTCTGATAAGTCATTTTTTTATGTTTTTCGTATTTGTTCCTTATTGGTTACCCTCAAAAAACGTCAAATTATGTTTTGAATTATATTTTTTGTTCACTTACTTGCTAATTTGTTTTTTAAAAACACATTCCTATGTTGTGATTCACTCCCCGCGTGTGTAGAAACGAAATTCAACAGACACACAATAGCTGTTGTGCTACACCCCACTTGGAGGGCGAATCACAACATGACATAATTTTTTTTTTAAATAATACTAATAACCCGAAAAAAAATGTTTTTAACGATCCTAGCAAAACACGGTTTTCTAAAGTTCGACAATCATTTCAAAATTGTCATTGTTTAGGTTTTTACGTACTAACTTTCTAGATAGTTTTACTATCTAACTTTCTTTAAAAGTAAGATTGAATCGTTTGTTTCACGATTTGAAGCCGAGAAAGGGGAGACCTTTGCATATTGGTAGTTAAAAGTTGAACTTGGCTAAGAAAAGCACATTTTTGTCTGACTTCCTCTTCGGTGCCCCCCGGGGTTTCAGGGCAGGAGCCGCCTCTGCGCTACATATACGTATGTACAACAAAATCGTTATAATCCAGGAATAATTTCAGAATGCTTCGTACCGGATTTCGATGGAGACATTTTTCTGGAATTTCATAGTAAAATTATCAGGGCCATTTCAATAGATTGATATAAACAAATATTTAAAAAATCATCAATTGATCACATGTACTCATGATCACACGTGTACTGAGGAAGTTTCAGGTCAATTCAGTGACTAATTTCTGATTGTTTGAGATTTAGGAAAGTAAAAACCCTTCAGTGGTTGGACGAAAATTGAAATACTTACCGAAGCCGTGGACGTTGGTGATGCGGAACTTCTACCACTACCATATCTCGAAACCTGTTAATAACAGAAGGAATATGTTACTAAATACATTAGAAATCAATCGAGTATGGGACCGAGCATATACAGCAGTGTGCAGTATTTCTACCTTGGTCTGAATTTTCTGTTCGTTTTTAGGACGTCCCTTTGAAAAAGGGCTTGGTCAGTAGGGGAAGGCCTTATAGAATTGATTTAGGCTGTTTTGGGGACAAACCAAACATGAGAACAAATAAGTAACTCAATACAAAACGGTTTCAGAGGTCATTTTGCTCGGTTTCAATTTTAGCCTAGTCGTGCAATAAAAATCCAAAATTTTGTTTTTGGCGGATGGAGTTCTTCGTGGTACCACCGCCCACTTCCTTCGGAGCTCTTATCTCAACTGTTGGTCGTTTCACTGAGGAACTTCCTATCATCATGGTGAGCCCCCTCCGCCTTTGAGGGGAGTTTTGGTTTTACACAGAAACAATAGCAGACAACACAAACTATATACATATCTGCGAATTGATGACAACATTTCAGGTCACATCCTTTTCATTTCTAAATTACCCATCACCCCTCCCCGAGGCAGTTTTGGCATGCCAAAACGCAGATTCCGCTTGAAAAATTCAAGTTTTTCATTGTTCAAACACTTTTCTGTAAAAAATTGCTCTAAAATTAAATCTCGACAGAACAACAAAAACTCATAAAATGTATATTTACCGTAGAGCTTAGGTGGTATGACGGTAAATTGACATTTAAATTTGTTTAAAATGATTCAAGTTTAGGCCAGAAAAACATGTACGACGTGACTTAGTAGAAAATGTTATGGCTTGAAAATTGAAGAAAACGTAATGATCTTTTCAACGGCATAATTTTAAATGTAATTAGTAAATTAAGGGAGTTATGGCCATTTCAGTGACTCAAGGTCGAAAATACGAGATAAACTACTTTGATGTAGGTTGTCCCAATTTTACTTTGGTTGTGGGGCAAACCTTGGGAATTTCGAATTCATGAGGAAAAGAGGGATTGAAAAGGGTAACACCGAAAAAGTGTGTTTTTTTTTTTTTTTCAACAATTTTGTCGAGGCTACTCAGGTTGGCTGATTTCCCTGACTCTGATTTTGTTTGATCTTGACTTCTAGTGCGAGTTGTCGAGTTTAGATCATTATACTAATACGTTTTTATTGAGTTGTTGGCACTTTTAGCTCTTGTAGCCGTTTTGTTGTAGATTGTAGCTATTCAATTATATTTTTGTAATGACCACACACTCCGTTTAATAAATAATAATAACAACTCAGTGATCTGCGTAAAAAGGCTGTTTAAAAATACTGATCTGCGGAAGAAAGGAAACCCAAGTGTTGGAATTAGCCAAAAATGACCTGTACTTAGGATGCTGAAAACCTGAATTTCTTTTTTCATGTTGGCTAAAAACATCAGTTAGTTTGGTGGGAAGTTGATAGCTTCAAACAGTCATAGTTCTCCTTGAATTTATCATTGTAGGCTAAGGTGTGTTGACTCAACGCGACGTTTCACGATGCACTTTTCTAAATTTCGCATCAGGAAATTCTGGAGTCGCCCCGCTGACTGGTCGAGTTGGCATCTCGGCGGGCTGAGTGCGGTGCGGACCGCCAGCTGATTCATAGCAACAATTACAGTTTGACACATCACATCCGTCCCACTTCCACGGATTGTTGTCATCCCGACTGGGTCTCGATGATGAACGGTGCCGAAGTTCAAGAACGAAACTTTGATGTTGGAACTCTATGACGCACGGTGGTCTTCAATCGTCGAACTTGTGGAGCGCACAAAACTTGAATTTGTGAAGTACATTCACCGAACACATCCGTCTTAAATATGCGTTACTTACATCCTGAGGGTGACATTTCTGGAGTTTTAGGCCCCCGCCGATGACTTCAGAACGGTGAATAATCACTAAAGTTCTATCAATAAAGAAAATTTTAGAAATGAATGAAAATTGTTCATTCAATTTTACTTGTTCATTCTGAAGATGTTGACGCATATGTTTTTATTTCAAGTGAGATGTCCAAAACCCAAAAAGTTTCCCTTTATCACAATTCCTTTTGTCCTTGGGTCTCTCTAATTTCGGGCTTAAATATTTCGTAAACGTATACAGAAAGATCCCAGACTGGAATTAGCGGGGGAAACGTGCGGCTTTAGCCGCGAGAGCTGAACGAACTCATATAACGACCAACAGAAACGAGGGTTCTCTATATGGTAACATTGGATCTGCTCTAAGGTCTCTAACCGTATGAAACAGATCATCAGTCTCCACCGTATGATCCGAAAAACTTCGCACACGTGCTTAACATCTAATGTCCAACAAAAAGTGCCTCCTAGAGTTTTTTTTAGAAGCTTCGTTTTCGAGTTATTTCGCTTCAATATTTTTTTCGTGTTTTCGACCTTACGTCACTAAAACGGCTGTAACTCCGCCGTTTTAGAAGTATTTGCAAACCAAAGGATACCGTTGGAAAGAGCATTGAATTTCACATCACCTCAGTCTTTAACAGTGAATTTTTAAAGCTAGCCTGAAAAGTAAATTTTGTCAAATTTCGAAAAAACACTTTTTTTATTGGCTCTTTAATCTTCCTTAATTTTGATATTGCTTTGCCTGTAAGACTAAAAAATGCGCAAAAGCCTCAGCTTTCCGATGATATAAATAGTTTTTATTTTTTAGAGGAAACGTTTTTGAAAAATTGAGATTTTATGCAAATGAACGTGTTTTTAAGCACATTTGAGGTTTAAAAAAACCGCATTACTAAAACTTTATTCCATTTCTGGGTGTAGAATGTATCATGTCAACCGCATTACTTAAGAAATTTATGTTTGAGTGAGCGCATCCGCGGACTGAATTGATGTAAATCAACTGTTCAATGTCTCCTGTTCTTGCGCATGCCGTGAGGTTCGATCCCGTTGTTATGATTTCCTCTTCTTCGTTGATAAAAACATCGTCTCGAGGAAAATGTTGAGTATAGTCATGTGATTCACGGTCAAAGGTAGTACACACACCCGCTTGATCACATCATTCAGTCTCTTCGGTAGAGTTCACCATCACATTTAATCCATTCTTCTTTTTCGTTCGATCCAGTCAACTCATTTCATCAAAATTCATCCAATTCATCCCGTTCCGTGGACGCGTCTATAGCTGCGTTAATTATTTGAAAAATGTTAGCTACGATATATGGTTAACCTAACGGAAACGCATCAGCAGCGGCGAGAGAGTTCGCGCGTCGTTTTCCCACCAGACGCCCCCCTCACAGAGAAACCTTCAGCAAGGTCAAACGCACTTCAGTATTTCAAAAGATGTTCGTTTATGTTTTTTGAAATTCAGCACGATCGAGATGAGGTCTTGTTCGTACTAACACCCTCAATTCTAAACCCACCCTTTCCTGATGGTACGAACACATGGCAATTACTGACAAGGTAAATTTTTTTCTACGCGTATGTACTCGTGATAGCTTCATGCAATTTATTCAGCCCTAACGATTCACAAAAATGAGTTGTAGCTAACATTTTTCAAATAATTAACGCAGCTATAGACGCGTCCACGGAACGGGATGAATTGGATGAATTTTGATGAAGAGAGTTGACTGGATCGAACGAAAAAGAAGAATGGATTAAATGTGATGGTGAACTGTTGATATATATAAAACTGTTGATTCCAGTCCTACAACTGCAATAAATGTATTGATAACGAAATAAAATGTTATCCAAGTTGAACATTTTATAAGGTGACAATATCGGATATCAAGAATTTACAAATTTGAAATCTCAAAACAATAACACAGCTTCTCAAACAATCGGATTTTTGTTGAAGTAAATGTAAAAATAAATGAATAAATAAAATACTGTAACCATACAGGAAGTTGGTAAGTAGGACACTCCAATAGACGGGCATACCCCATCGTCGATTTCCATGCGTATTTTTGTTATAGTGTTTCCTATAAATGCATATTTCTCTCTCTCTCTCTCTCTCTCTCTCTCTCTCTCTCTCTCTCTCTCTCTCTCTCCCTCTCTCTCTCTCTCTCTCTCTCTCTCTCTCTCTCTCTCTCTCTCTCTCTCTCTCTCTCTCTCTCTCTCTCTCTCTCTCTCTCTCTCTCTCTCTCTCTCTCTTCTCTCTCTCTCTCACTCTCACTCTCACTCTCCTTCTATCTCTCCTTCTGATGGGTTCCATATCAGTCCGAGCACATCTGCCTGAAATGGGTGAAAAATTATATTTTGTGAACCTAAAAAATTATGCAATCACCAGAGATGTGCCCTTAATCAAGCCAGTCAGTTTAACGTAATTTTCTGTAATTTACTGACCTAATTATGAGGGCCATCCGGTACCAAAATAAACTTTGTGTAGTAACTTGAAGCATTTTCAATTGATATTACTTATGGGAATGTACTTATGGGAATGAACTTATGAAAATTTATTTAGTCTCTGTGATGCTATTCGTTGTTCATTTGTTGAATATTCCTTGTTAAATATTAAATTTACTTATGAGATTTGCATTTTATCATTGCGACAAACATCCGATTGGTATTTACATTTTTCATTTCGAGAATATTGTTTACGACACTTTGTTTACGACAGATAACACCTAATGATCCTAACTGAAAAAAAATAAAAATTGAGTGATTGAAAATCGTAATTAAAGATTTTTAAATCTATTTATTAACTTAGTAATGTGAATATCGTGCGATATTTACGGCACACCTCAACACTAGGTGATAACAAAAATCACAACTCCTACGTTACTATAAAATATGTGCCTAATTAGTTATAAGGGATTGTTACCGAACGCAATAAATAAAGCAGATAAGTTGGGTAGGCTCTGCGGAGTAAGTCATAAACCGACGTTAACTGCCCAACCCGAGAAATACGACGGCACTTACAATCTACTGACGTCGCATCGTCAACGCGAACGGTGCTCGGGAGCAGACGGGCGATGGGGGAACATTTCCCGGTATAAAATTTTAATCGGGGTGGAAGTAAATGAACGAAGTGACATCAATTTGGCTCAGTTTGAGAGGTTGTTTTGGCGAAGGAGCAAAAATAGACTCGACCGCTGTGGTAGAGGCGGACAGACTTCGAAACCGGCATTACCAACCGAGCAAACAGATCTTAAAACATGACGATGCCATGACGACTATAATTAGTTGAATTAAAATTAGTACGGGGTACGGTCGAGACAATCGAGTAATTTCGGCACTGCTTTTCCTCTTCCAAGCCTCGAAATAAAACGGAGATCATTCTGTGTATTTAGGGTCGGCCCACTGGCCCAGTTCGCTGTGCGAGGTAGGAATTCGAACGTGTTCGTAGAATATATCTTGTTGTGAAGGAGCTTCAAATGTTTTCGAATAATTAAATTCATGATGGAGACCTTGCAACAAAACAGAGTTCCGAAATGGCAAATGGTTGCCGGAATTACGAATGGTACCTCAGCATTCTTAAGTATATACCATTTCCAAGTCAAATTCAACCTACTGGAATTGACCTCAACGGACCTCCTGGAGAAACTACCAAGTTGAAATTCCTTCCTGTTGTCAGCTGTGACGTTGAAAGGTAATTTTCCGCGCTGAAAATGACCCTGTCAGACCGACGAAGGAATTTCACAGTGGAAAACCTTGAAAAAGCGTTGATCGTCCAGGGAAATTAACCTGTTCTAGCTACATCGAAATTTTGATCTTAGTAAATTTTATTTAGTATTGTGCCGTTTTTATTTGCTGTCATTTCATAAAATTTAGATGAATGATTATGAGTTTTGGTTAAATTTGGTTCATTACTGTATTAGACTTCTCAGTAAGAACTAGAAAACCCAAAAATTGGACTGAAATTTCAGCTTACCTATCATTTTGAAATCGTTTTTTGTATGTTTTTGCATATTTTGCTAACTTTTGCTGTATTTTCCGGCAATTTTTTTCTAACTCCAGTGATTAGTTAGACATAGATTGTACTAGGCATTTGTTCCACGGGACGTACCGGTTGTGAACTAGATTGTCGTTTTCTAATAGCCGTCGATTTTGTTGCTTTTAACCGTTCGAATCCGTGATGGATGAGTAGCAATCTGTTAACTGAGGCGTGGCCTCGGTTGCTGCGGCCAGGAAGATAAACAGAGCCGCTTCGAGATACGTTCTAAAAGAAAAAAAAGATTGAAAAAGACACGCGGAACATGAGAAGGATGAAACTAGTGATGCAAGGCAGTAACAGCTGCCTAACCGGCGTAATTTACAGACGATAAACAGTGAGTGGCTCGTTAGAAAGGATTGGCCTTCCTTCCCGAGCCTTCCCTCACGTCTTTATTTTTAAGTTCTTCGTACAACGTTGGTTAGTTCTAATGATGGGATTTTCTCCGAATTTTCTAATTAGATTGGGTTCGTAATATACCAGGCTTTTGAGCATTCATTCGAAGAGTAAGGAACAGTTGTTACGATCAGAATGCATACTGTTAATGGGAAATCGTGCGAAATACCGGACGGAGGTTAAAACATGAAACATGAGCAGGAGTAGTCGAGTGAATATTGTTGGCTTGCTTTCAATAATTTGGTTAACCCCTGAGCTTAAAGCCGAAAAATTGTATTCACTATCGAAATGTATGCGCTACTAAACCGCAATGTACACTCTTTGACTGCGGTGTTATCCTCATCGATCTCACGCTTTAAATTCTATGCATGCTGTTGAGAGAAAACGCGATTCGTTGAAGTAGGTGGGGGAGAGCTACAGTAGAATTAAGGGCCTCTTTACCAATTCAGTGGTATACAGTCTTTCGCCGAAAACACTGCCATTGAGCAGCTGCAAGAAATGTTCTTTCCATTCCTGAGAGACGCTCTTGAGCCACCGTGGCAACCCTGTTTTCAAAATCCCTGAACTATCGTATGAATAGCCGATGGATTACCGTAATAGTTGTTCAAGGTTACTGTTTTGTTGACTCGACTGTTGTAATGGTTGTCAACGGCCAAGATAATCCAAAACACGTAAATAGGACACTAGTTTTTTTTATATAAAATCGACCATTTGTAATTGAGTCCTGTTTCCAATTTTAGACGTTCGAAATCCCTACGGTCACAAGTATGCATTTTGGCGATCTTCTTTATTACTTTTTGAAGTTTGTGTGCATTCAAACGTTGATTGAATAATCCCTCCCCTCCCCCAACACAACCCCACAAACCCCCTCTTGTTTTATCTAGAGGATTAATTCATAGGCGAGAATTGAGTGCGAATGACCTCTTAGTTGTAGCATAAAGGGGAAACATGCTCTCAATGTGATACATGATCGTGATTTGAAGGCGTTCCGACTGGGCATCCAAAACGAACACTCAACTGAATTCATAAACCAAAAATAGCGCTGAGTAGCAGGGAATCTGCTAAGTGATGTCGGGAGGTCATTTAAGAGCTTCAACTGTTATTTGAAGATAAAGAAATAGTTTTGTATTTTTTTGGGCCTGTCATTCGTTTATAGTTAAATTTTCTCCCATATTTGATTACAATGTATTGTGGGTGGAGTGATTTGGACGATTAAAATGGCGACAAAGAAGACAGTGAACAACTGTTCCGCAGACGATTCAGGAACATTCAGGGACATAATACTTTCTATCATGTATCCTGAAGGAGTCCAAACCAATTCAAGAAGTGACCTCTTCATAACAAGCTTTTCTTTATGTTCATTGCAGTGCACGGATGTGGAACGACTTTGTGACACTTCAGTGAAAAGAACCATCCGCAGATGGAAACGATGCTTTCCATTTTTTTTCTATGGACTCCACACCAAACATCCTCATCATCACCAAATATGTAGGGTTGTCCAACTTAAACATGCCTCCCTCGGTCATCCATAATTTTTGGACCTCACAACGGTCGGTTGATAATAAAGTGGCAGTTACAGGCTCCCATTTCTTGGAACGGAACTGCAACCGATCGGGCTTCTGGTGTTTGGGATGCTCAGGCAACCGACGCAACGCTTCGACAAAGCGTCACCTGTTTGCCCCCCCCCCCCCCCCAAAGCGGTTGGCTTCCAGGTCACAGTGGTTGATTCCCCAGGCTGGAAGGCTAAGCTTGAAAGCTGAGAGGTAGGCACTTTTCTGGTAGACTTGTCTTCCATAACATTGCCGGCATGTGAGTGATGTGGAAAGTGGCTTGAGATATTTGTGAACTACTGTGTTGAACGTTTCTCTTTGAAAATGTTTCTTTAAGCTACACAGTAAAGTGATCTTCCTAACTTCGTCTTGAGTGGAAACATTACATTATCTGTAACGATATGAGATCATGAGAAACACGGCAAAGATAAATTTTTGGGGCGTTGAACGAATTCGACCATCACAAGAATGCCCCTTCTTTATTCGATTATGCTAACACGCATTACTAGTAGGCGTTGCGGGAGATTCCTTTCCGTTCCTCCTAGGGATATTAATGTGATGTGGTTAATTATCTCAAGGCCCATGTACGAACGTTCTGGACGGAAGTTTGCTATGTACTAATGGTCCGGTCCAATAATTCCCCCTATGAGCGAATGGTCCAGGTCTCTGGGGTAGTGATGAATGCAAGTTGCAACTACATTGTGATCAAAATGTACACTGTTTTCTCGGCAGCATGTAGAAACTGAAATGCTGAAGTAAAAAATAACAATAAGCTGACAAAAGGTATCACAATATCATATGTTTATGTCATTACTAGTAGGCGTTGCGGGAGTTTCCTTTCCGTTCCTCCTAGGGATATTAATCTGATGTAGTTCAGGAGCCTCCGAACTATTTGCCAGAAGGGCCGTATGGTAATGTTGAGGCGGTGGTGCGGACCAACAGTGAGGACCCCAACCCCCCATTCTGAAAATTGGAAAAATCAATTATAAAAAAATTGAAAATTTTGAAAATTAGACAATTGAAAACAGTGTTTTTAAGCACTCCTAGACGAGTTTGACAAATTCAAAATTAGGCCTCGTATAGTTACAAAACATTAGTTTTTAGTGATTGTATTTTTTTAAATTCCATAATTACTTTTTCGTTGTTCAATAAAAAATATCACAATTTAATTTTCAGGAATGGAAAATTTTGAAAGTCAGACGCTTGAAAACAGGGTTTTTAGACACTCCTAGAAATTTGACAAATTCAAAATCAGGCCTAATATAGGAACCAAAACTTGTTGTTTTTTTGTGATTTAATAAATCTTTCTAATTCCATGATTATTAGTTTTACATCTTTCAATAAGAAATAATAACAATTTAATTTTCAGGAATATAAAAACAACGCATTTAGGAGATATTTTCTATTTATTTAAAATTATTTTATTCAAAAAAGTATTTTTGGAAAAACTATCTAATGTGTTGTGTGTATCGCTCGGTATTTGGATTTGACTAGGGTGATTTTTGAAAAGGTTTGTTCGGAAAACATACATTGAACCAAAAACTGTTGTCATTTGTCTGGGAAAACTCTTGATTCCCTTGGAGTCATCACGTTCTATCGGTAGCCTAATTTTTTCCATCCGAACATTTTTTCCGCGGGCGGCGGGCCGGACCAAACCCTTCCGCGGGCCGCATCCGGTAGTTTGGAGACCCCTGATTTAACTGAATGAGCGCAAGTATGAACGGTCTCGACGGAAGTTTGGCTTTCCAATAATTCCCCCTATGAGGTTCAGTCCTCTGGGGAAGTGATGAATGCTTAAACGATGTTCAGCATTCATAATAATGGTAATGTTACGTTTCGAAGAGGGGAAACAAATAAAAATACAGTCGCCAAGGAAGAGAGGCACCGCACGATGGCTAACTGGCAGGAGATGTGGAAGGAGAACACCGAGGAAGATGGACTGCACGCTTAATACCCTGTATCGACACATGGATGAACAGATCACATGGGGAGGTGAACTTTTTCCTGACGCAGTTCCTCTCAGGTCATGGACTCTTCTACGCCTACTTGCATAGGATGGGGAAAGTGGATGACCCAGCATGCCCTTATTGCAAGTAAGAGGATGATGACGATGTGTTCCATACTTTCTTTAAATGTGAATACTGTGCTGCCAACAGAAGTTGGCTTCAGCAGACACTGGAGCTATCACCTCAGGACATGACATCAGAATGTATCCTAAGTAAAATGCTTGAGCGTGAACAGAACTGGACCGCTGTAGCATCCTTTTTCTGAAAAGATCCTGAAAATAAAGGCTGTGAAGGAACGGGAGAGGCAGAGCAGAGAGAACACGGACCGAGAGGAGTAACATATCCCTCCCTAGAACCAGCCTGAAGTAATGTGCCAGGCTGTGTTTCCATCGTGGGAAATTGAAGGTGAGGTTTTAGTAGGTTTGAATCCCACATAATCCAAAGTGCGGTCCCTTTTGGGTATCTTAGGTGATCCGATTTCCACCTAAGGATCTCAAAGATTTCCTCACCTGCCACCGGAAAAAAAAGTGTTACGATAAAATAAAAGCAATGATAAATTTGCAGCGTGTTTGACGAATTCGACCATCACAAGAATGCCCCTGCTGTCTACTACTCTGCTAACACGCATTACTGTTAGGCGTTGCAGGAGGTTCCATTTCGTTCCTCCTAGGGATATTAATGTGATGTGGTTAATTAACTCAGGGCCCATGTACGAACGTTCTGGACGGATGTTTGCTATGTACTAATGGTCCGGTCCAATAATTCCCCCTATGAGCGAATGGTCCAGGTCTCTGGGGGAGTGATGAATGCAAGTTGCAACTACATTGTGATCATGTAGAAACTGAAATGCTGAAGTAAAAAATAACACTAAGCTGACAAAAGGTATCACAATATCATATGTTTATGGCATTTGTAAGTGAAATTCAACCTTTTCCTTCAAAAGCAGTACTCCAAAAGCAGTAGGTAGGTACCTATACATAAAACAAGATAATGTTTTATTAGAAACGAAATCAACAAAAAATATAATTAAAGAAAATCAATATTTCTTTGAAAGAAAAACTTTCGTCACTTCTTTACTTAATTAATATTTTAAAAGTCTTGAAACTAAAAATCGTTCTTGTAGAAAGTGTATCTGTCTTAAGTGTCTGCCAACAATACTGCTTTTAGGAAAAGGTTGAATTTGTCTTGGAAATGCTATAAATTATACTTTTATGTTGATTTCTTTACCTACCTACCTTTTTGTATCTACCTAAAAAACGAGCTAATTTTTGTAACGCTGAAGGACTATACAAATGAATAATTTATATATTTAATTCCTTTCATTTCGTAAATAGATAAATAAACTTTGGGAGGAGTAGTTCAGTAAGGGATAAAGATCAAAGAATCCGGTTCAGCTTTCACCAGTATTGAAATTTAACCGATCCGATATTTAAGATGAATCCGGATGAACATGGAACCGCCGACGCCAACAAAAACTACATCACCGTTCGAAATGGGAAGAGGGAGCGATCACGGATGGCTCAAGGTTTCTTTTAGCTTTATTTCATGGCTGTTCGGGTTCGGTAACACAAGTTGAGCGACCTGGCGTATTTTTATATTGAGGAAGGAGATTTGTGAGGCGAGCGCAAGGTGTTGGGGAAATGGCTTTTGAACGTCAGCCGCTGGTTGCCAAGCTGGCACCCGCCCGCGACCCGCCCACTTGAAAAAGCCTACAAAACACACGGAAAACGTGTGGCGCTCTATTTTTCCCTCCAAAACGCAAAAAAACATTTCCAAAGACGGAGAAAAAGTAAGCGTATTCAAGTTAAAAGGATTTCATTTACGTAGATCACTAGAAAACAGTTGAAATAAGAAAAACTAAAATGTTGTCTTTGATGAATATTCCCTCATGAATATGTGTGCATGAAGGTAGCAAATGATGGCAACTTTTGGCCAAGTGCGTTAGGACAGTTCAGGGCAAATGTTAGATGGTAACTTTGGCGACGGGTCTATCATTCCGGTGCAGGCCATTAGGCGGAAGCACTGATACTTGAATGTTCCCGACGGGCGGAGTTGGGACTAGTTAAAACTAGTTTAACTAAAGCGGAAACTAAGAACTAATTTAGTTGAACTAAACAGAACTAATTTTGGAACTAATTTAGTTTTAGTTCGTATACATAAACTAATTTTGGAAGTAAATTAGTTCTCAGTTGAGAATGAGAAACTAAAACTAAGTTAGTTCCAAAATTAGTTTCAGACCTCAACTAAAACTATTAGTTTAGTTGTTAGTTTCAAAGTAAAAACTAAAAACTAATTTGTAATCTCTAGGTGTGTGGTGTTCGCTTACACTTTTTTATGGGCACTGAGTCAATTGCAACCACTCCCAGCGCGTTTACCCGGTGCTTAGTGAGCCAAATTTACATAAATGTGGTAGAAAATCCAAGATTGGTATCTAACTGACATGTAGGCGTGTGGGGCATCGTTTTTTCATGTTTGTTGGGGTGCTGAATCGATTGCAAATGGCTTCTGCTCGGCGGGACTGCGGCTGGAGTTTTTGAGATTCGGTTTTTTTGGCAACATTTTTCATGAAAGTTTGACCGATTTGTTTGACCGCCCACAAGTTGTGGGCCACAACCCGCTGCCCTGGGAGGCCAGTTGTACGGCTCTATGCCATAGGGATAGTATTTTGGGGTAGGGATGGGTATCAATATCCCGGTATATCGAAATATTGTGTCACCGATATATCGATATTTTTTTATCGATAACGCTTGACCGATAATATCGGGTTATCGATATTTCCCACCGATTATCTGAATTTAGTTCGTATTTTATTCGCTTATCCCTTAACTCCCATAATATTCATGATTGAGGCCATCAACGAGAGTCGAGAACATTATCTATACATGGTATTGGTTGAATTTTCGGAATGTTCAACTATGTTCACGAGGATCTCTCTACGGACAAATCATCGGCAGACAGGTAACGTCCTCAACCGGCAGCGAAATAGACTAAAGGGATAGATGGTTTCGAAGTTGATAGTTCAGGCACCTCTTCTCCCCGACGGCGCGTTGAGGCACGAGTGCGTGGCATATTTGTAAAATTTAGATTCCGGACGGGCCCCCAAACTGTAATGAACTCAGAAATAATAGAGCAAAATTTTAACAATGCAATTCTCTCGAGTTCCAAAACACAACAACAACTACATTGTATTTCAGGATCAACAACTGGTTACCAACAAGTCCAACACATGTTTCAAGTACTACGATATTATAATATATAATATTTACTACTGAAAACGACCTGAACAAGATCGAAATATATTAGTTTTTCAAAGGAACAATGTAGAACTGAAGTCGATTCCTACAATTACAACATTGAGTTCTCCAAAGAATGACTCCACCCTCACTAAAGTAAAGTTTCTGTTCTTTTTTAAATTTCATTCTATTTTGATTCCATTAATTTTATTGGGTTATTAAAAGGAAAAATAACCAAATCACGCCGAAGTTGTTGAGATTTGATCAGAAAGATTTGGGGACCACCTAACCCCCAATGGGAGTTACATACTCTAATTTATATTGAAAGTTCATGGGCCAGACGGCGGAATGGTAGTACTATATTATCTGGCAGGTATTATCTTGAAAAATTCGGCAAAAAAAAAGTTTTTAGTTTGAAACTAAGAACTAAACTAATAGTTTTAGTTGAAAATGGAAATTAATTTTGAAACTACTTTAGTTTTAGTTTCTCCAATCAAACTAAGAACTAATTTAGTTCTGGCCGTTAGTTTCGACGACAAACTAAAACTATTAATTTAGTTTTCGAAAATAATGAAACTAAACTAGGTAATTTAGTTTTAGTTGAAAATTAGTTTTTACCCAACTCTGCCGACGGGAACTTCCCGTTCACTTTCACGATGGGTGTTGTATTGTATACCACATAGGTGGGGTATTCGAGATTGAAAATGCCAAATACCCAAGGCTACAAAACTTTTATTAGTGTGGTATGTTTGCGAGGAGATTATATCAATAAATGATGAATTACAATTCAAAAAAATAAAAATAAAAAAAAAATAAATAAAATAGGAACTCCTTTCCTAGAGATACCCTACTTAGATCTGTTGAGTATTTCCAGAGTTGCACAAAACTATAAAGTTCTAATAATCACCTTATGAGTTAATTGTTCGAAATTAGAAACTGAAAACTCTGACCGTTTCGGCGGGATGATACCCTCACGCACGAGTCCGCTGATGATAGAAGGATTTGGCTGATACATCGATTGCGAAGAATTAATGTGCTTGATCACCCGAAACCTGGAATGGGAAAGTGGAATGGTGTTCCTTCAGTATGGGCGTTAAGCATGACCATGCAGTCGACTGTTAGTAGGTCTCTCAAGGCAGGTACTGACGTCCGAACTGTATCAAGGAGGTTTCCGCCGGATCATCAGCGGAGGAGAAGAAATATAGAGGTACAACAAAACATAGACAAATAAGTCTACATACTGCGGTGGTAACAGGCGTCCACAAGCTTATTTTTCTGCAAAGGTCAGGTCACATTTCATATTACGTGAAGCGAGTTAGCGCGAACATTACGACGAACGATAACTTGAGATTTTTTAATTTTAGTGCATGACGACCTTCATTCAGCGATATGTGATGAAGTACCTGAATTGCATCTGATTTGTATGTGTGTGATTTGTTTGTTGTTGTCATTTGTTAATAACTAAATTTAATATTAACTAAGAACAATTCGTGATCTCAATTATCTCAGGTTACTCTGAAAATCGAGGCATTTTTGTGGGCCCTGTTATAAGAAAACTGATGTTTGACGAAGGGTTTCCTTCTAAAACGTCACAAATTGAAGGAGATACCTTGAATTCTTTCAAAAATGCGGCCGCTAGATTTAGGGGGAATGAAAAAGACCAGAACTACGTCTGTATTGTTGATGAACTTTTGAAAAACAATGAAAAACTTGGCCGTCTCATTACCATTAAAGTTCATTTTTACATTCTCATCTAGCTTTTTTCCGAAAAACTTGGAGTCGACCGTGAGGAGCAGGGTGAACATTAAGATAATGGAGAACTGATATGAGAGCTGGTGGGACGACAGCATGTTAGGAGGCTACTGCTGGTCGATTTGATTTGAGGAAATCCAGACGTTGCTGACAAAAAGAAAAATAGCGATTCACGCTTTTTGGAGAAGCTTAAAAAGAAGTACAAAGCCATAAATGTGAATTAAATCGATGAATATTCTCATTAATAACGGTTTAATTTATAATTAAAAGATAGTTGGATTATTAAAATCTTTCAAACATTAAAAAAAGGAAAGTTTTTTTATGTTCCATAATGCCCAGTTTTTACTATAATTCAGAAGACTGGGCCAATTTGCGGAAAATCGGTGGGTGATAGAGAAAACTCGATGGCATTTTCGGATCCAGCAACCTTCAAAACTACAAGATTACGAAAAGATGGCACAGCAGCTTCCTCGTTACAATCAAAGTGACACCATTATAAAATAGAAAATAGAGAAATCTTCAGATGAAAGATGTTAAGGTAATTGGTCAAACTTCCCAAAGATTCGTTGTGACATTTCACAGACTGAAGTAAATGTAATTACTTGAGATGAAAGGTGATTAGAAATTGAAAATCTATTAAATCGTTAGTGTGTGACTGCAAGCCGGGAAATGTAAGGATGGAAATTACGACTGTTTCAAGAATTTCACGTTAGCGCATGCGCAGAGCGTACAGCTGATTGTATTGAGATGAAATTCCTATGGGACCTCAAGAGACCTTATCCGCATAGTCCTTCAAAATATTAGCTAAGTTCATTTAAAATTGTGGAATTTGTGGCTGTAATAAGGAAATACGGATAGAGAGACAAACCGGCAGACACGAAACTAAATTTGTTCAGTGGGCTGTGAAACGCAAAATGCGAGTGGAAATGTTGAATTCAGGCAACAAGATTTTTTTTTTGCTCCCGAAAGTGAACACAAGGCTTCTGCTGCTTTGCAGACTCGGAAGCAAAAGTTGTCAACAACATTTTTTTGCAGCCCTATGTTATCGGCTATTCGGTATGCAGGTAGATAGCCCTGGCTACGCATTGGGGAAGATAATCGTATGGTGGGGAACGCTGCATTTCACTTTAATCAACACGCCGGATCGCGGCGATGTTTGTTTTTAAATAGCCCACTAAATTAAGAAGCTCCTGGATTTGACCTCCTGGCAATGTCCAGATCGGCAGGAGGGCCTTGCCGACAAGGAGGGGGAGAGACCTCTGCCCTTAGCAACGGAATTAGCCTTCCCATTGTCCCTGGGACTTGTCGTTGAGGATGTCCGGACATCCCCCTCCTCATTTCTCTTAAGTCTATTTCCCCGACGAAAGCACGACCAAAATAATGGACCCTCCCCAACGGAAATAGAAGAACGAAACATCTGACTCTCATCAAAAAATTGATTAAATTTCGTTTAACCGCTCGTTTTTCCTGATTGCAGGGGGATGTACGTAGGTAAACTCAGTTGCCTATGTCATAAGTATAACAACTACAGTTCAACCCCTGTTGGAAATGAAAGTTCTGATCATGCAGCATGACCGTATCAGCAAATTTTTCTAAATTATCCTATTTCATTTACGTTGAATTAAGTTGAAATTTGAGCACAATTATGAGCAAAAAGAATTTCTAATTGAAGTGAAATTATTTATTTGTAAAAGCACTCCGCCGTTACAAGGTTGGCAATCAATATGCAAAGATAAATGGATATAGTGATAAACTGAATAAACAGTTAATACAAATTGATGCAAAGAAATAAATAATGATAAGATAAAAAATATATGCAAATGAGGAAATTAATATAGGGAACCTTCGTTCAAAAATGGATCTCTTGTTCTTATATGGGTAATTTTCCCAAAAAGAGCCAATCTTTGTCCGTGGAGGATTCTGACTTCCCATTAATGATTTGGGGTTCAAAAAAATTTTCTCGATACACTATGTGATAGCCGACACCATCTATCGGCTATCAGCGGAACAATTGCCAGAGGAGAGGCGAGGAGTGACTGGGGGGGAAGGAGAGATAACGGAAACTTGCGAAATTGATATTAATATCCCAGATCCATCCTATTAACCGAACTCCTTACCTAATACCACCTGCGGTGCTATTTTATAAAAATAAAAATATTAAAGGAATAGCAAAACCTGGGGGTTCGAGTCTAGCGCCGGTGACGAGTGGACGTATCGTGAACAGCTCTGTGCTCTGAAGTTTGATTAAGGTGGTTTAAATCGTCAGTTTTGCCCAGATTGTGGCTTGAATTACGTATTTCGTACCTGTGTTCTAGTGACCTCAGTAGTGATCAGTTCCACCGTGAATTGGGCCTTTTCTGATAGTTTTTCTCTTTCGTGATTTTGGCTGAATACGAGGAGAAGCAGATTCGGGAGTCTCCGCCATAGGTCACGGAGAGGAGGGGACAGCTGTCAAGGTCAGTCGGATCTCCCTACTCTTTGTATTTGCCATTCAGTTATCATTCCCCGCTACTCATACGGATAAAATTAGTCTGCTCCGAGAGGGCTGTCAGGTGGGAGCTGTAAAGACCGTCTGTTCTAGTAATCCTAGAAATATTACGCGGAATCTCTCTGTTTAACTGAGCGTCGGAGTCGAATCACTGTCCGGTGATAATGGGGAGAGTCTCAAACGAACAAATATTCGAACGCCTCAAAGTACTCGATACTATTAACGCTCAGATGTCAAACATTCTGACAACGCTTGGCACTATGAAGGATGAAATTAAGGAGAATAGGGAGAATTTAAAAACTCTATCGGATCAGGTGGCTGAATACAAAAAAGAGAACGACATTCTTAGTTGTAAAGTAGACACCTTGGTAAAACAAGGGGCGTGTTGAGACTATGGAAATAGAATCCAAACGTCCTAATATTATGATTTTCAATCTCAATGATACCGAAGTAGGTACAGAGGAACTTAGGCTAGTTCTACAGTCATTTCTCAAGGATCAACTTAAAATTGATATTGATTTCAACCAGGTGGAGAGTGTCGTACGTCTCGGGCCCAGACGAGTTAATCATACAAGGCCGTTTCGTGTCGTGTTTCTGAACTCGAGGACAAAATGGGAAGTTATTGGTGCAGCTAAAAATCTCAGGGGCACTAGAATTTCTATAAGTCAGGACTACACATACGCACAGCGGGAGGCGAGGAGGGAGCTACTTGCCTTCAGGAAGATCGTTATGGACGAGGGATTAAATGCTAAAATTAGGGGATTTGGATTGGAGATTGAAGGAAAAGTTAGCTCCTTGGCTGATTTGAAGAGTAACTACGGCAACAAGAGGAAACGGGCGGCGATAAGCCCCGGAGGACCTGCGAAGAAGTCAAACTTATAGCAACCACGGAAGAGAAAGACCTCGGACTGCCTGAATATTGATGAAAATGGACACCCAACATACTTTAATATTTGTTTTTTGAATGTAAATGGTAAAATGAAAATGATTGATGTAGATCTGAATTTGCAATTAAATAAATGTAATTACGATATCCTTGGTTTTGTTGAAACGTGGCATGAGTCGCGAGAGTTCCTGATCCCTGACAGCCTGAGGGAATATGATTGTTATGAAGTACCGGCGGTACGTGAGAGCAGTTATGGCAGAGCGAGTGGCGGATTAGTGATGTTTGTCAAGAAATATTATAAACCATTCTGTACAGTGATTGACAAAACTAATTATTGGATTATTTTAAAATTTGTGTTCCCTCACCTGGTATTAGCGGCTGGTATTTTTTACTTCAGCCCCTCCCTGGATGATGATGGTGCTATTGGATTAATGCAGGACGCTATAAGGCATGTGCAGAGTGCTATGCCTGCGCACTCGGTCTGGCTGTTTGGGGGCGACATTAACGCGAGGGTGGGGGAGCTTGGAGATATGGATGTTGGCATAATGTCTAGTACTCGTTTGCAGCCTTGCCGTACCTCTCTGGACCGAACAACGAATAGACGGGGCCTCATGCTAAACGATATCTGTGAGGAGGTGGGCCTGCTGGTCTGCAATGGGCGCTCCGCGGCGGACAGTCCGGCGAATTACACTTATATAGGTGGGGGAAGGGGAAGCAGCGTCAATGACTTGGTACTTGTCAATCTCGAGGCGGCGGATCACGTTGTTGATTTGCTGGTTGAAGATTTCACACTGATATCGGATCATCTGCCAGTAGTTGTGGCGCTTGAATTTCCAATTGGGTTTGGTCTTGGAGCTGCTTCTTCAGAAAGTGAGTCCCAGTGCGGCGCCCCCAGGAGCATGAGGAGATACTACGATAGGAGCCCTACGCTCCTGAAGGAATTCACTGTGCGTCTGAGCGGAGTGAGTCCTCCTGTGTTGGATGGGGATGGGCGTTCCGCTTGGTATGGCGATCTGAAGAGAGCCATTGAGAGGGCTGGCAAAGAGGTTGGACTCATTAAGAATAAAGAAAGCCGAGGGAAAGGCAAGTTGGTATTGCACAAGCCCTGGTATAGCCCGGAGTGTAGGACTCTGAAGTATGAAGCCAGGAAGAGTTTCAGGAAATATAAGAGGAAGGGATACCCGAATGATCTACTGGTCTTATACTTAGAGGCTAAGCGTGAATACGATGCTTTTCGGAGGGCAGCTGAGTCCAACTACTATGTTAAAAGACGAGACCAGATAAATAACTGCAAGAACTCAGGGGAATTTTGGGGTGTCGTTCGGCAATTGAAAAAGAGAAAAATAAATGACAATCCTATACCCTGTGAGATTTGGAAGAAATACTATGCCAAGGTTTACGGCACCAGTAAACCGCGCTGTTTGCCTGACTCGCTCCGGCCTGTGACCCCAAATGGGCTAGAAAATCAGCTCGAGCTGCCGCAGGCGTCCCCTGATCAACTGGGCTCGAACGGTTTGCCCCGGTTGGTTGATGAACCTCAGCTGAGGGGTCAGAGGGAAGATGATGTTCAGCGGACAGACATTCATCCCCACCAAGACGACATTCAAGAGGTATATGTGGAGGCCCTCGACAAGGAAATCAGTGCTGAAGAACTGAACAGAGCGCTGGCGAGAACCAAAAATGGGAAGGCTCCGGGCAGTGATGCGATTCGAATGATGTATTGAAGGCCCTGCCAGAGAATTGGAGGCATCATGTCCTCCTAATGTTCAATGACATTCTAGAGAATGGAGCTGTGCCGGATGGATGGGGAGACATTTTACTGCGACTTCTGTTCAAAAAAGGTGACAAATTGGATCCTGCTTGCTATCGAGGCATAGCATTGATTAACAGTATGGCCAAACTCTTTACAAGCACACTGGCAAATAGGCTGAAGGGGTGGGCAGAGACTAATGGAATTCTTCCAGAGGAACAGGCGGGGTTTCGAGAGGGGAGGTCTTGTTCTGACCAAATCTTCACTCTCCATACCATTGCATGCCATACGATGCTCAAGAAGAAGCACCCTTTACTCACAATTATGGTCGACCTTTCCCGCGCGTTTGACTCTATAGAGCACGAGCTACTCTGGGCCAAGTTGAGACTGTTGGGAGTGAGCTCTCGGTTCATTAACGTGATGGAATCATTCTATGGAGGATCCTGTTTCAAGATTCAGCCACTGGTGGGCGTGGAGTTCAGCCAGGATATAACGGCAGGGGTGCTTCAGGGAAATTCACTCAGCCCCTTGTTATTCATCATTTTCATGTCTGATTGTGTCAATTTTATGAGGGAGAGGGGCTGCCATGGTATACCGATGGGTGGGCGGGAGCTACTGCTGTTGGCCTTTGCTGATGATTTGGGGCTTCTGGCGGACTCGCCGCCAGACGCCCAGCGGAAAATTAATGCTTATAAGGAACTAGTTTAATGGCCCTGCTACGCAGGTTAAAAAGAAATAGGTGAATAATACAATTTTTTTTCGTGATTTATTAATTGCGACTGAAAAATCAAATACATTTCATCTAGCAATTTTACATATCAATAAAGGTACACTCCAAGAGGGTAGGTTTACAGCAAAATCTAGCCCTTTATTATATAGCTCAATTAATTAGCACTGAGTTCGATTGCACTTCTTTTCATTCACCTTCGTTGTCCAAAACGTAGAGCATCTCCGGGTTCACGTGTTTGTGGAGGCGATGTTCATGTTTCTTTGCGTATTTTGCAATAATTTCATAGACTATCTCCATCCTCAAATCTCGATGAATATCATCGTTTCTCATGTACCAAGGGGCTCCAACTATACTTCTCAGTATTTTATTCTGAAAGGTTTGGATTTTCTTAATATTTGATTTCTTGGCACAGCCCCGGTTCTGTATCCCATAGGTCCAAATAGGGCGAAGGATCTGCTTATATATAAGCAGTTTGTTGTGAAGAGAGAGATGGGAATTCCTTCCCATTAGCCAATACATCCTTCTGTACTTGATTTTAAGTTCTTCTTTCTTCTTTTCTACGTGTTTATTCCAGTTTAATTTGGAGTCAAGTGTCAAACCCAAGTATTTAACTGCTTCAGTATGCGGTATTTTATTCGAATTGATCTCAACATCCAAGATTGGGACTTTTCGGTTAGTGAAGTTGATGTGGGCTGATTTTGATTCGTTCAGCTTCATTCTCCACATCTTGGTCCATTTACAAACCTCAGCAGTAGACGTCTGTAGTTTGTGTGTTGCAGCTTCTATATCATCTCCAACAGAGAGGATAGCCGTATCATCTGCAAAGGTGGCAACAGTTGTGCCTTCTTGTTGGGGTAAGTCCCATGTGTACAGGAGGTAGAGTACTAAACAACACAATGAGGGAGTATAATAACAATATTAAAAGTCAAAAAATCGTATATCCCAAATCCCCGAGGAGAGGACCACGTCGCTTGCCCTGGGAGACGCTTCCCCCCGCTGGGGCCCTCCTTCCTTCACTGGCGGGGTCGGGGGGGAGGAGGGAGCAGGTCGGTTGCCCTGGGAGACGGGGGCGAGAATTCCACCCGCCCAGCGTTACCACCCCCTGAAACGTCGATATACTCTGATAAGCTGGTTTTTATATAGTGTGATACTGTGATGTGAACAAGCTAACCATTAATCACAAAAAAACCAAAGTTATGGTCTTCTGCCGTGGAAGAATGAGAAGGATGAAACCCATAATCTGTGGAGGGGTCTCCTTGGAATATGTGCGTCAATTCCAGTATTAGGGAGTTACCCTCTCAAGCTCAGGTCAGTTCAAAGTGCAGGCGAAACAGGCAATATCCAAGAGCAAAATGGCGATGGGCTGTACTATGTGAGGGTGATGGAATGGTATAGTTGCCCCTTCCGAGCAGGCGAATGCATCAAGTAATGCTCCGCCACGCTCAGAAGATGATTCAGACGCTTGCAGGCGTCCGATCCATCTCCCAAGGCGACAGATTCTAAAATCGGGAAGGGGCCAACTAACCATATCCATCACAACTAGAGAAATCTTCTGGAGGGGCAGAGTAGTGTCATGGGATGCCAAGACTAAACTTTTTGAGACCATGGTCGAGTCGGTCCAGCTGTATGCGGCGGAGGTCTGGGGTATATGGTGCGGAGAAGAAGTTGAAGTTGTCCAGTCAGCTTTCCTAAAATCCCAATTGTGTTTGCCGAGAAACACCCCTGGACACTACCTTAGGCTTGAGTGTGGACGAGTTCGTCTTGGCGCCCACATTTTTTCACGTGCGCTCAAATATCTAGCTAAGATCTTGAAGATGAGCAGTGGGAGGTGGCCGAGAGTCTGGTTGGAGGAGTTGATGAGGTCGGACGCTGATGGGTCAAATAATGATCCAACGTACAATTGGTTCACCAAAATAAAATCCTCACTGTTAGCGATTGGAGCGGCGGATCTTTTGGAAGACATGTCCTCTGACAGGCTGGGTGTGGAACTTAATGGCCTAGTGCAGCGGTACATCAACCATTGTTGGTCCCTTGATATTCAGAGGACTTACGATTCTTCATTCAATCCACTCTACAGGCGGATAGTCGAGTTTGGAGGAAGATAACACTATTTGGGGAACCACAGGAACATTCATGTGGAAAGGCTCTTGGCACAGATGCGCCTTGTGCCGAAGGATATTACCCGTTTTTAGCATAAGAGAGTGGCGTACATAATAGATGGCACGTTGCCATGTATGCACTGCAATATGCGAGCTGTAGAGAATGCGATACATTGGGTTCTGCTATGCCCGCTGTATGAACCATATCGGCGCCATTACCTTTCGTCTTATATAAAACCGGGGAAACCCCTTGGAAACATGAGTACCAGCGAGCTGGAATCGGTTCTTTGTGATATCCTGGACGTGGGTGAAGACAGTGCGAAGGCTTTCGCAGTCTACAATTTCGTGGCCAAATCTCTGATGCTGCGTGCCTTCTCTACAAATGAGTGAATTGTTTTGCCACCAATAGACTGTCGATTTACACAATTATGTTCTTATGTGCTTTAATGATGCATTTATTATAAAGTTTCTTTTTTCATTTATTTATTCGATATAATGCCATTATACATTTATTTTGTTCACGGAAGTTTTTTGAACGAACTCTTGTAACGGTCAATGACCTATACAAATAAACAATATATCTATCTATCTATCTATCTAGCAAAACCTTTTCCACATCGTGGTTAATAGGAGCCCCGTAGTAATTCTTGGAGCAATAAATACATTTATTGAATAAATAACTATATCTATTTCCAAAACCTTGCGTATAATTTTTTCTTGAACCTTATATATCTATATATAAAACCATGAGGCTCCATGAGGCTAAGGGGCCCTAGGAAACACGTACGAGGACTAGGACTAGAGGACGGAGCAGCAATTTGGCTACCGGAAGACTAAAATCACACACACACACACACACACACACACACACACACACACACACACACACACACACACACACACACAACGAACTTACATACCTACATACATATATATAGTTAGGAAAAAAATGAAATCAGATTAGTTTGGCAAAATCAATTTGAATTTTTGGCATACTATCAAATTGAAGATTTTGGCAAATTAATTTGAACCTTTGGCACGAATCAATTCTAATATTTTTGGCATCTCAATTTAAACTTTCGGCGACTCAATTTCTACTTCTGGCTTCCATACCACCTCGAGCTTTTGGCATATCAATTTATACTTTTCCCGGATCCCAACTAACCCAACATTCCACCCCATATAATGATCAATAAATGTTTTTTCTCTCTCTATATATAAAATAACCTTAGTAATTAACAAGGTGCAAATAAGGGAATAATATCAAGAAATCGTAATCAAGTAAAGGTAGAATTGATATAACAATTCCTTTCAGTATTACAACTATCAATCTTGCTCTACGAAATGCAATCAACACATAAAGCACTTACATAACGTTTAATACTTAAATTTAAATTTTAACAGCGTATTGTCCTGTAGTCTGCATGTCCTGAATTTTTCAACTTTGAACGAACATTGTGAACCACTGACTACAGTTATTGTCCCGAATTCTTGAGATTCTTCAGTACAAATCTAAAGATGGAAAAAATATGTTTTGCGGATTTTTTTAGAAGCTCACTAAACTAGCAGGAGTTTAAATTCGAGTGTCCGGAGGTTTTTGTCCTTAGTTATTTTGGCGCCGTACTATCATCTCCCGCGGTTTTACCTCCACTACACTATGTGTGGTTGTACATTGGGTTATGGAATAAAAAGGCGGGCACCCTTGTGATCTTCTGGAGGTGTGTGGTGGGGAGTTCAGTTATAGAAACTTGGTTTCCCGAGCAGTATAGTTCTAGAGTCTGCCAGCTGAGAAACGGTAAGAAATTGGAATGATTCCTTTTTTCTAGTCTCAAAATGTAGAGCATACCGAGCTTATTCCGTTGGTATAGTGGTTTTGCTGAAAAACATCACTAGAACCCGAGAAAAAGTGGAAAAACCAAGTTTCCAAGCACTGTCTTGTGTCTTTGGCCTGCCCAAAGTAAGCTAAGATGACCCCTGACTTTTAGCAGAACTCAATTTTCAAGTTCAGGTTTTTTGAAAACGAGAGGTCCATTCGCCCTTTCAGGGAAAATGACCCACACATTTATTTATAAGACAATTTTTGGCTTGTGTATGTAGCTTTAGAGCACAACAGAGAAAAGAGTTTGTAATGAGACTATTCATTACGTACCTAGTGAAAGGGAAAAACGCTCACCACTGAGGAAAGGACATACACAAAGTAAATGAAGGATAGTGTCTGGTCAAGAAAGGTTGCATAACGAGCAGTCCACTAGGCTATACAATTTTACTTCGAAGCCTGTTATGCTCAATTTACAAAATAGGACCCAAAACAGGCGAACCTCAGCAAGAAATCTGAATACCAATTCTGGAATTTAAATAGAAGGCGAGCATGTCTCCAGAGGGACAATATAATTTGCAGATATTGCTAAAAGACGATGAGGACAAACGTTCCTCATCTGATTTCTTCCAAAATGCCTGAACCCGTTCGAGCATCTATGTTAAAACTGTGTGTATGTGTGTGTGGGGGGGGGATAGCTTTTTATGTTATTACGGAAAACCTTGCCCTGCATAACATTATTCTATTGCTCGGAAGGTTTGGATTTATTTATTTCTCGGATTTTTATCCATTTTTTGCACATTTTAACGAAATTAAAGCAACATTTTCAGCATACATTTGAACTTTAACTTTAAAATCACCTACCTCATAACATTTGTTTCAGTAATTTTCTGCTAAGAAAAATAATTTTAACGATTTTTAGACGTTGTTGGTCATTTTTGATCGGCCGGATTCGGTTTAGTACTTGAAAATATTTCAGCTCGTTTAATTTTCATGGTTAAGTGAGTGGAGACGTTGAATTGATCCAAGCGGGACAATGGGAGAGGAATTACACTGGAAGTAATACACTCATCAAATGATCCACTATTAAAAAAATAAAATATCCCGTATTAAAACTTAAATATATTTCATGCTGAATTTATGATTACGCGGCCTCAATTTTTGACCAATTTGTTCAAAATAATTGTAAGTCCTCCACTGCAATACATTTTTACGAGTTCATAAAAAATGAAGATATTCTAAAGGCCGCACAAAATCTTAGTTGTAAATTGTTCGTATTTGTATATTGTATTTTGACGCCCCTCAAATGTCCTTCGTGGACATTTCTTTCTTAAACATTTTTGATTCACAATTTTTCTTGTGAAGCAACTCTAATCTTATCACTATTTTCATCGATTCTAATTGAGGAGGAATTGATTTCTGCAAAACTCGCTAGTTCCATTTTTAAAAGAAAAATGAGATAGAAGAAAAAAAGATGATGATTTTTCCTGCTCTTTCAAATATCACATCAAAACTCGATCGTTCCCAAGAAGAAATTGCCTCGGAAACGCGAGTTTGTTGCGGAACTCATTCGTTCCACAGGTCAGCTGGTTGCAGAACTGATTTGATTCCGTTTATGCTGCAAAACTCGTTCATTCCCTCCTTCAATCTCTGTTATACTCGAAGGAATTCTATTCGTTTCTCTCTTACTTTATCCAGGTTGCAGAAATTCCGAAAACCAATAGGAGTCGTTTTGATTTGATTAGTTTGAAGGATCTACGAAATTTTTTGTGATTTCTGGAAATTCCATTCGAGTGGAACGACCGAGTTTTGCAGCTGACCTCCTCAATTCTAGGAGGGGATTCTGTGGTTTTCCCACTAACCTCGGAAATTTTGAATTGTCTGTGAGGAGGACTTAATACCCAATGGCATTGCAGCGCGCTACTCATACATCTCACACATCCAATTTTACTGATTCTCGCTTTGTTCGATAAAAACTTTGGTCTTGTTTTAAACATATTCTTAATTTAATTGCAGAAGGGTCTGAATTGATAAACACGGGTTCCATTTTTGTTGTTGTTAGTATTTTTCGTTTAACAAACCTCTCTTAAGCATTGAAACTCAGACTTTTTTAATTTTATTTTGTTATGTGGGGGGGGGGGGGGTTGCTGATTTAAGTAGGCTCATATGAATAGATCAAATTAAGATGTTCGTGAAGAAATTACCTTGGATTCTTGAATCCTTCGTTGCCCGGACTAATACTCAAGTTGCGTTCGTACGGTTACGATTGGTCCCAATGGATTTGGACGTATATAGGAACAACAAACGAACCGGACTAGAAGAGTTTTTTTTTCGGGCCAGGAAGAGGTGTGCCGGCGTTGACAGTTCCCACGGCCCTGGTCTTTTGGAGCGATTTGGCGAATAGGGAAAAAACAGGTTGCGAATGATTTCACTTTATTGCCCTTACTTTGTTAATAGTTTTGATTCCAATGTCTGTTTAGTCGCATTAATAAAAATCGCGATTCTGCACTTACGAACGCATTCATGATATTGTAGTTGTCTTATACAATATATACAATATGCAAAGAGCTATGGCCCGTGCTTTGCTGTGAATGGTTTATAGTGATTGTAAACCATCTGAATGTTTAGTTATGAGAATAGTCATCATCGAAATATACAGGAAACACCAGATGGACGTAACCGTAGTCTATACTGTGGAAGAGGGAGAATGATATCCTATACCCAGTATCAATATATGTTGCTGTCAATGTGTATAACCATAGAAAATAGTCTTTACTCTATGTTCTGTGTGTATAACACAGCGTTCTGTGGAATGACGGCTCATTTTTCCAACTTCTTTCTCTCATTGACTACGCGTTATACATTATAGCCCGGCAGGCTATATCTTGCCCATGGCGCCTTGGGCAAAGTATGAAATAGATCATAAACAGACTCTGCCATTCGTTACATTCCAGTTTCGATATTAGTAACAGGTAAACCTCCTAACCGTACATTCCCCAATTGATTTTTTAATATCTTCTCTTCAGCCAATGCGGATGACCTTTCGTGGCGATCATCCACATTCAAATAAAAACTGCAATTACCTTAAACAGAATTTTGTATTAGAATTGACTTGAACTGCCAAGATATTTTACACATTGGCTAAGACCACAGAAAATAGAATACACTCTATGTTCTGTGGCTAAGACTCCACAGCCATTACATAGAAATAGCTCGTTTTATACATTGACTGGCCGTTAGTGGTTCTGGGGAATGACTAGCCGTAATATTCGATGGCGGAGTTGGCTCATTGGCTATATGTATGGATACAGCTGCAGGACTCAGTGGACTAAAAGGTGGCGAATAAAGCTGAATGAAACCAAGTCTACACATGTAAACTTTACCTAGCGGAAACGTACCCCAATAGAAATTAACTCTCAAATAGTACCGTACTGTAATACAGCCAAATATCTGGGTAAGATACTAGATGCTAAGCTCCAATGGATAGGGCACGTGAAGAAGAAGGAGGCAGAAATCAACCTGAAATTTAATAAAATGTCTCCTACTTTTGATTTATTGCAATGATAAACCTTTGTAATCGAAAAAAAAACGTAGATTTTGAAGCGAATAAAAAATCTATCCATCCGCCGTCCGAAGCTTTCTTCTGAAACTACTGGACCAAACTTTACAAGTTCTGCTTAAAAACTACACATTGATCCGGGATGTGCGCGATAATCTTGGCACCTTCATCGTTCAACCATAAGGAATACCAATTAAAATCCAGTAACTAAGTAAATAATTTTTTTTTTTTTTTTTTTTGAGAGAGAGAAAAAACATTTATTGATCATTATATGGGATGGAATGTTGGAATAGTTGGGGTTGTGAAAAGTATAAATTGATATGCCAAAAGCTCGAATTGGTATGCCGAAAGTTGAAATTGAGTCGCCAAAAGTTGAAATTAAGATGCCAAAAATATTAAAATTTTATTTGTGGCAAAGGTTCAAATTAGTTTGCCAAAATTTTCAATTTGATAATATGCCAAAAATTCAAATTGATTTTGCCAAACTAATCTGATTTTATTTTTTCCTAACTGTGTGTGTGTGTATGTGCGTGTGATTTCATTCTTCTGGTAGCCAAATTGCTGCTCCGTCCTCCAGTCCAAGTCCTCGCACGTGTTTCCTCGGGCCCCTTAGCCTCATGGAAACTGCTCGGTGAACTGAGAACTGAGTTTTCAATCGTGCCCACATCATCACCTGGGAGTAGGATTTAGACCACTTGCTGGAGAGGCGTAAGGAAACGTTTTTGAGAAAGGCTTCATACTCTTTATGTAATGCGCCATTTTGCGTGTTTGGCTTGGGCTGCATGCCGGGAGATGGTAGGCCAGTCCATGGAGGAGTAAGAGACTGCGTCAGCGTTAATAATTAAGTAACTATTGAAAAATGGTACATTTAAAAACTTTCGATGTAAGAGGATAGTTTTGCTTCCGAGTCTGCCGAGCGGAAGTGTTCACTTTGGGGAGCCAAAAAATATTTGTTGTCCGAATTTTGAATTTCCACTCGCATTTCGCATTTCATAGCCTACTGAACAAATTTGGTTCCGTGTCTGTCTGTCGGTCTGTCTGTCTGTCCGCATTTCCTTGTTAAGGCCATAACTTTCACAATTTTGAATGAATTTAGTGTGCGTATGAGTAAGGGGTTTATTAATAAAACCACTTATCCCACACTAATAATTTAATGCAACTAAATAAATGAAAGTAAACAAAAAATGACAATTTTGAGGAAAACATAAAATCCTAAAAGGAGCTCCTTTGCACTAATTGGTCAAAATACGATAATTATTTCCAAAAATTATATTTAAATGCGTAATTAAGGAAAGGTCTGACGGGGACTCGAACTGGTGACCCCCTGGTCTTGAAGATGGTTGAGATCGTCGGAATCTGCGACCTTGACGATTGAGCCACCGAGGTGCTGGTCAGAGGTGACGCCGCGAATAAAGACGGTGAATCCAATCGGATCTGAAAGGTGCCGAATTAGAGGTAAACGATCCGAAATTCGTCAAGTTTCCACTTTCATACCAGGACAGAAGGGAGGCTTCTGCAGTCCAAAAAAGTGAAAAAAGAGTGGGCGATAGAGACGAGAAGTCGAGAAACTTTGTTTCCTCGTATAGTTCGGCCCAACTGCAAATAGAAAACATGGCTCCTCGAAAGACGTTATAGGGCTGGTACAGTTGGAACTTTGCTGACGAATTATACGAGTAAGTACTTACGATCCGTTGAGGTATCGAAGATGAAAAGGCGTTGAACGGGATACTGAATAAGTACTGAATGGGATGCTGATGACCCTGCAGTATCTCGCAGAATTGGAGGATTCTGGGGACCTCAAATCGCGGTTGGAAGAAGAAAGGAGACTGGTAAAATCACAACGGCGAGACAGCGATCTGTTCGAGTGACATCACACCCCACTTCTACCAATCACACGCGATTTCGCGAACGAGGCCTAATTTAATTGGCCAACTGAATTGGTGTCAGAGTTCAAACAAAAATAAAATAAATAAAAAACTTATTAGAAAACACTTCTGAGGTGTTCAGAGTACTGAACATTTAGCTCATATTTTGAGGGACTGTGTGGAAAAGGCCTCTTGAGGTCCCATACGAATTTCATCTCAATGTAATCAGCGGTACTCTTTGCACATGCGCTAACGTGAAATTCTTAAAACAGGTATAACTTTCAACTTACTTGGAAAGGGGGGAGGGGGGGGGGGGCTGCTATTGTGAAACTATAACCCTTACATTTTCCGGCTTTTTAACAGATTTTTAATTTCTGATCACCTTTCACGTCTCACAACGAATTTCTAGGAAGTTTGACGAATTACGTCAACATCTTTCATCTGAAGATTTCTTTATTTTCCGTTTTATAATGGTGTCACTTTGTTTGTAACGAGGAAGCTGCTGTGCCCTCCTTGGCAGTGTATTTTTGTTTAATTCAGACAGAAATTAGTTCTGTTAATCGAATAAGACCATTTCAGCTGTTGTACGATCATCTATTCACTCACTGCCTTAAAGATTTGCTGCAAGATGGATGCTATAAGAATATAATAGTCATATCGCTGCCTCCGATCGAGTTTATCATAACTTATTTATGAATGTGCGGACAAGTGAAGCGACGATGGGTGTTTGAGTTGTGATGGGGGTTGAAAAATCCAAAATAATAAAACTTTGTGAAATAATTTGCGGCGTTTCTCTTCCATTTCTGGATTTGTTGGAATTTTATTTCAAACAATGCCAACTGAATTATGAATTGAGCGTTTTCTCTCATTTATAGCCACTATTTCGACAAATCGAGTTCAGATTTTAGTTTTGCGAATGGCTAAACCTCTACGTACCGAATTTTACTATCTTTCGACCAATTCTGAATTTTGGGAATAGAATTTTTAATTTATTCGCGTCGCATGGAGATTGAATAAGTAGCCAATTCTTGCGAACACATTTGTGTCCATTTAGTTTCAATGCAGTAAATGTTGAAATCCCGCATTTCTGCGAGTAGAGCAGGAGCACCTGTTCATCCGCTGCGGCCTAAATGAAGATCCACCATCCGTCGATGACGGAGTGCAGACACTCCGCACTTCCCACTTGAACTTCTTGAAGATGTTTTCCATCCGCTACTCCAAAGCAAAAGGTTGGGTCAAATTTGCCATTTGGACTTCACCAACTCGAAACGTCAGTTATAATATAGATAACGTATGTTATCGGTCTTTTCTTTATTGGTTTGCGTTTTAGTTGATCATTTTCAATATTGAACCTTTATAAAAAAATATATATATGAGAAAAAAATGACCTCCTTCAAAAGTTGTTAGTACTTATTTCATTTCAAGATACGAAAATTTCAAAAATCGAATAAACTTTTGAAGAAATTTTTTTTGGGGAAAAACAATAGATCATGGATATTTTATGAAAAATTTATTGGCTTTGAACATTAATGAACAAAATTGTCAAAATTTGGAAATATTAGAGATAGCGTTAGTAGTGCACAATAATGGTTTGCTGTAAGAAAAATATGATATAAAATGTCTTGTTTCCATATAATCTATATATCGTGTGAATACTGTATCAATGAAGGTATTGTTTCGGGTCGTAGAGATAGCTGGGTCACTATTCAACTCTAGATTGATGGTTCACGCACGAAATTTTACAAATTTTGCACCTTTTGCGGTCTACGAATTCACATTGAAATCACCACATAGAATTATTGAAATTGAACTCAACTCAAGTTCACCAAGTACTCTTACGATTCCCACAAGTTTGGGAATGTAGGCCAATAGATGAAGTGGGGAAAATTGTTTAGAATTTACGCATACCCATGTCAAAACAACGGTTTATTTTATAGGAAAACTAGCTGACCCGGTTATTGTTGTTTTGCCTTATAAATTATTTCCAGTTTCTAGATAAATGCTAGTTTCAATTTAAGTATTATTAATTAAAAAAAAGTATACTTACAACACAAAAGCCGTTATTGGTTGGGGATCGTGATCCGTGTTGAGTACTTTCAAGGTTACGTAAGTCACTTGTTTAAATAAATCTTGATCAAGTGAACTAATCGTGCCAAATACACTTGAAATTATTAATTTTATTATTATGAATTAATATGGGAGTCACAGTGAGATAGCAATATGATAATTGTAAAAGTTACTGCTGCACGTGATACATAAACAATAATGATTGTTTACAAAATTGTGTAGGGAATGTGAGTGAAACAGGAGACCGGCTTCAGTTTTATCCCGGTATAGTGGGGCATTTCACTCACAAGTAAACCGCGGCAAAGTTTAAGAATCTAAGATTGATAACACTTAGCATACATCGGGATTAAACTTCAATAATGAAAATAAATGTTTATTTTCATTAACAAAAGTTTAGATTCGCCATAAGCTAAGGGAAATTTTAATTGAAGTACAGTTAAAAACATTATAATTGATCAGTTATCGAGCGGTATGATAATGATTAAATTACTAAAATGGGTATAAAAACATAGGGGTTGATGATAAAAAAGTAAAAATTTAGGGTTGTATGTGTTTTTTAATGCCACATTATGAAAAAGAAAAACAACAAATTTCGTCCAAAAATTAAAAAACAAATGTGAAGGGTGAAAAACCCTGATCACTTAGGGGCATGAAAAATAGATGTTAGCCGATTCTCAGACCTACTGAATACGCATATAAAATTTGTTAAAAATCGGTAAAGCCGTTTCGGAGGAGTACGGTGTCTAACATTGTGACACGGAAATTTTATATATTAGAAGAAACAAAAGAGAAAATTCTTTTACTAGAAGAAGATGATTTCTACCTAGCCTTCACTTTTCGAGTTAATAATAATCTGAAGCGCCGGAGCGTTTTGTGTGGAGAAAAAAAGTGTCGCAAAAAAGCATTGACCCCCAGCCAAAAGACGTATTTATGCCAATAAATTAGAATAAAACAAATCCGTCTTTCCGCCTTACGCTGTCCGCGAAACGCCGACCGAAACTAGTTAACTAAAGTTCTCGAAATTTGGCTCAAAAATACAAAATTTATCTTGGATCGGATAATCTTGGCATCTCGATCAATCAACACTAAGGGATTGAATTAAAGGATTAGTCTACCAAAGATTCGAAATTACCAAAACTTTCGTTGTAAGAGGGTTTTGTTGGATTAAGATAGGAACTAGTTAACTGAGTCGAATAAGAACACTCGGGTTGCGGTATGTTCATACGTTAGCTCATCATTTGAAAAACCTCAACTTGGGGTATTCGGTGGTCTGCGGTCAGGTAGACGGTCGACCAGGAGAGGAGCGCTGCAAAGCCCTCTCAACGGGAGTAAGAGCTAGATCACACTCAAGTATTTTAATCTTAATTTTAATTACAATTTATGGAGGCTTCTCGTCTAGTAGGGACAGTGAAAATAAGAATTAAGAAATCCTAAAGGTGTGGTTTCCCCGGCGCGTCTGCGGCCGGCGGCTGCGGCGCGCGACCAGACGCTCTCCACTGCTTCTGGGATTTTAGATGAGACCGGTTTCCCTGACGCGGCTGCGGCCGGCGGCGCGTCTCAGCGGCTACAGGAGCCTGAAAACTGCTACAGGGCGGCCGCGGCGGCTGCGACCAGACCGCTAGAGGGAGCAGTTCAGCCGCGCGCCTTCACGGCGGCGATATGCAAACCCGCACCGCTTGTTTTACGTTGAAAGATCTTCAAACAGGTTGAAGGCAGGAGATGTATAGGCAGGAATAGTGTCGGTTGTCAATATTCTTTGTTTAACTATCAAACTCCTACTTAAGGGAAAGACGGCAAAGAAAATCTCTTTCAGAATTGTCAGTTCTGATGAATATGTTTTAAAATTGGCTCACCAACCGTGGTCGAACACCCCGCCTCTTCGTTGTGTTCGCACAAGCACTTGTAGAAACGAATCGCGAAGGCACAACAAACTAATAAAAAATCAAATCACCAAACGACAAAAAAATTAACAATGTTCATAACTTTCTGATTTTAATTGCGAAAAGAAACAATTACGGTGACGGATCTTCACGATATAAGACTACTCTGGACTGGTGAGAGGAAGGTGACGCTACTCCCATCTAGCTAATCTCTTTGATACTTCCTTTCCCCCATCGCTAGAGGGTCCCAATGAGGCGCGCTTGTTTTTCGTGAATTACAGAATTGAGCTACTCAGAGGCGGGGGAACTCGTGAATCACATTTTCCTGTCTGCGTTTTGTCAGCATTGCTGATAGCATTTTTCCTCACTTGTGATTGTACAATGAAATTCACGCACGAGGCTGCAGGAGATACTCTGGCGGAGGGCAATGGTTCCGGATGCACTCTAGCGGGATTTAGCCCAACCATTTCGTCCACCCGCCTTCTCCGACGTCAAGTGATTGTTGTACATTCCGATTCGTGAACTATTAATCTGAATTGATGTTTAGTCCGAGTGAAAAGTATCGTTTTTCTAAAAAATTCAAATTCAAGCTCCAAAGAGATTGGAAAGAAGATTGATGGTTCGACGAAATCCCGCTAGAAAACCGTCATCGCCCAATTTGCCTCCTACTGGCCGCCAGCCGCGCCGCGAGACAACCCTTCTACAGCGCGGCGCGGCTCGCGGCTGTGTAGGTACATGCAAAAATCGCGCGCCGCAGCCGCCGGCCGCAGACGCGCCGGGGAAACCACACCTTAAGGGGGTAACTACCAGAATCCTTCTTCTTTTCTTTGCTTACTATTAGTGGTGATCGAGAGGTCGAGTTCACTCTGTTTTAGGAGCTTTGTTTGTTCGATGTCAATCTCGTTCGTATTGTTCGTTCTTTCGTGTTGGTTCTTTGTTCTGTCTATTTCATTCCCCTTTCCAATTATAAATTTACAAACGCAACCTTCGCAATGGACCCAGGATTGTTATTTGCGCCATTTTTTGTTGCGTTTTTTGTGATTTTCCTGTGAAAAAAGGCTGATACTTTTTCAGTATCCAGTCCTCGGATTCGCTCAAAACGCTTTGACGAAAATGAGTACGAAAGGAATTTGAAAATTGAACTAATGAACAGAACAACCAAAACATTCAAGCCATATGCAGTGCCTCATAGAGTATCCACTAGTAGAACCGCCGCAGCATTCTCATAATTTCGAATTGACTGACTAGAACTGTGGAGAGCGTAACTTACAATTTTGCAAATGTTTGTTTTATGCAATCAATTGGTGGAATTATTTCCACAATTCTATCTACACTGGTAAATCCATTTGGAAATTGGTTAGGTCGGCTATCAGAGCCAGGCTGCAAGGCTGCAGGAGAAGTTAACACCTAAGAACACAGCTTACATCTTGCACGTTGACATGGGCGTGGGCCTTGTTGTTGAAACTCTGAGGAAGTCAACCGAGGATGGCAATGGGAAAGGATCTTCCCCCCATTTTTTCCTTGCTTAAAAGTCACTCGAGGTTTTTCGTTAAAAACATCAAAGGTGTTTGTGAACTTGACGAGAAGATAGGCTGAAGATCACGGTGGATGCCGTTTAGCTTCTGAACCCTAAAGGAAAAGGTTGTGACCAACCTGCTAAGCGTATGCTGTTGTTTGTGTTGGTATGAAACACGTGCTGAAATACCATCCTTTCTGTCAAGAATTTTGTTGGGTAACCCTTCTCCGTCAGCTAGTCTCGTACTGATGGACGGTAACCTTCTAGCTTCTCCCATTTGTTGCAAATTCAATGACCTCTAATTGACGAGCATCTTGGAATTGATCGCTTAGTATGAGGGGGCTGGCAACTACCAAAGTTCAAGTTGAGTTGCTTTTTATTAGGCTTTACGTGAGCTGTTGTTGTGAACACCCCTTCTCCTCGCGTAACGTCCACATCGAGAAAGGCTGCAAGAGATGCTAAGAAAGACTAGGTAAATGTCACTGAATAGTTTGAATTGAATTCACTTGAAGAAAGTGACCGTTCCTCTTGACCATGCGTCCATATCAGAAAAATGTCATCTATGACACGCTTCCATAGAAGTGTAGTCTTTTCCCTGTTTGATAATAAGTTATTCTCCAGGTTGGTAACAGATTAGCGTAGGATGGGGCCATTCGAGTCCCCATTGCAGTTCCTCTCTTCTGGTATGGTTGTTTGCCAAATTTGAAAACATGCATTAAATCATATTCTGCTAACTTCCCCACAAAGCTTGTGGATGGCGTGTGTGATTCAGGACGCTTTTGGAGAAATTGGGTTACGATATCTAACCCTTCAATTTGTGGAATTTCGGAGTAGAGCGAATTTACGTCTATAGTGATCAGGTTAACGTTTGGAGGAAATTTTGCTTTTCGAAGTTCAGTGAGAAAGTGTTCTGTACCATTAACCTAGGAAAGTTGGTTTTCCACGGTTGGGGGTATGAGGTGAGGAGGAGGTAACAGAGTATGAAAATTAACATATTCATACCTATAAATCTAACCTATATGCACTTATACGAAGTGGAGAAAAAAAATACTAAGTGGAGAAAAAAACGAAATTAACAAACAAGAGGTCACCCACCTGATCAACTTTTCATCAGACGTGTATCATTTTAAAAAAAGACCAAAAACGGCAAAAAATTGTTACATTTACATATTTTAGCAGAATATTATTTTTCTAAATGTAATCAACAATGCAATATGTCACTTAAAAGTTGAAGTTCGGATTTATGCTGAAAACTGTACTTAAATATTATTAAAATGTACAGAATAATGATAGAGTTTCAAAACCTTTATTTGAATTTAGAAAAACATAGAACAAGTTTTTTCGCAACAACGTTAATAGTTGGATGTTTTTGCTAACGAAACTGCTCACATTTCAACTAAATTTTAACTTAAATGTAATTTTGTTTTGGGTAATTCGCTCACAGGATCTCGCTCACTGGTTGTATGTTTTTAAGAAAATAATTCATTCTAATAATGAAAGAAGAAATCGTTATGAACTAGCATTTGCCTACAAGATACCGTTAAAATGAAGAACAAAACTCGGCGCTGCGAGCCTCGGCGGGGGCTTCGCCCCCTGCACCCCCGGATGATTTCCGCGTAAAGCCTAACGGCTATAATGTGATGTACCTTGAAAAGGTTTTTGCTCTCTCATCTCTCTCTCTCACTGTATCAAACTTTGTATACCAACAACTCGGCTCCGATCATACTGACTTCTTCGATGAAAATGATATCATAATATTTCAAGTTCGGTTGTAACTGAAAATCATAGGTAACTAAGCTAGAACTTCACTCCAATAAGAAGTTTTGTCAACAAAATGAACTCGTAATCAATGGTTCTCCGGGATGTAAGGAGGGGGAAATTGGCAGCGTGGGATGTACTCTGGTGTCTAATGAATTTACAGCTTTCCAAAAAGTGGTGAACAATTTTTGTGCGATGAAAAATGGCCAAAATAAATTTCTTTGCCACGATCGGTTGTAAGTGAAAATCATTATAAAAATACGCGCTACTTTTGTCTCACTTTTTCCTGTCGGTTTTCGGCGGGGGGTTCCATCCCAAAAACCTTTTCTAGGTTAAAAAACGTGGTTTTTGAGAAATGCTATTGGCTACTAACTTGGGTACTAAATTCGATGCAAGTCAATAGAAATTTACACCTTGTTTATGATGGATTGTATACGCATTAATGCGGTTGTTTCATTACGGTGTTGATTTGAACAATTATTTGAAATTATTACATCCTTATGTTGATTGTTTGAAACGTGTTTTCGATTTACTTACATAGGAGGATCCATACGATGACATTGTCCGAGAGAAAAAAAAAACAGTAAACTTTTGAACGATATAGAGTTACATTACTGAATCATCGAGAACAAACCGAATCCAAATCGCGATTGGGCGAATAAAAATGAGGAGAAAACAGCGAGGAAGCGCGGCACCGACTGAAAGGCACATCGTACGTCCGGGGTGTTGGCCGGGGGCCATGGAAATGGAGCTAACTATAGCTCACTCCTCTCCGGCTCTCATCTCATCTCCCGTTCCCGGTTTTATGCATCAGTCGTTGGTCAGTCACCCACCCAAGTGCCCGAAATGTGAGATGCTTGCGAAATTCGTTGGGTTTACATGTGATTTGTGAACTGAACCTGCAAGATGGATTCTTGTCAACAAACCGTAGAATCCATGTGGAATTCTTCACTATGGATAACATCGTTCTTACCTTTTGACTTTTGCCACGTTCTACGTCCTTTTTTTATTCTTACAGAATATATTATAGGATAGCTTTCCCTTCAACCTCATGTCTCCCGAATGGGAATAAAGCATATAAGTAAAAATGGGTTCTTAGTCCACTCAAAAACCCGATTGGCATGATAAATTCTCTCTCAACGGTTGTAATTGCCGTTTTGCTGGTTTCTAATTGAAATGCTAGAGAATAAAATCTAGGATGCCTCTCTTCAGTCCCGTTCTCAAACTGTTACGTTTGAACGTAACAAAACTCATTCCTGAACTTTTGATGTTTTAGTGTTGGTTATATCACACGAAGTAAATACAACTCGAGTTTGACCAATGTCTTCTGAAGAAGCGAGAAAATCACTGGAATTAAGGTGAACTATACGATAAAATGAGTTTTGTATGTCTCAGAAAGGTATCCTAAATGATATATACACAATTTAATTTCATCATTCATTCTTATTAAGTAAATGATGAGTCAGAGGAAAATTTAATAAAAATTGAAAGAATACATGGGAAAAATTGGAATCTATCAAGAGTTTTGGATCTTGGGGTATTGAGGGTTAAGTAGCTACCCTTGCTCATTTCAAAATCCCGATTCCCTTCTTCGGCACTTTCATTGACATTTCCATTATCGTATTCGATAAGATTTTGATTTCCGAGAACCAATTCTGCTGAACTGTTCGGAGTTTCAGCCGCAATATCCTTGTCGGTTGTTTCTTATAGGGGATTTTAGAAATCTATATAAGAACCAGAAACCTAATATTTGCATTTTTTCGTTTCAAATCAGATTTGAAGCCAGAAAACCAATTGTGAAAGTTGAATCTCAAAATTGGATCGAGGCATCTCCGATTTGAATAGTTGAATCTCGAGTCGCAATGGAATTCTTACGTCATCAAGCAAATACAAATCAATATATACTTCTATCATGCAAATCAATTACCTTCCTTACACAAGGTAACCAGTGGGCAAATGGAATTCATTTCAAGAACGTAAAAAACTCCCTTACATCCAGGTTTTTGGCTTCTAAAGGGGAAGAATAGCGACGATTCTTGTTTTTTTCCATCTGAATCATCATCCAGCTTCCGTTTAGCCAGGTTTTACTGTACCACGCTTTCCTAAGTAAGCACAACTATACAATATCCGTAAACATCATTACCATTTATCATCCCCTAATACCACAACAGCAGGTCCACTTTCATTAGGATCAAAAGGGTTATTATCTAAAAATCAAACTCACGACTCTTTTGGTATAAGAAATTTGTTTTTAATGTTTCGAATGATGCAAATACAATGAACATGTTTTTAAATCATTCCTGAGGAACACCCTTCGTTTCCCAGTCTTCACAACCAACTTTAATGTTGCAATATATTCCTAGCTAAGTCTCTACGCTAAATTTCATCATGAAATGACTCTTTTTTTTTTTTTTTTTTTTTTTTTTTAATCACGCATCGTCCCTCATTTTTGTTTGCCTAGACTTTTCAAGTTATAACAGAGTTGTTTAGCATCCATTATATTTGGGTTCCATTGTTCCTGAGAAAATTGAAATTCGCGACTATGGAAATCGAGAAATGCGAATTGAGATCAAATAAATGAAAATTCTGGTTTTTGCCAATATTATGAAGTGAGTTGACTAAGCTTAACAAAATAAAAAATTCTTGCATGAACAAGATGTCTAGGGATATCCAACCATTAACGATCTACGCCACTTTACCACTCGATTATTAGTTCAAAATTTTAATAATTCACAAAATCTTGTGAAAAATTAGGACCTAATTAGATAGACCTGGTCTACCTTTTAATCGTGGGTTGGCAAATAATGTATATGTACCGCTGATTATGTTCATTAATTGTGAACATTCTTCTTTGCAACCGTTCGAGATCGATATTTTCCGAGAATCCACGGCTATTTTTCGCCGAAAAATTTTATATTTGGAAACACCTGATGAATTTGAGTACAAATTCAGCGGAAAGCTCCAAAGTTTTTCTGTGTCTTAACAATTGTTATACGGAGTAAGTTACCTTACAAACGATGTTTTCCCAGAGTAATCGCGGTACATGTTGAGTGATTCGATTAGTGGTGATGAATCGTAAATTTTTGGATACCAGTAAGTGTTGGATTGCTGACTGCTGATTTGCAGTAAAACCTCATACACACCTGCCGTCTGTTCATGCGCAAAAAAAAAGCTTCATACAAAAACAATTGAATTGAATTTTTTAAAACGTTGGTACCTCAAAAAAAAGGTGAAATTCGTGCGGAAATGTTTAAATAGTAAAAATATAATTGATCGAAAGAAATATGAATGGAATGTTCTTCATGGATGAGTCATTTGCTCGACGCTACGTGGTTTCTTGGAAGCACTTCCATAAGGAAAATTGGTGGATCACCGTTCTCTCGTCAACGAGCGCACAGTTCAAAATATCTGAGAAAAAATGATATTTCGTGTTATGGTTTTTCGTTCGCTTTATATTTGTTAGTGTTCTCCTACCTAGCGGGCTTTTTTGTCTCATTTGTCCTAAAAAATGAGCCACAGAGCCTTGATTAGAGCATTTTCACTAGAGTACGAGTTTGATTAGGATGATGAGGATTTCATTATTCGCTGCCCACGATGGATTAGAGAGAGAACGGCGGATTTCGAGCTAGACGATATTGATTTCGCGAGGTATTCACTTCCAAAAACTATTGTTTAGTCGGTCCTCCAACAAGCTAAAAGTGTCATTGAATACACAAGCGGCTGGTAAGGACATGGAATTATGAACATAAACAACAATATTAACAAAAACAGGAAACAAGGAGTAAAACAAGCAAACTTTAAATCGACGTTGTAGATTGATACGGTATAGGTCGATGTTTACTGATAACGGTGTAAACATTGATTACATTTGTGAAACCCGTTTGTTTTAGATCTGGGTTCAAATCTCTGATTCCATAAAACAACACCAGTTTTAACCATGGCTAGGGATTGTTGGTGAAACCGGCACACAGCGGTCCAAATGCAAAATTCAGGGGGACGAAACTCATGTTAAAAGTTATGTATGAAATACATTGAAAGGATACACATGGACTGTGGAACAGAGAGAAATTGACCGATAGCTAACGAATACTACACAGCGAGCCGTTGCTCGTTGTTAAAACATGTGTCCTGCGAGTATCTTCCAATGGGTTTCATCTGGGGAGGTGAGATAAACATTTCATATATCTCCAAGTTTTTTAAAATACATTTTGTACTGAGAAACAGGCTTAATAGTTTTTGAGGGCGAGAGATAACCAGCTAATAATACCAAATTTCCATCAATTTCACCAAATCGAATATACATTTCTTCATATTTTGAACAGTAATGAGGCGTACTTACTGTGGAATACGTTTTTCAAAGTACATATATATTGTTTTTTATGACCTTCAAAATGTGGACGTTTGAATGTTTTTTCGCGGTCAATGTTTTTGCGTTAAAAATTATGTTATTAATTCACACAAACCATTACGGCTCAGTACAAGAGGTTTGCATGTATTAGAGGGTTTTGTATCGCTGAAATTTGGACCAGCCTTAAGATGATCATGAGCTGCGAGAATCGGTGTGCTGTCTGTACTCAATTCTCAAATCCAAGGAAGAGAACTGGGAATGGGAAGAAGAAAACAACTGATCAAATGAAAAGCTAAGAATAAAGAAGAAGAAGAAGAAGAAGAAGAAGAAGAAAGCTGAATTATGAGCCTTAGAGGGGAGAGTCTGTCCCAAAGTCATACTTAGTAACGGAAGTCCTACAAAGAAGATGTGAGAAAGAGTGTTTTTTTAAAAAGAGGGTGGAAATGCAGTCACTGTCAGTTTATAATGGATTTGATTCACCTCAGTAAAAATCGTAAAAAATGAATTGATCGGTGATAAAAGTTGCAAAGTCACGAGTTATTTTCAATTTGTGAAGTGATGGAATGGTAGAATTGCCCCTTCCAATGAGCTGAATGCGGATATAATGCTCTGCCGATATAAAGCGACGGATTCTAAAATCGGGAAGGGCCAACTAACCATATCCATAAAATATTCTACGAACCAACAGCCCACGATACACATGACCTTCCCGCTTCTGATTTGTTTGGTTAATGTTTCAAGCCTCCTAGAAATTTTGTAATCGCAACATACACCCTTATTTGGTCAATATCCTCAATTATCCAATGGTATTGTGAACTAGTTGAAGGATCATCGTGTGTGCAACGAGTAAAACGTACATAAATTGTTCTTTAGGAAGCTAACTTAAAGACATTTTTGGGCTCATCCACCGAAAAAACTGTGATCCACCAACTTCACCCAAAAACTCGTTCGTTTCAAACGTTCAACAATGAAATTTTTATGATGATTCAAAACGAGGAAAATGTTCAGTGCAATTTGTAAACCCTTTACTTAGTAACTATGTCATAATATTCTTCATCAAAATATAGTGATAGATTTCTTCTTCAGCAAATGGTTATGTTGTGCTATAAAAATGGCTTAATAAGGACCTGAGGAATGTACTTTCCCTAAATGTTATAATACTTCTCGTTAAATTTTCATGTACTCACTTTAAAAAAATGTTCACCTCCCACCGAGATCAGTTATTCCTTTTTCTTTATTACCTAATTTCGCTTTACATCCTAAAAGGTTATTTTGTTTGAATAATTTTTAAATAAATTTACGATATTATGTTAGAAAGTAAATATCCTTCAAAAATCAAAATTACTGAGTAAATAACGATTAAATTCCTGTACAAGAACGAATACATCGCGATCGAAATAAACTACCGACATCAAATAATGTTAGCAATCAGTCAAGAGGTTCAATACATTAGTTTCTTTGGAAAACAGGTTGAAAATTCAACTTGAAAACGATTAAGAACCACATAAACTAACAAATTTTGTTATGAATATGATGGTTTTGTAATTGCTGGCTTTCACCCGGTGTTTAAACACCTTATTTTGAGCAGAAAACACTTTTTTTTTACGAAGTCGTGAAATCAATTAAAACTTGTTAAAACATCAATTCACGAAATTTGTATTTGAATTTTAGCACCAATCCTAGTATAGAGCCAACATTCCAGGACTTTTTGGCGGATTTTTGTAAATGTTTCCTTTTGGATGTATTTTTTTTTTTTTTTTTTTTTTTTTTTTGTGAACATAAGAGCTCACGTGCTACTCCTTTAAGAAAAATAAGAGACGTTGAATAAACCACTTGCTAACATTTCATGACGGGGATTGTGTACCGGCCCTACTTATAAAATGGGAATACGAAGTGTCCGAATACAATTCGGACGAAACTTCAAAACGAAATGAACAAATGAAACAAGAAATGAAAATTCCAACGAAACAATCAATACAAATTTTCGGTAAAGTAATCAATTTATTACCATGAGCTTATGTTAACATTGTTGTTGTATGAAATAGGTTAGGAAGGATAGTTGATACGTAACCATCTTTTTTGGATAATAATAGGTAATTATCAGCTGATTCTTTCAACTTCATCTTTTTTCAAATCAAACCACAGCCTTTATAAAGAAAAATCGACACATTCACGCTCTTCTGCAAATGAAATAAACAAGAAAAAAAAAACAGTTTTGTTCGAAATAGTTTGAACATTTTTTGTTTTGGTTTTTAGACATTTTTATTCTCATTTTTAACATTTAAATAGTCACTACGTTTCCGTTTTTTAATTTTTTAGAATTTTCAACATTATTATTATATCTTAACAATAATTCGACTTTACTTATATAACGGGAATAAAAAACGATTTTTTGTTGTTTTATAAAGAACAGTTTAAGGTTGCAAATTATGTAATTAACGTCAATAATAAAATAATCAGCGTATAAAATGTAACGGATCAACGAAGTACGTAAGTCCCAAAAATTCGTTTTTTTGGTAACAAAGTTGGTGGTAAAATATTTTAAATAAAAGTGGCAGAACCTCGATTAATCATTGTGAATTCAAATCGGGATAATCAACCTCTCGAGTTTCCAAGATTAATAAACAAACAAACCCAATAAGAATAATAATAATAGTAAATTAATAAAAACTTGGAGTAATGCATTTAATTTAGTACATTTGCCGTTATTGCCTATATCTACTGATAGTAGATAATAGTACCTGATAGTACCTGAATTCATAAATATTAAAAACCTACAATATTTTTTCTACATTTCTCTGAAAAATAAGGTAGGTTCTATGTAGGTGCACGATGATCTCAGATTAATCAAGGTTCTCCCACGAACGCTTAAACCAGTAATTAAAACGAAAAACAAATTGTAATCTCAATATCTTTACACCTAAGTTTCTACGTAACTAAGGTTCACTTTTTTTGAGATTTGTGGTCAGTTGCTCTTAATATACATACAAAGGAAATGGCGACAGAGCATACAACCTAGATTCTATTTTATCAATATCGTGTAATATTTCATTCCTCTACCCGAAATAAAAACTGAAGACTTCTTTGTTAATTGTATTTCTTTATACACATTCACTAAAAAGTGCGTTTAGTGATTCTAAATATCAAGGTACTGTGCTATTTTGGTTTTTAATTTTTTATTTTCATTTTCATTTTTTTTTAGTTTTTGTCAACAGGTATAAAATAATTTTATCGTCTACTATCTACTTGAGAGTTTTTTATACGGCGTATCGGACGAACTTCCGATTTTTCACTGACTGAGCCTGTTTTGGAACAATGACGAGATGTTGGGGGGAAAATTATATTACAAATCGCAAGTTGATTAAAATTTAGAAAATTTCGAATAATCATCTACCCATATGGCAAATAGATGTTTCTTAGAAGTTTAATAGAATAGAATAGTATTGCCTTTGTTCATAGGTTTATTAGATGCATATTATACATCTATACATAGACGTGTACATACCTGTTGGATGTCTAAATTAGATGTCCAAAGAAGTGTAGATGGCCGCTTTTTCTCCGTTTAATAGACATAGATTTTGTCTATTTAAATTGTCTATATTAAAAAAGACCTCTATGTTCATGGGTTTATTTAGATGTATATCATACATCTATGCATAGACGTCTACGTATCAATAGGACGTTTTTTTGCCATTTTACACACATTAATTTTTGTAGATGTCCATTAGACACCTGTGTTCATGGGTTTATTTAGATGTATAATAGACATCTATGTGTCAGCACGTCTATTGAGAAGTCTACGATAGATCTAAAACAGTAGTGAAGTCCTCTATTTCTCCATTTAATTGGTATCATATTTGTAGATGTCTTTTAGACGGTGTATTCATAGGTTGATTAGACGGTACAATAGACATCTAGGCATATACATCTACACAGCTAATAGGACGTCCATGTATGCATATACTAGACATCTATTAGCAGCACAGGTGTCCATACACTCGTCTACTGATTTCTATTTGTCCAGTGGATAGGAAAGTACATACTGCAAACCTGTTCAAAATAATGATGGCATTTTTAATTAAATCATTCAACTCTGAAATGAAACAAGGTGATTTGTAATAAAAATGACGATTTCATCCTTGAGATCGAAAATTACGATCAAGACTACAAAGAGTCAGTTTTATTCCTAGATAAATGAGGCACCCAGTCCAGTTGATGTACGTTAACTTGAGCTTCCCAGGTTAACATACCTCATGTAATATTTATTTTGTCACCCACATGAAATAGGTAACTTCGTAGAATATTATGTGGTACAGTCCAAAGGTTATTCAGTCAGTACGAAATAAGAAAGCCTTCCGATCTTATTTTTTTATGCCTAACACATTTTTTTACATTTACTCTTATATACAGAATACAAATATATTTTTTTGTATATTTGTCTGAGAACTTAGCGTCTTCTGTACATTATAATATATCCACTCATACTGGATCTCAAGCTAATCAGCTAAACCTCCTTTCAAATAAATTGTCGTTTAAAGGATAACTATACTAGTTGCTCCCTTACCTCACAAGAAGTTTCGTGAGCATGGAGAATATTTATCAAAAAAACCAGTAGCGTCGGTTTTTTCGTGGGATGAAATTTTTTTTGTATTTAGTGAGCAATTTGTGATTTTTTGTTCGTCCTTCCTTTTCTTGGGGGAATTTTTTTTTTGTATATTTTATTTTCCTTCTTCGAGAAGGACGAGATCATCGGCGACAACGTCGCTTATGTGGAGGTAAATGATCCAGTACATGAGGTTGAAACATATGAAACAAACGGGGAACACGATCCTGGAGTATTTGTCAATGTCGGAGGATGTGAGTCCAAAGAGTTTGTTGTAGTCTTTGGTGGGGTGTATCAGGTGTTGTGGGATGGCTTCCTCTTCGGGCCGACCGTTGATGGTGTTCTCCAGCGTGCCGCCTTTGAAGTGAGCTTTAGGATCGTGGACTTTGTACCTCACCTCCTATCAACAAACCAAAAAATCACTTAAAAGGAAGCAGTCAAAGGTCGTCTTCCAGGGCAGTTCAGTTGAAAGAGAAATGATGTCATAAATACAAGTAACTGAGTCACCACGATGCAAAAATATTAATTTTATTAGAGCCATTAGATACCTAACCTTCTCGCATGCAGTTCCAGCTTTATCAATAAACGTCATCATATCAAACCTATAAAAATACCGACTTAGAAATCATGTTCTGCCACAGATTGCACTCGCTCCTCAGTAGAGAAAGGGCTACTGTAACGAACGCGTCTAAATCGAGTGAATACCGTTGAAAAGTGAAAAAAAGGTCCCGTCATGCAGCATGGTCGTATGAGTGAATTTTTAAAAATTACGGTATTACATCTAGGTCCAATTGAGGTGGAATTTTAGTTACCAAAAATTCAAACTACTTATCAATGTTATTGCGGAAAAAGTTGTTCTAAATGATGTTCTTAGAATCCATCAAACATTTTTACTTTTTAGAATTTTTATCAATTCTTTGGCACATTTTATTTAAATTTAAGTAAAATTTTCATCATAAATTTAACTTCCAATTATAAAATGATCCATTTCATTGATAATTTTGTTTTGAGCAATGTTCGCTAAAAAAAATTTTGATTAAACTATTTTAAACCGTTTTCCTTAATTTTTTAGAGCCGGTTGCAATACTTTTAATTTCTGTGAAAATTCGTAAAAAAAAACAACAATTATCAACCCATGACTATCTCCCGCTTTTTTTCGGTTAAAATTTTCCTGTTCAGGCGCGAAATTTTTTAACAATTTCCCCACCTCGGAGATTTATTTCAGGTTACTAAAATCACTTCTCAAGATGCAAATAACTGGGACTTGGTAGGACTGAACTTGACTTGGCGTTTTTCGAATGCTTGTGTTATGTTCAAGGAGTAAAACCCACAGTCTAAAAAGTTAAATAGTTATGTAAATGTGTGCAATGTATAGAGGTATAGAAAGGTTAAATAGTCTAATTAGATCTGCATCATAGCTCAATCCGTTAGAGTGTTGCAACTAAAGCGAAATTTCCCCTTCGTTGCAAAGATACGAGTTCTTACTTAGTTTGAGGTATGTTTGGACCATAACACTAAGGTACCCACCATCTGTGAAATTTCACAACTTTCCTTGTTCCTATAGAATGCCATTGTCAACTATAAAAGGATAAGTGTAATAAAAGAAAAACATGCTGACTACAGTAAAATATTTTAGATCCCTTTCAATATCTGTGATACGAATAAGAAAATGTCTATCATTTGAGGTTTCTTTGTTGCATTTTTGTTAACATTTATGTAATGTAGTATTGAACCGAAGAGTAGGTAACCGCCTGGAGATATAATGATAGGTTCATTCTATTAAGACATAACAGTTACACACAGTTGTCAAGTTGGTAATAAAATCACGTTTTATCATTTCTATGGTGTAGAAGTCAGTGTGTTGGTAGACTTGAGATATAATAATACTGAGACGATGTGATACTATATACTTCAGTCCTGTTATCCAGTTCACAAAGAGGTCATTATTTTGCTAAAGTAGCGGGTAAGATAAACAACATCCCTTCATTTTCCTTTGAAACTGAATTATGCATTCCGTCGAAATAAATAACGTATCTATATCCAACTCTTGTTTGATTTATTTACGTATCTAGGGGGGTTATCATATTGCAAACCATATGCTATGTTTCCAAAAGTACACACAAACATCATATCAGAATAAATTGTTGTTAACCTTTTTTAAAATACTGCGATTCGCTATGCTGGCGCGGTGATAACAAATTGATGTAGAACAGCTGTTAGCAAAGCAAGCGTTATCATGGTGGCATCTACCAAACACAACGGTTCTGAATTTTTCAAGGATTTCTCAATATCTTTTCCTCAGTAGTTTATCAATTTTCAAAAGACCATTGTAGCTCTAGAACTTGACCACCCACAACACAACACGCTATAACTATTTCGTACTAGTTGAGAATAGTGAAGATTTAGGGCATTGAGCAGTGCTCTATGGATGAGGAACGTGTTCAACTATAGAAGAACATACTTACTGAATGGCGTTGATTTATGTGGGCGAATACTCACTTTTATCATACCAACCAAGTTTAATAGAAATAACGCTACAACTTGAACTAGGTGCTGCTAAGTTCACAACTACTATTTGTGACTATTAAGAACAACTAAAATTATCCATTAAATTCTCCATGAAGCAAGACTGACTGCCCGAATTTTTTCAGAAGTTCTAACGATGATGGTGTACGGCATTTTTGTTTTTAATCACTGCTTGAGGCACTATAAGGTTATCCAATCTACAAAGCTACATCTGAGTGCTGAATGCTACATAATTTAAATTTATTTACTAAGATGAGCCATTTCAATTTGCTAGATAATTGCAAGTGTACTGTTAATGAAGATCGATTTTGAGTATGAATATGGTTTGTTTTGCCTAATGTCATTGGAATAGATACCGCCTCGCTAGGCTTGAAAGAATCAACTTGGTTTTCGGCTTTCGAAGTGGCTCTACCAACCCTACGAGTTTATTTCAAGTGATCAATAATTTAACGTAACTGAATATGTCAGCTTCCTCTAGACAATTGCCTTGAAAAGACCCTACCCATCGAATTTGCAGCGACCAAATCACTCAAAAATAATCAAAACTCCAATTCTGGGATGTGGTCGTAACCAATGATTTGGATTGTCCCATTTAAATTATACCTAGCAGAATTGCAAATGCAGTTACTTGATACAAAATCACAATGAAAAACTAATTGAAAGTACACATTTATTTTCAAACAGAAGAGATAACGTTATCTGTTATAAATAATGTAATCGTTATAGATATGTCATATTTATAGATAATGTTATATTTTGAAAATAAATATGTACATAGAATTAGTTTTTCAATGTGAACCTGTAATAAATAAAACTTTTTGAAAGTAAACAAACACTTTTTAGGTTCTGATGTTATGGTGCCAATATTCAAATAACCACATTTTGGAAAAACTGGATGTTTTATTCAGGGAAAACGGTTTTTTGGTTTTTTTCGAGACTACACAATCAACATGATTCTGACATGGATGTAAAATTTACAATGACATTTACAGTGATTCCGAAGGTACAACACACCAATGAAGACTGAACACAAAAAGTCGGTAGGCATAGTTCATCGAGACACCAATTAATCTTCCTCATCATTTAATCATTTTAGGAAACATTACTATCCGTAAAACTGCCAATTACGTTTTCTGTAAGGTAGATATGACGACAGAGGACAGAAACAACTTTTTGGTGCGAAAATAACGTGAAGAATGAGAAATCTAGACCACGAATGAAAAGTTAATATACTGTTAAGTTGTTTGAAACAAAAAACACCTTAAAATTTTGAGCAATTAAAAAAATGGTTGTGTTTATATTTCATAGTACCATTTTATTCAATTACTGGAGCTTTGAATGATCGTGAGTGGGGTCATGCGTTCAGCCAGGGTGCTAAGGCAATGGCATTGAGCGAATTGGATATTTTTTGTATCCTCTTAAGAGAACGGTCAACTTCCACAGCAAAGTGGGTAGGGCATTCGAACATTAGGACCTGCCTGAAACGCTGATTCATATAGTCTATCAATATTTCATCATTTTTTTCAACATTCATTGGAATAATTCATCACTGTGATAAACGGTTCAGGCATTAGAAATATTATCGGATATCTAATCACCAGGCTGCAGTGTAGCCTTCAAATTCACTGGGACCAAGCTTTTTACGAGGTTCCACATTCACCAAAAGTATGACACATTTCTGTCGGTATGCAAAATAAATAAGTATTTTTCATTCTGCGATCAACTGTATGCAACATTTTAGAGACCTTGTGTGCAAAGAAAAAAAAAGTATGAAATTCGCTCAAAACAATGGTCGTTTCGCAGTAAAGTTCACTAAAATCTAATCCATGTTAAATTATCAACATTACAGGCTTCAGTACTCTTCTCAAAGTTGCCTTTCTGCAACAGCTTTGTACTGAAGAGGCACTCAACTGAAGGGTTTCTTCTACTTCCAGCAGTACTTGAATTAAGGTTGTTTCAAAATTATAATCAATTAATAATAGTAAAGATGAAGTTTTTGCTTGACAATTTTCGCAAGGGTTGGTACCTCCTTAAACAACCAGTTTTACTCTTGTTCAGTTAATGACTGACTTTTAAAGGATACCCAGGCATGTACACTCAAAATCCATTCAAGGCTCTTGACTCCACGGCAATCATTCGTTTCTCTTGGAAGCAGATTGGTGATTTGACTGCCTTTTATTAAAATTTACAAAAGCATCAAGATATAATTGGCTTGGAAGCAACAGAGTTTTAGACATTCACAGAGAATGAAAAAAAATTGTTCTTTTCTATGCATCGTGGTACTCTAAGTCATTTTTTGCATCAGTTCTTTGATTCACCATTTTACAGTGCTTTCAACCGTCTGAAAGTGTACGGGACATGTGGTGGATACAGTTATAAGAGCACCAATTTTGGGGAAGTTAGTCTTCACCTTCATTTCATTTCAAGCAACATTGAGTTTATACAGAAGGTGACGATCAAATACCGTTGCCCGAAACCTGTGTTTCAGAATTCATCTCGAGGTTTTTGGGTTGGCAGACACAAGATATTTATGTTTATGACACACTTAACATTTATGATGCTGCATAACCCCAGGAGATTTTTCCAAAAGCGTTCAATATTTTCAGAAATATCGATTTAAAGTGGACCGATGAGGTTCTTAAAAACTAATAATAATAATTTTGGATGTTCTAAAAAGCGTTAGGAGGGGAGGTCTTCAGTTCTTTCACGTTTCTCTCAAATACATAATTGACCATGGGATACCTAAACATGGAAATTGGCACTCTCTATTCCCCTGCCAACACTCTCAAACGATGTCATCAGCAAAAAGGTTCTTCCACTGAAAATCCTAATGGATAGAAAGGAAGGTGAAGCTACGACTTTCAGGAATGTGTCCTTGTCGACCACACGAACATCATATTACCCTAGGCAGTGTGGATTCGCGTAGATTTCAAAAAGCTGAACGTTTCACCGTACAGCTTTTGACTGTCCTAACGTACTTGAGAGCAGCCAAAGAACTGTTCCGAAAGAATAGCATATAACAGTGCTTATTTGTATGCTTTTCCTTTTTCCGGCTTTATGCTGGAGATGAATTTCCCTGCACTGTTCTTTTCCGGCGGAGAAAAAGCTTCCACAATTTCTCAGATGCTCACACTGTTCACTTCATGTCACTTTCCCTCCGGAGGTTAAAACGGACCAACAAATTAGTAACCTCAATAAATTCAGTAAGCCACACCGACATCCCGTGCCTCTAGTGAATTCTCCGCCCACCCTCTTTGTTGTTATTTGTTGGTTCGTACTGTGGGTCGGTTCTGTACAAACCGTCATTGTGTAAATATTGAATCAATAACTTTTATATACACTTGTAAATGTGTCGTGCTGGCAGTTCGTTGCCATGTAAGCACATTGTATCATCACACATCTGACCACTGGTTATGTTCTTGTAATTGAATTTCATGTGGATCACATTTCTTCTCCTACTCTTTCACAACCACAGTTTTCATACTGTTATCAAATAATAAAATAATAAAAGAAAGTTTGTATCCTTTAGCTCCAGTAAATTATACGACAGTTGCTTAGTTGCTGTTCGAAAAAATGCATTGATCATTGTATTTTAGAATTTCATAATTTTTTTTCCCCCATTTTAGAATAAGTACGTTACATCATTAAGTTACTTCCTAGCATTACACTTTTTAACCAATCACCTACTTAATCTTCTTTATTTATCTCTTATTATTTTTCTTCATCGTAGTATCCTATAGGGAATAGAGGAGAAACATCGGTGCAGTGAATCTATCAGTAAAATTAGTGATCGTGAATCTAAATTGTTTTCCCACTCAAATTGTGCTATTACCATCATTTTGTCTTCCTCATCTATAAATTATTTAAAATATTTATACGTTTATAATGGTTACAAATCATGTTGTCAAACATACAATGAAAACGTTCACACTTGGACCTATTTATCATTCTCTCAAAAGTTCCACTTCCATCCATTCGTAATTCTATATTATACATACCTACAATGAAACCACAACTTTCGCATATGGTAACAATTATGTATATAATAATTTTATTAATTTATACTTCCTTATTATCACGAATATTTATGTTCAGTCCTGGTTATTTTGGTTTTGAATCCATAAATAATATGTATAGAAGTGGTAACGTTGTGTTGCAATCAATAGAAACTGTGTTCATAGTGCAATAATTAATACAATTTATTCATTAAAAAATCCACTTTTTAGAATAGTTTTTTTCAATAGAGAAAAAAGGGTTTATCACAGTTTCCGACCTCTATATAACACACATTTTAAGGACTTATAAATCATATAATGAGACATAGATCTCGATAATATCCAGCGTAGAGTATAGAATTATTCATAATAAAGCGTTGGGTTCAGAAATTTTTAATTCTATGAGTATTGGATTTTCAACATCAGTAACAAGAGAAGAGTTTGATGAACTATTTTTGTTTCTTGCAATTTCGTTGCTCTTTTTTTTTTTTGTTATTTAAGGTGATACCTAAGGCAAAGACGGAGGTTTTTCATTGTGAAATTCAATTAAAGAAATCTGGCATTTTATAAAATTGGACGAAACGTTAAACATTTGTGGTACACTATTCCTATGTAACAACTGTTCACAGTTCAACCGAAACAACACTCAATTTTAACATCTTTAGGTGGTTTTTAAACTTTTCTTCGAGTTCACACGTGATTCCAATAAATAATCACGGTTAATATTTGGATTCTTTTAGCTTTATTACCGATCCCCATCTATTCGGTTGTCAGAGAACATCTCATATACTCATAGAATCGATTAAGCTTATTCAAGTACACACACTAAAATTAGGCTAGGAAGAATAGAACGAAAACATTACAAAACATTCGTTGGATCAAAATTTAAAATGTATACTTATTCTTAATTATATTTAATATATACACAATAAAACTCTAAAAATTACACGATCTCTCAACGAAAATGAAACTCAACGCTTTCCAAAGAAAATATCAACAGTTTTTCGACTGATAAAAACACATATTGCTAAATTTCTTATAACTTATAATATATAACTGATAACGAACTTTTAAGAATTCATATAAAATTATTCCACACACATAATTTATTTCAATTTCGTAAACAATAAGACACAGAAGTAATGTGAAAACGTTTATAAACACAGTTTCCAGTTTTTCCCACTGAATTATCAGTCGTGGTCAAACGATGGGTGAGGTTTTGCAATATTTAATTGAGTTATCAATCGGATATAAACGAATTTTTTGTGAAGTTTCCTGAAGAAATATTTTTTATTATTTTTCATTATTTTATTACACAATTTTTAAAAAGTGCGCTTTGTGTTTTTAAGTGCTACCATTATTTTTATATAAGTATATTTTTTTGGCCGCTGATATAAAATAGTCAACCTACATCCTACTTTAGAATTTATTAAGTTTCGTTTCAACAGTTATTTCTGTCTTATTTCACACCCTTTAAACTTTTTTTTTGTTATTTTTTTTAATTTTTATTTTTTGTTAGAGTATGTATATTGCACTTTGTAGACGTTTAATTGATCTAAATAAGGCCAAATACTGTTGTTTCATTTCTAATCATATTTCACTTGATGACTTTTCAAGTTTATAGTGCTGTATGTATGTACATATATAAAACAGACACAAAACACGGTAAGACGCGTATTCTGCCTGTGGTTACTACATTATTGCCACTTTTTTTAAACATCTATTAAAAAAACCGATGTTTTTTTTCTTCAAAGTCAGAAGAGAAATAAAAAAAGAATTACCGTAGATTTTGCTCCCTTAAGGGGACAATGGGCGGGAAGTATTTTTTGTCTATGGTTCTTGTGAGCATTTTTTTCATTAATTTTTGTTTTCTCAATGTTTATTTTTTATTTTTCTCGATTTTTTAATATATATCATATATTTTTTGTATGTATACTTTTCCATTTCCGTGTTTTTGTTTTTTTGTTACTTGTCTTCTTCGAGAAGGACGAGATCATCGGCGACAACGTCGCTTATATGGAGGTAAATGATCCAGTACATGAGGTTGAAACAGACGAAGCAAACTGGGAACACGATCCTGGAGTATTTGTCAATGTCTGAGGGGGTGATACCGTACATTGTGTTGTAGTTTTTGTTGGGTTTTATCAGGTGTTGGGGAACAGCCTGAGCCTCTTCGTCCGCCCGCCCGTTGATCGTGTTCTCGTGTGTGCCGCCTTTGAAGTGAGCTTTAGGATCGTGGACTTTGAACCTCACCTCCTATCGACAAACCAACAAATCACTTAAAAGGAGCACTGCCATGGTCGATCTTAAGAAAATTCTTTTGCAAAGTTTTCCTTACCGGATGTATTTCAGTTCGACCGTTTTCAAGATGGTATCCGCGGGATTTGCGTTTCAGTGCGAAACAATTGAGCTAACTGGTCTTATGTATTTACCCAGGCTGCCAAGTAAACCTCTATTCATGAAAGTCACTATGGAAGTACTGATAAGTTTTGTTCTAAGTTCACGCTACCGCCACTCAGTGGGACAAAACCCGAAAATTTGGCCAAAGAAGGATATTTTTGAACCAGTATCAAGGTTAAAAAGAAGAGTACTACAAATTTCGACTGTTTGTGAGGCACCTCACTTTTTATAGCTGTGGACCCATCACTTGACTCTCATGAGTGGTCGCTACCAACACGAAATGTTATACTTATTCAAGATTTAATACAGAAGTGAAATATAAATGTAAATTAATTTCAGTGGCATTTTAAATGCCCTGAAGGATCACAAGTGCCATAAACCCGAATAATCTGAGTGTAGGGTGTCTCATGAATTTTTTTCCTTCATGTTTCCCTTGAATTCCAGCGGGAATATCTTGGAGGTGACTTAGGGAAACGATTAGAACAATTTTAGTGCTGCTTCTAGGGATAGGATTTCGGTACCCAAATCGATTATGACATCAAAACCAATATCGATACCTACGATATCTCGGTCCATAAATATCGAAATATTGGCAAACTGTTGATTTTCATGCTGATGCTTGTTTCAACCATCCAAAACCAACGCAGTTTCGTGTTATTGATTTCTTAAATTTTATATTACGATCAGTTTGCGATAGATAGATAGATATCAGATTCCTGTGTAAGGTTCCTATTTACCTGATATACAATATCATTGTAGCAAATAGATATTTGATCAATAACAGCATCACTTGAATTTTAAGACTTATTTATTTCCCAGCACCAGAAAAAAAGCGAATGCAAGCGGAGTCTAAACACAAACTGACGCTTGAAACCTTGGGGAAGGTTGGTTGTTGTTCTCTTCTCCTTGCTGTTCACAACAGGTGAGATGATTGCCGAATGTATGAGCAGAGGGAAGAAGAAGAGTACTTATGCTTTTTCTAACTGAGTATGAATGCTACTAAACCAACAAGAAAAGGTGAAAAAACCGCGATATTTTACCGATTTTCTCGCTCGATATATTGGTTAAGAACAATCTACTGTCGATAAATATCAACAACCCAACATCAATATAGAATAACCGATCGATAATTTTGAAATGTCGATTATCGACTCTCATTCCTAGCAGAGTTCTGCAGACGGTCACTTCAGCTCAATACAACCCGAGAAACGTGTACTTGCCAAACACTGGTGTCAAAAAACCTCGAAGGTAAAGTGCAATGAAGACATCATGGGTAATATTCCACTGTCCTCTAACCCATATATATCGGGATTGAAACGGACGTCTAACAAAACAGATCTAGAGCCAGAGGCACAACAACTTTTGCTGCACCAAATTAACAATGGCCTGGAGGAAGATGCGGTAATAGTCATCAACAAGTAAAATGAATTACCAATTGCAGGTAATTTTTGTATAGCTTTAATTTCAGTTTAATTTTCATTTTTTTATGACAAAATTTATTTAATATTAAACTATTTAGGATTTTCAGCAGAACGTTTTCTACTTCATACAAAATAGCCAAGTTTTTCCCAATATCAATATTCTTGAAAATCCTAATAATTAGGTCTCTGCCAACGAGCTGTGTTTGACCGTGTCCTCTGAAAGGTTCCTATCTAATAGGTAAAAACTAACAAGGCCACTGCAATTTAATTTTCATGAGGTAATTTCAAAATTGTTCAACGTTTTGAAATAATGCTGTGCAGTCTCGAAGTTTGTTGGAAAAATGTAATAGGTATTGGGAAATGTTCCCGTAAAAAAAATTACATGATTTTACAATACGTACGAGTAATATTTTGAATAAATTCACTACTCGGCAAATTTTGGTTTTAGATTTGAATCCAAAGAAATATACCAAGTAGTGGGAAACTTGGAGGAATAGGAAGAAATTATTTCAGTGTTAATTAAGGTGGTAAAATTTGCCTATTTTCAGCCAGATATTTTCCAGGGGTTTGAGATACGGATTTAGGAATGGTTTCAATCGATTCAGCGAGAAACAATGCCTGAGAACCGACTACGACTAAGAAACACTGTCAACAATTATGCCATTTGAAGACTTAACAACTTTTTTCGTAATTTTTTGTCCCACTGTGCGCCACCTCTTTACGCTCAAACCCCAACACCATAATAGTCAGTATCCAACCGCACTAAATCACTCGCGACAAAATTGTGGGAATCTATGTGAAGAAAAATAAAGTTAAAAAAAATCTAGTCTATTTCCACAAAATTAAAGTGCGCCAGTCTGGAGTGGCTATGGGTTCTGTCCCCCTTGCTTGCGAACATGTGTATGGATTTTCTTGAAAACCAAACCTTTTGACGAATGTTAAGCTAAATAATTCCTTTTATAGTTATAGGTATGGGGACGATTTTATCATTCTGTGGCCTGGGGCCGAAACAAGTTGCATTCGTTACAAGAAAAAAATCTATAAATTGATCCTTTCATTAAATTCTCCCTTCGGTGACAGGGGAAATACATAAAATGTTCTCGATTTTCTCATTTCACTGATACATGAAACAAAATTTCTCCATTTACTGGAAAGATACAGTGACGTCACTATTCATAATAGTTCAATTCACAATAATACTTTTAATTAGAACAAAAACACGGCGCCTATCACAGTATGATTAACATGTATACCATTGAATAAGTATAATTTATCGAAAGAAAAACGTGACAGCAAAAGTATAGGGGTGAGTAATGGTTATGGAGGAGAACTTTTTGACGCAATGTGGAATAAAGTTCTTCGAACAAAGAATAGGGAAAAGGTATCAAATTTAACTAGGGCAATTACATTAAAGATAATAGTAGGCTTTGTTAACTTAAATGCTCTTGCGGACTCGAATATTGTGGGAGCCAGGAAGAAAAACTAGGGAAAAAATAAACGAAGTAAGAAAGAAAAAACATTAAGAAAATTTTAGGGATAACAAGGGAGGGTCAGCATTTGGCCCTCTGACCCTCCTTTGACCCCTATTCACAATTTTATTTTTTATTAAGAAAAATAAACGGTTTATACACAATTTTTTCACCGTTTTCCAAAAGGCTATGTTCTGACTCACCTATTAATGAAATAATTTAAGGCAATAGAGTTGGGTAATGTTCAAATGAGGATATTATTAGATAAATTTCCGTCTTTGGAAGTTCATTTTTAAAACTGTTTCGCCTTTTCATTTGTATATTTTTTCATATTTCATTTTTTTTTGTAGTATTTTTTTTCTGCTCCCTTTTGCCATTATCAACATTCGATTTCCCCCTTTCACCATCCCGACCAATGGAATTTTATATCCTTTCACTGATCCCCCACACCGCTTGACCAATGGGACCTCCCTTTCACCTGTCTGTCTATATAAACAGTTTTCTGCAGTGCACGTTCAGTTAACAGTGCTCTGTTATTAATGGTGACTTGACCGTCGAAATCGATTAACTTGTCTTAACCGTGTACATCTCTTAAATTTTGTGGGAATAGAATACGCTTTTTCTAAAACTCTTCTTTTCGTTCTTATTTCCAACAGCATTTAGCACCACTGGTAGGTAGCCTGATAACCTATCAGTGATAGGAACCTCCCCTGACTAGGTTGCCGACTGTCTCCTACGAACTACTGAATTCTAATATAATTCCCTCCCCATACATTAAAATATGCAGCAAATTATTAAACAGAGGCTTATTATTTCTGTATTAGATAGCCTTTCAACGTAAATCACTTATACTCGTACATACATGTTAGATGATCTAACTGGACAACTCCCGCCTCCATATCTTATAATTGCTTTGTAATACTTGAGCGGCCACCAGCCAAGCGGGGTCTAGCTACCCCCGTGGAAGGGGGACACCGGACAAGTTGCCAACAGGCCCGGCCGTGGTAAGAAGGCCCGGATTTTCTTGAATTGCTTCCGGTTTTTGTTGTCCGAATTCTAAATGTACACTCGCATTTTGCGTTTCATAGCCTACCTAACAAATGTGGGTCCATGCCTGTCGGTCTGTCTGTCCGCATATCCTTTTTACAGCCATAACTTCCACAATTTTGAATGAATTTAGCTCATATTTTGAGGGATTATGCGGATAAGGCCTCTTGAAGTCCCATACGAATTTCATCACATTATGATCAGTGGTACGCTCTGCGCTAACGTGAAAAAACGCGAAAAAATGCCCTAACGTGAAACGTGTAGCGTGCGCTAACGTACTTGAAGCAGGTATAACTTTCACAATTTTGATTCAATTTAGCTCATATGATAAAGGATGTAACGAGGAAGCTGCTGTGCCATCTCCTTGGCATTTCTTTTTATGTTTCGGCCTTTGGGGGGAGTTAACGATGAAACTAAAGCGGTCTCGGTGAGCACATTCGATTCTTCGGAGGTGCAGATATTTGACCGAAATTCCAACATACACTCGCATTACATCACACATCAACTAAATACCGCATGACGGCGATGTGTTGCGTCAGGGGCTATGTGAAGCCAGGAAGATAACACTGAACAAACGGTTGAAGGGGAACGTCCAAACGTTTTCTCTTTGGAATGACATTGTCACCATAGTACCCATAGTGGCTCTTAAGAAAACCGGAATCTGTTTCTAATAAAACCGTTATTGTTTGATAAACTCCGGGAACCCAGAGTATGTCTCTTATGTATGTGTCTATGTCTCAGAGAATCTCTTCATCCTTCACTTACAAAGCGATGCTTTCAACATCATTAAAAAAGCACTAAGAAACTTATCCGTTGGATTGACAATATTCTCTATAGGCCCAACCTCCAGAGTTGACTGACAGTGAGCGCGAATATAGCAACTATTATCTTGGAACAGCCGATCCCTCACCTGATACTATCACCAGTTTAATCAGCAGGCGGTTACGACACAGAGATGAGAATTTCAAACTTTGTAGTTCGATGTTGTAATAATAAAATCTTATAAGTTCTCGTTTAGTAGAAGCTTCAATTGCTATTTATTGATTATACTGACAGTTGACATTTTCAATGGAATAATAAAGTTAAACCCCCCTCAAAAGTTGTTGGCTCCCATTTCAAGATACATAGGTTTCAAAAACCAAAAAAAAAACCGTCCGTCTGGAGCTTTTCTCCGAAACTAATCGACCAGATTTTGCTCAACTAGGGTCAAAAATCCAACGTTGATCCGAGATGTGCCAGTAATCTCGGCTACTTGATCAATCCACCCTAATGGGTTATGTTAAGAGTTAAACGATCAAAAAATCGGAATCTCAAAAACTTTCGATATATAAGAGGGCAGGAAATTTAGGGAACGAATGAAAGAGCATGAAAAGCATTTCAGGGACAACAAAGGTGATTCTGCCTTTGCAAGTCATCTGGATGACTCCAATCATGGCTTTATTTTTGATCTGACAAACAGCCAATTTGTAGAATTTCCTTACTTTTGCCCAACGGGAGATATGTTGCAAGTGCTAGAAAATTCGAAATTGTTGAGAGTGGTAGGTAGGGGGAATGTTTGAATGAAGTTATTCTTCAAAATATTTCACCGTTGGTGGGTTCATTTTTGCAGTCCTCCCCTTCTCCATAATGTTACTGTTTGTGCCTCCTATCACTTTGTGAGCCTAAAGTGGCATTGGTTGGTCCTCCCCGCCCCTTTCACTCCCTGCGCCAATAGGATTCAATCTCAATTCAATCTCCTCTCTCCTGAGCCTGTATAAGATGTGCTATCTGTGATGTAGTTTCACAGTACTTTCAGATGTACGTTCATGTTTGTTACTGATGATAACCTAACCTTCGAAATCGATTTAACTGTGTGCTCATTATTTTCGTGAAATATAGACTACGTTCTATTTTACTCCGTTTTCATTAAGACGGCAGTTTTTTGTTTGTTTCGGATAGAAATTAGTTCCATGGATCTAATGGAACTAGGCACTAGGGTTGCTGTCCCCTTCCTTCACCGTCTGGAAAACCCAGCCGGTTTCTGGTAGCAGTAGTCAGTAAATTGTGCCCTTTCTAGAATTTACTTGTGCTACTTTCAAAATGAAACTTTTCGAAACCTTCCTTTCCTCCGAAATCGCACTCTCACTTCGATTCCCCTCCCCGCTCACCCATAATAAAACTAGCATCAAATAAAACAAAACCAAGGATACCATCTTGAAAACTAGGAGAACCTTGTGAAAGAATCAAATGCATATTTACCACAATAAATCTTAAGTAAAATGCTATATGGGATTACGGTATACGATATAATTTCTAGTAATTTTCATACAAGTTCTTATTACATGTAAACTATCTTGTAGTTCAAAATCGACACAAGATATATCTCTTTATATTACAAGTTTATTGGAAAAAAATAATGATAGTTAAATTCTTATAATACTTCTTATTAGACCATATTCTTATTCGTAAAATATATTGTAAGTTTCATTGAAAACCGTGGCTCTCATACGATTTATATGCTAAATTAGTAGCCTCCAAGCAGAAACCGCGGTTTTCATAGGTTTAAGAATAATATCGGATAAACTAGGCAATTAGAGTACTTCGTGAAAGCCATGAATTCCACTTCTACTCGTTCGTAGTGCTTCACTATTCGTATCGTAATCTAGTGAGAAAATAATAGGCGCATAGCATTTAGCCTATGACAGAACCCTGGCATTTTACGAGCAATCAGTTAGCAATTGTATTTAAGCATATCAAATCCGTTGAGTTGATAAAGTCTAAAAAAGTCTGTACCAGTGTGTTTTGTGTGATAGAATGTTAATGGTGGTTCAGATTCCTAGTAAAATGTCAAAAAATTTTCTGTTTTTGTTAGTTCAAAGACCCAATTTACTAGTGGATGGAATAATAATTGCGCGAAACTACTTTAAAAAGTGGAGTAAAACACTGTAAATCACACCTTTTTATTTCATTCCCTTCTTTGGGATTTTTTGTTTAAAGTGTAGGTAATGTTTTTAAAGAAAGTTTTTTTAAAAACATTTTCAGAGATTTGTATTTTAGAAATCGTCCATTTGATGGTGGTGATATAGAATTCATGATTATCCTCCATAACCAATAAAAACTACTGACTGTTGTTATAGAAATGTAGGAATTCCTAATTTTGAAGTTGAATTACGTAAAAACAATGACTTTTCGTAAAAGTGAAAATTAATGGAAATTTTAACGTTGTTAGAATCATTCATTTTGTAGTCTAACGATAAAATTTAGTTGTCTATCTAGATGTAGGTTCTACATAGTATATATATACTGAGAAACGAGAGTTATAAACAGTTCTGGTTTATGTGTATGTAATGTTATCAATCAAACGCTAAATTTAACGATTTTAAACGACTGTCGTTTTCAAAGTCAACTATACGTTCAATCATAACGGAGGAGTGCGCGTTTCCGCACATATCAAACTTGTTTCTGGAAAATAGTCAACAGTGAGGTCATCAATCTATCATTTCAAGATGTCGAAAGGTGTGGAAGGTCGCTGGGCAATGACAAAAAGAGGGAAATCATCGAAATACGCCATCATACGATGTGGAACCTTGAATGGCTTGACACACCCCATAACCCACAGGACAAGTCATCGTAGGATTACATGGCGATAGTGAGTATTCGTTTATGACGTCACCAAAATTCGTACCTATCAAAAGGGTGCTGTCTAATAAGCTATTAAAAACAGGAACTTTGTATGGAATTGTGACAATTTAAGTGTCTCCAGAGTATATTGATGGACTTGAGAAGTTTCAAGTAGTTGCATTCATACCAAGCTGAAGGCTCGTCGTCAGAAACATGTAAATTTAATCAATATCATTGTAGCCGTTTGGTTAAAATGTCAGTATAATAAGTGAAAACCACACATTTCCACCAGACTGCGCTTTATTCCTTCGAATTATTCGGCATTCTTTCAAATATTTAAATACATCTAAAATTGTACGAATTCATCAAGACGTCAACCTCGTTCAAAGTGGTGTTGCGCCCAGGGAAGGGGAATGAGATTTTCAGGAGGAAAATAAATGGCATCGAACTCTGTCAAGGCACACAGATGCAATTTTGGGGGCCGCAGCAATCCATTTTATTAGACGCAGGAATTAGAACAAATCGCAATCGCTTCAGAGCTTGACTGTAAACGTCATATTTCCAGACGTTGCATCCTCACTCCCTGAATCGAATAAAACATGGCAAAGCCTCTCTCAACAGCAACTTCTTCAATGCAGCTTGCAGGCTGCAGTTTTATCCTGCCAATCGGCTGGCCCTCCCCCCCCCCCCCCTCCCACAATCAAGTCGAAAACTTCTGATATTTCTGAAGATTGGTGTTTTCTGGGCTTCTCTCAGGAAAAGACAAAAGTTCGAATTCTGTTCAGGTATCTTCGATTATTTGGGTCAGAAACGGCCAGAGCAGTAGGACCCAAACTTCAATACGTTGCCCCTCTCGATGTAGACTGCAAATATAAATTTCGTGGAGTAGCTGACCTCTTAGCATGCAGTTAAACCCTGACATTCACCAATTCAGCTGAGAATGGTTGAAATTTGACTTTGGAGAAACGTATTGGAAAATTTTGACCTCTGCCGCATCTTGGCTAGGGGGGCAGACTTTTTCTGGGAAAGAAATGATTCCGTCTGATAAAAGAAATATTTATTTTTTCCAATTGCCAGCAGTTATGGGAGACTATGTCTACTTGAGCCCTAAACTTGTCATATCCATCTCACCCACGACCTTCCTTGTCGATCTCATAACACCTTGACGATTCTTTGTTGATCTCCTCCTTGTCGATTCATCTCCATTCACACGGAATCACTATAGACGGAATACGTAGCAATTACACCGTGAATTAGATTTCATTTTCGGAAAAACCTATTTCTTAAAGTAATTTTTTTTTAAAGTAAAAATTCACTATAAAATTCCACGTTCTTTCATCACTTAACTTGAATCGAACCTCACCAGTTCATTGGCTGATCGTGCTCATGCAAACAATGAAATAAAACTTGTTCAATCGATGCACACCAATATTACTATAGCCTATGTTCATGTTCTCTAAAAGCATCTATTGAATAGATTGGAAAATTGTCTGAAAACGTGAACGCAATGGCCTCTTCTTCCCTAGCCAGTCGACAACTATGTACCTCATTAATTTGAAAGCTTGAGACTACGCAATGTAGTTTTTAGTTGAAGTTATTTATGATAATGTGAAAATATTTCAAATCTGAAAGGTTATTTTGGTATTGAATACGTCTCATCCGTCCGTATTTAATGTCTAACTCGAGATAACATTAGGATTTTGTATTAGGACAAAATGAGTTAACAAGAAATGGCTGATGATGACACTACGAACCAACCTATTCATTTTCTACGGAAAGAAAAACGCAGATATTTTAAATTCAACGGCAAAGGCTTTCAAGAGAGTTCCCTTTCACAGGTTCAATTCAACATTTAATTGGCCTCCGGCATGATTTCCTAGAACAGTTTGTTAGTCTGAAATATATTATACGTTTTGTAAATATGAAATCTCAGACGTAATGATGAACAAAGTGTACTTTGTTTCCTGGACAACTGAGTGGTGTTGCAATATTAACCTTTTGGAAAACACAACATCCCTAGTTCTGTGTTAGCTCAAACTGATATGGTGGGTGCGGATGATCTGGATCGAAAAAAAGATGAGAAAAGTGTGAGAGCTGCTGTGCGGGAACGTATCTACAACAGTCACTTTTGTTCACAGAGTCAGTGCTCTTTGTACATCTCCATAATCTGCAATGGACAGGAGGCTCACTGTTGTTTCATTAAAACCTCATGAATTCTCATGCCATTCCTGCTATGAGGTACGTATCAACAATGTCCTGGACACATACATGGAGTGACATGGGTGTGTTTCGGGGCAGGGATCGATTTTCAATTTGATAGTAGAAGCCCTGCTGTTGACTAGAGACCTTTTCCAATGCAACGGAATGCATCCCGTTTCAGGATCACAAGTTTCAGAAATTTTAGGGATTTAAATAAACTTCCCTGTAGCTTCAGTGTGTAGAAGGCTCTACTGTCAAATCAAACTTGATGGCAGATGATTAATAGGCCACACATCCTGATATAGATGACACGCGGAGCCTATTAGTTTCCCTCGTTTTTTGACACCCTCTGTCTACTGTTAGATAGTTTTATATACTTCACGTCACGAGTTTACAATCATGGACGAACAAATAGAAAGAGGCCGATGCTTAGTAATCAAGTTGTTATTATGCTTTCTTCACGGCATACGAAACACTTCCGGTGCAAGGGATGCATCTAAAATATCACCAACTTGAAAAATCACCAGCAATCGGAAGAGAGAAATTAAGTTCAAAATTTACCACTGTGAACTCTATATGTTCACGAACTGTTTTACTTAGGAACATCAGGTTCTAGCGTATATTATTTTAGAATTGCGCCAATCAATTAGTTGAGGAATATCGGCCATTTAGGTAAATGGCCTATGGAAGTAGACCCTGTTCCCAGGCTAAAAAACTTGTTCCACGTTACCCTTTAGCAAACATAGTGAAAGAAATGATTGTGTGCAACGATAAATGTCAACACTGTTAATCTAGAGCAAGATCTCTAAGAAGTAGTTGCCGCTAACAAACCCTGCCTTTCTTTCCATCTACAAATGAATCAAAGGATCAACTCGCTACTAGGAATTAGCTGCAATGCACCTAAATCACCATCAGAGTTTTTATAATGAAACACGTGGTGCAATTAGCAACTACAAGTAGGAAGCGGTGTCATGAAGCAAAATTCAGCAAGATTTATCTAAATAATTTTCAGCAATATTCAGCGCATTGGAGATCGAACCTTGGTAATATGTATTTCAAATGTTTGGCTTATTGATTTCAATTGAGGAGTTACGAATGATGTCTCGTACAAAATGGGCAAAGTGCAAACATAATTTTACTCCTATTAAATTTGTAATTTTTTGATGATTTAGTTTGAAATTTTTAGGACTTATAGATTTCTCCTTAAAAGTTTCAAATCGATTGGTACCGTTGTAGATTGTCTGGAAGAGGAGGTTTTCCATGCGTAGTGTGTCGAGAGTCCCTACTGGTTTCCATGAGTTTTAAAGAGCGAATCAATCTATCAAGATTGGGATTTTTTGTTCCAAATCACACATTCCAAAATTTGGTTAACTAGTCATTGAAAACAAAATTCAATTTTATATCACGAATGAAGTATTAATTGCAGTATATCCTTAAAGAACAACTTGTTAAAGGGACTCGATACGGTGTTTTTGTTCGTGTTTGAAGGTTTTGAGTAATCGACGGCGTCTCAATGAATAGCCTTGAAAGAAAATTTTCATCAAGAAATGAATTTTTGATTCAGCTAGAGATGGTTTTGATCCCATCCCTGTCTTAATTTATGTAATAAATAATTTTATCGGCTTCGATAATAAACATCAGATATTGGTGTAAAGTGAACCCTAATACGATAACAAGGTATTCCATCCCTAGATTGTGAACTTGCTACACGAAATGTATCGTTAACGTGACTGTGAATACGGAGCAGGTAAAAATTCAAACAAGTTGAAAAACATGAATCAGACCAAATTAGTTCCGCATCCTGAAATACGGAAACAATTCACCACGTTTAGTTATGCATTTAGTTAGTTAGGCAATTTACCGAACCCCCGAATTAACATTTCTTGAGGGAGGAGTTAAAATTAGAACGGATGAACAACGGTTTCTTTCGCGTCAAGTGATGGTTTAAAAATGATTGGTATGAATAGTCTCGAGTGAGATTTATTTATTTTTTGGATGCAACGTGCAGAAAAGTAAATTCCTCATCGAATAGGACATTGAATGACCTTTGGGTGCTAGTAAAGTTGTTTCCGATTAACATATTTCTCTAGCTCCAGTTTAATTTTTTTATGAAATAGCAATTTTGTTTGTCCTACTTTTTATTTTTATTTTTTTTCTCGAAATCGAAGTATGAAAAAAAGCTTCATGCGTGTATGAGAAGTATACAAAAAAATGCATGCTTTAACAACAAGCGCAATCTTAGCTATTTGTGTTGTATTAAAATAACAGAAAAGTACAATAGTTCAATTAAGCTATAAAAACGAGTAGAGCGATCACTAACAAAAACAATGTACTCCCTTTGCTGGATTGTCATCGTCAGATTTTCTGTCGATGTTTTAAAGTTCAGGTAGGTACGTTCTTCAGGAATATAATCATCAAAAATACATAAATAAATAAATAAAATAAAATAAAAATTGATAAAACAATGAAAACGGAAAAATTGTATTATCAAAATCATTATGAAATAAACGATACCTAATCGACTCCGTACAGGTCATTTGATTTTTAGTTAAGGCTTTTTTCACAAAGTTAACAATGGTAAACAAACCTGACCATTGATTGAAGCAAATCTATTTTGTTTAGCAAATAAATAAAAAACCGTTAATACTTGTTTTGAAGCTGTGTCGTTCATGCACTTGAATCTTGGTTGCAGCTGGACAATATTATTTGATCAACAGTTAGTGATTATTCTGATTGGCTGTTGGTTTAACCATATTTTGTTAGCGCATCCTTTAAAAACCGCGGACAGTACCTGCCTATCAATCTTCAATAGGCTGACAAAATTATATAGACATGTCTATGTATATCTCTGATCTGGTGAGATAGCCCACCTGTTGAAGTAACCGACTGCTTCTTTTTTCAAGATGATTGTAGAATTTTTAAGGTCATTCGAGATATCGGGAAAGTATCAATTCCTTTCTTCTTATGACTAAAACAGTAAAACTCTTAGCAGACCAGGAAATGGAAATAATAATATGAAAACTAGGTATTTGTAATCATTTTGGGTTTCCAAATTTTTTCTTCAAAGCTACTAGCGAACTTTTCGTTTTTCTTTGAAGCTAGTAGTGAATTTCACTTCGGAAACCATTAAAAATATTCAAATGAAGTACATTAAACGTTTTGCTGCGTTTCTGTTTATTTTGCTGATGTTTATTGTTGCTTCAAATGGAAAAGCTTATATTGAGTATCTAATTATTTTTTATTCTTATTTTACAGCTGTGTCAGGGAGGAGGAATTGAAAGCTCAGCATGAGAATAGGATTTTTCAAAATACAAAAAATTCTCAAAATTAATCTTTGATTACTTTAGATAGGTGAATAACCCCCTTAGGTACATTTAACTCATAAATGAATGGTGTTTAAATTAACTTCACAACATTTTATGCCCTAGTGAGCCAGCGAATACCTTTCAAAATCAAACTTAGACCTGTCCAAAGTTTCGAAGCAAATTCATTAAAAAGCTACCACGAAAAAGTAATTGAATAAATGAAAAAATAAAAAAAAACGTTTTTACAAAGTCAATGATATTTGAAAATAACGGGGACTTAAGCGCTACACAGAAGCAAAGGGAATACACAAGTTGGTTTAATAACAACTGTTAACATAGTCAATTCCACTTAGACTAAAATAGTATAGTTTTCTTTTATACATAAACAAACAACACATATATTTCATTGGGAAACTTCAGTTCAGAATCACATATGAAGAGATCCAATCATAATAAAGACGTGTTCCAATTTATTTGTTCCAAAACAACACATTCAATTGGCATGTCGATCCAAACACTTACAAATTTGAGTGTTACAAAGATTCGTTGTTGGAACATACAACTCTGGAAGGTAGAAGGTACTATAAAATAAAATTCGAGGAAGACAGAATGAATAGCACACAAAAACAAATAACGTTACGTTGTTTTAAAGTTCCAAAAATAATACAATAACAGGGTTAAAAAACAATTTAGGTTCCCTGTGTTCTCGATTCGAGGATAGAACACAATTCGTCGAAAATCGTCGATTTAAAAATATCGAAGGAAAAGTTGACGAAGCTCGTGGCTTATGCACATAATTCGACGTCATTTTTCATTGTATAAATGCATTAGTGGGGAATAAAGGTGATAAATGTGACAGATTTACAAGGATGTCCTATAATACTCGTACATCGTAATATAATTACGTAGTTTTTTTTTTCTTAAAAAAAATGAGTATTGGTACATAATATGATTGAACCTCTGTGATGAAAAACGATGAAAAACAAAATAATACCAGTATGTCAAACAAAACGGAAATGGGAATCAATGAAACGATGAAAATAGAACTGAGCATCATTCCAAAATGCTATGCAAATGTGCAAGACGGATTGCAGCCATGATTTTTGAACGAGAGCTCCATTCAACTGGTGCGGTGTGCTGTCTTCAGATAAAATAATAATGTTTATTTATTGTTATTTTTTATGTATTGATCAAGGTAATTGAATTTTTAGATGCCTCTAACCACCACACGTTCTTTGATAGAATTGATGGTTGATAATATTTTTTCGTAGATCAGTGTACTTATCTTACCTGCTTTAGTTTTGGTTTAGTTCATTCAATTTATATATTTTCTACCATTGTGGTCATTCTATGGTATAATGCTTTTTTATTATTCTGGACCTATCCAGATTTAACGAATAATTTTGGATTTCAGAATAGTGTCGTATGGATTACTTTTGTTATATGCAATGAAGGATGCCCTAGTTCAACATGACCCCTTTATTTTTATTTTTATTTTCGATATGTATATATACACGTTATAGTCAGTGTGTACAATACAGGACTTTTATATGATGACTAGGCATTCTGCAGAATGGGTTTCAGTCAATGTGTATCATTTCTTACTTTTTCGACCTTTTTTCATACATTTACTAAGCATTATGTATTATGCCTACGGCGCACAGTGGGCCAAATCACCAACTTAGGTGGACAAAAGTCGAGTCAAAAGTTTGGAATTTCTGAGTGCTTTACCTTTTTATTATTAGTTGGTGAGACTCCTAATACTAATATTTCAGTCATGTTTACACAAGTGCCTGATAACTTTATTCGATATCCATTCATAATGTTCAACGTGTGTGTAGCGCGAAGTTTCATTGCTTTTTTTCAACAATGGACATTGCTGAGACAGGTAAGACATTAAATTTCTACATTCGTTATTGAATATACATTGCATTCTACCTGTAGATTTAACTTAGCAATTTGTAAATTTATGCCTCTATTCAATATTGAAAAACTATGTTAACCCCAAGTTGCCCCAAGGATTTGTTTGCAGGATTTATTTCATCAATCCTTCTAGTTTTTAAATGTTGCAAAGATTTTTTGCGTTTTGGATGGTACATTATTTTTGTTCAGTCAAATTTTGGCAAATAAATTTGATTTTAGACCACTCTGTGCTCGCCAATCGTGTCAGAAAATTAATTAGATTTTTAAAATTATATTTTCCATATCTGCGAACCGAAATGTTGAATATGGACAAGTTTCAGAATTTTTGCCACCTAAATCGGTCATATTTTCCACTGTGCGGCGTCTGGGGAAAAGTTTGTCATTCCTTAGATCGTATTGTTGATAGGTCGATTGATAAAAGGTGAACCTCCCAAACAAACATTTCCCAATTGATTTTTTAATATCTACTCTTTAGCCAATGTTCTTGATGACGTGTTGTGCTAATCATCCACATTACAATAAAAACTGCTGTTAATTTCAGATTACCAAGTGAATATTTTTCCAAAGCTTATCGGAAAAATGGAGATTTTTTTTGACGTAAGAAAAATTGACTTGAACTGACAAGACATTTTACACATTGCTTTAGAGGCTGAAGCCGTTGCATAGAATGTCTAGACAAAATCGCTGAAATTACATACATTAGTCATTCTGTGGAATGGTTAGCCGTTACGTATAACGAAGAATTTCGCACATTGATTATAACACGTATAAACAAAACTTCAAGTGATAATTAACTTTTTTTTGAGCACTATTCAATGATGTAATCAGATTTTGACCACCATGCGGTACAATGGTGGTATTGTACAATGCGGTTCAATCTCGATATTTTCAAATGACAACACAAATCATACATCACAAAATCGAATTTTCAGGAAGTTCCATGATGCATTATAAAAAAAGGCGTCATTACGCGAAAAATGTGATATATTCAGTTTTTTGAAATATTCAGTTGCCTCATATAATTCGTAATGACGATTCAACCATCACATCTTTCCACTGAAAGCCTAAAAAAAAAAAACTCGTTATTTTACATTCGGCGCTTAGTTCCGCGCTTGTTTCGCTCACCCTAAAATTCGAGTGATTGGCCGATTCTCCACGAAATTGTTTGTACATTCCGAATTTGAAAAAAAAAAAATAAAATAAATAATAGGAAGTAGATAATAAAAAGGTTTTTAAACGAGGGATAGCTGAAAAGTCAATATGACACGCGACATTAGAATCTGATTTAATCTTTTCACCACTCATAACTTATAAAATTGAAACCTTTTTTTTTTTTTTTTTTTTCCATGAATAAATAAAAGAATACCTTAGGATTTGTTGAACGGGGACACTCTGTACATAAGGTGAAAGTGAATCTCTATAGATTGGAGCAATGGTGTCAACCACGATTTATCAGTTATTTTGCCTGAATCATTCAATTTAAAAAAAAATACGTCATTTATGTACATTCGGAAAGTGTAAAAGTGTGTACAGGTGTTTCTGTAACAGGTACACGCTTGATTAAATTACTTATTCCTAATTATGTAATTAAAGAAACATAATTGTAAACTTTATCTCACTTCTTTTGTTGGCCTCCCTAATCAATTCGTGCTCTTGTTAATAGCTCATAAACCTTCTATAAGATTCTACAAAAAATAATAAATTTAATGGGGTTTTTAAAACCTTGTCCACGATGTTTAGAGATTTTATTTGTATATTTGAATTTTTTTTTTTTTGGAGCCATCGCATTGGCTTCATTTTAAAGAAATACGCTGAAACGGGTGGAAAAAAGGACTTTATGTCCTCAAAACCTCAAAAATTGAGAGAAAGAAACGATTATTTTGTGTTCTATTACGTGTACCTCCATAACATTTTTACAGATTGGTAAATGGTAGGTTATACCTTTTGATGAATGAGTCTGTGAGATAACTGACCCTTAAGTTTATGCATGTTTGGGAAAAATAGGGGGTCTTAAATTTGTTGTTCCTCCAAAGCTGACCGAACGTGGGAATGAAAGCGGTTAAGCGTTGAAGGTGTGAATTCTTTACCTACAATGGTAACTAAAGAAGCGGTACAACAGATTCGTCTACAGACACATATCGAACAATTCTATTCTACCATCACTCATAAATAGAATAAATGTCGTCGGATGAGAAATAGATACAAATTCAATGGAGAAATCTCAGTATCAAGCGGCGGTTGAACGACCAACTACCTCAGGGTAGGCGGCTTGCAACATTGATTATTTGATAAATATTTGACTTATTTACCTATCGGAATTTGACTTGGGTAATTAATTAGGCACTTTTGACTCGCTTTCGGTAATGTACTGATCACCAAACGTGTTTGATGAAGTCTGAGTTCGTGAGTTTAGGAAAGTTTCCCGAGTTAAGTTCCACAGTTCTAGAACATCATTCTCTTCATCTTAAACATTCATTTCATTTCACCAACTATTCTTATTGATAAATAATTTTTTTTAAAAGTAATTGAGTAGTATTGGACGATTAGTATAAGTGAACAGTTTCTGCAGGATAGTGACCAATGATTTTTAAGAAGAGTAATTTAATCTGGAAATTCCGTTGAATTTACATCTTTCTTCTCGTAGCTTTGTTATTATCGTATTGAGCAAAATGAAATTGAGATTTGGACTTCCAAATCAACTTTGTTATTTTATTTAGTTAGAGCATTGCTTTGAGAGGAATCTTTTGACGTCAGATGTGAGAAGCGTTATAGCAATAAACTCGATTTGATTACTTACGCGCTCAGTAATGAGCCAGGAGACTTGTTTGAGAACAATGTTCTACATGGGTTCTATACTATACTACCTCATCCCTATTAAGTTTGGTAAAAATTAAATGCCCGTCTTGTTCTGGGCACAGATACTCGTTCGTGGATCGTTTTCTTTGTGCAGGTTGATCTGCTACTTCGTTACGAACTTTTTAGCTCAGCTCAAAGGAACGGCTTCTCTTCCATAACTATGCCACATAAACAATTTCGTATGACATAGTTGACTTTGAAGTGGGCACCGCCAATCGGGGAAGAACAATATAAAAACCTTATATCAATTTCAACGCGTTAAATCCATTAGTCACTTGATTCCTACAGATTTCATCCGATATTGATGAAATCTTCCGGGAAATGGGTGTGTTATACAATTGTTTTTTTCCTTTTTTTTCTCAAAATGAATTCACACACACTACATCTGAATTTTAGCCTCATCGTTTAAAATAACAAATTAGGCTCCATGAATACAAGGAAAACGCGATCACAAAGACAACAAGTTGATAGTCCCGTCGCATTAAAAGTTATAGCCTAAATTGTACAAAACGATCCACAAGCAAATATCTTCACCCCGCGACTGAAATCCCCAATCGAGAAGGCCGAACAATTTGCTCATTTAGTTTTCGTCCCTATTCATTGAAAAGTGCGTTTCATACATTGTGCGTTCAGATAACTCACTGACCATTTGATTACACAAAACTAGTTGATTCCTTCAACGCTTCCCAACTCCGAGCCCTACATATTCTCGCCCTTGAAAACTGCAATATTGCACTCATCTAGGGAATACCACCAAATATTGTTATATGTGTTTATTACACGTAATAGCCGTTGTCTCACTACCAAGTCTCCAGTACCTACTTAGATTAAGTAGTTCAGAATCTGTCAAACCCTTTTCAGTAAACTACATCTTGTATCATCAAAAATAAAATATATACATGCTTCTTTATAATAAAATATATTTCAGGATACAACTCAAGAAGAGCTGCCTGTCTACTCACTAACATAAATTTACTTGGTGGTTTCATTGCTGTTTCATGTATTTAAATACCATCAGCACATAGCTAATCATGAAATGAGCAAACAAACCTATTTAAAAGCTAATAATATGAGTAATCGAAGCATTAATATCAACACTTTGAAGCGTAAACATCCAGATTTAAACTTAACTGTTAGAACTAACTGTAAACGTCTTGTAAAAAAATGAGGAATGTGTTATTAAAGGAGCTATTTGGCGTCGCTAATATTCAATTACTTACTTGTTGTCTTGGGGTATTAGGGTGTAGAGTGTTCGCCTGTCAAAGTGTTTACGAAAAAAGTATAAAAAGTGCGGAAAAAACCCAAGAAATTTTTAAGTTGAAAATTTTCTTTAAAAAACATGTAAATTGGATTAAAAAAAAGTAATTCATTAACGTACGTAGTACTTTTTATATTAAAAAAATGACTCGTTTACGTACGTTTCTACGGTAATGACATTAATTTAATATTAGCAAAAGGAAGAAATATTGGTTTTGTTGCGAGTTTTTATGTGGTTCAGACGAAACGTCAAAGGAATAGAATGAACATAGTAAATGACAGGTGTGATGATATTGGTATGATTTCGGTGGAGTTGAAATTGTTTAAAATGGAGTTGTATCGGGACCGGTGCTTTATTGTTACCGTTAACTGAAGTGTTCATTTGTCGGTAATGCAGATGGAAAGTGTAGTGAGTTGTATGGGAAATAAAGGCGTCGTGTTGCGATGTATTTGACTCATGATCTCTGTATTCTCTCGCGTTTCCGCAAGAAACGATGATCTTCATGAAATCATTCATGAATGATGTACCGTGAAATGATTTTGACCAATTCCAACCTTGGTTTGGTTTTTAAATAGTTTTCGTGAGCGGTTCCATGGGAAATAATTGAATCGCATTGTTGGGAGAAAAAAATTGTCAATACCGATGAAATGATATTTAATCTGTGTATCCGATTCTAATCTCATTCATATTCATGACTGTAGTCATGATCGCAATTACAAAATCCCTCATGAACTTTGTAGCTTGTGCAGATGGTTAAACATACTTAATTACTTTAATTTTTTTTTAAACTTGTATTTATTCTTAAATTAGTTCTATTCGTCTGGATTAGAGTAAGTAAACCTGTGCGTTTTAAAACGCTTCCTGACTTCAAAGAACGTTTGCTGATTGGCACAGTAAAAGTAAATCCCTCGGATCTGGTGACATTTTAGTGAGCGTTTATTTCCCAAGGAACTGACGACCTAAAGCCGTCTCATGGCGTGTTACGTAACGCCAACCAGTGTGGAAGTGGTCAATTTTTGGCGTAAGTACAACGTCATTCTTAACTATTAGGGTTTAAACTTGGAAACTTAATTAAGAGAATGATTAAGTTTTGGCAGGAACTCACGTACCGTTTGCTGCATTTGCTGCCTCCTTTCGGGGTGAACGGGTTTGGAAGGCAGCGTTGCGGCGTACGACCCGCAGATAATGGAAGGGTCCCTCTGTAGGAAAAGCAATGGAAACGAAAATTTTGGTGGCTCAAGCGGAAGTGACAGTGGTAGTAAAGCAAGCGTGTTAGTACTGTGTATGTACTTAGATTGTGTGATTATGAAAAAGATGGGCAAAAACAAGTAGCTGTAGGTATGCGATGTGCATGGGAGCTGGTGGTTCCTCCGTGTCTAAACCCGTAAAGAAACACTCCGTCATCCCAAACTTTTCCTTTATATTTTGGCCTAATACTAAAGCAGACTAATTTTTTATCACTACAGCTAACTTAAAGAAGTAAATTGATGTACGACCCAGCCAAAGTAGCTGGTGTTTAGCCTTTTTCAACATTACAATTTAAAATTTACGCATCTTATTATCTATTATCAAGTTTTAAAGAGAGGTTGAACAATTTTTTTTTCACCATGGATTTATTGATAAAAATGAGCATATATATTGATCACTGCAGAAGAGTTCTTTCGCAACGGATTGTTATTATTTCTACGTTTTCTAAAATATCTATCCTTTCTCTAGCAGAGTTCATGTTCTCGTAGTTGTAATCTTGGGAGTAAATATTTTTCATGTTAGTGTTTTTACAAATGAATAGCAACCTATTCAAGAATATTCAAGAAATGTGTACCAACTACGCTAATGGTTCCTACAAATTCACTAAAGGTTACTATATTATTATCAAGTTAAATTAAATTTCTGTCCTTCTTTGTGCAAGAACTGCAACAAAGTACTTAACGATTGAATTCCAATAGAAATATTGCGGATTGTGTTGATGCGACTTGTATTGCTGATCCCAGTGTTCAGGTTGAGCTGTTGAACTAGTGCTAGAGTCAAGTGCTGCAGCAGCATCAGTGACAGTTTGTTTGTGTATGAAAGAAACATAATCTGCACTTATTTGTTATCTCTACTAATACTATTGAGTATTGGTTGTGTAGTGATGATCAATTGTAGGCGGCCAACACTGCATTGTCGGGTTGTTTTAGTTTCTTGTGACATTGGTTAACTATCACTAATGGTGGCTTCACGGACAATATTCTACAAACTCTATTAAGATGCTGATAGATGAAAACAAATTGTGAATATTATCATATCGAGTAATTACAGCTTGAACGTTTGTCTTTGTGAATGCTTGGTTTTCAGTGTTACTGTAAAGGTTTTGATGTAGTAAGTACCTACATAAGAGTAAAGCACACTCAACAGTTCATTGCTCTGATCTAAATACATACCCATTCGCGTCACTGATTTGCCCACTGAGTTTTAAATTCACAACAACCCAATGAACTAAACAAGTTATGCTTATGCGTAGAGACCTTCGTATAGGCTCAAATTCTGGGCAAACTCTCCCTTCATTTGAGCCTGGACCACATCCGAACGCTGATTCCAAGTCAGTACGAATATGACAGTCTGCGTATGCACTGGTGAACGAATAATTCAATCAGCCAAAACTTCACAAACTATTTCATTGTTGGACTACTATCCCTCACAAAGTGAAATAAGCAACCTCGTTTGTTACAGATATGAGTTCGAATCAGGTAATCTTGTGATAAGAGAACCTCCCTGGCAAATCACACAAAAGTTTCTTTTGACATTTCGGGATGTTGTGAAAAAAAGGAGTGAACACCGTATTTGACACATCATTTTTCAGATGCAGATTGGTTTTGATTTAATAGATGTATACTGTTTATGAACACCAGCTTTAGTTTTCAGAATTCACTTTGATTTAAGAAATTAGTCCATCGGGCAGTACTACCAGATCCAAATGATGAAGCTACTAAGAAAACTGTGAAATTTTACTGGTAGAGGACATTCAGTTGATCTTTTCAACTTTATCTAGGTGATGTTTTGGTCTGTTTTGTAGACACACTAATTAAAGACGCAGAACGACAGGAATTCGTGAGCCCAAACTTCATGTGTTTAAGTGGTAATTTGAAACAATAGCGAAAAATTCAAAATTATATAGTTTCAGGAGTAGTGTTTCAAGTAATCTAACAATTTATAACAGCTTTATCGCAAATAAGAAATGAGAACATGCTGTGTTCAGCCTCCTAGTTCAGCCTACTGGTACTTGGCCAGTAACAACATGATGAATTTACGTTTCAATTTCTTTAAAAAGACCAGGCTCCTCTGTAAATTACTTGAGAAAATGACATAAATCTTTCTGTTTTTTGTTGTGACCCTGAATGGTGGGTAGAACATGCGCTTCACTGCTGAATAAATAAAACTTTAGGAATTGGGCATTTTCATCGAATATGGAGAACTCCGGAGGAGAACATGATACTCCCAATATTGAAACGGAACTTCTAAAGTTTGGTCACGATATTTCTTGGACATTTTGCAAAATGTGAAAATGAGATGCGATCTGACAGTCAGATGCGATTTGTGTTTACCGTCTGTTTGGGAGCGTGGTCGGGGTCTCCGGGCCCCGCATGACTCTCCAGACTTTTCTGCTTCTGCTCCGCCAGTTTCTGGATCGCGAGGAATCTGTTCTTCCTCATTTGTATCCTTTTGGCCATGTAACCCACCGTCGCGTATTCTGAAACACAAGTGAAGTGTTCAAAATAAGTATACATTAGTCTACACATAGATACAAGTTTTTGTTTATCAATTTTATTGGTGAACACCACGTAAAGGACATCAATCCTCCATTAACACAAAGCAAAGTTCTCTTGACAAAATTTTGGGGGAAAACTTTCCAATATCTCCCTCCATCAATATCTCTTTTCGCAGAAATATGATATCTTAATGATAGAATATGAATGTTTTTCGAATAATTCTGCTGACCAGGATCGATTCACACGTTGTAGTTCTATTCTTCGTCTCGTAGATGGAATAGGTGTCAAATTTCTACACCATCAGGCTATTTGTCAGAAATTGATCTCGCAGCACTGAGCTGTGGGCTGTGGACTTTGTAAGCTGTGCGTCTGTTCTATTTATTATTGAGAATATCCGTTTCTAACGATACGTCATTGGTCGATTCGTACAATTGCTGATCTTACAACTCACTCAGCTAAGTCATAGAGGGGATCGTCGTCGAATTTCAGCATCGTCAGGCGATTAGTGCAGAAATGTATCTCAACAGCACTTGATTGTGGACTGTAGCTTTTGCAAGCTGCAATTCTGTTCTACTTATCCTTGAGAATTCCTTGAGCCTCCTTTTAAAATTTCAGCAGCATAATTAACTATTCTCATACCCCATTCATCAGCAAATCTTGATCATCAACAAATTAAAAATGAATATAACCCATGTAACATCTGTTGGCGGCAAAAACATTGCTGCAAACTATCAGACTAAATGATAATATCATATTATCTGATGATAGTGATTATAGATATTATCTCTTCAAGAAATGAAGTGGAAACTAAGCTAAGAAAAACTGAGTTGGCAAGTAGGGAAAAAGTAAACTATACCACAGTAAAAGGTAAGAGATGTTTTCTCGTGGAGTTAAGGTTTTTTGTTTATTGTTTCGTACAAATACCGTTTGGCGTTAAGTGGATTGTAACTATTCACGCTGGTTGAATATTTTACTTAATATTATAATTTGAAATAGTTCGGAGACCTAGCAAACGAGACGTCGCTATAATATTCCAATGATACACAGTCCTATTTTGGGGACTATTTGGCCCTTTTAGAAGGCCTTTTGGAGTAGCCATTCTCAGGAATCAGAAGTACATTCCCACGACTCCTCGTATACTTAATAACGGCATAATCTTTTGATTGTCCTTGTCGAACGGTGTTTCTTGGTACCAAGTACGATTCTATGTACTTAGTTAGTGCTAATCAGTACTGCTGGTCGGGAAGGCGGTCGCTACACTTGGAGGGTGAACGAGGTACAGAGAACGATGGACTCAGAGGGTGGAGTCTGAGGTCCCAATCAATAACACGAAGAAGAACCTCCGCTACCCCGACTCGCTCATTAGCGACGAGGCTCATGATTGGACGCGGGGTGCGTATGGAATGGTGGGCGCCTCAAAACTGGTTATATACCTAGCTTTTCCAAGTCAAATTCAGAATTTTCCCAACCAAATTCAAGATTTTCCTATCAAATTTCAGAATTTTTCAACCAGATTTCAGAAATTTCCAAACCAAATTCAGAATCTTCCGTTACAATATTTGTATGAGATGATATTGATGGAGTTCTCACCGAAATATGGGATTGTTCATTGCAGCAGAAACTTAAAAAAGTTCCAGTCAAGCAGCATGACTGTATAAGCGAATTTTCTTAAATTCTCCTATCACGAGTACATTTATGTTAAATTGTTTTGAAGTTTGAACACTGGGGACAAAGGGAGGTTAACTATATGTTTTCAAGCATGAATATTAAATGTATTTGAACCGTTTGCAAATATATTTGAACCATTCAAAAATGTAGGTGAACCTTTCGGAATGATAAAGGGCTAGTAGGGTTTACGAATCGTGAAGACACCAATTAGTCAGTACCTACAAATCGGAAAAGAAATTATATTTATTGTGTAAAAAGTGGATTCCATCTCCACATGCGTGGATCCCAAACACGTTCACGGACAGGTTGAAGGGCTGTTGTGGCTATGCACGCTGTCCTTGGACGAAACACTTCCTTCATTGCCGGAGTTAACTACCAGGGATTGTTCAATTTCAAAAAATTACTTCTGGCGCTACGCATGCCGAACTATGTGATTAGTTTATAAGAGAAGTAGAATTGAAACTTCAAGAGGACTCCTGCGGTGTGCTATTGATCGTAGACAATGCACAAATTCATCGATAAGCCACGGTTATATCATTTATGAATTCTCGTCAAATGACCCTCAGCGTTTATAGTTTTTGCCAGCCTATTCCCCATGTTAAACGCTGTTGGGCAAGTTTTCTTTCTCTAAAATCCAAACAGTAGAATGACAGATTATAAGCAGTCAAGGGGAACATCTTACGGATGTAATTTGGAGAAGTGTGTCTTCAAATACACCCCAAGAATGAGAGAATTACTCGATGAACATGTTCTTCATTACTGCTCGATAAGGCAACTGATCGACAGCTGCACTAATCTTGTGTTCGCGGTCGAAATTAATTGTTAAATGCTATATGAAGAAAAGCACTTGTTTTTTTTTCTCTCTTCAAATCTCTCCTCAAAGGCGGAGGGGGTACACCATTAAATAAAATCGGAAAAAAATTAATATAAATAAAAAAGTGGTGAGGAGGCCCATGCTTACCCGATGGAGGTTTTCCCTTGGGATTTGGGAAATTAAGGAAGACTGAGGAGGGAGAGAGGGAAGGAAGGAAGTGTCCTAAATACAATGACCACCAGTTTAAGTAAGAGCCCCAGATGAAAAGGGTGGTGATACCACGAAGTATTCGAAATATGATACAGCCTCTCTCCCCACATCCCTGCCTCTAGATGCCAATGCACCTGATGTCTGCTCGGAAACCGCACCGTGACGGAGAATGCGGCGATCGTGAGTTTGTGGATACCGCATGATACAGGTTCTCATTTTTACCCCAACAGGCACGGCAGAGGGTATCTACTGCCCCACGACCACCTCTGGAACACCTCATCGCGGTGGCTAGTGTAGCCACCAGGATGGCATGAAAATGTCGGTAGTAGCGGCCCTCTGATGCCCACTCCACCCATTGGGAGGAATTGGCGATTCAAAGAACTGTCGGAATTCTTTGCTACCAACAGAATCGTGTAGCACAGATGAGCTGTGTTTTCGAGCGATTAGAGTTACTGTGTCGCACCACAACATCTACTGCCTGACAATATCAAAGTCAGCAGCCGTGCTGGCGACCCCCCAGCTAGAACCCCTAAGGGCTACAGGCGCTGGCGGCCTAAAGAAGGGATACTGGCTGAGAGAGAAACAATGCCAAGCCCACAAGCCTTGACTGGTGCATGGATATGGGACACCAGGTGGCCAGCTTAGCCAAGAGTGCATTACAGGGCAAACTTCATGGTCTAACTCAAGCAGCGTCCGCCCTGAATGGTTGTATGTAGTTATTACTATTTTTCCCTTGTTTGGCTTGTCCCACACTCCCCCGGATCAATTCTAATAGGCGGCCCAGTTCTGACGAACCCTTGCTTCAGATGGACATCCTAAACCAAACATGTGTGTAGTAGAGCATTCGCTCGTTGATTACAGGGAGGGGAATTTGGTGTACTCTACATTTCCCGGATGTTTATCGAAAGCGATCATGTGATTTTGAGCTGTTAGTCGATTCTCCAACGACTGTCTTCTGTATAACTTTGTCCCGAGTTTTACCATAATCCGGCCGCTTCGGATTGGATCTGTTCTAGTTGGTGGCTGTTGATCCAGCTTAAACTCGCGAACAACCCCCCTCCCCTTCCTCCACCCCCCTTGGTTACCGGTAAACTTGATTTGATCATTCGGGCGTCGGTAGACGGTATCTGGGAAAGGCGTGGTACCTCCAGAGCATAACCGCCCCCTTCATTTTCATCCCCCTCCCGCCTTTTCTCCATTTATATGAAAAATTAATTGAGTTTATATAGGGTAACTGCTGAAGTAAGCCTTTCAGAGGCAAGACGGCAATAACGTTTTGTGTAAGACCGTGATAAAGTAAGGTTTAATGTTTAATAGGACCCGCTCCTCTTCGCCATCACCTTCTAATAATGTAACCCCCTCCTGTTCTACCCTCGTAGACCGTTCTGGTCGCTACCCTCCGACCCCATCTCTTCCCATCGTACCGTTTAAAACCGTCCGCGAAACATCAAAAACTCTAATGAGTCCCGACGTTGCCCCGCGCCTTTAATAAAATTTTCCTTTTTACCTGCCGACGGCTAAAATTGAGTCCTCGGAATAGACCAGAAACTTGGGCAAAGGAGAAAAGTGAGCCTCTGGATTCATCTTCATAACGAAAGTCGTGACGTTATTTTTGATGTTGCCAAAACGATGAGATATTAGATAATGTTCTACCATTTATGAAACACCGAAAAAATTAAATTGTATCCTTCCTAAAATCTCGTGAAATGAACTCGGAACTGATTATTCCTACAAGGATCATTGAATATATGTTCATTGATATATTGAATATATCAAAACATATTACTATCGCGGTCCCCATCAAGCAAAATCTATGCCACACTTACTTGTCTAATCTCTAAATAGATTATTAGATTCATATCTGTATCATGGATGTATCTTCATATTGTATGGATATAAGACATAAGACAAATGGCCTCTCTCCTCCCCTTCCTCGTGAAGCAATACTTCGTCTATAGTGAGATGCCTACTAAAATTTATCTATGTAGATAAATATTATATATCTAAATAATAAATAAATATTATATATGTAGATAAATTAATATAATATTTATATAGTATTTATATAATATTTATATAATATTATAAATATTATGTATAATATTATTATATACAATATTATTATATTATAATAATATATATAATATTATACAGGGTGTCTACACTTGTAATAGGCGGAAATCCAGGGGTCGATTCTACAATTAATTTGCAACATTTTTTGTCCCCAAACTTTATTTTTTTACACAGCTAAAAATCCTACTTTTTTTATTTCTAAGATTTTTTTCGTGTTTTCGACCTATCCTCACTAAAACGGCTATAACTCCCTTGTTCTAAGAGCAATCTCAAATCTGATGATACCGTTGGAAAGAGCGTAAAATTTACTAATCGTTTAATGGAAAACGCAATTTTTGTATGTATTTTTAATTGGTAAAAAAATAGGCCAAAGTCTAAATTTTAAAATTATTTCGGAAATTACCATTTTTCGAGCTAATTGTTTGCCTGTAATTAATAGAGGTATCGTCGGGCACTCTTCAGGAAAAACTTCCTCAAACTGTCAGCTTTTTAACGGTATAATTAAAAAACAAATTTTACAGGGAAGTTTTGGGAGAAAAACTGCGTTTAATGCAAAAGAACGTGCTTTTTTGATTTCTTGATGGTTTCACTTTTTTCACTGAAAGTTCACCAACTTTGTCCTTTAGCTTCTTTTAAAATGATAAGAATTATGAATAAATATTTCAAATGGAGTGGATGTTTTTCTAAATAATGATATTTACACATATGTGGTATTTAACTGCCAAAATTGTACCTACCTACAAACCCAAAACGGAATGAAAAGCAAAACCTACCTACCTAAAAGACAGAAAGTAAAAAAGTTATCATCACCATAAAAAAAAAAATAAGGCGATTTTTCGAGTCCTACCATAACTAGTTGTTGGGGGGGGGGGGGGGGTGAGGCCGCGGTTGATCGGGTACGGCCCTGGTAAAGCACGAACGAATCGGGAATCGGCAACCGTAGTGAGAAGGTGTAGGCAGTCACATCGGAACAGGATCGTTAAGGAAGGATCGAGAAGATGAAGGACTCGGATCGGTAACGCACGTACTCGTAAATGCTCTTTGGACATCTCTCTCCGGCTACAACCCAGTCAGACCAGTATCGCTAACTTGAGCGGCCTGGAACAGTCCTGCCCGAGTGGCATTTTTGGGCAGGGTTCAATTCCACCGGATTAGCACAGTTCGTAAATAATGAGGTGTTTATTCCACCGATGACCGCTGGGCACTTACAATAAATGTAAGTTCTACCGTCAGTATGTTTTGGCAACGGGTGAAGTCAAATGGAGGTGTATCAAACGCATGTGAATCATTGCAGCATGATCATATAAGCATGATCATGCAGCATGATCATATAAGCGAATTTTCTTAAATGATCGTAGGTATTACGATTAAATTTATGTTAAATTGTTATGAAGTTTGAGCACTTTAGGAACAAAGGTAATGTTAATTATAAATCTATAGCAAATTAATCTTTTCTTAGTAATATTCCAATGTAAAAATAAACTTGTGGATTTTCTCAAAATCTATAAAGTGTTCTTATCAATTTCAAGCCGTTATTGAAATTCTAGTACATTTTTCAGAAAAATTTTGTGCGTACATTTTTAATTGTCCAAGTTTATGTTTAATCAACTTTCTTTTAGTAATATTCAGCTATACAAATATAAATTTCTTGATTTTTAGCCGTTTTTAGTGAAGTTTCATGTAATTGTTTTAAATTGGACCAATTTAACGTGCTACAAAAATGCTGCCCAAAGAACTCATCCTTTTGGTTTATTATTCAATAACAAACCATTGTAATCGCTCCGGGAAAAAAAAATTCTAACCCACCCTGAAAATTTCATGGTTTACGTTTCAAAGGGTGTAGAATCCGAATCTGCAATAAAAATTTTTCCGTCCGCACGCCGTACGCAAGATTTCTCCCAAACGGCTGGAGCAAAAAATCTGAAATTTTCAGGAAAAATCCATCCTGGTCCGACGACTCCCCAATTCTTGAGCCAGCTCTCTCACTCAATTTAAAATGCCCTTTAAGTTTTGTAAAATCCCTAAAAACCTCAAAGCAAGTCGAAGCGGCCCAAATTTATACCTATTTGAAGAACATACCGTGAGGAATCGAATGAGCCCCTCCCCAGGTCCGTAGGTCAAACCATTCCCGATGTATGGCTAGATGTATGGCGACAACATTTGAGTTTTTTGGTTTATTGCTGTTTGTTTGTAACCTAGTGATGCCGATAGCGTCGAGTTGTAGTGAATGTGGATACTGGGGTGATAGCCGATGTGGATACTTGTAGTTTATAGCCGATAAACGGGTTGAAGCATTCTGATATTCATGAAACGCTGATAATATATAGGTAAATATTATTCAATATTATTTCTGGGGTAAATGAGTATTCTTTCACTGGGGTTTATTATTCAATTGGCTTGCGTTCATGATTTGAATTTCTACTGAGCTTTGGAGTGTGCGTGTTTCACAGGATAGAGCGATTATTGAATTTCAAGAGATATGCACGGAGCACTTAGATCTGTTCTCAACGAAAATACGTATTTGGATTGATCAGTTGATCAAGTCCATGTCGCGAATATACTGAGTAATAGTTTGTCACTACCTTTATTTTCTGTTTGAACCTATGTAATACTGTATTCAACTAGTTCGGCTTTCAGTTGAGTTTTATCAATAATAATATCAACTAAGAACACAGAAATCTTGACCATGTTAGAAATATTGTAACCTTATCTATTATTTTATAGTAATGGTTGAAGTTTTAATGAGGAAAGAGTGCGCTGTCTTCACAAAAAACTGATGGCATAGACGATAAAAACGTTGCAAATTCTTTCACTGGGGTTTATTATTCAACTGGCCTGCGTTTATGATTTGAATTTCTACTAAGCTTTGGAGTGTCCCTATTTCACAGGATACGGCGATTATTGAATTTCAGGAGATATGCATAGAGCACGTAAATCTGTTCTCAACCAAAATATCTATTTGGATTGATCAGTTGATCATATTAAATATGATCAAATTTTGTGTGCCTCCTGAAATTCAATAATCTCTCTATCCTGTGAAACACGCACACTCCAAAGCTTAGTAGAAATTCAAATCATGAACGCAGGCCAGTTGAATAATAAACCCCAGTGAAAGAATTTGCAACGTTTTTATCGTGTTTTCGATCTTCACTCAACAAAACGGCTGTAACTCACATACAGTATTATGTAATGTAAGAGTTGAGGATACCGTTGGAGAGTGCGTTAAATTTCCTATCTATCGCCAAACCGATTTTGTTTGCTCTTGTCAAATTGGCGAAAAATTACTTTACAAAGTAAATTTCAAGAATATTTGAAAAAAAGGTTTTTCGGACCATCAGTACTCTACTCTAATCTGCATTTGAGGGGGTTCCTGTAGCTTTAAAAATGCGTCAAAAGTCAGCCTTCGAATGGTATTAAAAACCTTTTTTTTAATATTTTATCTGTTCTAGAAAACCTTGTTTGAATGCGAAAAACAGCGAAGCAAGTCGAGGTTCTTACGCTTGGCAATGGGTTTCAAATAAGTACCTGTGTATTTTTACTAACAAAATTTATCTGTTTTATCTTCTGAAGGGGCAGTTTTAAATTTGTGCAAACATTTTCTAATACGTAATTACAGTAAATTCAATCAACAGCACTTCGAAGCTCTAGTCGATTTCGTTTAATTTGATCTCCGCAATCCTTTATTCTTTTGACGGGATGATCTCTCGTATCAATCCTGATGATACTAAACTCGAGCAGCAATGGGATGGACGAACATCAACTTTAAAAACAGGTCAGAAACTGAAACCCCCTGTTCGTCATGATGGACGTCAAAAGAAAAATAACTTTCCACTCAACATGAAGAAAAATACGGTGAAATACTGCGCTCCTTATCTGATACACCCTGTATGACAGTGCTAATACTAGTGAACTCTCTCCACGGTGTAAGTACACCGTACAAGTTTGACAGCCGCCGTGATGTATAGGCGCATAGAAACGTGCCTATAGGTAGCTTATTGTTATACCTAACCAAATAATTATCAAAGAATTTAGTTAATTTTCTGTTGACAGTATATATGAGGAGCTTATTTTCAAACAGGCACATATCCATTCAGACAAAATGTTCAGGAAGTGAAAAAAAAAAAAAAAAAAAAAAAACGATTTGCAGATTAGTGGAGATGTTTTTCTGCAGTTTCTCATCGGAGTTATGTGTGAGAAGGCACAGATGAAGATGCCTCAGAATATGAATCAATTTTCTCCAAAACACGAGGCTGTATATCCATTTTCATTTTGGAAATGTGCCCTTTTGATCAAAACTCATGGATTTGTGCCTTTTTGAAAAAGAAAGAATTCATTCTCCATTTTGTAGGTTTTATTGAAAACTTAACCTGACTCCATATTTCCATTTGTCATGCACGCCATTAATCGAGTCTTGTGTAAATATTCAACGTCAAGACGAAGGCACAATGCTTCTTTTTGGATATGTGCCTTTTTGAAAACCCACGACTTATCGCCTGACGAAATTCGGAGGACATGTGCCATTTCGATTGCAAGGCACTGAAAAAAAAAACTTCTGCCAAGTGGGTGTGGCACATGGCTTCCTCGTATCCATAACATGACTGTATAGATCATTGAAAATTATTATTGACTGAAGAACTTCGTTCAATTAGGCGAAGTAAATATTGAATTAGGGTAAATTTATTGTTATGCAGGAGCATAACTTGAGAAAATAAAGGTAGGCATGTTCAACTATTGAACAAACTATAAAATATACCCTGAAAATTTCATCGAAATTGGTCAAGAACTCGCGGAGTTATGCGCGTAACAAGGATTTCACGTTTGCGCATGCGCAGAGGCTACTATTGATTCGGGGGTCACGAAACCTATAGGGGACCATTTACACCCCAACCCGCACAATCCCTGAAAATTTAATCAAAATCGGACTATAACTTCGTGTAGTTTTGCCCGTAACAAGGATTTGCTGACAGACAGACACACAGACACGGAACCAAAATTGATCAGAAAGGTAACTTGATTTGTTACCTTTTGATGCAAACACATAACTTTAGTCCCGGATTTGATGTGGATGTGTTCTGGTTTGTTCGGAAATGATAGGGGGATCTGATTCAACACATATTCAGAGATAGAAAATTGAGAAAAAAACGTTTTCTCCCAGATTTGGATATGTGTCTTTTTGAAAGTAAGCTCCTCATTTACTGTCAACCGAAAATTAACTAAATATATGCATCGCAAACTGACGGCAGGGTTCCTTTTTTCATTTTGCTATGAAACGGCGATCGGTCGGTCATCTTCTTTGAAGTGTTAGAACACAAAAACCATCCATCCATCCATCCATCCATGTATCAATTTTTTTCTCAAATTTTCATCTGAAGGAAATCTTTCAACAATGGGAATTCAAGTGAGGACGTTTTCAGAAGTTAACCAACGTTAAGCCTAACTATAAATTTAGGGCTACACGAGGTACGTCAATAGTAACCGTGGAATGATAAATAGTAATTAATTACATCAAACTATAACTTTCTGTAGGTAATTAATTTCTAATTATCCGAATGCGGCGCAGCAACGTATTTCAATTATACGCACTAATAATTTCACTTGATAATATTATAAGGAACGAAGCTTAAATAACTTATAGCTAGAAACGTAACCTGGCCGTTCAGAATCAGCGATTTTCAGCAGTTGCGAACAATTCAGCAAGTAAATACAACCGGACGTACGGTATTTATACTACAAATGCTTGTAGGGGATCTCGCTCGGGAGTTTTGAAGTGGGGACGGAACCCGGCGGTCGGTCCCACCCACCTCCCGACGCCTGTCGCTTCTATATAGCTACCGACCCCGCGCGGAGTGGCAACACCGCGCCTGGAGGTAAATATTGCGATATAATGAAAAAAGGATTACGATCGAATGGATTGACCGATTTTTAGTTTAAAAACTGTAAAATTAATGAAAAAATTAGCTCTTCAAAATGACTACCTGCGATTTCATAATTAAAGTTTGTAAAGTTAATTTTCACTTCAAAAAATTTTTATTTACAAAAATTAAAAATTAATTTTTCAGTGAAATTCCGTGTATTTTTCTGGGAGAAAATTCTTTTCAAGTAAGAAAACCGTGGTTTTTGACTGGGTACTCCGGTTTTTCATCATGCGTTGATTCGTCTGGTGAAAAGTATTAAATCATTAATGAAGCATTGTGATAAATTTTACATTTTTACTGTAGATACTGTTCAAAATTCCCACCATTCAATTTATTGTTTATTCAATTTAATTTATTATCTGCGATGCAGATTTGTACACAAAGGAATCACAGTCCGCCGGGCTGTTCCAAAAAAAAAAAAACCTTTGTACTTACCATTGCTTTTTTTTCTAAATACAGATAAACCGAAACCCTCATTGTGATTAACGGACAGATACACGACACAGCATTCACGTAAACATCATACTTTAGGTACCTGAGGAAATACCCTTTTATTGGGAACCCGTCTGTAAGGGTTTCGCCGTTGTTATTCCCTCACAGCTTCACGGGCATTTACATTTGTGTACCCATACACAAGCATTCCACGTTGGTGAATGTCACAGGCATAGTACTGATGCGAACTACGAAAAGCAACTAATTATCGCAGAGGTTTTTTCGGAACAGCCCTGCGGACTGTGACTCCTTCGTGTACAAATCTGCGTCGCAGATAATAAATTAAATTGAATTGGAATTTTGAACAGTATCTGCAGTAAAAATGTACAATTTATTACAATGCTTCATTAATGATTTAATACTTTTTACCAGACGAATCAACGCAAGGTGAAAAACCGGAGTATCCAGTCAAAAACCACGTTTTTCTTACTTGAAAGGCAATTTTCTCCCAGAAAAATAGACGGAATTTCAAATCTGGTTATATCGCTGGAAAGCTTACGTTTTGGCGCATCTTTTAGGACTACAGGCTAAAATTCACATGCCTTATTACAGGGACTCATAAGCGTTTGAAAAAAGTCGAGATTTCCACGATTTGACAATGTGTCCTTTTCAAGCTGATTTTTTTAACCGTTTTGCCAGCTCAAAAGATTTGATTCCCAATGGGGGGTCTTTCCAATGGGGGGTTCAGATTTGAAATCGCACGCAAAATGTGGGAGATACGGCCGTTTTAATGCGGTAAGGTCGGAAAAACGATAAAAATCTTAAAATGAAAAAAAAAAAAAAAAAACGCATTTCCAAGGGTTTAAAAAAAATTGCTAAGAGGCATTTTCGATCAGAAACTTTCCGTAGAATCGTCTCCTGGCCTGTGACCGTCACGACCTGAAACACCCTGTATACTTTATTATTCTTTTGCATATTACAGTTGCGTGTGAATTTAATTCAGTAGGCTTAGTCTAATTTCCTTCATACACGTGCAAAGGTGCAGTCCAATTCCTGTCCTTAACCAGTAGAAGTTTTGATAGTTAAACTGTTTATAGTTCCCATCAAGTTACTCGTTATAGCAGATTGTCTTGTGGTGGTTGACTTGAGCAACGTTTCGTTGGACTTGGGTGACGATTGGATGTATCGTCACCCAATATCGATTCCAGATATCAGTGAATTTTTGTGGGCCGAATAGCTGCTGCGGATCTTTGAATACTCAAATATTCTCTTTGGTTGGGATTCCAACCTTTGGAATGTCGAGATCCTGATGTACCTTACGGTACCGCATGAACCATTCTGCTCCGATTATGAGGCGAAGTACTCAATTTTTAGAATCCTGAATCCTGTTATTTGAGATTTTGTTGCTGATCCTCACACTCTGCATGCGTAAAACCTTATTCGACGGCTTAATGGTATGTATACACGTCTATTGATGATTAAGGGGGGTACTGAGCATTTGCCCAACAAATGTTAGAGTTTTTTTATTCTACCCCTTATTTTAACGACTAGATACCTGCACCTCAAAGGTAAGTAAACCATCTTATATGCAAAACCCCACCTTTGCAGCAGAGCCAAAAGAAATTACCGAAATTCATTTTATGTTGTCATAAAGTGCTACGTTACAAAATAACGGTTACGAGCCAAATTTTTTTTTTTCATACACTGTTCCTCCTAAACTATGAACATTTTTTTCATAATTTTCATTAGTTATTGAGGGGAGGGGAGCACTTATGATTGTTGTCCTCCCAATTTAATGATTTCTCCCCATGCTTGTATAGCATCTACGACATTTTTTTCAACACGAATTTAGGGTATCTCTAGCCCGGTTCTCCATTTCTAAGCTTCTAATCATCAATATTACAGAAAAATGGGCGTTTCTTATTGGTATATTTCAAAATGGTTCTCAATTGTTGTGGAAAAAATGTATTTTACAGACTCATAATAATGAATTATTAAAATTATAAAAATGATTGGTAAAAATCATCAAATGAAATTATGTCATCAGGACGATCTTGATCCATGTTATTCAATTTCATCCCTCTTTTCTGGGGAGGTGGTTTCTGAGGGATCTTGAGGTAGGAAGGGTGGAAACATGGTGGCGCACCCAGTTCAAAGATTTCTGCAAATCTTGAAGGGTGAATACTATACTCAACCTGGGGGCGATGGGTTCTCCACTATTTCCTTTGCAAGCAGATTTTTTTGTTGGATCATCTTGATAAACAACCGAATCTTAAAGCTTCTTTGGGTTCGGTCAAGGATAAAATTTAACTATCACAGAATATGTATGGACGTATCTAGTAAACTATCAGCGAGTTTACAACAGTTTACCTCTTTCCTCTTTACACAGATGTGATGGTTTATAACTCTCGTTTTCAGTGGCCGTTTGGTTTTGTAATTAGGATGGTTTTTCTCTAAGAACTTCTGACTGATATGAACACAATATGAAAATCGCAAAATCTAAAAATTTGCACTTATGATGGTTTACCTTTGAGGTACAGATATTTGATGTGGATTCCAAGTATCTGGTTAATGTCTAAGACACAATGAATTCTGTTAATGATACTAGTAACCCTATGAATATACATTTTATTGGTATCAGTAGATTCATCTGTAATTTATAAGTACTTACCGAGCAACGATGCGAAGACCATGACGAAACAGGTGCCCAGATAGACGTCGATGGACTTGACGTAGGATATTTTGGGAAGGGCGGCGTTGGTCGATGACATGAGCGTGGTCATCGTGAGCACGGTAGTGACACCTAGAGCCACCCGGGCAGGCGTCGCGTTCCTGTTGAGCCAGAAGGAGACCCAGCTGATGATGACGATGAGGCCCGACGGGATGTAGATCTGAATGAGGTAGTAGCCCATCGACCTCACGAACTGGATCTCGCACGCCAGCCTCGAGTAGTTTCCTGGAACAGAGGAAAAAGCACTTTGCGTGCTCTAGAGGGTCCCGCTCGCAATGCCTGGGCGGCTTGAAGCTAATATGCTCTGATGCTGTACTTTCTGGAATAATCTACATATTACACTCTCCTTTCTAACTTCAAGCCCGAAGAGTGGTGCCTACCAGCAATTACATCAGGTGGTGACTTGTCCTACCCCATTTTCCTGCTACTATGGATAATTTTCCATGCTCTTATTCTTTTCTGTTAGCTCTATTGGAAAGGCTACGTTATTACTATACCCTATTTAGTGTTAGGATTGCCTTTTTCTGGTTAAAAGCATATAGGAATCTGACCAAATCTAGCCTCCTCCGTTTTGTATCACGTCTGTCACCCCCGATCTTATCCAAACGACCACGCAAAATGAATCTCTCATTCAGAAACAAGCAGTCTCGTGGAACAGAGAGGAAAAGATCTCCTTTGCTGTAAGCGGTTCCATCTGAACTGTTAACACGGTTCACCAGTCTGTTATCATTCTATTTAGAGTAGTACCCAACACTCATTAATGATGCCAGATCATAATAATGGTATGAAAAACCTTTTATTGACACTAATACTAACTTTTTGTTCAACTTCTTTTCTGGTTTTTATTGCAGTTACAAGACAAATTAACCCTTTTAAACACAAATGAACCGTTTTGCAAATCAAAATAACCCTTTAAAAATTCAAAATGACCTTTTTACAAATACAGTAACCCTACTAGAGCATTGCGCCGAAATCGTCGAAGGCTAAAGAAAAGAAACTGAACACTACGAAGTAAGTGAATGGAAATAATTAACAAAACTAATTTTCCAACAAAACATAGTATCAAAAACTGTTTTAAAAAAGTAGGCAGACAACAGAGAAATCTTGACAATGATTGTAGGAACACAAAAGGAATGGAGAGAATTACTTTGATTAAGATCACAGTGAGAAGGAATACTGTGGTGGGTATTCATGAAAAAGGATTGCATATTAACCCTTAGTCCTATTTCTTTGGCCTTCAACAATTTTCCGGCATTGTTAAAGGAGGGTTATTTTTTTATTTGATTTGTTAGGTGGTTTGTATAGGGGTTAATTTGACTTGGAAATGCTTCAACACTTTTTTCCTATAAGAACACCGAACGTAACTGCTGTACGTTCGTCACCTTTGTCCTTAAAACTATACAAAGTGTACCAAGCCCACTAAAGACAAGCTCAAGACTTAACCCGTACTGAAATTCTCATTTTAATTGTCTCCCAGATCATAAGATACAATTCAGAATCAAAAGTTTACTCTATCATGTCTGCTCTCCCAACTCGTGGAACTGCGTTACTAACGTTTGGATTACTCCCCTATTTCCTGGAATATACTCGTCTGTAACTTCCTCACCACATATCAATATAAAATAACAAAGATCTCTTGTTGCCTAGGTAGGTGGCCCATCCAGTTCCATCCCTCCAGTCATATATTTTCTAACCAGTTATGCCCATAGCAACTTGCAATGGCAATAATTCACACCACCATACGATATCGTGATCTTAATTAATCTTTCGCTTTGCAATCCATCAAGTCGGCTGAATCAGACTACAGCTTTGTTGCAAAGCTTTTCACTGTCAAACTTTTCAATGGGTACCTCACTGATTCAGTACAATATCTCTCTAATATAATACACGTTAAGATGCCCCTCTTGACTGATCCTATTCCTCGTGTCCTTTTCGTGATTCAAATGATTCAAATGATTCTTCCTTAAGGCCGTTCTTTAAACATCTTCGTTCCCCATGATTATACATTTAAATAAAATAATAGCGTTAGAACAAACGCTCTATTTTCTACTACCACTAAGTATTTGCTGGGTCTTAACAATAATTTAACTGCGCTTGAAACTTCATTTCAACTCCCCGCCGTGGCTTCTAGAAGGAAGTTGTCAGGCGAAAGCCCAAGTTTCTCTCAAGACCCACCCGCTTGCAACTCCACGCGGAAATTCATCCAAAAAAGCGCCGAGCTTCATCAACGCTTAATTCTAAACAGATTTAAGGGAAACTCTGTTAAGCAAAAGAGCGAAGCTCATTTAAAAAATAGAATTCGAAATTTGCAGCGTTCGAAAAAAAAGAAGTTACTTTTCTTGGCAAAAAAAAGGGGAGAGGTCATTTAAAAGGCGAAAGTTGGACCTTGAATGTAACTCCTAGTTATGACCACCCAGTTGCAAAGGAGCGCTGTAATCACCTGTGAACCCCCCCCCCCCCTCTCATCCCATTTCCTTCACACTCACGGCCTCAATATCTTAACCATTCCGACTTCCAGTTCAACTTGTTTAACTTCCTTAAGGGAAAACTCAACCCTCCAATCTCCCCCTTTTTTCAATAATAAATTGAGGCTCCAAGTTCACGTTGAGCTCACGCGGTTTGTGGTAAACTTGAGCGGTGTTTTTCGATGGGCATATTTCACGGCACGGGGGTTCCCACGGATTTTTCGTTACTTCACCTTCCAGTTAGTAACTGCCATAGGTTTTCCTCAAATTTTGAGGAATTGAGTTTTTCATCAGCCAGTGTTTTGTTTAAAAAAAACCATCGAATCTACAAACAAACAATCCAAAAAAGTTCAAAACTGTAGAAATAATGAAAACGTTATAATGATCGATTGTCAATGTTTCAACAGATCGGATCCCGATTGGAAATGCTAACTAAATTATATTAAATGCTACGTAATAGATTATTGTAGTCGTAATGTGTGGTTGATTGGGTTGCATGCATTACCAGTAGTTTTGTTTATGAAATTCGAAAATCCTTCAAAACGTAATTGCACCCACACGAATTGTGGTTTTGGCTAAAAGTACCAGTTGAAATGAAAGCCCATAAAATCATACAATACACGTATGCTAATTTACTACTTATTCCATAAAATTAAAAAAATTAAATTCATAATAAATGGGAATGTAGCAACTATTGCTATGAGGATGATACTAAGTGGAAGATTTGACTTGATGCATCAAAATTAGTCCTGAAATACCTGAAGTTCATTAACACTCTTGAGGATTTGTCAACGAAATTCTTGTTTTCATTTTTTCAAGTGATTGGCACAGCAATGATTTCATCAAAAAGTATTCTAGACGTAAATTAATTCCATCAAAATTATCTCCTTAAAATTCGATGTTTTGTCTGAAATAATTAGTGTTTAAAATTGCAATCCTTATCGGATAGATGTTGATTTCTTCGCAAATCCGATATGTTTATTTTCATTTCTTGATCCATAATGTTTAAAATTACGAATAAAAACATACGTTACCTATCTAGCTACTCAACTAACTACCGCAGTGGGTTTTGTGAGCGCGTTGTGATCGTGATACTAAAAACGAACGACCGAGCTGTCTTCAGGGTAAGTATACAGCGCCTAGCAGAAAACAGCTTCTGTGAAAGCGTCATGTAAACCTTTTTATATAGTCCCAATGACAGTAAAATACATCCTGAATTCAACTCGAACCTTCCGCCCAGTATTGCAATTTTAATGGCGAAAAGACGGAAAACCGAAAGTATGTGTTGAAGTTTTGCGAAACCAAGAATAGTGACCACCACAATGAAAGTTCCCACTTCCTTTTTTATTTTCAGTATCTTCCAACCGAAACCAAAGTACGGTTTATCTTATATACGTTCTTAATGTTCAATGTTGATGTGATGTTTGTCTATTATCTTCAATACTGCAATTTTCCAATCTACTGATGAAATTTTTCCTCTTTCCCAAAATTTGTTGGTTTACGTCTCAAGATGAGTGAAATCCAAACAACAACACAAAAATAAAAAGGAAATAAATCCTCCTAAACTAAATACCTACCGGTAATGGAACGAGTTGGTCCTGATTACTCAGTATCACATTTGATGAATTCAAGACTCTGAAATACTTTTAGAATAAGTGTAATATTTGTTTAACTGTCACTGATGTACATATTTCCATTAATTAAATTGAACGTAGATTGAAGTGTTTCGGTATATTCATCCTCCCCTCTCTATGACGGCTTGTCCTTTGGCCGGGAAAAACGAACTTCAATGAGAATGTGAATTAAATGTGGTGTGGATAAGGTAAATATTTCCTTATCAACCGAAATGTAATGACCTTCCTTGCCAAGAAATCGAGTTTATTATAACTTTTATTCGGTAAATTACAATCAACTGACAGACGATTTATTTTACTTCATGAATTTTCTTTTGGTAATTACATTCACCTGTGTCGATCCACTCAGATTCTGATGAACTTATTATTGTTCACATTGCGTTCTAATGAGATGTGTGGGCTTTTTACCTTTAAATATTGTGCCACGTACATAATTTAATAGGTAGGTACAATTGGGCCAGTGATTTGCGTATAGGGCCTGTCAAGTACAGAAATAGTAAAACTCTGTTATACTCTGGTTACTTAAATAATAAATTTGTAGGTTATATTTTCAATTTCTGCTTGAAATTGAAGTAGCAGCCTTATTCGATCAAACGCCTTTAGATTAATGATGACTCAGTACCCGTGATAATTTGAGAAGTTATTATCACACATATTATTACACAAATACGTTCAGGTTTGCGACAATATTCCACATCCTGTTTACTTTATTAAATATGTCGGCACGAAATGTTCGACATCACAATCTCCATACATGACGGCCCAACGTTGACCTATTATTCGAATCATGCCGCCTAGCAACATGTACACGCATATTAATCATTCGCGAGGTTATTAATCTATTGAAACCCTGTTACTGAGTTGCACAAATAAATAATAGGGATGTTTCAGAGCTTATTATAAGCTCATCCCATCGCTGTAATTTTAGAGCGATCGGAACCAACCGGATTCGTATTCGGGCTAATTATGTTCGGAACCCCGTGCAGGTTGTTCGGATTACATCGCACATTTCCCTCTGATGCATTTTCGCGGTCGGCTCTTCGCAATATATCGCATTTCGTCGACAAGCGCCGAACCGTCTGTGGGACCCTGTACTTGTTCAGAAGTGCACTATGCTGTACACTCTGGCTCACTCTCCTCTATCTCCAATCGAACGAGGAAAAATGATTAATAAATTAAAACCGGGACGGCGCTCTTTCGATTTTAAAATGTTACTAATCATAAAACAAAGGTTTATTTTTTCAGTCGATGATCAACCACCCGTTATTTTTGCTTGAATATTTCTTTTGTCTCTACCCTTCATAGAGGGAATAAAATTAGCGGTGAAACAGCGATGTATTCTCCCCAACAAACTGTTTGATTCTCTCAACAGCTACTAGAGCGTGTTAGGGGAGGGTGGGGAAGCCCCGGTCAGTGGGTAATGCCGGTCTGATAGGTTTTAGAGGGATGAAATCTTCTATTAACGCTCTTTTCGCTGGAGGCTCTTAAGTGTCCCAGCGAACTAAATTCCAGACGTTGGAGGTTCAACTGCAGTTACAACAAGCGTCAGGCGTTCAGAACGTTTTGGGGGAATGCCGGTAAATTTGTTGCCTGACCGGGATAACCCTATTTATGACCAGCAATCCCCCCGTGACATCCAATAATCTATACCAAGATAGGTATAAATAAAATTGAGTGTTTATTAAAATCAATTAGGAGGATTCCTTGCCTTAATACGTAAGTTCTTCAAGAAAAATGTCTACTACAAAGTTTATTTCTGTCTTTTACAGGTGCTTAGAAGTGGTTATACGTCAGTTCTTCAGTAAGTTCGCTGTACCTACGTTATTTGAATCGCTAATGATAGTCATCGGTGAAGCTACTCTATTTCTAGCTATGTCGCCACTCTATTTCTACAATCCTACAGATAACCTAATGATGAGTTTACCTAACAATGATTTTTTTAAAGTGAGAAACAAAAAGTTACAATTTGATGCGTACTTAACTAGTACCTACATTCCATTCGAAATTAACGTAATTATATAAGTTTATCTACCTAACAATTTTCAATTAAACACTTCTCATTGAATGATGAATTCAATTTCGTTATTTACTTTCAAAATTAGAAAAAGAACCAATTTAACAGGGAATTTACCCGACTGGCATGACCCACACGCTTGACCGGTATTCCCCATGGGCGGGGGAAATGCCAGTCAAAGCGGTTTTTGTAGTTTGCAACCAATATCTCTTACATCAGGTGTATTATGATAACAAATAAAGTTGATTATTAAAATTAGATCATTTCAGGACCAATGAGGCCAGACATATGGCACTCCAAAGTTCACCCATCCTCCCCGTCAATATCGTCATTTGAATCGGCCATCCTTGAAATTTGATATTCAATAAGTATCTTGAGTGTCAAACCAAAGCATGGTAAGGTGGGAATCACGCGAAAACAGCTGTATGCTCTTCCAACCACTCTCTTCGGTTCTCAAAAAGTAATTGATTTATAAGAAGAAATCTGATATGTAGTAAGGTAAAAGCACCGAAGGCGGACACCTCTCCAGTGGCGGACAGTGGCTAAACAAGGCTATTAGCCATTAGTTTCATGATGTTTCTATATCTTGAAAACTTGTGGGCTTATTATGCCTGACATTTATTGTAAAACTAGCTGGTTTACTCAGCGTGGCCGTGTTGAGGGCAATTTAAGTTGTTCCAATTTGGGCATTCTATTGTTTCAATGTCGGATGAAATAGTATCGCGTGCCACAAATCTTTAAAAAAAATAATCCCCTCTTTATAATGAGTTGAGATAAACGTACTCTAACGGATCAAGTTGAGAATCCCTTTTTTGCTTTCTTACTACCGAGTGGGGAAGCTTTTTGTTTGTGCCAAAACGCCGAATAAAATGTAATCTTTCAAAATTAATATTTCCATTTGTTTTCATTTTCGTTCGTGATGGTTATCGGTTCTGTATGTGTCTGTCTGTATCGTACATTTTTTTTACAATAATTTTACAAATCTGTGTCATAATAAATGGCTGGTGTGGTGTGAGTATCGATCAACTCGCTGAAGTTTGTTTCGAAATTGGACCCCTTGATTCCTGTAGTGTGAGTACTCACACTAAATGTTAAAACAAGAAGTGAAAGAGTCTTAATACTAAGCGAGGAGGTACTTTTTTATAATGTCGAGAGACTGATAGCTTAAAAACACATTTCTCAAGATCCTAGGCACATTAGTGATGTAAACGCATGCACGATGCCAGTCCCATTCCAAAAGATTCTTCCACTATTTAAAGCAACAACGGCTCTCAAGCTTAAATCAGGAAGCTGCTGAATCCCTTGTTATCCAACAATGTTAGTTTTTATAGGTGGTTGTAAGCACGATGGCGGAGCGAATTGCAATTTCATTACTGAATCAGTGAATGTTGGTTTTGGCTAAAAATATACACAGAACCGCTCCTAAGTGAAGTATTTCAATTCACTTGTTATTCGAAATATTTTTAAAAGAGGTATCTCAGTAGACCAGTGAAGAATTCGTGAAATTTGAAAGATAACTTTGACTCGCACATATGAGTATATGAGGACATTTGCTTTGTAACCATCGAAAAAACTTTTCATGAGCATTTTGTATCCTTCATTGAAAATCAGATACGGTGAGGCTGCTGTTATCAGCAGATGGACTTCTTTCGGGTGTTTTCAACCCTCTTGGATTTGATTATCAAACGGTATGGTAACAATCTCTCGTTGTGAATCATTGTTTTGAGGTATTTGGTTGGAGTGGTGCACAATCTCCTGAAAAAGCCATTTCAGTAATGTCAGAGTGGAAGTCTCTTTAGAGAAGGTTCTATTTCTGGACAGGAGAGACGAAATCAGTCTTTTGCGGGCCCGCTCCCCCCCTCCATGCAACTACATTGTAGACTATTCAACTATTGATTCAGGTCAAATGGTACGAAGTTATCACATTGAACGAATCAGTCTTATCACCTAATCAGAAAACACTCTACGATGTGCTTTACGAAGAATAAAATTAATCACTATACGCGATGCCCCACCTTACCAAACAGACGAAAAGCCGAAGATAGGGTACTTAGGCCAGTCATTTAAAACATCAAACATTGCAAAAAGTACTGTAAACTTCCTTTTTGAATATGTTGTTAGGGTTCACCCAGATAGACTGTAGAATAACTATTTACACCAATATATCGGTCGAAAATATACCAAAAGTTACAATTTTCACTTTTTGGAAAAATTTGTCAATATTTGCAGAGCTGTATCTCTGGAACTAATGGAGCTACAGAGTCCAATTACGTCTCAAATTGTAGCAAATTTTATCTAGTTTAACAAAGGATGAGAGTCTTTTCTCATCAAAAGGCTCCTTTGGTGACTTTTTTGCGAAAAACTGAAAATAGTGCGAAAATTTCGTGGTTTTTCGGCTGTAACTCCCGTCGCACGCGGTTTTCAGGCCTGCAAATCTAGATTCGTACTATCTGGGTGAACCCTAACAACATATTCAAAAAGGAAGTTTACAGTACTTTTTGCAATGTTTGGCAAAAAAATTGTCCAATATGACTGGACTAACTGTTTTGTACTGAAGTGAAATCTTACAAAGCTAACGTAGAGCTACTGAGAGCTCTTAACGTACAAAGCTAAGCTACATGGGCGGATTCAGGTCAAAATTTTTGTGGGTGCCAGTAATGCCCCCCAGACAGCGGGGGTTCCGGATTCCCACGGGAAATTTTTGAAACATGCAAGCTAAAAAACGTGTTTTCAAACTATCTGATTCACATTAAACTTCATCAAAATCATTTTCTTTAACAGGTGTTGGCCTATCCGTATCATGCTGATAAAGCTCTGCTGACAGGTTATCGTTCGGCTTAAAGTGTTTTGATGTTGAACCTTGACTTGTAGACGGACCTGATGCACAGGCACTTGAAAGATTTTGTACTTTCTCATTTGGTTTTGAAAAGAACGATCGTATATCACGGCCACTCGTATACGCACACGATCGTATATGCACTAGTTTACCAAAGTAAAGAGTCGATTGACCGAAGCCCGGTCATCCGAAACACCGCTTAACCAAAAGCACGTAAAAACGTTTTTTAGTTGGTGTTGGTCGCACTGGAAGTGGTGAATAATGGACTCGGGTCAAGGCGAAGCTATTAAAAGTAGTAAGGACGGGCGTTTGGTGGTTGCGTCTTTGTCGAGATCCACCTTACAGACAACTACAACGTTTGGGAACTATGTTACAAAAATATTGGTTTCTTTTGATTTCGAGATTTGCATACTTACGTCTATCTTGTTGAAAAAGTTTATTGAAACATAAAAAATTGGTTCTAAAACAAAAATATTATTACAAAATACAATATGAATTAAAAAAAAATCTTTTTAAATCTGGGGGCATCCCCGCAAATCCGCCCATGCTAAGCTATTTGCGAGAATGCATTGCCACTTTAGTGTCAAAAGTCAAACTCGTAGACTCCATGGCATTAATCCAGAATAACATGAGTGTTATGGTCAAGGAGTATAACCCACAGCAGGAGAGGTTTGAAATTATCGGTCTCATGGCTCAATCCGTTAGTGTTGCAACTAATTTCACCCAAGTTGGAAGGACGCGATTTCGAAATCAGCCATGGGTATCAATATTTTTGAGGCGTGATAAACTGATGGTGGTGCTGTACACCAAATTTTGAAACTCAAGAATACAAGAATCTGATTTGGCACATGTTGAGGTTAATATAACCCGTCCAGGTAGCTGATCAGTGATCACGTCGTCAAACATTTTTTTGTTGCGTTGAACTTCCAACCACTCCGCTTCAATAAAGTTTCTCCAAACAGCAGAAATAGATGGATAGAGAGAGAGAGAGAGAGAGAGAGAGAGAGAGAGAGAGAGAGAGAGAGAGAGAGAGAGAGAGAGAGAGAGAGAGAGAGAGAGAGAGAGAGAGAGAGAGAGAGAGAGAGAGAGAGAGAGAGAGAGAGAGAGAGAGAGAGAGAGAGAGAGAGAGAGAGAGAGAGAGAGAGAGAGAGAGAGAGAGAGAGAGAGAGAGAGAGAGAGAGAGAGAGAGAGAGAGAGAGAGAGAGAGAATAAACAGAAAACAGAAAAAACAAACTTGGAGGCAGACGGAAAACAACTGGTAAAGAAATGGATAAAAGAGAAACAGCAAGAGCTGGTTGTAGTTGGAGGGTAAAAGTGGGGGGAGGCTCATGTTAGGACAGGTTCATTAACCAGAGTGCCCGAAGCTCAAAGGTGACAAACAATAGGTGCCCTGTTAGCCTTATGGCGCAAAGAGTCCTCCGAGTCCTTCAAAAAAAGAAAAAAATCTAGCTTCTTCTTGTTGCAGGTGGCGGGAAGAGAGGGGAAGGGAAAAAGTGCCTTTCTATTTTGCGCTAGGCCTCGTCTTTGTGTCGTCGACCCGTTTCAATATTTATTTCGGTATGAAGAGCAAGGAGATAATGCTAACCGAGTTCTTGTATCACGGATCCACGTAAAAATGGTATGGAATGGAGGACTGTTTCCGGGGGGTACAAATTCAATGGGACAGCTAGAATTTACTATTTAATTTGTTTTCAATTATCGAATAGCAAAAATGTTTTATAACCCCCTCAAACTATGTGTGGATTGAAAATATGCAATGTCCGTTCGGTTCTTGTTCTCATAGACTACAGTGAAGGTCCACTTGTTCCTAAGCTTTATTCAGCCCGACTACTTCATAGGAGTCTAAAATTGCTCGAAAACGTACCAAAACACGCGAGTGGGGTGTGATTTGTGTCTATTGATATGGATATCAGTTAGAGCTAATCAGCCTAATAACTTAGAAGATCTCATTTTTAAAGGTAAAGATGTTGAAAAAGGGAGTTTCAATTTTTCAAGTCAAAATTTTGTCATTTTCTTTTTTTGACGATGTGGCATTGAAATTTAGGGTGTTGGGGGATGGGTTGAGCTTCGATCAAAAATAATATGTCTTCTTGAATCACCTAGCAGCGTTTTTCGCGCTTCAAACGTCTTTTTCTCCGTAACTTTTTCAACATCTTTTCTATCAAAGGGAAGTTGGTTAATAGGAGGAGTTGCTAGGCCATAAATCGGGTTCGAAACTTTTCGATGGATTTGATCTCACTCTAAAAGCGAATTTGTGTATGTCCATTTGTCCATCTGTCCACGTGTCACCCTGTCAGTCTGTAATTGGTTAAAAGGCTTTCAACCTCCACTTACGGGATACGAAAATAAATGAGTAAAACATACGCAATCTCTATGCGCTGTCGAGTAGTTGGGATTGTCACATGGTGAGGTTCTGGAGAAGGCTCCGTGCTTATAAATCATGTCTGTTTCATCCAAAAACACTCCGGACCATCTTGTTTGTACTGAGAGAGGGTTCTGCACCTGGAGATGAGGATTCTTTGCCTGGCCTTGGAATGGTGGTCCGGCTGTGCATTAGGGAAAACTGCTGATTATCTAAGCTCTGTTTCTCACGTCTCCTTGTCCTCCCCGCAATGCAGCCCGAACGACAGTACAACTGGGTGTCTCAAACGGATGCCATACTTTCTAAATATGGAGAAAGCCAATCATGGTGTGCTGTGATGGGATACGATCAACCTTTCTTTGGTTGCTATGAATCAGCAACGAAATGAATATCCCGAAATAATAAGATTTCATTGACACCTACCCTCTATTAGGTACACTACCGTTGGCTGGTAGTGTACCTCTCTCTTTTTTTGAGAGTTACCTAATTTCTACATTATTACGTTACATTATTCTCCAAGTCATGTTTGAAGGTTGAAATTTGGTACACAACCCCACTGGAAGGGGTTAGGAGAGCCTGAGGCCCCCCGCAACGCGTGGGCAACCAGCTAGTTTGTTATAGTTACCGAACGACTGACAAATACAGTTGGCGAGGAGATTGTGAAATAGATTTGGATGGCATAGTAGTACACTACAGGTGGGATAATGAGGTACTCTGGTGTTGAAATATCGGAGTCCGTTACAAAAAATTACTTGGTACATGATTTTTATAGATGTTTGTTAAAGGTAGTAGGTATTGATTCACAATTACAACGGAGTTTCAAAAAGCTTCATACCTTATAGCATAACACCAGCGCAGGACCTTACATCGAATGACCAGGATCAAATTTTGGTTTCTTAGGTTTTTAGGTTCAAATTTGGGCCAGGGTGGAGAGACATATTTATGGTACAATTATCAGATCGAAGTACACTGACAAACAAGTGTTGTTTACTTCTTTATTGTTATTTATCTATAATTTGATATAATTGTCTTCCTAGTTTTAATAAACAATAAATTTTTTCAGTAAACGTTTCACTTATGACATTTGGAAGTAGTGTTTACATTTTTTTAATGCAGGAACTGGAATTTATTTTCATTGAAGCTCACAAGGAAAATAATTACTGACCTACAAAACAAAAAGTAATACAAAACTGAATTATAAATTTCAATTGTGATGACATGCACCCATGTTTTATATGCCCTTGGTCCCGGAGAGAAATTCCCACAAATTTTTCTACAAATATCTATGCTCACTGTATCGGTATTTACAGAAACAACACCGGGATGTGTTACAAATATGTTAATATTCAAATCGAATTTAAGATATGAATTTAATACCATCATGTACCAGTTTTGTAAGAAGAAGGGGTCACAATCTAGTTGAGTAACAATAAACCTTTGTTGAAAAGGTTACTGCATTTTGACGATAATACTCGACATTTCATATTTATCAACTACTTTCTACAACTACCTTGAAGTATCAGTGTTCCACATCCTAAAAACTGCGACAATTTTTCAGGCTTCCGCTACCACAACGGTGCAATCGCTCAGGGAAAGAAAAAAAAAAAAATGATAAAGCAATATTTCACTTCATTCCAAGCCGTTGGAGGCCTTTCAGACCGTGAACATTGGTAAAACGGAGAGAAAATTCTTACGCTAGATTCATAGCGTGCATGTAACGATCGGTGACAGACGTGACTTCTCTGCTATAGGCCCCGTCTCTTTATTTCTCTTACATTCAAAGAAATGAAAGAAAACTGACTAATGCAGATCCCTTCCTTTTCTCCGAGCCGATTTCTCTTTTCTCGTCCAGCGAATCGTTATTAGTTCTATCAAATGCTACCTTCTCGGCAAAAAGGTTTCGTTTCTTTCCAAATTGAACAGAATTCCAATCGACTCCGATGCATTATCCTTGAAAGGCAACTTCTTATATTGGTACGTTGATGCATTCCCTTTGTCGTGACTTCTGGCTGTTTGAAAAGCTGTTTCTTCTACTGTTGGTATATTCAATGGACAGAACCTTTGTATCTAAAATGCTTTTGTTTACCAATTGTTTACAAAAAGGCATTTGCGTCCTGTCATGGAACTTTTACCCAATCGACATATGATGCAGATTTAAAATATAAAATGTACTTTTGATGCTCAATCTCAACAAGCATTTCTCAAAAATTTTTGATCAGCACTTCAATGAGCCAATTCAGTTCACTCTCGATCCAATTGGGTTATTCTGTGGGCAGTGTCGTATTCCTAAAATCTAGCCGGCGAATTGGCAGTATTTTTATTTAATGTTAGGGAGATTGAGCTGATTTTTAGGATTCTGGGAACCCGTATGAAAAACAATATGGGAACATTCAAAGACGGCCACTGTCATTTTATTGATATAAAGGCAATATTAATTTTTGAGAAAATCTCAAAATTTAAATTGTTCTTTAACCAAACGATTTTTTGAAAGAAGTTCTAAGAGGAAATTTTTACGAAGGCACTAGTTGCGGGGTAATGTTTGTAAAGTAGGTATATAGTACTTATAAACTAGTATGTATACTTCCGACCTGATATGATTTTTTAAAGAAAGAATGGTTCGATCACTCAATTAAATAATACCATCATCAAGGTAAGGATTTCCATGTATTTCACAGATTCTAATATCGATGTGTGTTGCATCAAGTCAAATCATCTCACCAGGGAACGTATTTCTTGGTATCGTTTTAATAACCATTACTAAATTTTAGAGTTGAGTGATTTCTAAATTCATTTGTATTCCTCCTATCAACATGTTCTAAAGCTAATAAATTCACTGTTTTACAAACTATAAATTTGTGACAAAAAGCCACACAAAACTGTGCGAAATATACAATTATTATATACATTTATACATGCACAAAAGGAACACAAGGTTACGTCTAATTGTTGGACGGAATTCTAAAGAAAAATTACTAGGTCGTACTGGCTAGTTTGAAAAAACGGTCCAACGTGGATTGAACTGATGTATTTCGTCATATAAATTCAACATAAAAATCATAACAGAAGGAACATAAAACGATAACATAACCAATTCATAGTCATAAACTTGAAAGTGTGATGAACAAACAGGAGGGGTATAAGCTGTGAAAAAACTCAGGTGTTTTCAGCTAAGTTTAAATGGGCTATCTATGGGACATAGGCATTACAATACGGATTTGTTACGGAAATTCCAAAAAACTAATGGATAAACTTTGTTGAGAACAGGTAGGTACCATTTGCCTATAACGACGGGGTGAGGGGAAAATACGAGATTTTCGGATATTTTGTTGTTTTGGGGTGTTTGGAAATTGAAGCCCTGACTTTTTCCAATAGTTTTGGGTAATTAGGAAGGCAGATGACGGGCAGGAAAGTGTCTGTATGTGGTCGACATTGCCAATTTTCGACGGTATTGTTCGCATTATGGAGCTTTACAGGGAATTGACGATTTTCGGAAAAGATCAGCTGTAATACAGTATATACATTATATTGTCGAACATTACAGTCTTTCAAAAATTCGTGACAGGTGATATTTAGACAAATTTGTAGGTATCCGTTTCATATTGGTTTGGATTTTGGTTAATGATTTCCAACAACAAGTCTTTTTAGTAGAACAGAAAACATTTTTTTATACTCCCTCTACCACAAATTTTGTCGCTTTAGGTTAAAAGGTGCTTAGATTAAAAATCTACAATGTCCTATGTCTTACAGGCCATAGAGGCCTTAAATTGTTGAGAAAAATCCGTACCCTCACACATTTTGACAAAAATCGATTGGGATAGGACATGAAATAAACCCATAGCAAAAAATCGCATTCTGAACCTAAAAGCGACCCCACAAACGCTATACTATACTAACGATCACGCGTTGTTCAAAATATAATAAATCCATGGGTTTGCATTGACAGCGTTTTTACATTAATTTCCTTTTTGATTATGGAGTCAATTTGAGACCAAGACAAACCCTCAGAATGGGAGGTCACCATTGAAGCACTGAAGGAAACGTGTATCTTATGGTAATGCAATAGAGACTCAACCCGCAATGTGAACGGAGGAACCAAATTGTGTAGACTAAATGGTAGTCTGCCTTGGGAGGGAAATATCTAAAAATTGACCATTTTGAAACTAGTTTTTGGTTTTGCCAGCAAATAATATACCGAAACGGTTAGATCTGTTTCGTAAATTGAATTACACCTTCGGCAGATTGCTCCCAAGGAATGTTGAAAAATTGGAAACATCAAAGATGCCAGCGAATCAATCTAATATGACAATAAGACGATTGGTTTTTCTATCCGAAACAGAGAATAAGTGGTTGACTTATTGGGAAAAATCATTTATGTTAATTTTACCCTTCTTGTCAACAACATGTTGCAACTAAGCTTCTTTGATAAATGATCCGAAGTGAAAACGATTTGTCATTTTTCGTGAAAGCCAATAGAAACCACTGTTTCCATTAAAAGGAATTCAGGTAAGACAGCTTCTTCGTAAGAAGCAAGTTTGACCGTGTTGTGTCAGACAGAGTAGAAAATGCTCTCGATATCGTTGAAAACTGGTGCGAAGTAGCGGTTCATTTGAACCCCGAGAAGACCATTGTCGGTCCCTTTTTTATGGAAGGAAACTTTGGCTGATACAATCACAATTCCAGAATATAGGGTCTCAAACGGGCCGTATGGTGATGTGCTAAACTAAACATGGGGCTTAACTCCCAAAATCACCCTTAGGCCAACAAAGCAATTGACAGACCCATGGCCACAGACACACGCCTTTATGGCGGCAAAAAGTTTCTCAACTCTATACTTCACAGTAGCTTAATAAACTTTAGGGAAAGGGCCTGTATTGAGTAGTTTAACATGGCCAATGAAAACTAGGTTTTCTCGGTTCTCAACGCCCCCGGGTACATTTATGTGCAGAGAGCAGCGCACCTGGGGGACGTAACTTAGGGGGTTTTAGACTGCTGTAAACAGTAAAAATTAAGCCCTGCCCCCTTTGGAAAGGTATTCATTTGAAAATACTGGACAAGATTGAAACAGATCCAATGACTATGTCCATCTCCCATGTAATGTTAAAAAAGATTAACTTTGAGCTACCTTTCCGGGTAATTATAAACGTTTGTGAGTTCTGGAAAATGGCTATGCCTCAGCTCAAACTAGGCACATTTGCGTGATATACGGATGGATCTGTGGTGAATGAAGCACACCAATGGAGTTATCAGGCCTTTGGGCTCGGTGCAACCATGTATTAAGCAAAACTCCATGCTACAGAAACATGTTCTCAAGAGATCGCCAGATCCTCAACTCAAAGGTGCTACTATGTACATACTCTCCGATATCTAGGTTGCCGTATCCATTTCGGCCTTCTCAGTTACTTAGGAGCGGCCTAGCTGCGGTTCAGGGCAACAAACTCACAGTACTCTGGATGTCGGGTCATGAGGGAATACAGAGCAACGAGGAATCTGACCTCATTGCTGAAAAGGGATCAAAATCCAAACCAATGGGGTGTGTAAATCTACAATGTCCGTGCTCCTTGTAATTTTAATGTTGTGAGGTCTTGTAATTGATGTAGAAAATAGGTGATATCGCACATGGACTTGAGGGACTAGTTGCTTCTAACATCTGTCCAGTCCAACCGCTCCACACGAATGGATGCAATGGGACCGAAAATGTGTTTTTTCGAGGTTTTTATTGGCCTAGGAAAGATAGGTGTCATTTTCAAGTAATTTTGAACAATCAATTGAAACGTTTCCCAGATCAGTCTGAGCTCATCTGAATAAGAAAATCTCATTTTTGAGGAAAATGGTGGCAAAGTTCTATTGTTTCTCGTGTTGACGAGTTGATCTATACTAAACCTTGGTGGCATAATTTTCGGCGTTTTTAATTTTATTAAATCGTTTTAATAATTTGAGACGTACACAAATGTATTTTTACTACTTGCCGTAATTGGCAATATCGTTGTTTGTAGAGGATTATTAAAGGACGGTAATAGGACAGGGTAGTTGCTGTAGGGCAGTTGTTGGAAGGAAACTAGAACGGAAAAATAGCCAGGAAATTAAATCTAAAACATCGGGTATCAAATCACTAGGTCGGTAGGTCTTTGCTAGGTAGAATTTTTTGGTAACACTATTTTATTTCTTAGGGAAGAATATCACTCATTGGGTTATATAAACAACGGGTATTAAAAGGGGAATGATTAATCAAAAATAACAATCACCAGTATCAAAGATAAACCAAATAAATAGGTAATCAATAAAAATCCACAATTATAATAATTAATAAAAGAACAAAAGAAACAAGGGGGGATTTGTTGAGAATTTCTGTACCTGTGGTCAGGCTTATCTCCATTGCCCTCTGCCGGTGTCCAAGTACTTTAAACTGGGGAAGAGACACCTCGTTGGAGACTCCAACCGAGTTAGGACCTTCATTCCACTTATAGCGGATGTCACGCATAGTATACCCAACTAGAGGACAAGCATAGATTGATGGCAAAACAGGGGCGAATTGAGTTCGAGAGAGAGAAAGAGAGAGGAAAAAAATGAGGATAAAGGATAGAAAATAATTGTTTTCTGTCTTTTTTTTTTTTTTTTTTTTTTTTTTTTTTTTGAATTCATTAATTGCATAAACCAAATAAACGACAATACAAATAAATTAAAAGAAAAATAATTAAAATGTTTGGAGTAGTTTTTGTTATCAAATTGATCGATTGTACAATTATTATTCATATTTTGCCATGCCCCACCTACAGCCCTTTTCGTTCAATGTATCGTCACATTCACACAGCAACAACATGGCTCAACAGCATAAACAAAATCAAAAGAAAACGAAAAAACAGCACAAACTTGTTGGGTCAAGTACAACAACGCACACAGCAAGGAGGGTGAGTGGTCTGGCCACCTCTGACAGCCCGGTAAAGATGATGTTATCTGAGATATGAATTTGAACTGAATAATTTAATTTTGTTAGACAAATAAGTCGCAGTGAACACGTTAGTTACAGAAACAGTTCACGCAAACGGCTACGAGAACCGTTCTAATGAACGGTGGCAGGGTCGCCGTTAAGGCACCATTATTCAATTGTCACAACACTCAGGGATAGAAGCAGAACCCTTTTGTAGTAGAAAAAACTGACGGCCCATATTTACGCCGAGAAAAATGATTGGTGGAGAATATGAAATCTTGGGTAATTGTGGACGCAACTAGTGTACATTATCTATACCCACAAGCAAAATTCAGCCGCCCAGCAGTATTTTATATTAACATTTCAGTAGAAATTTACATTTCCTGATTAGTTACCTTGGATATTATACCGATTTATGATTTAATTGGAAATTAGAATACTTTTTGGGTGACAGTAATTATTTTAAAGTTGAAAATATTCAACTTTTTCATCGGTTTTATTCAATATTTAACAGTAAGAGAGAATATTTGTTAGTTAGTGTTCTAAATGATATTGGGGCACATTGAACATACTCGTGGTAATCAAAAAAGGAAAATCGACCATTTTTGAGTGAATGTGTCAAATTTTTCCTCTTCAGTTTGTACTATCATAAAGGAGTTTCCCTTTATTAATTTACGCCAAAATGTGTTGAAAGGGGTTAGGGGGTGGGCGATGTGCAACGCTAACCCGTTCATATAGAAAATTTCCCCTATTTTCACCCATATTTGGGAAAATTAAGGGCTAGTTTCTCGTTGGCCAGGTTTCTACCGCGGAAAATGGCGTATCCCCTATCCTCCGACCTTCCCCTACCCACCACCGAATTGACGTTAATACATTTTTACTGGGAACCAGAGATACAGTTTCACATACTCTTTAATACTTTCATATTTGAGTTTACCAGCGGTCGGAGGCGGCCAGAGCGAAGGGTTTCAGAAAAGAAGAAATAAATAAATTATAAAAATAAATAAATAAATAAGTTTGGAAGATAGAAGAACGAATTCAACATGCAGAGGATCATGTTTTGAAACATCAGATTTCGAGTTTTTTTTTCCATTTGGGAACTTTTTTTTCAAAAAGGAAAAAAAAAGCCACATATCTCATGTGGTGGAAAAAGTCCCATTTTGTTGTCGGTTTCATTTCGGAAAAGGTGGTGAAACATAAAAATAATATATATAATTTGCTAGGTATATAGGAGGTATGTAGGAGTGGCTTTTTCCAGTACCTGTCGACAGGTTAATAACTCTTTGGCTCTGCCTGTGCCCAAGGACTCGAAACTGCGGTAACTGTACTTCGTTGGCAATACCCACGGATTTTGGGCCCGCGTTCCATTTGTAAAGAATATCACGCATAGTGTAGCCAACTGCTCTTGACAGACAATACAACAACATTTTGAGTCTACGAATTTCATTTCGTAACTGTATTTTTGTATGCGTCAGGGGTTTCGTAGGAGGTGAAATTCTCGCAGGGTGCTTCTGAGTCGATCGACTTGTCTCGGGCTGCTGCACGAGAAAGTGTGAAGCCAATCAAAAACTAATTCTTCTAATAACAAGTCGAATTACTTGTCACCCAATCTCAATTCTATCAATGTTACATATCACAATCGACAAATTCGATTTGAGTTATCAATTAAGTTAAACCAAAGACTCATACGAGTCCGATTTGGAAACCATTCCTTGATTTCCAAAATTAATTAATTTTTATCACTGTTCTGCATCTGTTACGATCTGCTGATGAAGTAAAGTATTCTTTCAGAGGTGCCTCAGCCCGCATTGGCAAATTGTTCAGGAGCCGCTTCTCCTTCAGGTCTTTAGGATTATATCTCAACGAAAAAACTTCTTCGAATTGAATACCCACAAAAAAATTGAAATCCTTATTTTTTTACTAGATCTCTTAATCCGACACAATTGGCAAGAATAAAGACGTAGACCTAATGAAGACATGAAATAAAATGCATACAAATAAAGCACTGTCTGATTAATAGAAATACTAGACCAATAGAAATGTTTTAATGCTCACTTCCAAGTGTATAGCTATTCAGTATTTTATGTAGGGTATGAAGAAGTTTGGCCATGATGAGAGTTCTATTTACATTACTTAATCCAAGTTTTAGTGTTTTTTTTTCTTCATTACTATCTGAACCCATCAATTCAAAAGTTTTGTTTTCATTGATTGCACTTCACCAGATTTCCCCAATCGTACAATTTTTCCAGGTAGTATTTGAGAAAATAAGCATTAATCCGGTACTTTCCTCAACCAATTTGAAATGCCACATAATATTGGTTTTTTTTTGTTGAGAGATTACAAAAATCACACTTCAACAGTTTTTAAGCAATCAACAACTTTTATTCTCAATCTTCAAGAAAACTGATATTTTCAGTTTTCTACTATACTCAAGCCCTGTCCTACGGTAGATTAGTTCATTATTGAATCAAGACGATAAATCCATACAAAATAGAGCCAGGTAAAGCTGAAATCAGATGAGTTTTAGTTGAGATGTAAATAAAAATTGGTAGTCATCAAGAAAAATTAGTGGAACTTTCTTCATCCTTCAGAATTGCCAGGGCACTAATCCCTCTGGACTTCTCTATTGCATTTCCTAGTTTCTTTGTACGATTTCAATTCATGAAAATCTAATTGCGAGGAGCAGCTCTCCCGAAAAATCATTTAAACGAAAATCCCATGTCGAGTTAGAATTCAAAAGTATTCAACTAGACTAAAATAATCTTTTTTGACCTTAAAGAAGGAGGAATACTCCAAAACCGCTCACCAATCAAGGTAATCACAAAGAATTCCTGCTTTTCACCTCCTAGAAAAACTCTGCGAACCACTACGGTGTCTTACAAGTAGCGTATCTTTTTTTTTTCCTGTGTCTCTTTTTGTGGTTACTTGGGTCTTTCTGTTGTTACGTTTGAGAACAACCCATTAAGAAATGAAAGCAAAAATTAATAATGATTAATGTTAAAAAAACACAGGTTCGTTTGGTTTTAAAAGACTTGGAATTAGATGACATATGTTTGGTTTGATAGTATTTTTATGGAGTCGGCGAGCAACGAAGCTGGAGAGTCACGCTAATGTTACTACAACGAACCAGAGAGACGTATGATGAAACTTATGGGATGTTATAACTATTTTATATGATTGTTATGCACGATTGACCGACATTTCACATAGAAATTACATTAGATATTCAAGAATGTCCACTTGGTTTCTGGAATTTCTTTGGATCATCGAATTAATGTTAGAAAAATGAAATATGAAATAATGAAAAATGTCTACCTGATTGAAGAAAAAGGGGAAAGGCCACAATTATAGACAACTCGAAATTCGAATTACGATGCATTTTCCGCTAAGTATAGACAACTTGAACTTAGCGGAAAACGAATCGGAATTCGAAAGTTGGAAAATATTTGTTGAAATTGCTTGAGCTTTGTGTAACTCATGAAGAGCAGAATATATTTTTATCTATTGCTTGACGTAGGACAATGAAAATTTCAACTTTAACGTTTGCATTTTTTTAAATAAGGTCATGAATTATACCCATGCAGACATGCATCAGTAATTAATGCATACGTTTTGATTAGATTTGGCTCAAAGATTGTAAAACATTAAGACAAACCAATGTATTAACAAGTAAATAATTACTAGTTCTCTAAAGAAGTGATAACGTTTTGGACAGAATAGCTGATATTCTATATTTGAATCTATATGCATTAGCATCGATGCTTTCGCTCCACATATACAGCTAAGTGGACTTAAATATCGTTTTTAATTAAACCAAAACAATACGGAAGGAACCTTGTTTAATTCACCCTAATGCTAGGAACTCAACATTTCATGAATTTATCATACGAGGGTAATTTTAATGTAGCCTTCACGAAATGAAACGGTATACCTACTTGTCAATAAGATATGATTGTCACACTTGTAACAAATTTTTTTACCTATATCTAGAGTGGGAAAAAATTCCTTCAACCGCACGTTTCTATCTCAACCCGTTCCAAAGATTTGATTTTTTGAAGGGTTTTTCAAGAAAACCGCGTTTCGTACTTTGAAAACCCGCATTTCTCCACTATTGACCACATTTTCGGATTCAGCGTCAAATTTCCTACAAGTTTGGCGACTTGCAATAATCAAAAACTAATTTCTAAGGACCCTAATTGTAGTTCGAACTTCTACCATAAAAAAAACTCAATTTCTTAAAATACTTTATCTCTGACTCTATTTCCAGAAAACGTGCTGGAAGCTGTCGAAATTCAGAAAAACTTGCGAATTTGATGAGCTCCCAAATGGGAAGGTCAACTTTCGGTTCTGTGACGATTTCATCAAGATAATTCAGTTTCAAGCAATAAAACGTTGGGCACGTTGTCAAAGAGATACACGGAACAATAGGTCAAACAGTGTAAATGAGGGAAATCCAGTCAGTTTTTTTGAAAAATGTCAAACGGCTCATGATACATTAACTTTGTGATTCAAAATCGAATTCATGTAGAAATCTCAGTTTAAAGTTGCTAAAATATTGGACATCTTCCAAGATGGCAACATCCTAAGAATATGAGTAACACATTTCGAACAGCGTACATTAAACAGATTATCGAATCCGGATAAATGTTTCTAAAGTCTGATATGGTTTATAAGTAATACAAACATTTTTATCTAACGTGTCTATCCATCATAATGTACGCTGTTCGAAATGTCATGAAAAGCACCATAAAACATAAAATGCCTCATTTTTTTGCCCGCAAAAAATAATTTCTCATTGAAATTGATTTGGTTTAGCAAAGTTGACGTATTTGGTCCATTAAAAAAAAAGTGTACATCAAGCCCGGGATTCCCCACACGTGTGGATGTATTTATCTTTATAACGTATTCAGTTGAATGTGTAAGTATTGATTGAATAACAAATACTTACACAATGTTATTAAATCTCACTACAACCTGAAATCGCGTGACTTTTTTTTTCTGCTTAACATGATAATGTTGAATTGAATTATTTATGAGCTGTGTCCATTGAATATTCATGATTGATCGATTTCCTTGGAGTGATTCCGGTAATGCCCGAGGGTAAAGCTTCCAGCAGTTGCCTAGTTTCTGTACTTGACGAATCACATTTTAGCATAGCGATAGTAAAATCTCAAGAGTTCTCTTTGCGTTTGGTAAAATGTAATAGAAGCCTGTTCAAATTAATGTAAACTTTCAATCAGGCTAAAAAACACTGTATAAGTTCCGCAAACATTTACCTATGTAATATTCACATTTCTATTTAATAAAATTTACGCCATGTTCATGAAAAACTTCAACCATACGCCTCTCGTGGTTATTTCGCGATAACTTTTTATGTCTCAGATTTAAATTTTGCTAATTGGGGTAGTTGGCGAAGCTGTATTCTATATGAGTTAACTTGTCTGTCTAGAGTTTTCAATTCGCTGCATCTTCGAAAAACTGATTACAAACGATAAAATTGGTCATCTCGATCTAAATCTTTTCTGATCGTGTCCGAGAACGTAGCAGTTACTAGACAAGTGAACAAAAATGAATGTAACACAAACAAATGAAATAAAATAAAAATGAAACAATATTCAAATGAAAAAAACAAATATTAAAAACGAATTCGATCCGTGCTCTACGCCTTCGTTGCCCCCAATGTTCAATAGGACCAAAATAATCATTACAGTCCATCAATATCCATTTAAAACTTAACATTATGTACAGGTTAATCAATGGTATAGTTTATAATTAAATTCTTTCAAAAAACACCATGCAACTCAACTCAAAATAACTGGTGAGTTCAAAAAATAAAATCCAACGATGCATGATTGTAACAGTTAAGTGGGGACAAAACATTGAAACATGCTAAAAGCCAGTGTCGCAAGGCTATCGTTAGTATTTTTTTCGTTTCTGAATTTACTGTACTGGTTGACAGCTATTCGCTAAAAAGTTGTTTGACAAAAACGGAACGAAATAAAAATTACGAAGAATAAATTATAAAAATAAATTGGTTTAAAAAAAACCTGTACATCAACGTGACAAAAACCAGTGACGTGCAATGAAATCATAATAATCTCGAAGCTTCGATATAATTTTGAAATAATATTGTTGTAAAATGAAATAATGAAAATAAAAATTCCCAAATGGCTGTCGGTGTATTTGGTGGAGCATCAGTGACCTTATTACAAAAAATACAAATTGGATATATCCTTGGACAAGTCGTATGTTGTTTTTGCGGATTTGAGTTATTTGGAATTGGCCGACGATTCGAGGTTGAGCTATGAGTAATAAATAGAAAATTCAACAAAAAATTAAATGAAAATCATGAAAGTGGCGCAGTCAAATTTTTAGATTGTGGCTGGTGGTTGCCACAACTGCCAGCGTACTCGGACACGAAGAAAAGTAGAAGAAAGATGGAGAGATAGAGAGAGAGAGAAGGAAGAATAAAAGAAGACGGTTCGATAATAGAAGAAGTGGAATTAGAAATGGAGGCTGATAGAAGAACAGAGAGTAGAGGTGGAATAGATACTGGACTTCGATTTTTTTGTGGATTCGTGACCCAACTTTCCGAGGGCACAGTCATCAGGTGCTGTTTGGAATAAGCTGGGCAAGGCAAATTAAAATTCAAACAAATAAAAAAAAGGCTAGCCGACGTATTTGTTGTTGTTGATGGAAAGTAATAGTTGTTGAGTTAAACTCAGTTCCATTTTCTATTTTAGGATCCAAATCTCAGGAAGAGAGTTGCGATTACGTGGTAGTGATGTATCTATGTGAGCGTTGAGCGTTAAAGATGACACCGAAGCTTTGTGCATAGTGCTTTAAAGGACGTTTATCAAAGGGAACTCTACAAGTCATAATTTAAAATTATGCTCATAATAAGAACTGATCTAGGTGTGGCATTTAAGAGAAACATTAGAAGGTAGTGGAAGACAGATTAAGAATTAACCCTTTTTCAATTTTTCGTTCGGCACAATTGCCCTAGGTCTTGGTTAGTTATGCATCGAAGAAAAACAGCTTTGTTGGAATAGAAACTTCTACCATCCAAGTCTGAGCATAGAAAGCACTAGAGAAACGAAAAAGATATTCGGTACGTCTCATGATTTTTTGGGGTGCTGAACGCTTCTTTAATGACAAATATAAAATTGTCATTGTTTCTCTAAACAATGTTATGTAATCATAATGTTGCTTCCGAGTCTGCGAAGCAGCGGAAGCCTTGTGTTCACTTTCGGGAGACAATAAATGTTTATTGTCCGAATTCAAAATTTCCAGTCGCATTTTGGGTTTCATAGCCAGAGTTTAGCCCATATCTTGAGGGACTATGCGGATAAGGCCTCGGGGTCCCATACAAATTTCATCTCAATATAATCAGCGGTACGCTCTGCGCATGCGCTAACGTGAAATTCTTGTTGCAGCCATAAGTTCCACAATTTTGGATGAATTTAGCCCATATCTTGAGGGACTATGCGGATAAGGCCTCTTGAAGTCCCATACGATTTGCATCTCAATGTAATCAGCGCTACGCTGTGCGCTTGCACTAACGTACAATTTTCGAAACAGGTATAATTTTTACAATTTTGATTCAATTTAGCTCATATGATAAAGGATGTTGGAAGCTGCCGTGCCATCTCCTTGGCAGTGTATTTTTTATTGTAATCACGTAAAATCCGCCAAGAAAGTAAAGAAAAAGTTTGGGACACTCCAGTGGTGGGCTGCTATTATAGTTCAGTCATGAACCAGCGTTAACGCTTCTGCCGAACCCCATCTAAAACGGTAAATTCCGGCCGCTAATGTTATAGGCGCCCTTGAAACAAGGGCTTACCACACTGATGCAACACATGTGTTGTTAACGAGCGCTTGGAGGTTCCCCCCTGTATCCCGCAATACATTTACGTTGACCAATTCACAAAAATCTCAAAATCCCTTACAAATTTGCGACCCCCATGGTAATCTTTAACGCTCAGTATACGTAAAAGCAATTTTGCTTTTGACTAAATTCGTCCAAAGTCAAATTTATTGAAAATAGCATTTGATCAAGTTTGCAATTTCGATGGAGCAATAACATTGGTTTCCATCGAAAATCAACTTTTGTTGAAATTGTTGTTTTACTTGGATATTTAACATATTAACTCATATTATCAGTATTATCACTATCATAGAAGTAAATAAAATATCTGTATTGAAATCAATTACTAAATCCTATGTACTGAGTTGAAGGATCAGTTAATTTTGATTAACAATTTCGGATTGAAGGAACATCACAGAATAAGGTAAAATGGTAAAATGGTATGGACAAATAAACGTGGAATGCTCATCTTTCATGTGTAATTGCAGAAAAAAATTACCGCGGCTGAATTTCTCAAAATGTACTAAAACCACCTACTCAACATCCTAAGATTTGAATCCATTTGGAGCTTGGTGGAACAATTCATTATCATACCCACTGAAAACGCAGTTGTTCGGTACTTAACTGATATTAATGCGAAATAATAAAACAAATCGAATAGTTGATAAATGAAAACGAGAAGTTACAAATATTTTTTCAAGACAGAAAATTTTACCAAGAAACAATGTGAACAACTAAGAAGAAAAATTATAATACATCCGCGCACATACAACCATATTGCACTTCTTCCTTCTTCATTTTCTGTGTATCATCCAGATATATTTTCCTTTTTTTTAAACGAAAAGCATCGTTCAAAATTTTCCTTTTAAGACGCATATTCAGGAGTTTAAGAAAGCTCGACGATTCGACCACAAAAATGAAAAACAAAAAACGTGACACAAGATAAAGAAAACATAAAACCAAAACGAAAACTCAAGCCGGTGGTTTCGAAGGTCGTTTAGTATAGTACTTCCAACAACAATGCGTGCAATTTGAGCTGATTCCATTTGCATATAGTCACACAAATGCAAAATTGGACTCCGTTGAAGGTTACAACGGAGAGAATATCGTTCAAGCTTATATACACCAGAAGAAGGGAAAAGCACATCATCAAAAAAAGTTGTAAAGCAATAATGTTTAGATGTCATGAATTATCACTTTGGGAATTTAAATCTATTCTCTTTCTTTTTTGTTTTTTGTTTTTTCAGTAAGTCAATTGCCTTCAACTAAAGAAATATGCATATCAATTTAGTTCAGTCAAAATATGGTTTATAGTTTAAATTATATTCTTTCGGGGATTTTGCAAGGTTTCAAATGTTCAAATGTGCCAACAAAAAAAAGTAATAGAATAGAGCTAACCTAAAAGTAATAATATCGAGTAAATATTAACTGTAACTGGAAATACACTACAGTTACATTTGTATTATATATTAAAGAGTAAACCGTGTTAATAATATCGGGTAAATACACACCAGTACATTTGTAAAATGTATTAAAGGGTAAACCGTGTTATACATTAAAATTACGTTCATTGAGTTTATATGCATCAAGTTCAATCATAAATTGTTATTATTGATTACAAAAACTTGCTCACTTCATTGGGTAACCTACTTCTTGATTGCATTATTTGAATGTAATTTCCATGTTCTAGTCATGAAAATGGATCCCGTTCTTTCATGTTTGAACATTTGAAAGCTTGCCGCTTTTCAAATCAATCTGATTGATCATAGCGTACTAATGAAATCAAAATAATTCGTTTTTATTGGATATGGGTTTTATACTTCATTTTATTGTTCTGATGGGTATCAATGAAATAATGAATTTCAGTCATAGAAATATTAATGATTGATTTTTTTTGAGCTGCAGATTTTCCTTGATCCTTGTCCACACTACTTTAAAAACGTACCCGATTAAATTAAAGTTTACCAAAGGCCCACAAAAATTTAAAGCAACTGTCAATTTATTCAAATCCTTTCCCAAATGAGTCAAATCATTGATTCATATTAATGAAACCCTTTAAATTGAGCCTTCTTAGAAACATGGATTATTATAAGATACAAAAATAGACAACATGTGTTTCTGTGACGGGCCTTATCTCTTTATCTAATACCCCTAACCGAACTCCAGTTTCTTGAAAAAGTAGATTGAGCTAAAAAGATTTTGGGGAAAAGAGTTTATTATATTTGGTAATGTACGTTCAGAGAAAATTGTATTTCAAGTGGAAAGGGTTGATTAGGAAAACGGTTTAATTGTTTGGGCTAGTTCTGTATTAGTTAGCTATTCTACATCAATAATTGAAAAATTTTTTTTTTTTTTTTTTTTTGTCATGAAGTGGTAATGTACGAAAATTGATTTCAAATTCAAAATTTTGAAATAAAAAACCCAAGAATAAACATAAAATGTTGTACCATAGCATAATACAATTTTTGGATTAAGACAAGTGAAACCATATATTGGACTGAACTAATAATTGTTCAAATATTTGATAACGATCAGTTTTGTATTAAAATTCCTCCTCTACTTGGCTATATAAGTTTTTTATCTGATTTAATTGTATTTTCTGTCACAAATGTCGTATAACACCCAATAGTTTTATAAATGGATACAATTTTTTCGTACGAAAAGACAACGTGATTCATTTTGTGGTGGTTTTGTGCTTAAAGCGTGTCGATCAAATACTTTTTTTCCTTTTTTCGTTTTAAATTTTTTTATTTAATTTATTTTTTTTCATTTATATTTTCAAAATCGAGTCAAAAGGCTCGGTTCGCTTAGGGTACTCACAGCTTTCGATTTCAATGTGGCACAGCTGCCTGTCCATTGGGAAGTACTGGAGATTCATCGGGCACGAGGCAGTGATTGTTAAACTGTAACAAAAATGAATACGGAAATGTTGAGTGGAACATCAACAACTATAGTAGTGGAAAAGGGAGTTTTGAGATCAACTGAGCGATGGGACAACAGCATTATTTCTCAAGCCAATTCCAACATTTCTCAGTTCAAATTCATCATTTCTCAAGTCACATTCAACATTTTCAAAGTCAGCCTCAATATTTTTCAACATAAACTCAACATTTCCTATGTAAAAATCAGCATTTTTCCATTTGAATACGTAATTTCTCAAGTCAATGTCAACTTTTTGACAATTCAAACTAAACATAAATCAAATTCATAATTTCTCAAATCACATTCTGTTAGAAAATTCATTGCTGTTTTGGTGTCCCGTTGCTTCAACAGAGTACGCGCAGGGTTTGGATGACGGTTCTTGTGTGTGCGTGTGGGTGTCTAAGTAAATTATGCATGCTACCCCACCTTTTTTACTTTCATTTTCGATAGAAAAATTACAGACAAACCTGATTTTTTAGCCGAGAATTAGCTGTAGAAAAACGTTGTAAAAGATTGGGACGAAAGTTGAGCGATACCTAAAAAAACATCCTCTGCTAGGGAGTGAAGTCCGTTAGCGATCTTGTATGAGACACACTCATGATAATGAGACTAGAAAAATTAATAACGCAAATATTATAAACTTTAATAAATGAGGCAGGGCGAATGAGAGCAAATGGCAAGTTAACGGAGAAAGTTATGGAATTATGAATTGATTTGAAGGGGCTGGAACATCTCCCTTACATTCTGGTTTCCTCTTTAAAGACTTTAATCAATTCACTCGGTGGTTAATCAATATTTGATGTTCTACTCTAAACGCTATTCATGTTCCTTGAATTTTAGCCGTAGGCTCCAAACAAAAAAATCTATCCCCCCTGACAAGGACCAAAGGCCCAACATCCTCTTCGAACATTTTCTTTTGTAGGTTTCAAAAATGAGGAAGTTGCTTCGTAATTACTAGTAATAAAGTTTTGTATTTCTCCCTATTTATTTCTGAATACGTAGGAAATTATGTTCCTAAAATATACCAATACTTTTATCACAGACAGGTTATTCTGTATGTTCGTAGATTCCCCTTGACAGTGGGCTATTCAATTTTTTCTGTATAGTTGTACATTCCCATTGAAATGATGAAATAAAACTACGAAAAGTTGGGAACAAGGGAAACTTTCTCTGAATAACTAAAAATCTACGGTCAGTAACTATGCACTTACAGTATAGTAAATCACGATTATTACGACATTATGATATGTATATCATAATGTCAAATTTCTAAATATATGTGTATAGTTCAATAGAACCGTTGAATGAACACAACCATTCACTCTTGTTTCTCCTATAAGTTTTGAAAAAGGCAATTCGTCGAAATATTAACTTCTGTACTCTTTCTTCTGTGTTTATTAACTATACTCTTTCTTCTTAGTTAACTATACTCTTTGTTGTTTGTACATATGTATGTATAATCATTCTAGACGATAACTATCGATAGGATTGAAAAAATCAACCATTTTAAACGAAAGAATGAGTTCACTGGGTTTTTGAGTACTTTGAATTTATTTATTCATTTATATAGATACAGGTCAAGCCCATTTACAAGAAATTTCCAAAATTATACCCAAAAAATTGTTAAAACGATATTTTTTTTTAAGCAAATAATTACTCTACAAAAATGTATCAACAATGAAATAGGTCATTTTAATATTGAAGCTCAAATTTTTTATCAAACTTATACTTTTATGAAAGTTTGCAACAAAATGAGAAAAACTTTAAAAATTAGAAACTTCCAAATCTTGAAGTTTGAATAGAAGATTATTATTTAGAATAAGTTTATTTCAACTCAATTTAACATAAATGTAATATGATGATTTTGGGAAATTCGCTCATATGATCATGCTACATGAATGCATCCTTTGGTATACTCTAAGGGTTAATATGCCCTTTACGATGAACAGAATTAGTTTAAAAAACTACAAATATCAAATAAATAATAATTAATACTCTTTTTGGATCCATACTTACAGGTATGATTTCATTTTGGAAACAGGCCTTGAATAATGGTTGTTCCGGAAAACCGGGTTCAAACTCAATTCAAAACGGCCCTTAACCCTTCGAGATACAGAAAAAGTGGTTTACCTCTAGGACAACATGAGTTATGGCTTGTAAGTCAACGTTTGTTTGACCTACCTCGCTGTTTTCCACGTAGAGAATGAAATGGTGTAATCCATTCAAGTGGAACTTAATAGCACATCTTGGAGCGGCAATTAACGGTACCTACCATTCGTTAGTTATGAATATGAACAGCTGAAAGAAGTAGCGTGACATAAATCATTCGTTTAAAGAAACAATTAAATTACGTCTCGGGAAATGTAAATATGAAATGAGTAGGGCTGGTTGGGCGTATGTGCTTAAAAATTCGATCCCAAGTTGTTATCCGCATGCACATTTTCGGTCTTCCGAAACAATATAGAATGCTGCATTTGGGATTGGGAGTTTAATGGCTTATTGTCACGTCAAAGAGGATAACATGAATGAATCATTAATTTTTTTAGGAATAAAAACGCTCCCATACGTGGTAAGTGTATTCTAGATACCTTGAAAATACCTCCATCGATTTTTCCTTCGTAGATCGATTAGGAAAAAAACAAAATTGAAAAGTCCCAAGGGTCGTTCAGTGGATTAGTGTGTCTTACTTCACAGTTGGCTTTTGGTGTTCCAAAGAGGATCAAATGACTTCGTTATAAGTATACTTATCTAACCAAGTACACTTTACAATCCTCTCAGTGGGTAACAAAAGCTGAAATCTAAATACCTACAATGTTACAATATGCTGCACATCTACAAAGACGGGAAATTTAAAGATAAAACAAAAACCTACGTGGGTCATTCTATGGGAATTGGTTTTTTGTCGCCTAAATTTCCCGGTACCATAGTCGATGTCTTTTTTTTAATGTCCTTTCTAAACCTCCATCATTTATGGTAAGGAAACAGAATCTAAAAAATCGCAACACAGAAATTCGTATTTCAGGTAATACGCCACTTTGGGATAGATGAGATTACGGTGAGGGAGGGAGATACTAGTTCGTGAAACTGAGCTAACGTTCTATGTTTCTATGAATAGGAAAAATACAAAGTTGGTAACTAACGGTATCCAAAGTAGGTTAAGACGAAACCTCGTAAACTCATGACGATTTATTGATCAAAGAATGGAAGAGATCAAAACTTTCTTAATAAAGGCGAAGGAACTATTTAGCCCAACCGAACACCAAACGAAAACCAACCAACCCCACCAGACCAATTCCCAATTAGACCAATCGAAAATAGAAAATGTTTCTAAGAAAACGCAATACTCCCCAACATTTCAGTCTTCAGTAAGATATCACTGTGGTGCTACCATAAAGTAGAGTAATGAAAATTATATTCATTTTCCTCTGCATTGACTTACAGAGTAAAGGTTAGAGAGGTAATTCACTTTTCTGATTGATGTGACGCAGGAAGAAATTAGGGCGGGAATATTTCCACATATTTTGTTGACTGTACAGTGGAAATTTCATTCAACGAAATCCAACTGTTGCATGTTATCACTAACCATCAAACACTACACAACCATTAACAAATCAATTTAGTATCAAATTAATCTTTTGGGATAATGCAGTTGTGAGGGAGGGACACTCATGTCAAACCAATCACAGTTTTCTAGATGTTCATCAACCATATGTCTTACATCACTGAAGGTGTTCTCAGATAGGGTTATGACTGATCACAGCTATCCCTAATACCAACCTAAGGAAACTTCAAAACAGAACCTGGGGCCCCAACAAGCTTTTCGTGCCATAATTTGAATTCACTTGAGGGAGGGAAAACAATTCTTGTGACACACCAAAATGAGGGGAAAATCATTCATATTTCGACGGGTACATTGTTAGATGATCATAGGGGAATATTTTTGATAGTTAGTCGTTGCTCCAAGCCTCTCAAGGAATCCCAAAACTCATGTTGTCACAATATTGAATATTCTATTCAATGTCATCCCGATGCTCTTATTTGGAGTAGGTGCCTACCACTTTCGTTCTCCCAAAGATGGATTGTAAAGCAGCGAATGATGAAGCACGGATACTATCTTGTTGTCCCCCATCGTATTGAATGCAAATAGAAAAGATGTGAGAAAAAACTCTAATTTTTTTCTCCAAAATTTCAATATAAGTTATCTTTTTACGGAAAAACTGAATTCCCCTCCACCTATATCATAACAGAGCACAACTGCTCATCACCCTCCCACCTTTGTTATTTTTCCTTTTCTCAGGAGTTATGCAGCACACGTTCTTAATTTAATTATAATTACCTAGCGTTTAAGGTAATCATGATTGCATAGCTTTCCCCATTAATATACAATGAATGTATTTTTTCCATGTTTCCTCGTCTGAGATGATCTAGAATGCCGCAGCGGTCACAGCAATTAAAATGCAGACCGCATTGCTACTGCGGGACTACATTGTTTCTTGCGATAAGCATCTGTAATTTTACGTGCCGGACCTCCTTTCTTCTTTATCATCCCCTCCCTAATTTTAGTTCTCTCTCTTTCTCTCTCTCCCTCAATCTCTCCTCTCTCGCACTCTCTATCGAACATGAGATAGGGTGGGGTGTAACACTTGGTTGGGTGAAGACACCTTGTCGAGTTCAGGGAGATGAGGATGCAGATACTCGTGCTAAGAAAGCAGCAATTGTGGTCTTGAAGTGGTGTTGGCTTTTGTGCCTCTTTGCACGGTGTGAGTTTCGGGATGCGTAACCAGATGATAGCGCGGGATCCTATTGGAAGCTGCAGCGAGTGGTTGGCACGAATAGAGTTTGCCTCAAAGGTCCTATGTTCAGCTAACATCCAATATGACTCTGGTGCTGACGGGTCATGGACGGGATGGTATATACTTTCATCATTTAGAAATCCGATAGAACCAGGGATGCAAATATGACTCCTCGATTGCGCACACTTGGGATCATATAATTCAGGAGTGCCGTGTTTTTTTTTCTTCAAATATCCGCAGCAGAAATACCGGAATGTCCTGACTGGTGAATGATGGTTTCTTAGTTTAAAGAACTCAATGGAAGAAGTGAGGAACCGTTTCTAATATTGACATTCACTTGACTTCGATGTTATTTACTGACCTTCAGACTGATGAACAACATAAATTGTATATAGCTAAGTTGTTACGGTTCACGTACAGATCATACTTGAGACCGCGTGATCTCTCATCAGTTGGATGGGAACTCTGAATATTATACGTGTGGATATTATTGTGATATGGAGTAATGCATGAGAAGTTTTTGATGTTGCATCCAAAAAGTTTTCTCGTCAGGCCAGTGCAAGAACGCTGCTTTGACATACTCGAAGCACAGAATGGGGAGGTGCTGCAAAGGATTATTAAATTGCTGCAAAAATCGATTTAAATAAAGACATTTTGAACATCATGGTGAAACATAGGTAGCTAGAGTCGATGTTACTGAAGGCCCTCTTCTGGCTTTAGTGAAAGCTCCTAAATTCACCAGGGCATTGCGTATTGTCCCGAGCCGGGGAAATGCCTTTTGATCATCACCGCAGGAAGACAACCTACTGCGAGTGACCTTTTCAAAAACCGAGAGCCGACGACAGTCAGTGTGACAACGCCGCCCGCTTTATACCGACAAACAAGACCTCGCTAATCCTCGTCGTCCATCTCCCGGATGAGTTTTGCCTCTTCTCTTACTCTGCCGAGCCTCAGCAGAAAATGATAAAGGTCAACAACTGGGCAAACGTTTGCATCGGCCAATTAAGGCCGTCCCCCCCCCCCCCGCTCCCTTCACCAAGTTTGCTTTCGCCCTCGTGAAAACGTTTTGTTTGCTCACGGTAGGCCGCAGGGCTTCCTCTCCCACCTTTGGAATTAAATGTAAAAAACAAGACGAAATATAGGAAGAATAACGTTGTTCTTGTTGAGATGAAATATACCTAGTTTTTCTGTTGAAAACAGAAAGAAACACATGCTAAGCTTCATAGTACTCAAAAAGTATAAATACATTACTTATAACTAAAGCCCAAAATTTGCATTTTAGGAATATTGCCGGCCAGAAGCTTGGGTACAATTTTTCTACTTTTCGGTTTTGAGGGTATGTGAATAGTTTTGAGTGCATAAATTGGAATTCAAATAGCATCTTTTGGTCAATATTGGACATTTACCCATATTTTGGCTGATATGCGAGTATTGATGCATAGCTAGGCCGTTTTCGTGAACACGCTGAACATTATCACAAGAGGTTCATTACTTCTGCATTAGGTAGCCCTCCTATGAAAACCACTGATCTGTGTGTAGTAGACGTAGTTTAGTACATTAACTAAGCCTCGCCCCTCGATATATTCCAATTGCATTCAAAATGAAAATGCTTGGGCTGCCGTCAGCTATGCGGTGCACCTCAGCCCCCAAATAGAATGCAGCCCGACCAACTAACTAACCAATTTACCAAATGTTGAGCGAAGGGATTATCGTGCATTGACTGGAGTGGTCAGTACTTACTGCACTGCACTAATCTCAATCTGAACTAAACACTAAACTACCCTCTTAGGGAAAAAGATTTTTTTCATAGATTAATTTTTGAATGTTGAGTTGATTGATCAAAATGCCGAGATTACTGGCACATTCCGGATCGATGTTGGATTTTTGTGCCAAATTTCGTAAACTTTGGCACAATTGGTTCGGAAAGCAGCTGCAGACGGGTGAATTTTTTAATTATTTTTCAATTATGAACCTTTTAATTTACCAAGAAAGTAAACTTTTCACCTCCCCTCACAAATTGTTGGTTTACTTTATAAACCAAGTTAAGAGGTTTTTTTTCCCAAAACTGCTCTGGGATGTCCCTTCATTTATGTAAATAATGAACTAGGTATCTGTTATAATGAACTAGGTAAGTGAACTAGGTATCTGAACTTGGTATCTGTTATAACGAACGAGGTAACAGAAATGAATATCTGTTGTAATGAACTAGGTATCTGAACTAGGTATCGGTTAAAATGAAAATGAACTGTTTGTATCTGCTATAATGAAATAGGTAACTGAAATAGGTATCTGCACTAGGTAGCATTTCCTACTTTTACTGCACTATATGACAGTGTACAGTGTAATCATGTTGGGCTAGTAAAGAGAAAAGTCGAAAAAACTCCCTGCGACAATCCTAAGGATTAGCAGTATAAGCGAACACATGACACTGTACAGAAAAAAACCTACCTATCATTGTGATCAACGATGATTGTGGAAAAAAAGGAAGCCTCATGGTTAAAAAGTCAAGCATCCAACTCTGTTTTTTCATTTTCCCAAAATTCGAAAAATCGAGTTGGCTCACTGTTGCTGCGAGGTCGTAAATTGATAACAATATCTTGGTAAAATTTTGATGTTTGATGTTCTATTCTACGATAGGTACTAGTGTAGCGTTGTGATTATTAGGACTGATGAGGAGTTGATGTTATTTGATTTTTCTCCTCAGGGTTGTTATATTTACTTCAACGAGGGCTGTAGGTATAATAAATAAATTATAAACCTTTTTGTTATAATTTGCCGTGCGTTCCTTCCAAACGCCACTCAAACCACTTCAATCTTTATTGCCACCAAAACAACCTCGGTCTGGCGTAAAAATCACCCTCACTCTCCTCAACAAACGGACCGAAATAATGACCTCAAGGGGCGATCCGGACAAACGATAAACGAAGGGATCGATCTCTTTCAATAAGTAGAGGGATTACAAAAAAAGTACAATAAATCCGGTAATTACTCGTTGGGAAATAAGCTCAGTTCGGTGATTGTTCCGTAAGATTTAATTCTCTTTCGCCGCTTCCTTCGAGCCGCGATTTGCGAAGCCTCTAGTGAAAGGGAATCGAATTAATCGTTTGGCCTTTTCACCAGTTGAAATAACCCCACCATCGTCTCATCACCAGTATTATTTTTACCTTTTATTTAATTTTTTTTTAATCCTGAACAGGCGAAACAACCCTTCTCAAGAAATCTTTGTCCCGTCGCATTAACCTTTTTTTTCTTTCGGAAAATTAATAATTCCACTTCGGAAGACATTTTTCTCTTCTCATAATGAACCATTAGAGAACGTACTCGAGTTATTTCCCCTCCCCCCCTCCCAACAACAAACAAAAATATACATATTTTTGTTACAAAAAACATATATATATAGCTTTCTGATTTCCAAAGGTCCAGAGGAGGTAGAGTCATTGCTTGTCAGCCAATATGTAACCTAAGGAAGAAGTCTTTATTTTGATATTCTCTCTCTTTTCTCTACCTAAGAAATATGCCTGTAAATATATTTAGTTTAATATGATAGCAAATACGAATATGTAATGTTTAAATAATGTAATAAATTGAACTGAAAGAGTTGGAAGTAATCCTGATTAAGTATTTTGTTCGAGCTAACAGCGACCCCCCGCAAACCACGGACTTAGGTCTAATACTGCGGGGTATATTGGCAGCAAATTTATTCTTTATTTATGTAATTCAAGGTGTTTTTTTTCTCTCTCATGTATGCATAGTAATGATGTTTATATTTTTAATTGCCAATAAATAATCTCTCTCTCTCTCTCTCTCTCTCTCTCCCTCTCTCTCTCTCTCTCTCTCTCTCTCTCTCTCTCTCTCTCTCTCTCTCTCTCTCTCTCTCTCTCTCTCTCTCTCTCTCTCTCTCTCTCTCTCTCTCTCTCTCTCTCTCTCTCTCTCTCTCTCTCTCTCTCTCTCTCTCTCTCTCTCTCTCTCTCTCTCTCTCTCTCTCCCCCTAGTGGACTTTTTTCTTTTTACTGAATCGCGCTGTGTCTTTGAAAGTGACGACAGTTTTTGATGGAACGAAGTACTAACTCAGTGACTAATGTTGAGTGGTTCATCCCAAACAAACAATGGAAAACACACAGATAAAGAGGTAGAAGGTTATGAAGAAGCTGCTCGTAGTGGTGGATTCTGTTATGCTACTGCATGGATTGTATGGATATGGAATACTCGAAAACTTAATTGTTCAAACTGTTTTTTTTTTCGTGTGTAAAAGTCAATAATTTATGTTTACAATGGGACTTCCAATTTTGGTTAAAAATCTGGGTCCATTTTACGTAGGCACCAGTTGGTAACTATGATAATAATTTCATACCATAGGCTGATAGAGGGTGATAACTGTAATAAATAAAAAACGGAAATCGATTTGTAGGGCGTTACATCTTAGTATTTATGAATTTGCCGACTTTGTATAGATTCACCGTAGGTTTAAATTGCCATTTCTAAAACAACAAGTGTTCTTATTACGTTGGATGTAAACAATTTCTTTGTCATTTCTATCATTAAAATTGTTTTCAGTGTCTAAAATCTTAAATTTGTCAAAGTCAGAACTATGATTGTACGAGTATGGTGTGCTAGTATACAACGATCATCAAATTCAGCGCAGCCGCAGACCGATGGGCTTCTCTGGATGAATTTCAGGAGGCACACAAATATGATCAACTGATCAATCCAAATAGGTATTTGGGTCGAGAACAGATTCACGTGCTCCATGTATGTCTCTTGAAATTCAATAATCGCCCTATCCTGTGAAACACGCACACTCCAAAGCTTAGTAGAAATTCAAATCATGAACGCAAGCCAATTGAATAATAAACCCCAGTGAAAGAATTTGCAGCGTTTTTTTCTGTGTGTTTGTAGATTCCTCTCGACAATGCAGAAATAAAACTCCAAAACGTTGGGAACAAGTTTTTTTAAGTGAAGACCGAACCTCAATAAACCCCCTGAAGCTTCTTCAGAATAACTATATACATATACATAAAATGCACACATATATATATACTCTAACTACGAAACCTCAGTGGGAAAACAATCTGCTGTAGATCCCAATCCTCTTTGATGACTCGCCAAACACGGCAGCTGGTCGACACGTGTCCAAACACAACTCAACACGTGTCAACACAATTGAAAATGGATGGGTCGTACTTGGTCATCTACGGCCGAACTAGTGTGGAAGGCTATTTGAACCGATATAATCGTCGGGCATGATAATCGTGATGATCTGATTTTGAATAAGTGGGCAAAATGAATGAATAAGTGGGCAAAATGAATGAATAAGTGGGCAAAAAAACTTATAAATGTTCCCTATGATTCCTTGAACACATTTCAACAGTTTTCATCCTATTTTGATGAGGTTTTCAGCTATTCTGTGGATTAGGAGGTGGATAGTCCCTTGTGAAATTTATTGTTCAAAAAACAATACTTCCCGCTGGGTAAAGGCTCAACTTGGGAGTCTTTTTTGTTCATTCCAATTCTATGATTGGATTCTTTCAGAGCCAAATTCAACAAATCGTTATACATTTAAATTTTATTTATTGTTTCCAATATACTGGAAGGTACTTTATCTCTACACTAAATGTCTACTAAACTAATGGTTTCTCTCTACTTTCATGGTTCATCTCTACATTCCTTCCTTGACAAAAAAGAAAAAAATTACAACTTACGATTCCAATTTATGAAAACACACCCAACAAAAGTTCCAGGAGTACAGCATGGCAATATGAGCAAATTTCCAAAAATTATCGTATTAAATTGAATTGTCTAGTACTGTCGTTGAAATTTGAACATTTTGCTTGCAAAAAATTCCTAGCTTTCGAAGTTATTGGGAAAAAACGTTGTCTAACAATTTTTAGCTTAAATTTTAGGTTAAATTACTAAATGACCTATTCAGTTGTTGATAAAATCTGTCTGAGTAATAAAAAATCTACTAAAAAAATATAAATTTAACGATTTTTAGCAGTTTTTTGTCATATTTTGTAATTTGTTAGCATATTTTTCGAAATTTGCCCAATTTAATGCTCTCAATTGGTCAATAAACTCTCTCTTTTCTTTTGGAATGCTCGATTTTTTTGGGGCAAGAACGAAGTTTTCTTGTCAATTCAATCGAGATTCATCATCTGGAATGACATATACATATAAATTAGGTTTCGTGTATTCAGAAGTACGTTAAAAAAAAGACTTCGTTTTATTATACAACTTTATAATAGCGTTGGACTCGGGAGAAACGAACACTCACCGAGAAGGGGCGACTCGAGACTGCCCGTACAATCTGAACCCCGGCAAAGCTCGCAGAGCACTTGAAGGGGGTTTTTCCTTCGTCATCTTATTTTTATTAATTCCGAAATTTACAATACATATATGTTATATTCGCACATAAATATACATACGAAAGAGCAGGAATAATTTCAGAATGCTTCAAAATGGATTTCAAAGGAGGTATTTTTCAAAAAGTTTCATTTTAAGATTTTCTAGGCTTTGCCATAGCTTCATGTTCTATGGAAATTCTCTAAAACTCTGTGGTACATTGTATTTTACTTGAAGGTTTTCCATTATAACGAACTTACACATTACACATTATATAACTCCCGTCCGCATTACAGGATACACTGTCAGTGTTTCTCCAGCCCTCTACCGTTCATCACCCCCAAGACACTAGAAAGCTCTGTTTCCTCCGAGGTTTTCTTCCGTTTCATGACAGAAGTCACAAGTATCAGGAAATGTTGACACATTTTCTCTCCCTCCCTTCCCTCATCTTCCTCGGCTTTATGAGTTTTTTCCTTCTTCCTGTGACGGACGGATGAATGGGAAACGGAATTTTCGTCTGTCAACCCCCCCCCCCCCTTCCACAACTGACGTTACGACGTCATATTCCCTCTCAACTTTATGACGTCATATCGCTCACCTTCTCGACGGCTATTAGCGCATTTCTCAGCCCCCAACCAGTTTTGTATTCTATTCCTCGTTTATTGCGTTCATCGTCGGAGGTTGAATGTATAAGGAAGTTCAAAATAAATTTAAATCTCACGTCAAAGTAAAAAATTAACTCCTCATCCAAGGTATTATGTTTACGTGCAATTTAATTTGAACAAACGTGAAGAGTACAGGGAAAGAATGCTTTTTCATCTTTTTGAGACAAATTAATTTGAATGCAAAAGAAAATCAATAAAATTCATATCATGAGTTTAAAAAATCTGAAATTTTGAAATAGTTATGTCAACGTTCAGGTTCAAGTATTGGACGAAATCCGAAGGTACATTCTCTAAACTCATTTTGGATAGAAATACTTCCCATCCGCTAGCCACGAGGTCTTGCACAGGCCTCCCATTGAGGGGGTATTGCAGCCCGGCTGTATCACGACCTTCTACCTGACCGTAGACGGCCGATTTTCATCCCAAAGATGAGGTTTGTTAAATGGTGATCGAACGGATGATGGTAAAGCAACCCGACTGTTCTCATTCGAATCAGGGAACTATATATTTCTACCTTAATTCAATAAAAATTACTAAATTTCTTTGTTACTCTGGGTTCGACCGTTTTTGAAATTTCGATTTTTCGATAGAGTAGTCATTAAATTTAATACCTTGAGTTGGTTGACCAAGATTTTTTTTTGTTGAGATTTCTTGTCTTGTTAACTCTAGATGCTACAAAAAGGGACCTACCTATTTATGGTTCAGCACGTTGGACAAAACAGATACTGATAGCAGAACGTATAGCTCACGAAGTTCTGCACGGCTGACCATGGGTCATTCCATATCATTTACGTTCAAAAGCCCCCAATTTACCTCAAACCATCATGCTACCATTCAAATTTCAGCTTTGGAGATTGGTTGGCTCGAAAACAATCTATAAAAACAAAGTAGGATAGAACGTTGTCCATATTTTCACGAAAATAATGAGTCACACAGTTAAAACGGCTTTGACGGTTTGGTCATAATCAGTAACAAACATAAACTGGAGGTAGATCACAGAAAACACCCCCTTGTGGAGAGCGAACGGATGTAAGTACATAAAACGGTCCTTGTGGAAGGGGGCAGGTTGTCCGAGCGAGCTACGGCATCAGTCCTTTAGCTGTTTACTTTCAGTGGGAGTACTGATTAGCCCGGTTCGATTCCGGCAGGCACCAATGATTAGGGCCGTAATCATATCAAGTGTTGTATACCTGCCCTGTCGTTAGACAGTTCGCCTCTGATCTCGATATCACGTGGATCCAAATCGCTCCCAACCCAGGGGCGCAGGGCAATGGGAAGTCACGAGCGAATTCGTCAGACCTAATTCCGATCCTCTCTGGAGGACGGCTGGAGACGTCCGCGACACCTCCGGGTAGTCCGACAAAAATCCAAGGAGAAATTCCTTGTTTACGTTTTACGGTTCTCGTGGACTCATTCGATTCAAAACGAACGTATAAACAATAGGGTTATTTCAACAGTTTTTATATTCAGATTTTTGAAGTTTTGGCCCTTTGACTTCAATCTTTAGTATTGACTGAGACCGATGACGAGAATTCAGTCCCTACCCTAAATGTGACTTTTGACTAAAATGTCATTAACTTTCGTCCTGTCGTTTTGAAAAAAAGCTCAGGACAGTCGATGGACGGATTTTTGGACTCCACACATCTTCAAACGTAAAACAGCAAATTTTTAGTGAGTTACCATTTTATTCTGTTGGTTGATTACAATTGTTTATTGAAAATTTTAAACTAAAACCTTGGTCCCTCAACAAAGGCCTGGACAACTGCCAATGCACGAACTTTTGTACTTTCATCTGGTGGAATAGTTTCAATAAACAAAAACCTACTACTACAATTTGTTCGATTTTCAGGTAACTCATAATTTGTAAGCATTATTACTGCCCAATTACAACAAATCTCTCTCTTTCTTATCAATTATACAAATTGGAGATAATTGTTTTGCGTTGGATTATTTCGAGACTTCTAACAGGCTGAGATTTCTCAATCATCACTCCTTGGGGATTTAAAAATAATCTGCAGATATGGCTTTTAACGACCCATCTCGTTAAAAAAAGGGGGTCGATGATTATCTCGACTCTATAATCACATCCCTAACAGCTCGTGATCAATAGAGTTTACCGATAAAAAAAGGGAATAATAATTAATGAGACGTGGGCACAAAATGAAGTCGGTCCTTAACTTCTCTATATCAAGTAGGTACGTGTAGTTCAAACTAACGAAGCTCTATTCCAAAATTTAATGTTGATTACAAGAGAATGTGCACGTGCCTACAATATAGTCGTTTGAATAATGTTAAAGTGAGTGGAAATTAAGAATATTTGATGTAAGTATTTATTATAAAGTTCAACGACCACCCAACTCACAAATCCTACCCTCTCATAGAAACGAGAGGAAACCAAATTTCAGTTGTTTTTCTGTCAGCATGTGTCTGTCGGGTGTCCGACACACATCTAATTTCAACAGTTTTCTCCCGATTTTGGTGAGCTTTTCAGGGATTCAGTGGATTAGAAAGTAGATAGTTCCCTGTGAAATACATCGCTCAAAAAACAATGCTTCACGCTGGGCATGGGTAAACGTAAAATCTACCCCATGTCAATTTATCAGGTTTCAATTTCTCTCTTTAATTTTTCGTTCTCCCAAAATGTGGACTATACTCGGGAAATAATAGTCTAACAACCTCATATTGATATCAACACGATCGTATAGTTATTGTTTCCTCTTTTTCCGGAATAAATTCTACAACGTTTCAGACAAAACGCGCCTCTTAAGAAGTTTCATTTTAGAGGGTTTGTTGTCGAGTTATTTAAGTTATAGAATTTTGTTGGGTTTTCCATCGTAATTCACCAAAACGACCATAAGTCGCCTTTGAGTTTCATTCCTCACAAATCAATATCAATATCAAATGTCTGTACAAAAGTACAATTTTCACCATAATTTTTGTTGGGATGTCGATCCCGACTCCGGTGTCGTCGCAACGCCACGGTTAATCACCAAGGATTTGGCATCCTCATATGTTTGAGTATTCCACAAAACCTTCAAGTTCGTTAATGTGTATTTTTCACACAATATAATTTATAACGAAAATCATATCAACATCTTCTCCATTTACCTCGCATATTATAGGAGGTTATGGACCTGTAACACGCGATAGGTACGGTCTTGATTGAACAAACAGAAAATTTTGTTCCAATGACGGAAGTCATTTCATCAAAAGTCGCCTCTTTGGGACGCGAAAATTTTGATACTTGGCGCATTCAGATCGAAGCTTTAATGACGAGAGCCGACCTGTGGGAGTATGTCGACGGATGCAAGGTGAAACCTGAAGACCCACCCGAAGCAAAACGGGAATGGGAAATCCGCGATAAGAAAGCCAGGTCGGAACTAATTCTAGCTATGAAAGCAAGTGAATTAAAGCAAATAAAAGATTGTAGGACAGCCAAGGAAAGTGGGAAAAACTACACACAATATACGCCTCAAATGGACCTGCTCGTACAGCCAGCTTACTCAAACAACTAACACAATGTAGAATGAGGGATGGAGCTGATGTTAGAGAGTTCATTCAAAATTTGTTTGACATCGTGGACAAACTTCACGAATTAGACATAGACATAAATTAAAAACATCTTTCAACCTTACTGCTCAACAGCTTGCCGCACGACTTTGACAATTTCAGGTGTGCCATCGAAAGTAGAGATGAATTGCCTAAACCTGAGCTTCTACGAATAAAAATAATCGAGGAAAGCGAATCTAGAATCGAGAAATCTCAGGAAGATGAGAACGCTCTCATGTCCAAAAACAAATTCAAACAACAAAAATATCAAAAATCTCGGAAAAAATGTACAAAGTGCAAAAAGTTTGGGCATTTGGCAAATGATTGTTGGTCGTCTCAAAAACAACAAAATAGACAACAAAAACCAAATAATGTTGCAATGAATACAATTTTGTCAGCGAGTGAAAAAACGTCAAACGGCGGGTAATGGTGTCTCGACAGTGGATGTACTAGCCACATGGTCAAATCCAAAAGTTCATTAGTAAAAATTGAACAAATGTCACCCCAGGACGTAACTTTTGCAAATACTTCTAAAACCTCTGTTGTAGCCAAGGGCAAAGTATGCATTGGGGTGGAAAATGGAAATGAAATGACAAACGTAACGTTGAGCAATGTGCTATGTGTTCCCGAACTAAATACGAATCTAATGAGTGTAGCAAAAATAACCGATCAAAATTATAGAGTAAATTTTTCCAAAAACGAAGCAGCACTGATCAAAACAATAAAGTGGTTTTTGTAGCAAAACGAGTAGGAAATTTGTATTTCGTAAAACATAAGGATGGTACAGAAACCGCAAAACACATAACTACTCAACTCAAATTAGAGAAAATGCACAAGCGATTCGGTCACTTGAATGAAGCAGATCTAAAATCACTCAGCAAAAACAAAAACATCTCAGGACTCAGGACGAAAATTTGACTGGCACTTTACCTCCATGTAAAACCTGTCTCGAATGTAAACTCTGCCGGCTCCCGTTTCCTAAATCATCTCCTGACCGTACTCGTGAACCATTAGAAATCGTGCACTCTGATGTTTGTGGTCCGATGAGAAAAACGTCTATCGGGGGAGCAAGGTATTTTATAACGTTTACCGACGATCATTCGAGGTGGACTAGTGTTAGATTCCTAAAGACGAAAGGTGAAGCGTTCAAAGCTTTTACAGAATTTAAAACGTGGGCGGAAAATCTCACGGGCAAGAGGATCAAGCACCTTCAGAGTGACAATGGGGGTGAGTACATGTCGAATGAATTCACAAAACATTTGACAGACGCTGGAATTCAAAGATATCTGAGCTGTCCCGATACCCCTCAGCAAAATGGCCTGGCTGAGCGAATCAATCGAACATTATTGGACATGGCTGGATGTATGCTCATTGAATCTAACCTACCCGAAATGTTTTGGGCCGAAGCTATTTATACAGCCTGTCATATCCGGAACAGATGCCCCACAAGGGCACTGAATGGAGACATTCCATATACCAAATGGTTCAACCGAAGAGCAACAGTTGCCTACTTCCGAACTTATGGATGCCGAGCCTACACCCTAAACAAGAAATTTATAGGAAAATTTAAAGCCCGCGGCAAACCATGCGTTTTCGTTGGTTACTCTGAAGAGAGCAAAGCCTATAGAGTATGGATTCCAGAAGAGAAGAAGGTCATCATAACTCGAGATGTGAAGTTTATCGAGGACGACCTGAATAATGAAAACCAGAAAGAGTCTGAACATGGTGAACATGATTATGAGCTCCTGGAGTATGTATTGGTGAAGAAGCCAAAGAGGGAAGATCAAGTGCCAAACAGTCAAACTCCTATCAGTTCAGATAGCGGACTGGAAGATGATCATCCGCAGGAGGAGGTCTTACCAGATCAAGAGGATGCCGAAAACCCTAACCATTCTGTCAATCAAAGTGCTGACGACGTACCAGAGATTCAATTGAAGAGAGGTCCCGGAAGGCCGAAAATAGTGCGTGGCCAGAAAGGTAGACCACGAAAACTATATAATATGATACCAGCAAATTCTCCACCTGTTCCATTGGAAGACAGCGATGAAATAGTTGGACTATTAGAAGAGATGGCTTTCATCACCGACCGGCAAAAAGAAGAGGATATCAAGTCAAAAGAGTGGAGAGACGCAATTAATGATGAGTTTGCTTCGATGCTGAGAAATAAGACTTGGATACTAAGTGACCGGCCATCTGACCGTCAACCTATTACTAGTCGTCTGATCCTCAGCACAAAATACAATGCTGATGGAACTATTGACCGCAGAAAGGCCAGACTCGTAGCCAGAGGGTTCAACCAAAGACCAGGACTGGACTACGACGAAACTTACTCCCCTGTCATTCGGTTGGGAACAATACGGATGATGATGGCGCTTGCAGTCGAACGAGGAATGAAAGTCCATCAGCTTGATGTAGTCACGGCTTACCTGAATGTGGACATCGACAAAAACATATTCATGGAAATCCCAGAAAAATTAGAGGAGTCATTGACCGAACTGGTGAAGTCCACTGACCCAAATATTAGGGAGGAAGCGAGAAAAATGCTTCAAGAGCTATCAGCAGGTGACAAAGTTTGCCATCTAAAGAAGTCTCTCTATGGACTAAAACAATCCGGACGCCAATGGTATAAAAAGTTCCATTATTCTCTGGTTGACATGGGATTTAAACCAACACCTTCAGATCCGTGCCTGTATGTCAAAGAGGAAGGCAAGGACATGATACTGATTGGTGTTTATGTTGATGACCTGATCGTAATGTCAACCAAGGATAATTGGATATCGGAAATCAAGCGGAAATTGAATGACAAGTTCAAAATGAAAGATCTCGGAATTCTAAATTACTGTTTGGGCATCCAGTTTGAATATAAAGAAGGATCTATAAAACTCTCACAGAAGAAGTACATTTCCGACCTTCTTGTCAAATTTAATGTGACAAACTGTAAACCAGTTTCTACACCACTACAAGTAGGTTTAAAACCCGAAACTCCAGAGGATAAACTTCCGTTCCGATCCCTAGTAGGATCGTTAATGTATTTGGCTAACGCAACTCGGCCAGATATCGCACATGCCGTGAGTTTCCTCGGTCAGTTCAACCAAGAGCACGGGGAAATACATTGGAAGGCAGCAAAACGAATCCTTCGATACCTCAGTGGCACTCGAGAAGATAGTCTACATTTCAAGAGAACTGGTCAACCACTCCAAGGCTTCTGTGACGCTGACTGGGGTAACTGTGTAGTTGACCGCCGTTCATACTCAGGCTACTTGTTCACACTTGGAGGTGCTGCAATTTCGTGGGAAGCCCGGAAGCAACGATCAGTCGCCAAAAGCAGTGTTGAAGCCGAATATGTTGCTATATCAGATGCGGCAAAAGAAGCCGCATATCTGAGGGGGCTTATGTCATGTGTTGGGATTCGTCCAGACTCGATCTCGATGAAAACTGATAGCCAAGGAGCAATCGGATGGGCTGAAAATCCGTGTCATCACTCGCGCACAAAGCACTTAGACATTCGCTATCATTACGTGCGGGAGGCTGTTGAAAATGGGGTTCTTCACCTATCCTATATCCCCACAGACGCGATGCCAGCGGACTCGCTAACGAAGGCAGTTCCCAGAGAGAAGCACAACTTCTGCAAGACCATCATGGGTGTGTCGTCTCCGTGAGTTCCACACGAAGTCGCGATCGAGAGGGGGTGTTGGGATGTCGATCCCGACTCCGGTGTCGTCGCAACGCCACGGTTAATCACCAAGGATTTGGCATCCTCATATGTTTGAGTATTCCACAAAACCTTCAAGTTCGTTAATGTGTATTTTTCACACAATATAATTTATAACGAAAATCATATCACCATCTTCTCCATTTACATCGCATATTATAGGAATTTTCTCAGGTTCTATTGGTCCGATCTCGCTTATATAAGCCTATTTAACCATCTGGTATTCATATCAGATAAACCGAGCTATTATTCTATCAGTGAGAATCAGCACGATCGACCCGCAACGTATTTCGACTCACCCATTTCGAGGCTCCGATGTCATCGAGTACGTGTCCCGCGGCATTTTTGCCCCGTGAACTGTTGTAATAAGCTTATTGTCTACATTTTTTCAGATCATTTGAAATATTCTACTGATCCACACATTCATTTCAACATTTCACATTCATGTTTCCTGTTCGAGGAAGCTATCTAATACACTCATCTTGGCAAAGTTTGATAAGAATAATCCGTCAAATTGCTACTTTTGTCTTTGCTAATAATAATGTGGGGTACACGTTTAATTGTTTCAAACCATACATTGAAACTCAATTTATTCAATTGATATTTCAATACGATATCTCATCTCTCTAGTTGCAATATCCACGGTTTAAATGTGTATCTTAGTAAGAGTGCACTGGTATCACGTTGTCGCCACATGTTGACATCAATTCTTAGAGCTATCATTTCAGTAATTGAATATTAAATTAGCGAACCACTTAATTTGTAATTCGGTGCTACACAAGACATCATAAACACAAATATATACAGACGGAAATGGAAATTCGAAGTGGAAGCCGCTGAATGGTGAAGTAATACTTGGTCAGATGTTATAAAGAAAAGAGACACTTGATTTATAAGGTCAAAAAGGAACATCAAACGCCTGTTTTTCTCGGTTTACCAAAAGGTTAGTGTTATAAGCAGCAATGTAATTATCGTATATTTGACGTACCAGTATTTAATTTGTAGGGCATTCCATTTTGGTTTATGATTTCCAACACTGAATCTTTGTAATTGATTTTTTAATCCTCCCAAAATGTTGTTGGTATATGTTTCAATCTAAATTATCGATAATTTCAATATTGAATTTAAATAAAAATCCTTTGGCGTCCGTTTAAAGTTGACTCGGTCAGCTAGGCGTTTGAGCTGCCGTACCTTAGAGTTGAACGGGAGATTTGAGCTAGACAGCGTGGCTGGCTTTCAGTTCAGTGAATGAGAACCACGGCAACATTGTTGGTGTTCCCATTTTTCATTTTATTTTGTTAAATTTCATTTGGAATTAATTGTACGTGTGTTTCGGAATGTACCTAGGAAATATTACCACTTGATCTATAGCCCAGTTGTGGTAGCTTGGTGACCCGCGTAGCGGGGTTGTAATACATGGAAATAATAAACGTTATAGTGATCGTTTTCGGCGTTTTTGATGTTGGACCCCTTGATGAGAAAAAACATCTTACCATTATGACGATCTACAAGCAGTCAAAGTTTGCAAAATAGGCAGATTGGGGTTCACTTGCCTCCGTTATGTCGCCCTCAAAAATATAAAACTGCCTGTGTGTCAAAATAAGATAAACTTCCTCTTTTCTTAAAGTGCAACTCTTTTTTTTTAGCCAAGATTATGTTTCAGCTCAAAAGTCGATTTTGAAAACCGAAAAATGAGTTTTCTCCCAATCGGGCATTTCGGGTTTCCTTTTATTTTTTGCCTGATTTTAGGGTCTACAATTGCTCAACATCTAGTTAAAATGGCGTCATGCGATAATTAGTGTAAGCAGCGCTTGAATGGATCGGCCAATACCCCATCCATCCTACTTCCCGACAGAAAATTCAAAATTTCCGAGAGCTACTGTGCAGAAGAGGTTTTTCAGAAAATTAGGATCGAACTACAGAAAAATCTAAGAAAAAGAACTAAAGATATAATGATTCATCACTATTATCCCCTCCCATTATTGGACTTGAAAGTTGAGAAAATCTTGCTTGAACGAAAAAGAATGACATGAATTGGAGAATTCTTCCTTGAGCAGCGATTGAAAGGATTGAACATTTAACCCCCCCCCCCCCCCCCCGCTGTCAGCAAAATTAAAACGTCCGATGTTTGTTGGTTTATTGCACAGCAGGACTAAAATCACGATCGACCAAGATAAGAGTCAGGAAAATGTGTTGAGGATTGTAGGCTGTGTTGCGACGAAATTTGAAAGGTGTGTTGCCCAACTAGTGTCAAATTGGGATCGATCAAAAAAAGTATCACGAAAATCGGTTAGGGATTGCAGGCTGGGTAACGTTGTCACAAATTTGACAATTTTTCATTTCCCCTCAAAGGGGAAGTGGGCACACCATTAAATAAAATCAAAATAAAACTGGGGGGAAAAAAATTGGGGAGGACTCCCAGGTTTGCCCAACGCCGGCCCTTGGGATGTTCGAAGTTAAGGATGATGGAGAGAAAACTGGAAGGAAGTGCTTCTACAGAATGGCCACCAATTTAGTGAGAGCCCCGGATGACGCGGGTGGAGATACCCCGAAGTTCTCCCGACGAGATGCCCAGCTCGGGTAACTCCTTGGCACTTTCACGCTCCACGCCGTGACACGGTTGCAGCCAGTTTTAGTTTGCCGCACGTCGTTTCCATCATGTTTACTTTTCTAGCCCCCCAGGTCTGCTGCATGTCCAAGCTGCCGCTGACAACTTGGACTTCCAGGATTCCAAGGATCTCTCTCTCCTTATCCCCGCCATTGGATAACAATGCACCTGCTATCTGCTTGGAAACCTCATCGTGACGGAGACTACCTCTGGAACACCTATAGTATAGTGTGGATAATGTAGCCACCTGGACGGCACATACTCTGACAAACACACACATACATAATACCCGTACCTTTTTTCCACGGATTTCATCTTATGATAGTCTGAAATAGATTCGTTTTCACTTTTTTTTTCTCATGTTCGGGTTGTAAGGGCAATGGGAAGGGGGAATCCATCACTGAGTATTGGGGGAATAAACGTGATGTCATCCATGTTTGTGTCTATGATCCTTATCTTTCAATGGCGGTTTTTCTACAGAAGAAGCCCTTCAGAAAACAGGGAAAACAGGAGAGGAAGAGTTAGTTCAGATCGGTCGACGACTAAAAGTTTCATATTTGAAAGTTGAAAATGGCTGAAGCCGAGGACAAAGCAAAGGAGGAGAAAGTGGAGGCCAAACCGAAGGAGGACCCAAATGTCTCGAGGAAGTCGTCGAAAGCTTCGGTTAAATCGAAGGAGTCGGTGAAATCTAAGGAGTCGGTGAAATCTAAGGACTCAAATAAATCGAAGAGCTCGAAAAAAGGGACGAAAGAAGACAAATCGATGAGGAAAAGAAGTTCGGAGCAAGACATGTTCCTTCCCAGTAGTGATACCGAGGGTGAAGATTCCGGTGATGGCAAAGGTATGTCCAATCAGACCTTTATCATTCTATAATTCAAGGTTCGATAATCTGCAAAATCAAGGTAGGTTGATTTCAAATCTGCAAAATCTGTATGCCATCCGTAGAAGGCCTCAAAGTTGCTGTAAAAATCAGTCGAATCTCTCATAGACTCCACTTGTTGTTTAGTTGGTTCTAACTTAAAGATAGCCTTGTCTTTGGGCCAAAACGGGTGAAAAACGATTGGGGGTTACGGGCAATTGAGGTGTCATTTTCTAGCAATTTCGGATGAAAAACCGACTGAGATGGGTTCCAGACCAACCCAAGCTCATGTAACTTGAAAAATATAATTTTTAATCTTGATAATGAGAGTAAGTTGTCATTTTTAAGCCCCAATTTTCTCATTTTTTTTCCAGTTTGAGGACTTGTCAGTCAGTCGAGGTGGGGGGGGATAACCAATAATAAACCTTCAATTAATAACTCTACACCTTTTTTTTCTCTATTGTTATAGTGAACTGTCCGTTGAAAGCAAAAGAGAACCCGAAGGTCATATTTTCGTGTGCACACAGACTTCAATCTCTTTCTTTCTCCCTCTCATCATCATCTTAATTCGTTTTCTAGATAAAAAGAAATCGAAACGGGGCGAACTCAAATTTGGGGATGATAAAGATGAAAAGGGAAAGAAGAAGGGAGGAAAACCTGTAGGGAAAGAGAAATCCCAAGATGATCAGGAAAATGAAGGCAAAGGCGGATCATTTGACCCTTCTAAGTATCAGAAACCAACGGTTGTCGTATTCCACGACAACGACGACGTAAGTACCTACCGATATGGAGGAAGTTGACGTTTTGTACCTGCCACAGGTAGAGATGGAATTTTACCCGGTAAATCTCCGAGTTCGGGAAAACATCCGGGAAAATACCAAGGAAAATACCCCGATTGGGTAAATGTTCCGGTATTTTTAAATTAGCTTCCTGAACTATTTATGCAATTGAAGATCCTAAAACTTTTTGGAAAGGATTTAGTGTTTGACTCATCAACGTGTACTGAGCTCATGCCGAGCCTTTGGAGCTGTCCTCATGCGGGCTCCGGCACTTCTTTAGTCGACTTCCAGCGTCGTTCATCCAACAAGTTGTTGGCAACAGCAAAGTGCGCAAACGGCGCAAACTATTTTAACAATGAAGTTATAGTTTATAATGCATTTATCCATAAGAATGTAAAAATTAATGAAAGGTACGGCGTTTACTGTAAAAAACGAAAATACCCATAACTTGGGTTTTCCCCACATAAATACCAGGTGTTTACCCATTTAGGAAACTACCCGGGTTTTTACCTTTTGGGTATTTACCCTTCGCCCATCTCTAGCCTCAGGGGAGGGGTCGAATGTACGACTACAATATTACAAAAGTTGCCCCTCAACATTATTTTTCGAGTTACGTCAATTATAAGACTTTTTCAACTTTCGTTTACTAAAATGATCATCACTCTCTTAGTTGGAGGAGTAACTTCAATTCTGATTATACCGTCGGAAAGAGCGTTAATTGTCTATCTCACTAATGGAAAACCAAGGTTTTTTGAATAAGTTAAATGGATGAAAAATGAACTTGAACAGGAAACGTTGACAAATCTTGGAATTCTCCAATTTTTTAGCTTAGATCCCTGAAATAAGCGTCAGAATCTTAGCTTTTCAATAGTGGTTAGAATAAAAAACTTATTTTAGGTACACTAGAAGTTAGTGTATATAGTTATGTTGGAATAAAGTAAATTGTTTGTTTTTGCGGTGGTATTCACGTTTCCCCTGAAAAATCGACATGTCACAATGAGTGTGACCTTGGATCTTTCTTTGCTGAATCGAATCGCTTTCCGACCCTCTCGGGCCTCCTCGCTCAACAAAAAAGAGATTTCCCTTTCCTCTGGCCGGTATTTCAAAGCGAATAGTATCTTGTTAACTGAATTCAATTATTAACTTTTGATAAGTAATTTCTCAAATAAATGTAAACGAAAAATACTTTTTAATTAAACCGTTGAGAAGCTTAAATTTGGGACTACAGACTAAAATTCATCTTTAGATTACAGGAACCTATGAGCTACTGAAAAAAAGAGGAGATCCTTAAGATACCACAAGTTTTACTCAGCATGTTCACTGTCCATCATTTGAGCTTATTTGGAGCTGAGTGGTCTGTCAAACCAACTAATTTTCATGTTTTCAACGTTTTCAATATCACCTAACGTCACCTGAACAACTTTTCTAGCAGTAAAGTGCGTGGAAATTTCCGAGACAGCTTCGGCCAGGTTTAACGACAGTTCATTTTCGGAGTCGTAGTCAATAATGCATACGCGCGACAGGACCATCCTTTATTGACAGACATTATCTCGAGATCGACGCAATTCTGTTCGAATACAAAATGATAATTTCCACTCTTTCTACTTCACTCTATCCTCCTCAGTTCGCATCGGCACTACAACTTGATGTTTTGTTCGTTTTTGGCCAGGAAAAACAATTTTTTTTTTCGGCTTGTGTTCGTTCGGAGGATTGAACTGAGCGCGGAATCTTTGAATTCAACTGTAAGTAACTAATTTAAACAAATCAAATCTGCTTTCTTTCATACAGCATTACTCAACGATATTTTGTTACCTCGTACGAAACAAATTAATAAATACTTAATGGTAACAATTAATTGATTGTAAGAAACTTTACTTTAATTTCCAATTCTTTTTTTTCACAGTTGTACCTACTTTTATGGAATGTTCCTTAGTATTACATGTTATTAAACATCGAACTTTATCCACCATATAATAAACTTAAAATACTTATTAATAATTTTGTTTCTAACTTTATTAGTGTTTGAACTACTTTTACCCCTTTTGGTAGTGAATTTTCTGTTTCGGATTCGGATCAAATTGATTCAGAGACATAGAAATAGTATGATTTAATGACCATCTTGACTAATGATTTAATGACCTCTGACATCTCGTTAACATGCTGAAATCGTGGAGGATAACCAAAGCCATAGAGTGTTTAGTTCAAGAGAACGATGTTCTGACTCCCAGAGTACCATACGAACCTCAACATCTTTCAGAAGGGCGTCAAACGGACTGACGACCAGGTTAATCCACCTGCTTCATGTTCGTACAGTGATCGGATTAGACGTCAAATCGTGGAATATAGAATTGCCATTCAGGGAGCTGGAGAAGGTCAGGGGATGGAATGAACATCGAGGTCGAGGACTATTTCCCTTCCATTTTTGATCATTATCGGACGGAATGGGAAAACATGTATAGTAGTACTGATTACGGTTCATTTTACAAGACAATACAACCGTACTATCTTGTACCGTGGTACACTCGACAGGAAGTTTCTCAAGACTTCCTGAGAACGATTTGTAGATTGAGAGCCAACCACGGGTTATGCAACAAGTACCTGTTTTTTATCGGGAAAACGACATCGGTAGAGTGCAGCAGTTGTAAGCATCCAAACAGGTCATTGAAATAGATAGAATAGGTCTTCGAAGTTTTATGTTATCCATTTTATCACTTAACCCTAGCAAAAAAAATTATTTAGAAATTGACGGTTTTTTGAAAATGTATACTTGAAATGTATATGTGTGAAATAGGTGCTTTAAGAATAAAATTTGTTTTTAATGGGTCATTCTCTGGGAATAGGTGTAAACTGGTCTTCATGGGATTCCTCATATTTCGGTTGAACTTGCATAACTTTTGAAGATTTCCCATCATAGTGTCGACTGCCTAGCAGAATTCTGCTCGAACATTTTTTAAAAATGTAAATTAATGTGAATTAATGCATTAACATCGAAATTCTCCCTACCTCACCATGTCAAATGAGAACATTTTCAAAGTTTAACGGTTATTCAGTAGATGACAGCATGCGTTTCGGGATTCCTTGAGAGGTTTAGAGCAACGATTTACTATCAAAAATATTCCCCTACGATCATCTAAACAGTATACCCGTAGAAATATAAATGATTTCCTCCTCATCTGTGTGTCACAAGAATTTATTTCCCTCCCTCAAGTGAATTCAAATTATGGCAGAAAAAGCGCCCCAGGTTCTGTTTTGAAGTTTCCTCAAGTTGGTATTAGGGATAGCTGTGATCAGTCGTAACTCTATCTGAGAGCACCTTCAGTTTAGTAAGACAAATGGTTGAAAAACATCCAGAAAACTGTGATTTGTTTGACATGAGTGCCCCTCCCTCACAACTGGATTATCCAAACAGATTAAGTTGATACTAAATTTTATTTGTTAATGGTTGTGTATTGTATGGTAGTTAGCGATAACATGCGAAAGTTGGATTTCGTTGAATGAGATACCTACTGTACAATCAACAAAAAATGTGCAAATATTCCCTCCCTCATTTCTTCCTACCTCAAATCAATCAGTCTAAACGGGATTGGTTAGTTTTCGTTTGGTGTTCGGTTGGGCTAAATAGTTCCTTCGCCTTCATTAAGAAAATGTTGATATATTTTATTCTTTGATCAATAAATCGTCCTGAGTTTACGCGGTTTCGTCTTAACCTACTTTGGATACCGTTAGTTACCAATTTTGTATTTTTCCTATTCATAAAAACATAGAACGTTAGCTCAGTTTCACGAACTCGTTTCTCCCTCCCTCACCGCTTACCTCCCTTCCTCATAATCTCATCTATCCCAAAATGGCGTATTTATGTTGAGGTCTTTCTGTTTAGTTAGATTCTGTGCATTTACCATAAATGGTGGAGGTTTAGAAAGGACAAACAATAAAAACATCGACTTTGGTACCGGAAAATTTTGGCCCCCAAAAAAACCTTTTTCCAGAGAATGACCCAAATATATCTGTGTAAGTAATTGCTGACAAAAAAAGTTTTCTAGCGATTGGAGGTTTTTTTCCGTAGTCGACCATTTGTGCGGCGGACCGAGGAAGGACAGTGGGAATTTTGAATTTGTGCACCTTGAAACGTAAAGTAAAAAAAATCGAGGTGGTCATACAAATTTTTCCTATTCGATTACCAAGGCTTATAAAAAATAAACCAAAACAAATTCACTATCCTGTTACACGACCCTCCATTTATTATAGAGATCTTGACTAACTCGCAGAAAGAGGTTTCGGGAAGGACGGTTGACGTAGATGATTATGAAGAGGAGTTTATAATTAATTAAGGATCCTCCAGGCGACCGGTGATCTGTGGACGTCCATTTGGAGCCCGCCCAACCTTCTCGAGGGCTCTCGCCGAAGTGGGCCGTGTCGCCCCTTATTGTTATTTACTCTTTCTCCCGACTTTCGCTCCCTATTCGCTCCCTCTTTAGTCCCGCCTTTCGGCCTCTTTACCCTACTTTCCACTTGCCAAGGTTTTTCTTTTCTTTTTTTTGGACAACGCTCCGTTAAAGCACTAAAAGGAGGAGACAAGAACTAACAAATACGAGTAGAAACAAATAGATAGTAATAATTGAAATTTTTTCTGTGTATCCGTATCTATTGGTTGTCATTTCTTATGAGCGAATAACAAATAACGGTTTTTTTAATTAAATAATTTGTTATTGTTACATATCTAGTAACGTCATTTGATCACTTATCTTATCGTTTTATGGGAAATAGATCACTACCTACAACCACTCATCACATCACTTCACTGAGCTGTAACTAGGTCCATGGGTTCGGTCCTTTTCAGTATACGTATATCACCGCTGTTGTCCGTGAGGCTCAATACTTCGACGTTTACGTGTTTCTGGAGACGGTTTTCATGGTCCGTTGTTCGACTTTTAACAACATCGCCTACCATCTTGACTTCGAGGTCTCGATGGAGGTCGTTCGTTCGAACATACCAGAGGGCATTGACAATACCCCTGAGTATTTTGTTTTGAGTTGTTTGGATGATTTTGACGTTAATTTTCTTAGTGCAGCCCCATAAAGGGCAGCCATAGGCCCGATTGGGCTTCATCAGTTGCTCGTAGAGAAGCACTTTGCTGTGTATAGGCAACTGGGGTTTCTCCCGATGAGCCAATACATCTTTCTGAATTTTAGGTTTCTGAAATAAATATTATGGGAGAAAATGGGTTATCTAGATTTTTTCTGACATTTAGTTGATGTTAGCACCTCACAGGGACTGAACGTGGAACACAATGCGTACCTTCGAACTTTCGAAAAACGAGTCCAAATCACCGAAAACCGGTTTTTTGTCATCCACGATACTGTTGAATTGTTGTGGCCAGTTCTGTGTCAGTTACTTCTGGTTTCTGAGGGTGCTGCACCTGAAGGCCAACTTCTAGCTTGTCATGGAATCTCCCCCCCCCCCCCCCGCCACTATTCTCAGAGCGAATATTAATTGCTCGTCTTTAAAGCGCCCTAAGAGGTTTTACCGCAAGTTGCCAGGATGGAGTCTTCCATCCCATTCATCCTCGCATGAATCACCTTCACGCCTTCCCTGTGCTCGCAGCGTTAGATGAGTTAAATAGGAAGAAAGCAGGCGTGATATGCGTGGATAGGTAAGAAGGGAAGAGATATGTTGGAGGAAGTAGGTTGGCGGTTGTGCAATGAACCTTAGATAACCCTGTTCCCCGAACACAGATTTCCAAGATCATGGACTCAATTCAATATATACAAACTGAATTGACCAAATATGGTTCAACCATGTCAATCAAGTTAGTCGTAACAGGTGTTAGATGTACTATTGTAGAATTTAGTTTCATTGTATCCGTAAAATGAACACAAAGATCGAAAGGTCATTGATGTGATCAAATATTTTATCATAAAAACCGTAATTTGATGTAGGATTCATCGCTATGAGAAAGTGACGCTTGATGGATTTAACGTTAGCTTTTACTCAGCTTAAACTCAGTCAAAAATTGTAAATGTCTATTATCAAGCTAAGGTATTCCTTAAGTAATTGCTGCCCGGTAGCCTGATAAAATGGTATATTTCGAATTTATTTCTCATTGTTATGCCCGAAGAAGTTGAACAGATAAACGATTAGGATTGGATATTGATATATGGAGTCACGGAAATATTATCAAGTTCACTTCGTTCTGATTATTTCACTTGAAGCTATCCACTAGGGTCACCAAAGAGTGGACAGGTTCGACCTTACAGAAACGAGAAAACAACTTGGACGGAATATTATTGAAAAATAGCTGCGAATACCCGCTTTGCCTGGGTTTAAAATAAGGTTTTTGTAAAATCGTAAAAAACAGTTTGTTTTAATGCAATAGACGGATCCTTTTATTATAAAGCAACGTGATAGACAACCTTTTTCGTAGTCCCATTTGGAATGTCCACGAAAAGATTTTCCTCTTTGCCCACACTGGAACAGGCCACATACAACTGCCCACGAGAAACACATGGTGTCTGCAAGTCTATACCAGAGATTTCAAGAGACTGTCCCTGTGACTTGTTGATTGTCATCGCAAAGCACAGTTTCAAAGGGAACTGTATTGCCTTGAATCGTATGGTGTTGTGTGAGGGAATAATAGGTATTCTTCGAATATATCTTCGCCATTACGGCAACCTCTGAGTACTTTGGCTTGAATAATATGTCGCATCACCTTTTTCACTATCAATCTTGTCTCATTACACAACCCGGGGGTATCAATATTTCGGATTACCATAATTGGAGCACCAACCTTTATAATCAACTTGTGGGCTAGCAATACAGGAGTCTGGATGGAATTCAAAAACTCAATGGGATATTGTACTGCTTCATCATCATTAAAGATACAGTCTATGGACTTGTAGGCATATTCTTGCCCCGGAAGCTGATTCAGAATGGCAACATTAAACTTCTCGACTGCATCATTTCTGCTTGCCAGAATTGATCTTTCTTTTGGCTGTAGGAATTCTGAATGATGTTGGATGGAACAAAACCTGCTTAAGAACCTTCCTCAAGTAATTGTAGCACGTGTACCAAATTGTCACATTATTTGGTGGTCTAGACGTTGCGTAATAAGGGAACAGACAGACAGACATGCAACGAGTGCGTTTTTTATTTATATAGAGATGATAAATCGAAGGAAGAGTTTTGCATTTTTTAAATTTCTATCATGCACGAGCGCACGTTGAAAAATTAATGTGACACCTCTCATTGCACGGTTAACTTGTTGATTGCAGTTGATGATGGGGAAAGGCGTAGGGTACAGGCCGGACGACGCTGTGCCGAAAGCAGGACCCGGCGTGACGCCTGAGATCGAGAAGGAATTTGGGGCATGCACTCTCTTGTCGGAGTTCAAGTACACCACCTGGGCTGACACGGTTGTCCCATTGAGGAACCATAACGTCGTCCAAGGTAACCATGGGCAGCACAGTGCTCAGAACAGAGTTGGAAAGTACCACTAGACGTTATCGGGAAATGGCACTTGTCATTGGCTGTGCACGAACAAATCCGAACAGCCGACTGCCCGCGTTTGGGCCCGCGTTTGGCATAAGTAACCTTATCTGTTCTGTTAAGTTTATTAGTCTGAAAAATATCTAATAATAAAAATAGAAATAATTAATGTATTGATCAGTAGGACAAATAGCTCGGAATAGGTGTTAAAGATGTGAAGACGTGCGTTAAATGTTTTGAAAACCTACAACAAAGAATTAATGCCACCGTACTGGATTCGGTCTCATAACCTGAGATTCTGTATCGTAGCTTAATGCAACAAAGTCCGCTTGATATATTGATGAAATTGACGCTATTCCTGTAGTTAACGGATTTTCATAGTTGAGCTGCTCGATCTAGTGGTTAGCCTTGGCAAGAACGTAGCGAATGAGATAACACCATTCGCCAACGTTCGGTAACCTTCGCGCAGCAGCCGAAGCTATGTGAGTGGCCCATTGTCGTCTAGTGGCAGTGTTTACTTGCTTGGGTATCTAGATAGTTTTAGGGACACTTCAACCTAATTTGAGGAGTTGTTGAGAGAAGAGATGTCAAATCATTCAATTCATCAAATTCGTTGTTTCTACGGTATAGTTTCTCGAAAAAAATCATGAGGGATAGTATTAGTAGGGGTAGTTTTTAAGATTAACCCTTGCAGTAATATCATGGACTCACCGTAGAGGGATACATATCAATAGTTAATACAGAACCTGTAGCTTTAACTCAAAAATAACAGTGAGGTAACTCTTGATTAATTTGTGATAGTCCGACGTGGAAAGGGCCAGTTGAACCTTCATACATCCCTTCAGAACTCCCTGCAATCGATGTCACCATGCAAATCTTATAAAAGGTCCCCCGGCAGAGTGCATTGGGACACGACTCGATGTACAAGGAAAACTCCCAAAAAATTAGTGGCAGTTAAGCCCGTTGCAGCTGACTTCATTAATAATCCTAGTAGATGGCGGAAAGGAATTTTAAGTAAGAAGTTGGTTACAAAAACGTGCTTCAATTTCAGTAAAATTTGGAGATTTTCGCTTTGTCCAAAAGTAGGAAAAAGTATCTGTAATTAATACTTGCATTTATAGAATAGAATGTCATTTCACTGCCCTAACCAGGAAGAACTGGCACAGAATTTCGCGATTATTAATGGGGCTTCCAGCATACGATAAATCAATTTATCGAAAGAAAATAAGCCATAGGAGCTTCAACGTCTAACTTATTGTTATATACCACATGTCCAAAAGTGGTTAGAGAGAAAGCATGGAAATCCAAACTTTTTCTTAAAATAGTTCCTCTCAGAAAACGGACTATTTTATTCCTTCGTTCTTAGAATGGGATAAGAGACGATCCAACTTGTCCGAACTGTGATGGAGGATATGATGATGTGTTTCACACATTCTTCGTGTGTAAACAGTGGGAAACACAAAGAAGATGACTCCAGGATGATCTGGAAATGCCATCCATCTACATGCTCGAAGAGCTGTCTCTTCTGGGTATCTCAAAAGATTATATTTTCGCCTTAGGATCCCCTCAAGATTCCCTCCTGCTTACTTGTAGGAATGTTGAGGAAATTAAGATGCGTATAATATACGCCCTCGCATATGGCATATAATATAATATATTGTCGCATATGGCATATAATATATAATATAATATATATTGGCATATAATAGAATATATATGGCATATAATATAATATAATATAATATGACATATTATGTCATATTGCCGTGGCACTGATATACGCCCATATTTTTATTGACGTTGGTGATACGATAGTTATGGTTATGGCTATGGCTAAATAGACTTTATTCGATAAATAGGCGATAAGAGATATCCAATTATAAATTGGTAAAATCTCTCGGTATTTCAGGGTTCAACGAGATGGCACTATGTCTAATCAAGCTGGCAGCGAATCAGGGCGAGGACATGAGCCACGAAGACGCTTTCCTGGCGGTTTCATTCCTTTCCAACATACGCAACGACCTCGGCGAGTACCCTCCCAACATCCTCGCACTGATCGAGCACATCGACTACATGACTAAGGGCGACAAAAGCCCTCAATTCAGAAAGATGGACGCCTGCCATTTGAACGAGTGGTATTGATTGACTTCCATACAGAGTATTGTGATTTTCCATTTCAAGAGTATACATATCTATCTATAAAAAGGGTTATCCGCCTATTTTTCGTAGGTTAAAACGACACATTTGACATTACCAAAATGTCAACATACATTTCACCTGTTTACAATTATCATCAGATAGGTAGTAGTTTTCATTCAATTTAGAAAGAGAACGTGATACAATCAGGCTTGTATCTGTTATTTAAATGTTTCTACTAAGAAGGCCTATTTCATTATCTTCTTTTTCATAACGTAATAGGTAATAGTTTACTTTTGTACTTCCGTCTCCGTGGTACATTGTCCGCACCCGGCACCTCGCAACTCCACATTTTGAATTGTGAGATGCCATAAAAAGAGACCCACATATTTAAGCTCACTCTACAATTTATAATTATAGAGCAATTTATCATTATATTACTTGTCCCCCATCGTAATAACGGCATTATTTTGCACGGTCGAATAATCGAAAATTTAACGGAACTCCCGGTGATGGTCTTAGTTTTAGCTTCGGCTTCAAAATTGCAAAAATTAATTTGTCTTCAAAGAAAGCTCGTAATTTTTTGTTTTGTATCGCAATTGAGAAAAATTTACTTGGTGTTTTTGTTTGAGGTAGTGCCACTGAATAATTGCTAAAATCCTTGCAAGTTACTCGGAATATCATACTCGAAATAGCCCTTCGGAAAAGTTCACGATACCCTACTATTCTGCTTATTCGTGAGCTAGATGCGCTCAATATAAGGCAATTTTTTAAATTTCAATCTTGCATGCCCGTATACAAAATCGGTATTAAGCCCGAGCTTAGAAGCAGTGTCACGCATACGCGTACAGCTAACCAGTCAAATTTTTAGTACCATAAACTTTGTACTGAACCTGCAAAAAATAATTATTTTAATAAAGTTTTGCAGTTCCTTTACATTCACAAAGTTAACCCTGACACTTTCAACAGTTTTGCCCATTTTAGAAAGAATACTTTGAGTAAAATCAAGGAAATTGAACTGCGGAGAGTTTTTCTTTTTTTTATATTAGAAGATTTTTGTTTGCGGCTTGAAGAATCTGAAAACAGCTCCACCAGCCGACAAAAGTTCGTAAAACCTATTTGGTCGGTGGCAGAAGAAAATTGACTTTTAAAATGTGTAAGATATTTTGACTTGTACTATTTTCTTTTTGCCAATAAATTAAAATTCTATTCTATTCTTGTTGACCAAAGCGTTTCATGTGTGTTATAAATATACAAGTGTTATTGTCCATACGTTATTTGCCAATAAACATGTTCTTCATTAATTCATCATTCATTCATTCGCTGTCTTCACTATTTTTTTATACGTAGCCATGAAGTCATTCCTTGTAGTCACTACTCGTCTGTAGTTACCAACAAGACATTCAAAGACCGTATGGATTTAATAAACAACGAGATCATGTCTGCCTTTGAAATATGGCAGAGTTGTAGAATAAGTTCTCTAGGCTGAGCGTATAACTTTCCATCGGTTCTTCGAATTGCGAAGAAAGGGAAAAAGAGGAAGGAGAAATGCAATCCGTCGGAAATGCGATCGGGGCGTTCATCTATATAAAATTCATTCCATGACGCTATTTCCCTCAACGAATTTCCCGGGTTAGAAGAAAAAATGAAACACTCCCTGGGATAAAATGGTATCCGCCAGGATGAAAACTCTCCCTTTGATGGGAAGATAGGGGGGAAAAATAATAAACCGGCAAAAAAAGAGGAGGAATAAAAATAGGAGCCGAGAGCTACAAAGTCTGTAACCGTTATCACCGCGCTTTATCGGCTGACATGATTAAACCATGATTATAGCTGCGGAGAACGAGCTGAAAGGGGAGGCCATATTCTTTTAGCTGGAAGTATCAGAAATGAAGGGAACGAAGGCGAAGAGGGGTGGGACAAGTCATTCCGACAGACATAACTTCTCGAGATCCCTTCAAACTGTGACCTTCCTAGATCTGTTTTAAAGAATTCATCACCCACTCTTTATTCGCCCACTCGCTCTTTCTCATTGTGTTGTTCTTCTCCCTTAGTCTACCCTATTCTTTTTCCCTACAGCCTGTTTGTAACTTTCCCGACGCCTCAGAAGGTTGTGGAGAAGTAATGTCTAAAATTTCATTATCATATACCAAATTCATATCATGAAGGATTCAGGAAAAAAAAACCGTTCATTGACTTTTTTTTCGAAAAATTAGTTAGGAGCAATATCTAAACGATTTTGAGGCGTAGAATCCGATTCTGTAGTCGTTTTATGGGGGAAACCCCCTTCACCACAATCAAAAAGCATTTGGAAATACCACCACACTAGTTCATTGCGGTGTATATGTCCTTCCGCCTAGCCCAGTAGCTTTACCCAATCTTTATCCCTTGATACATCCCCCACTCTTTTTAATATCATACAACTAAAGAAATGTAGATTAAAGAAAAAACTCGGCGTTATTGCTTAGAGCCTGCGTCTGAAATTCAAAAAACATGGAACATGCTTTAGCCATGCTATTTTTGCGGTTTTCCTTTCTCTAATTTTTTATCATTCTGCAGGCTTTAAACGGCTGAAACCAATAATAAAAATTATAAATCTTATCCCAGACTACCAGTTTGGGTTCAGACAGCAACACAACGATAGATCAAGTCCATCGAGTAACTTACATAGTAGAAAAGGCCTTAGAAGGTAAACATGAGAATATGGAGATGTTTAACGTCCTCGACAACCAACATGAACACCGGCGGCTCAAGAGAAAGAAACCACTGGACCTATTTGAGCCAATTAATTAGTGCAATGAAACTAGTATTCCTGCTACTAAAGGTCACGTTTAGCTGTAAACTTACCCTATAGAATTGAAAATAATATGAAATAAAATATTGCAAGATGAAATGTAATATTTTCAGGTGCAATAATTAAATCACAAACAAAACAATTCTGCTGGTTTCAATTTCCTATTTTTTGTCTGCTATTTCGACTTTACCTATGTGAAGGATGTGCTCTAATATTACTGATCTCCGTCTTCTACTCACTAAAATATATCTATCGTAATAATGCTGTTAGACTGATCTCTCAAAACTAGGGGATAGCACTTATGATGACTCACCACTAACTTCCATAAAAGGAAGTACGTTATTCTTATCTTATATAATAAATCTCGCGTCACCCTCCCGCGTTTCACTTCTTGACATTTTTTAGCTAGTTAGTCTGAGGCTAAAGCATGTTCCATTCTAAAAAAACATCTGGTTTCCTACAGTGGGTTGCACAGCACTTTTACACGGATAAACCAAAAGATGCGAAACAGAAAAAGTCTGCCAAGTTCAACGTGGCAAATAGCTTCTTCGTCCAAGGAAGCATGCCCGCATAGATCTTTTGCAATTGTTATCGATGATTTCGAAGCTGTATGATATAAGCTAGTTACAACGATTCACAGGACAGGAATGCCAAGGGAAAGGTTCCCTCCAATATCAACGCTTTCTTAACGTTGGTCATCATGTCGTGCGGGTCTGTCACGCCAAATCTATAGCGGATAGAATGGAATGATAATACGAGAGTGTTGATAACGATGTGAGATTGTTAGACCGTTCTTCCCCGATTACCTTGCAATTTTTACCGCGATCAAACGACTAGAAGTACGACTATAATTACGGCTAGAATTTTACGTTTAGGCGTCGAGTGATGGATTCATTTCCAGTAATGTAATTCACAAGGGAACTCAAGAGTGACTGGGGCAAGAAGCCTGATATCGTTGTCTTCAAGTGATGGGTCTAATGTCAAAGTTTTCAGTGGTAACGTGGAGATGGAATAGACTTGGAGGGTTGAAATAAGAAAATATGATAGAAATGACCTGCGGCAAGCGATATCTGAGCTAAAAGAAGCGGCGCCGAGTAAGATCAAGCGAGAAGTGTGGTGTGGGAAAAGTTACACGGATCTCAAGGGATCTCGGCAGGAGTACTTCATGGTATCCCCGCATGCATCTTCTTAGGCTCTTTCATAAATTGGTGGCCATCTTGTAGGGGAACTTCTTTTCATCCTTCTATCACCCCTCCATCTACCTCAAATCCCTATGGCAGGCGCAGGGTGAGGGCGTATTGTTTTAAATTTCTAGTATCGTAAGAAATTCATTAATTTTGAGCACGGTTAGGGATTGTTGGTGAGACCTTGTCGTTGACTATCTCGACAGTTAAACCAGACATGCAGGGAAATCCAAAGAAACCAGTTCGTGGAGACCATGTTAAAATCACTTCAACCTGTGGCGTGTCGAGAAAATTGGAAAGCTGTTGATTCCTAATTAAAAGTGCGGTAATTCGGATTTCCCTCGTTTCCCTGGAAGAGGGAGGCAAAACGCGAATGAATTCATTTGTCGACCTACCTACCTACCTTTTTCGCTGGGAAGGGGTACAGACCGTGCGGATTTGTGTTTCCGGACTGAGGATTCATAATTTAGCGAGGTCCAGACTACAATTACAATGATAAAAGAGGTCTGATATTATACGAAAGGGGGCCATTGTCGAAATACGAGCGCAAAGGTAGTCTCACACCATGCTAGGGAGTGGGGGGATAGATTTACCAGAATACATTTGAATAATCAGCCGTACGTGGAGGAAAGTGACGGTTTTGAGTTCCCTCTAGGGTGTGTACATTTTTTTTTTGTTACCCCTGTTTTGAAGAGCGCACATTAAAGGGGAGGGGGGGGGGGGGGGCAAGAGTTTTAAACGGTAACTCAAAAGGACCTCCTTGCTCAATGCGATGATTCACAATATGGTTTCGTCGCTCGACTGCACAGTGGCCGAAAGTGCTATTGCGAGAGAGAAAAATTTTATGATTAATTCGTATATGAAATTTTGCGTTGATTCTGAATATACTGCAGGTACACCTCAAACCACTCATTCCTTCACAATGTTTCTAAAAAAAAAAAAAAAATAAATAAATAAAAATTATCAACATATTTTGATTTATTATTTTCAATAATGAAGCCATGTAATCTACCACGAAAATGAGTTCAACCGTTGGTTTATGTTTCAAAAATCGAAAGAAAAAAAAAACCGTCCGTCCGCCTTTCTGAAGCTTTTTTCTGCAACTACTTTACCAAGTTTTACGAAATTTGGCTAGAAAATCCAAAATTGATTAGAGGAAAAAACACGTTTCACATTGTTCCCGTTTAAACGGTCAAAATCACTGAATTTTGGAAAACCTGGATCTGTTCGCTTGTCCAGAAGATCGAGGGATCTGATTAGACCACCGATATGTTAGAGTTCTGTTGAATGGAAATGGGCATAAGTACTTCTAATCCTCATGCTCGTTCTGATCATCATCATCATCATCATGGTTTTCTAGTTTTGTTACATATCAAAACGCTGAGTTATTTTACAAGTATAAAATCGATGATGGATTCTTTACAGAGGTAAAATTGATCAGTTACGACAGGAATACAAACGGGAAAAGTACTTCCTCTGTAAGAGGTCGAGAGTCGAGTTCGCATACTGGGTACAGGTTCATATGCAGAGGGATACGGGCCTGTGATCCCTGTGTCAGGTGTCATTTCACCCACTCCACCAGTCCTTCCCCTGGTTAAAACTCACGTTTTTGCAAGTTAAACGGCCAAAATCACTGGATTTTGAAAAACCTGGATTTGATCGCTGGTTCAGAAAATCCAGGGCTTTAATTAGACCACCAATATGTTAGAGTTCTCTGGAGTGGAAATGAGCATACTTTTAATCCTCATTCTCATACGCACCACCATAGTTTCGTTACATTTAATAGAGGGTTCAAACAAATTTTTGTAACACAGAAAAATTGGAGAGCATAAAATTCTGCTCTCACTGCTCACCATAAATGCCTAAATTTATCATAAATTAAATAAGGAAGCTAACGAGTTTTTTACAAGTGAAAAATTGATGATGAATTCTTCACAGAGGTGAAACTGATCAATTACGACAGAAATACAAATGGGAAAAGCACTTCATCTTTAAGAGGTCGAGAGTCGGGTACACATACTGGGCTAAAGTTCTCATACAGATGGTTACTGGCATGCAGGGGGAGAATTACACGTACATATGGCGGAGGTGAGAGGGTGCGACAACAGAGAAAAAAGTGGGTTGTCGGAGGAGGTGGAGGGTCGAGAGGAGCTTGTTAGCGAATGTCAGTGTTTCCCTTGCACTTCAACGAGGGGCGCCCGCGGGCTTAGCGGCCCCTTCAGTAGCGCTAACCCCTCCGACCCCCATCCACCAACCCCTATTCCGTCCTTCGCGGCACCTCGCGGCGATGCGCCCTCTCGACGAGTTACGGGGTCGGAGCACAGCCGGAGAGATATAATCCCCGACATGGCCCCTTCCTCCGCTAACAATCAATATTGATTCACCTGAAGCTAATCATCGTCGGAATTAATAGTTGCCTCCTCACCCCCTTTCATCCAATTCTACCCTTCCGATTCCTCTCGTTCCAGTTCACCCCCCTTCCAAGTATCTCTCTGAGAGAGAGAGAGAGAGATTGATTGATTGATTGATTGATTAATCTTTTTATTTAAACAACCAGGGTGAGATTAGGGCCTTGTGGCCCTCTCTTACATCTCCCCTGGGAAACATACATTGTCAAATTCCTCAATACAATCATACCTTAAAACTAACATAAATAAAATCTATTACATACTCGAAAAACTTAACACACGACTGCTGTGTTTTCATAAATACATACTTGATATACATTTACAATGTTAATTTATTTTTTCTTCTAATCATACAGTTCAACAAGAGTTTTTTTTAAATTATTTTTAAATTCACTCACTGATTTATTTAAATCGTATTTATCAATATTTTCATTATAAATTTTTATAGCTTGTACCACAAATGATTCATTAAATAAGGATGTTCTGTGTAGTGGATATTGTATTGTACTACTAGTTTGCCTAGTAGTCCTACCGCTGACCACTCCCATGAATCTGAATTGTTCATATGCTACTCGTCTCAACTGGTAGAGACCCTTGTACACTTTATTACACATTGATGTAATTTGCGATTCCCAGTTCAGAGATGTTTCTATTAAAATTCCCAAATTTTTAACGTTATTTAAATAGCAAATATCCGAATCATTGATTTTTAATGGCAGTATTTGGTTTTTACTGATCCCGACTGTAAGTCTGGAGTTCCCTAAAATCATTGCCTTGCTTTTTACGGGATTAATCGTCATACCATGGGCGCTGCACCATATAGATATTTCTTTTAAATCTGCGTTGATTTTACCTATGCAACTATCGACTTCATCAACTTTTGACGAAAGGTATAGTTGAAAATCGTCAGCATAAGTCATATGTTCGCAGTAAGTAAGAACTGTTGGAATGGTATTTATGTACAGCGAAAACAACGTAGCTGAAAGTACGGAACCCTGTGGGGTACCTACTTGGGCTCGGCTCCATGTCGACAGTATGCCATCTGGGCCTTTAGTACATTGCATTCTGCCTCCCAAATACGACTCAAACCAACGCAGCTCAGTACCATTTACCCCATACGACCGCAATACAGCTATCAATATATCGTGTCGTACCATGTCGTATGCGCAGGAAAAATCGATCATGACTAGAACTGTCACTTTCCTCTTATCCATTGCTGCACGAACATGGTCCAAAACTCCAATCAGGGCTGTCTCCGTACTGTAACCTACTCGGTATGCGGATTGTTTTTTATCTAAAATGTTATTGTTAATTATGAAATTATTAAGTTCAGAGTGGACTATTCTATCTAATATTTTTCCACAAGCGCTCAATAGGTTGATCCCCCTGAAATCTGCGCACGTTTTTGGGGAAGAATTCTTTTTGAGTGGCATGATTAAGGCTTTCTTCCATAAATCTGGGTACACACCCGACGATACAGAACATTGGAAAATATGGCACAGAACTGGTACCACAACATCAACCAATGTGTGGAGAACATTAACAGGAATCCCATCTGCTCCCACTGAGTCAGATTTCACAGCTAGCAAATGTTTGCGTACAAGATCATTGGTTATATTACACATTTTGAATGTCTGAGAACATGAACTACTCAACCTTTCATATCTTTCAATTACCTCATTTGTGTCAATTACTTCAACTTCTTTACTAAAGTGCTTGTTAAGGTCTTCTAAATCTACAGGAAGTGAAGAAACATTTTTTTCTTTGTCCCCACTGACACCAAAATTTCTTATTATTTTCCAAAAATCTTTGGGGCGTTTATAGGTTTCAAATATGCTCTGAAAATACCGAATTTGTGAGTTACGGATTTGTTGCTTGACTTTATTCCTAAGACTTTTATATATATTATGCTTTTCATTTGATTTTTGTTTTGTCCAAGCCTTATAAGCTAGATTGCGTTCATTCATCAGATTTCGAATTTCATCCGTTATCCACGGTGCTGGCGCGTGTTTGGGTTTGATTTTAATTACTGGGCAGTGTTTATCGTAGAGGTCCAACAATAAATTTGTGAATATTTCCACTTTTTTATTGACGGATGTTTCATTGACAACTGAACTCCAGTCTGCTTCGTTTGCGTCTTGTATGAAGGCTTTTTCATTAAATTTCGACCTATCGCGAACTAGTATTTCTCGTTTTTCTGCTTTAGGCATCTTAAAATTAAGTTCACAGTAGATTAAATCATGTTTAGACAAACCCGGTGCTTCAATTTGACCAAATTTTGTAACCATCTTACTTTCATTTACAAGAATTAAGTCAATCAATGTGTGGGTATGCGCAGAATGGTGTGTGGCGTTGAGCTTTAAGTAATCCATATTATAGTTTCTCAATAACCTGCTAAACTCCTTTTGATACGTCGATGTACTATTCATGTCTGTGTTAAAGTCTCCTAATACTAAAATGTGTTGATGAGTCGCTAAAACTTTCGACAAAACATCGAACACTCCACGTATTATACCAGAGAGAGAGAAAATGTACCTACTTGGCTACTGTCTGTCGCACTTGTAAGTATTCCTAACATACTTATAAAACTGTTGCCGTTTCATTTAGTTGAATAAAAGCCCTTTATCTTTAAACATTTTTTATCGCCCATTTTTAAAAATTATATAGTAATTAATTAAAACATACCTTTTTTTGAAAAAAATCCAATTATCCGAATTTTTTATTATTCGAATAGGGTCCGGTCTCAATTGTTCCGGATAATTGTAGTTCTACTTTACTTCCAAGTATCTTCTTTCCTAAAAAGTGTGAACCGAACATGGTGGATGACGCTCAGACGACAGTGTTCTAAAATAAGTATATTATCTTCTCTTCTTGGAGTTACCCCTCAATTTACAAGCATATCAGAAATATCAGAAGTAGGTGATCCATTTAAAATTAAACAATTTACATTGTTCCAAAGAAGAGAAAAGCAAGCAAATCATGACGTCATATTTAACTAATTATTTACACTCGCTTCCGTCCCAGTAAAATCTGTTAAAGTAAATCGACATCTTCCAATAGCCTTATTTTAAATTTCCTGAGAGCCAAAAAGGCCTCTTTGGACTTACATACCGTTAAAATTAAAAAAAAAAAAAAACACATTTCCAAGGGTGTAAACAAAAATTGCTAGAAGGCATTTTCGATCAGAAATTTTTCGTAGAATCTTCTCCTGCCCTACGACCGTCACGAAATGTAACACCCTGTATAGGGACGTTAATTTGTCTGGTGTTCCTCTAGAACTTTGACAATTTAGTTGCCTAAGAATATTGGCTTTCAGTTTGGTAACATTATTTCTCATTGAGTTTATATTTGTAGTTTTATCGAAGCACTTTGTGAATCTGAAATTATATTTATGCGATGAGTACTGTTGACATTTTTGCTGGCATAAACCAGACTCTGGAGAATGGCACATGATTCCGTTGAATAAACAAACACTTAACCCGTAGTAGAAAGCTAATCTGAAAATTTGCTGTTGAGTCATGGAAGGCACAGGCTACTATCGCTTTAATCTTCGAACCAGCCGTGTGAATATAACGACCAGCAGGCCATTTATCCCGTTGAGTCGTCAGAAATTGGGGTCTCATACTCCATCCCTATTCGGTAAGTATTATCACGTGTGGAATGTATACGAGAGCTGAAAGTGGTGGCGAGAATATTTCCGCCTGCATTGATGCTGCTCTTCCAGGCAGTGGCTTCCCAGGTGTTTTTAACGTTGAATAACTTTGTACGTCGCCATTATTTCGAAGCTCGATAGGAAAGATCGTTCACAGTGATTAAAAAACTGTTCCCCAGCGGCTACGATATTATGAAGAAAGGGAGAAAAAAGAGTAGAACGCTCTTATCCAAGTGAAAAATTGTCGATTGAGCCATCTCTCCTCTAACCTTTTCCGGGTTTACATGTTTTCTCTCAGAGCTCCCGGAGGGGACTCAAAAATTAAAAATCCTTTGGAGTTATTATTCCGAGAGCATCCAGTGATTCTTGATGCCAAATGCAACACCGTTGAACGTTTTCGCTTCGCGAGACTTCGTCGTTATTTTTGATTTATTATTTCAAAAATACACCATTGAGAATTGGAGAAAAATTCTGTCAAATAGGGCTGTGCGGCTTTCTCAATTACTGTAACATGGAACCATAAAAATAGTTGAAGAACATAGAACGAGTGTGAATAATTCATTAAGGAGATCCGTAGGCAAAAAAGGTATCACTTTAGGAACTTCCCCTGACCTTATTTCTGGACCGATCAAACTCGATTTTTTTCCACTCTTTCAGAATAGTGTACTCAAAATAAGTTGCCCCAGAATTTTTGAAATACAACTGAGGTAGGGTGTGCGGGAATACCGTGGGTTTAGAAAGCCATAGTCTTTTTTTAGTCAGGCGAAACCTGGTGAGCGGCTCTTCCCAATGGATCTTTTTTTTCGAAATTAGGAGATACAAATTTATTTATTTATTTAAATGATCGGCAATAGCCAATATTCAAAGAAATTTCTTTAGTTAGACTTCTTTAGAGTAAGTAACTTTTTTAGAGTTAATAAATTACAACATCACATAACATTAGGATCCGAAGCAGACAAACAAAACAGTGAGACAAGAAAGGATACAAAAATACAATAACAGGGAGCAAATCATTGTTGGATAATCTTAGCCAGCAGATGCTTCATCGTGTGGAAGAGGTACTAAATATGTCACAGTCACGTGACTCCAGGAAGGGATTGACCTCACGAGGCAAACGGGACAGCGTTCAGAAAGTGGTTGTGGGCTGCAAAAGGCACAAGAGTGTTTGGCAGGTTCTGCAGGGAGGCCCATTCATGTTGACTTTAGACAGAAGAGATCGGGATTGGAGAACTCCATTCACGAGCTTGTGAAAAATTTGATATCTACCACCTCTCTACGGCTTTCAAGAATGGTCAACCCATTCTCTGCCGCCAAGTGCCAAGAATCAACCTGCTCCGTTGATATTCTTAGTTTGAATTCAAGGTAACGCATGAGCTTCCATTGAACCCTCTCCAGTGGCTATCTGTGCGCTGCATAAAGGGGGCCCCAAACTGTACTAGCATACTCCACAGTCGGGAGAAACAATGACCTGTGGAACAGCACAATTGCTTCAATTGACGAAAAACCGAGGGCTCTCAAAGCTTTCCGTTCCAGGTCCTCCAGGTTGGAGGATTTCAAGGTCCCTGGTCAAGACAACTCTGGTAAGAGGATAATTCATGCTGAATATCTCCACCTAAAAAGTGTAGCGTGGAATATTTTCAAATTACCCGCCTCCAGAGCAATTCATATTTTAGCGGTCTCGGTGCTACGATCGGACATCAGGTGATCCTGTGTTCAGCCGCGGCCACACCGCTGTCTACCCCCTGGAAGGGAAACCTAACTTTCTCTGTTTCCGTTTCGTCAGCCGATGCACGTCGTCTCGTAAAAAAATTCGTTCTTGTCAAAGTTTTTTTTTGGCGAATTTCTTTGAAATTGTGCTTCACGGCTTTGTCGACCACCAATGTTTTCCGAAGGAAGTCCCATCGTCGGAAACTAACCACTTCATATAAAGAAATAACTTGTTAAGCTATAACCTCAACCTGTGATCACGCTTTCTTTTCTTTTTTTATCGTGATATTTTTCGATCGAGTTACTCCACAGTGGGTACTATTATTGACTACAGTTCTTCTCAATCGAGAATCAACGCTTCTGAGGTGGAAAATCACCTGAAATTCATCTGTCCAGTGTTCGTCTCGTCGACAAGACATTGTCCCTCCAGTTCGATTCCGTAGCAGTATGTTGAAGTCCTGTCTACCTTATTTACAATTCTAGCAGTATAAAGGCAATCTCCAAAACTAGTTTCACCTACTTCTCGGCGATAATAAAACTTCCCTTTTATTTGGTACAGTTTTAGATGTAGAGCTACTTATTTATAATATTTATTTATTTCATATAATACGGGCAAAACCCAACACAGAAAATTTTCAATTAGTCAGGACAGAATAATTGTATAAAGGATTAAGGAAAATAATATTAAGTCAGCAAAAATAAATCAGTCAGTCCAACGTGTTACATAAGACATTCACTGTATTAAGTCACCGCACCTCCTCCTAACTACTACTGGTGAAAGTGAGAAGATGTCATAATTTCATCTACGTCATAATTTTTTTTTTTTTTTTTAATTTTTTTTCGAATAATGAATATAATATATTAATGAATTGTTTATTTACCTTTTTTCCTTAGCCTGGGTACTAATTATTTATGATGATTTATGAATTGTTTATTCAATTTTTTTTCCTTAGCCTGTGTATTAATTATTTTTAGTCTTTTATGAACGTGGATTCACCTCACCAGGATTTCTGCAGTTCAATTTATTTGAGTTTAGTTTGTATTGTCACAAAAGTCATTCGATAACTTCAGCACAACCCGAGAAACGTGTTGCGGTAGGGTGAAAAACGTTACTTTCTTTACTCATAAGAAACCAAAACACTGCGTGGTTACGATTCGTTTCATCATCAGCTCCGATCAAATATTCTGGCCTCCAAACGTTTCAAGCGGAAGTTGTGGAATTTATTCATCACTGAGATAAATAAATTATTGTGTAGTCTTTTCTTGTAGCTTATCACTCACATACACACCAGCGAGAGGATGAACCAATGAAAAGTCTCATGTTTTCGAATAAAGCAGAGGGATCACTCGCTGCTCGCGATCCCATCTTTCTTTTGAAGTCTCAGAGCAGACTCTAATCTCCGTAAACATCCTCCTTTTTTAACCAGGCTTGTCAACCCGCTTTTTCACACTCATATCAAAAAGAAAAAAAGGGTGAAGAAAATTCCTTCCGTTTCAGAGTTTTTCCTCACTCCCACTCTCTCAGGTTTTAGTTCTAATTATGGGGTCATACCATATACCATATTCTATAGAAGTATGAATGAAATTCTACTTGGCTGATTGTATCTTGAATGGGTCCTGGGATTCTTGTTGTACTGGGGCCTTGTGCTCATTCGAGGAGACCCCAAGACGTAACCTTAGGTATGAGAATGCTTCGGTTTTCTGTCAAGAGGTCAGACCTCCTTGGCATCATGAAGTTGTCGCCGAGCCGTTTCAAAAGCCTCCGTTTCACATTTCATCCATCTTGTTTGGATAGGACTGAAATTTGAATTAGTCTTAACTCTGATGATTTGGAGGGTTTAGTATTCGTTCCTCCCCGCCCCTTTCACTTCCCCGAGCCAATAGGATTCAATCTCCTCTCACTTGATCCTGTATAAGATGTGATTTACCTTCAGTTCATGTTTGTTACTGATGATGACCTAACCGTTGAAATCGATTTAACAGTGTAACTCTTTATTTTCGTGGAAATACAGACAACGTTCTATGTTACTCTGTTTTTATTTGAAAAGGGTTTCCACAACTTCGTCGCGAGTGATTTAGTCCGATAGTATTCGTTCATGGAGAGCCAACAAACCTGATAAGTAGTTCTGATTAAGGCGTCGCAGCACGTTGAACAGAAATATGCTAGGTACTCAGATTCTACTCACTGATCGTACTTTGTGAAGTGTACGAGTTATCTATATTTCTCAAAGTGAGTCCGTTTCAAATGGAAGCTTCAGACCAGATCCTTTTCGTGTAGCTTTTCATTCAAATACACTCCAGCTAGAGGATAAACCAATGAAAAGTCCCATGTTTTCAGATAAAGCAGAGGGATTCCACGGTGCACACGATAGTATCTTTCTTTTGAAGTCGACGACAGACTCTAATCTCTCTGAACATCCTCCCTTTTTTTATCGGGCTCGTCAACCCGCCGTTTCACACTCGTCTCGAAAAGGAAAAAAAGACGTTAAAATTCCCTCCGTTTCAGAGTCGCGCCCCACTCTGACTCTCTCTCGCAATTAGGTGTTTCGACTTAACCCTGCGCCCGCCTCAGCGCGACTTCTGGAAACCCTCTGTCGCTTCCCACTCGACGGTAAGGAGAAGAGAAATCCTTTCCCCCTCGGGCTCCCCTTTTCAGAGGTTCATTAATTTGCGAAAAAAAAGAAACGAAAAAAATAAAAGTGAACTCGCGAAAATCCGTCGAGCTATTTTGAGACCGTTTCTCTACAACGTTCAACCCCTTAACCCTTCCACCCCTATCTTACCCCACGCTTTTTATTTTCCTTTTTTCATCGCGCAAACTTTTCACATTTAAAAGGTCTCTTAATTTGCTACGGCCCCCTGCGCTAATTGCGACCTTTCCTTTCTTATTGCCCACTCCAGGCGCAGTCGTTAGAAAAACAAAATGGTTGACGGCGACGAGTTAGCATTCAAAAGCCGCCTATGTTCCCGCTTCCCATAGGTTTCCACCGAGCGTTCCCATCAACTTTATTCGTCAAAGGAAAGTCAACCTGTATGAAAGCCTCCCACGGGGGGCCAAAACTAGGCGGACGAAAATGACCTGAAACTTGAATACTGATATTTCTTTGTTTCTATTGATAGTTAGGGGCACCGAAAATGCAAACAAAGATAAAAGTTTTGTACCACTATCGCAACAGCTATCCGTATTTGTTGAAACAAACCTTCTGCGTCCGAACGACTACATAAAAATGGGAAACGAATCCAAGTTGTCAGTATCTCTTACTCACGTACTGCAATATCTTCGAATATTTAGCTCCCAAATCTTAATACTGAGCGTGCTAAGAATAATTCCGTCCTGTAAAATTAACCCTGATAATTATGGTGATGTAGGGAGCTTTAAAAAGGAAATTTCAATTAAAATTGAAGAATTTATGAAATAAATAAAATTAAATATTTTATGTAGCTTCTATCTAGGTGTTTGGTGATATTGAGTCGCTTTTTTTCTTTGGAAATAGCTTCACCAGCCACCGCAAGTTCGTAAGAATGTAGGTTGGTGGACAAAAGAAAGGATTCTTATGAGATTATTGAATTTTTTTTTTTTTTTTTTTTTTTTTTTTCAGATCCCGTTACGGTGTCCCTCGCTCGCCACATTGGAACATAGAGGTTCAGGTGAGTGTTTTTTAAACTGAAAACTTGGGATTGACAGCCCTCTTGCCTTGGTCAGTAATACCGTTTTTTGTTCATATTTCTGAGCAAAAAGTGACAAAGCTTGTAAAAAATGTTTGCTGTACAATTGCATGGCCGTTCAGAACAAGGTTGTTGTCTGGTATGATACTCCTGGCTTACCTCCATTTCTTCAAAAATGTCGCTCGCCCCCTTGTTTCGCCCGTTCCTTCAATGACAAAGGCTTATTCTTGTAAATAATAAATAAAAATTGTTCGAATAATTTTCGGCCTACTACATTGATGTGCCATTTTCAAAATTATGAACTAGTGTGAGTACAAAGCTAGTTTTCGCTTTAAACCATTCTCGTAGATACCCTGTTCTACTACAAGGCCACGTTGGAGAAGGTACCAGGGCATACAGAAGCGAAAGGTAATGAACGAGCGTATCTGTGTGCAATTCTGTGGACCGAAACTACTCCTAGGCGTAGCAAAATGCTTGGTAAAATTGTGGAAATGGATAAGGAAGGGTCACAAACGGCACTACTAAAACACCCCAAATATGGAACATGGAAAGGTACGCACTTGTCATCGCATTAATACAGCCACTCTTACTTTCGCTGGTGGAAAATGATTCTGTGGTGGGGATGACGACAGAGCATAGGTGCTTCAGGGAACATCTTAACAGGATGGGGGCCTGCAAAAGTGACCCGGAAATACTAACGACTTAACATTCACTTCGTGATGCAATGTGGAAAAAATACTCCAAATCCATTCAACATGTAATAATTGATAATCGCAAAAAACTTTATATTTTTCATAGAAAAGGTTAAAAAAATTGTAAAGAAATTCAATCACTCGGAAATTGATTTGAACGGCGCTCCAAATCAAGGTGTGGGGGGAACATTCCCTGACTGATCGGATGTCGAGATATCTGTACTAGTGTTCTACAGGGTTGCTTGATGAACGAACCACCCTTTCTATTTCCGTTGATTGTGGAGAAATCAGAAAAACTTGTCGGAGTAACCTCCCCTCATTTTTTTGTAAAGAATTTGCATTTTTAACTATTGAATTTCTCAATAATTTTTTTTTATTATCATTTTTTTAATTATTTTCTATGCCTCCGAACTTTCTGAAGGCTGAGAAGGAATTTATTGTTTCTGTTGTATTTATCAGAAAAATTATTGACAAGAAAGGATTTATTTTTAAGCCCGCCTAAGCCGGTCCCAAGCCTGGGTTACAAAAGGGTGAGGAAAAATAAATCACATCGTCTCGACAAGACAAATTTAGATACTAACCCACCCGCCTGAAAACTCATATAACTATAACAAAAATGATCAAGAGCCAGAATAAGGTGATTTTTCATTTTTTTTTTAAACCACCACGTTTCAGGCGTAGGCAAACTTTGGCCGCTTCTGGACGCTCCTGGGCGAGTCAAAAAAAAAGTCGTCGAAGTAAAATGTTCATAAAATTGGATGTAGAATCCGATTATTCAATAAAAAAAGGGTGGGGGGGTCCCATTTGAAAAAAACAAAGTTGGTGCGCGCAGCGCATTTGCGATACGCAAAGATGCAATGGTGAAATTCTTTGCAAAAAATGATGGGAGGTTACATCGACAAGTTTTGTGATTTCTCCACAATCAACGGAAATAGAAAGGGTGGTTCGTTCATCAAGAGCCACCGTGTATACAGGAAAGATGGTTTCATTATATTAGTGCATATTTATTCCTGTAGTTTCATCATAGAGGTCGACCTAAAAAAAATATCGCTGCAAATTCTTTCACTGGGGTTTATTATTCAATTGGCTTGCGTTCATGATTTGAATTTCTACTAAGCTTTGGAGTGTGCGTGTTTCACAGGATAGGGCGATTATTGAATTTCAGGAGATATACATGGAGCACGTGAATCTGTTCTCGACCAAAATACCTATTTGGATTGATCCGTTGATCATATTTGTGTGCCTCCTGAAATTCAATAATCGCCCTATCCTGTGAAACACGCACACTCCAAAGCTTAGTAGAAATTCAAATCATGAACGCAAGCCGATTGAATAATAAACCCCAGTGAAAGAATTTGCAGCGTTTTTTTTTGTTTTTTCAACGTAATTTTACTTATTTATTTATTTATTTTCATTAATCCGAAAATTATCTAAACCAAGTTATGGCTTTACAAAGTAGTTTGAAGTTAAGTTAAAGTGAATGAAAGGTAAAAAAATTTTTTTTTTTTTTTTTGGTTGGTTACAAAGTTTATTATTGGAAATAATACAACTAGCATAGTGTTTGGAGTATTAGCTCAAAATATGAACCGATACCGTTAGAGGTTAGGGAATCCCTAAGAACTACCTTACCATTGTTAGCAGTCCCTTGGCCGTCAATTTCACCACGACTTAAGCTCAGTAATCTTCTCAGGTTTTCCCCTTTGCATTCCACTTTTAGTTTTCACTAAAACTGTAAAAACAGTTAACCCCTCAACTGTACCTGTCATTTTCACAACCGTCCATTGCCCCACAGTCACTTCAAAATCTATCGCACCTTCCGGAACATTTTTTCCCGTCACGGGGTTTCCCCCCAGGGATTCCGTCTCCATTCACCATGATACCCCCTCTTGCTATGTACCTACAGAACTTTGGAGGCGGATATATTTTTTCATATCATTTCTGCTTCTGCTTCTCTACTTTCAAGCTATACAGTGCTCTGACTAATCCCGTAGTAGTGTTTATAAGATAGCTCCGTTTTTTCACCTATGTGCATCCAATTACTAAATTGTAAATATTCTTGTAAATAGTATTTTAGTTTTTCCTTCAAATATATTTATCTATCTCCAATCTGCTCTAAACACATAGATTGGATAGAGGTGCTAATTAGGCTACATGGTTCAATTGAATTTTGAGATAACCGACAACTTTACTGCGGGTAGCACAACTGCTAGTCGTTTCCTACATCCTACTTGCCAAGGTCTCTTCGGAGGATCGATCTTCCCGCTTGAAAAGAAGAACCCGCTTGATTGAAGGAAAAAGTTGACCAACTGCCCGCTCAGAGGGCTGTGAGATGGTTGGAGAGGGGCGGTAATGCGTGGCAAGGGGGCAGGCGGGGTTGGGGGATGTGAAGAGAAAGTGTAGTCCACCATGACGGTGAAAGGGAGGTGAAAAGGAAGGGCGGGGATGTTGGCCAGTTGCCTAGGGTAATTATTTTGTCGAAGACACGATAGTTGGCTCAAGTCTTTGTGTGGGCTGGTAGCCAACGAGTTTTCGATCACCTATTTTATTTGAACCTCACCACCCTCTGTCTCTCTACTATTTCTTGCACACATGCACACGCCCCTCCCCTTTTTCGCTGGTCACTTTTTTGTGCCACATCAGCTGAGCTCGAACACCATTTTTCTTCTGGTGGATTCGGTCCGAAAATGTATCTAGTTTCCAGATAATGGTTTCCAAAAATTAGCCCAGGGGGTTGGAAAGAACGTTGAGTGCAGAATGCTCGGCGGATCCGCTTGTGTTTGTATTTTCAAAACGATCGCTCTTCATTCAACCAGTCACCAAATATTATTGGAAGATATTATAGTTTATAAGTAGTAAAAAACTATACAATCCGTCCAGGTTTGGGTTCATTGTCCTACTTCCTCTGCGTAACGGAAGTCATCCGTTATTCCCCAAAGGGAAGATCAAGAATTCGGTCTGACGATGTCACTTGAAGCTACTCAGTTCTGATACTTCTGATTAGGACAGAAAATAGCGTTTAGAACGCTTTACACTATCCGTTTCCGACTGACAGTTACGATTATGAACGAAGCCGTGAGTGTTGAGGAACGGTTGATTGTCACGATTTGATCGGAGAGACCCTCCTGGTAGACGATTATACGTCCCGTTTACCAGGAAAAGGGGTGAGGGCCGGGTCTATCCCCACGCCCCCGAAATCAGAAGGAAATCTCTCCAGACCTCCTGTCTGGTCGAACCATCACCCCTTTCAGAAAGAGAAGTCTTGACGGGTAATATTGCAAAATTAAAAATAAGCACTTCAATGTGAGGGTTTGGCATTGTTTGTTGCCCAACATATTTACATATTTTGGAAAAGCTTTTTCTGGGAGCGCAGCGTAGAATTTTCAGATATCCTTATCCTGGGAGCTGTCTTTGTAGATGTCCTTCGATTGCAGTTCAATGACCAGGTAGAAGACCAAAACTCTTCCACTGTTGCAGTGAAAGCCATCCTCGTCCCCCACCCTTCCTCGCCCATTCATGGAAAGCTTCGGTGATACAGTTCGAAGAAAGTATTGTTGAGGAAGTTCAAAGGTGAAAATGCTGGGCGGGCAGGTTCGAAAAGTTCGGTGGGCCTTATATGGCTTACCTAGGTTGGAGACCCCTGTCTTAGAAGATGATTTCCCAGGGGTTTATAATGGTAGGTGAGATCAACTTGAAATGTGCAGAATGTAGCATGTGAAGCCAAAAGTGAACTGATGTAGGAAGCCGGGACTTTGATGAGCTCACAGCAAAACATCAGAGAAAGGGAAATCCACTGAAACTCGGTCTCCCCGAATAGAAACATCAGCTCGGGGCGCTCATCGGCGGACTGGTGTAGGGGCTGGCGGTGGAGGCACTGAAGGACAAAACGCCTCCCTCCCTATTATGTAGTTGTCAACACGGAGTTTCCACAACTCGGACCCGACAACGTCACTCTGGATCCCTCGTATATGACGCTTCGAACTGCTGCGACAAGCAAAAGGACAAGAGGGACGGTCAAGAGAAGGGAGGGGTGGAACTGGTGCCAATAGTTATCAGGTGGCTGGGGAAAACAAGGCTCGCGGCTAACAATTCTGATACCGGGGCTTTCTCAGCCCTTAGCTTTTCCTGGTTATCGGAGCGCCTGCTGTTAAACTCCCTCGACGCTCGAACTCAGCTCCGATGAAACGGAGGTTGGAGAGGAAAGGGAGTCATCATAAACATGTTTTCTCTCTTCTGGGCGGGAGAAGCCTCTCTGAAACATTTCAAAACCCCTAACGGTTTTCTCGAGGACTCTCTCGAAAATGACCTTTCAGCCTCCCTGGTCGTTTTTTCCCTGTAAACACTTCAATCCGTTTTTCAATTCGAAACTCTTTACCTTTTAGCATGAATATACTTTAACTGTGACCTAACCGCAGAAAAGCGTTAGCTATATGACGTTGAAACGAAAGTTGTTCGTAACCGATGAAAATCCATTAGTACGGAATGATGTCCACTAGCGACGTGGTAGTATTAATACACACTCATGTTGATAAGACAAGAAAAATCAATAATGGCTTGATGGTTGATCGACAATTGACGTTGTAGACTGAAGCAGATTCACGTTGAATTTTAGCCGTAGGCTCTAAGCAAGTGTAAATAGTAGTTATTAAAAATCTCACTCTTTGGTATCATACACATTGGAAAATAGAAAATGATCTGCCTCATGTTATCATCATGTACTAGTAAACTACATAGTACATATAGTATACCTAACACAGCAGATAATATTAACATGTACAGTAGGTAGTATCTGTCTTCCTTGTACTGGTCGACAAGAGACACGTCATATCTCTAGTTGAACAGTACAAGGAAGACAGATACTACTGTTAATAATATCTGCTGTGTTCGGCATACTATGTAGTTTACTAGTACATGATGATAACACGAGGCAGATCATTTTCTATTTTCCATGCGAGCAACGATGCGTGCAACATCAAGTTCACCATCCTTGAAGCGAAATGGTTAGCAAAACGTGATCTTCCCCCAAGATGATGTCACGGGCCGACAACGCTATTGCTAGAGCATGGTCACATTTACATTAATTGTATGGTGGCCGAAAACCTGTCGAACCAAATCGCTGGTGGGGTTAAACAAACTCCAGAGGGTAGCATGCCTGGGTATGTTAGGACCAAGAACATAACACCGACTGCAGCACAGGAGGTTCTTTTATATCTCACACCACTGCACATCTATGTGCAGAGGATAGCCTACCCGAGGTCAACCAAAAAGCTGCTGTCAAGTGGTCTTAGCAGTCCCTTGCTGAAAAATAATCACTTAGGAATACTGGATAAGTTTAACACAGAGCCGAGACTATGACAGTTCCAACGTCATGTTGAAAAAAATGAATTGACCCTCCCTGTAAGGTGATCATCAATGATCGTGATCTCTGGGAAAGAGGCATACTTCTTTTTTTTAGTTAGATTCACTGGTATGATACACAAATGTGTCTCCTCTTCAACTTTCGCCCTTTTTTCATTTCAAGTAGTATAATATTTTTCAGTAGTACCTACCGTTGTATTGAAAGATATTGTTCCAGTAGGAAGAGATCAGTATGAAATAACCCTCAAGTTGCCTACATATTTTGAAGGTAAATCAAGTATACATGTAGTTGTTTAATAATACGTTAGCCTTATAATAACTACGTTCACCTGTATGCCCATATTACCTACCATCCATATTAGAAAAAATGTCTTTTTTTTCTAATTGCCATGTACCCATCCTGTGGTAACAGCCCTGAAGCAGAAATATACATATTTCGAAACGTCGTCCTAGAGTACAGTTTGGAATTTGACCAACCCTCGAGACATCCAAACATTTTATGTTTACCACGCCGGTCACGACAAATGCATAAACACGTTGGCTCCAAAGAAGGCCATTGATATCTGAGTAAGTTCAGCCAGACCTGTCCATACTGAACGTGAGGAGCAAACTGCATGAACATGCCTCGATCGGTTTACCAAAATGTTTACAGAGTCAGCGTAAACGAATTACAGTCAAGTTTTATAGGCAGAATTGAACTGCACACAAATATACGGGTTGCCTCTTGAATGCAGAACAAACTCGATGAACCGATCTTACAGTTGTTTTGCAATAAAAAGTGCCTCATAGAGATTTTTTTTTTAACTTAACTATGAATACGATTTTTTTCACTCTCAAGATTTTTTTCGTGTTATCGACGTTTTCTCACTAAAACGGTCCAAACTCCCTTAAATTATAAGGCAAAATAAAATTTGATGGTACCGCTGGAATTAAGTTAACTTTCTTGGTGATTATTTAAGGTAAAGCAGTTTTAACTGGTACAAAAATGAGCCAAAGTAAAATTTTGATATAGGTATGCTTATGTTTTTTTTAAAAGCAAATTACCGTTTTTTTTTTAGGCCAATTTTTTACCTGTAATTAATGGCGATGTCGTCAGGAACTTAATACAAGAATGCTATAAAAACCAATTTCAGGATTTTTCTATCAAAATTTCCATAACTTTTGTCTCGTTTCAATGACATTTGAGTTTTGTTTTCTATTCTTTGCTTCCCGAGAATTTCAACTCTTAATAACATACATTTATATCAATAATCGTGTGAAATTTGTTGTTTCTTTTATTTCTGTTAATGTTACAGTGAGAAACTGATATTTTGTCGATAAAATACATTCGGCGAATGGTTCAATCTAATTATTTGTCTTCGGCCTTCACCTATTCCCCGCACGAACTGTGCGTGACCCACGGGAATTTAGGTTTACGGCAGGCCCTAAAGTTGGTGTAAAAGAGGCGCGTTATCTCGCTATTATTACAGCCATTTACTCCAATGACACGACCTTTTGTTGTATAACAACAGACCTGTGAATTCAGTATAATCAATGTGTAATCTGAGTTAGTGTTATTTCCTTTGTTTGTATCTTTTATTTCATGGTTAACCTATACTTTGTTCAGGATATTTACCTTAGAATACGGATTTCGGAACGACATCACAACAGTTCAATGTCAATACATTTCTGCGTCTATATTTATTCATATAAAATATTGTTCATCTTCTTTCATTCTTCCTATAATTTCTGTTGATGGAAATAGGAAACAAAGTTAAAAGTAAACCCTTTTCGTCCCATCCTGCATACACAAACTGTACATTCCAACCTCCAACACATGCGCCTATTGAAGTTATCGACCGATCTGGTTAAGAGAGCGTTGGAATGGATTTCTTATGTTGATTGTCTTCTCACAAATGTGAAAAATAATGGACATCTTAGCTGAGAGTAGTTATAAATGTAGAATCTGATTGAGTAACGACAGACAAATTCATTTAGGATTTTTTCAGTTGGTAAATTGATTGGGGGAAGAAGGAGTTTGGTGTCAAGGGATCTAGCAAAATTAAGAATTCAGCGATGTTAGCATTTTTACACCTATATGTGAGTGAACTGATCCACTGAGTGGAGGTGGAAATGTTTTGTGATTGCTGATCCAATTTGACCAGCCGTTTCACCACTAGACATAGTGCAAGAAAATCTCAAATTGGGGAAGGCTACTGAACAATTAATTTCACCCTTTGCTAAAATTAAAATCATAGATGAACTACATGACTAGAGCAACGTAGTATGATCATCAGGATCCATTCGTTTATTTGCAAGAACCTTGAAATCTGAAGAACAGATCCACGATATTTGTGGTCTATTTCCTACAAGAACTTAGCAAACCAAACCCATAACTAGGTCTTTAGTATTTAGAAACAAGAGTGCTGTGTTGCCGAATTGGCTCCACTAGTTTAATTCTATAAACTATCTAGAAAGAGAGTTGTTGGTCTGGTACGCAGGTAAGAAGAGACTTTACTGCCAAGTTAATTTGTAAGAATAAGAATCAAAGAATGGATGACTTGAGCAATGATATAAGTCGGAAAAATTATCAAATACATAAGTTCTTACTAGGAATTTATGCGTCTTTGCAGTAATTTGCAAACTGAGACCAGAAATGGGATTATAGATGAACAACGGCTTTACTTGCCACGTTGACTCACGCGACTACAGCTTTAGAATGCTAATATGTAAATATTGTAAGACTCACCGTATGCTCCTCGTGATGCTCCCGGAGTGGTGTATTCTAATGAACTCGTTGCTGGTGGTGGCGATGTGGAAGTAGGACTGTTTCTCGTTGACGAAGAACGTGTCCGGGACCCAGATGTTCTTGATGAACTCGGAGCCGACGGACAGCGTCTCAACGCCCGGCCGTTTCCGGAACGCCAGCCGGGGATCCGTCCAAAATTGACGGAAGTAGAAGTCCAGCGTGAAGTCCTGTTATTTTGTTTTTGTTTTTCGGGGTGTTGAGAAGGGAAAGAGGGAAAAATGGAACAAACGAAACGTGTTAGTTGGGGGTCGTTATATTTTTATAGTAACAACTACTACTTGCAAATATTTCTAAGTAGAAAATCGGGCTTGCGGTGTTTGACCCACAAAGTAGCTGGGGATGTGCCTGTCAGTCTGTTGCCTTGACGTTGTTGCCGATTGGCGGACGTAGCAGACAAGATCTATAACTACAAATGAAAATACTGCACGTCAATCAACTTTACGTTTTGTTCGTTCTTTAAAAGTAATGACCAATTAAGAACTTTACAAGATTGTAATCTAACATTAAAAGCTTAAAAAAACAATGCGACAATTTGATAATGCAACTGCGTTCTCCCGACGGATTTACGCGCTATTAGAGATCTGAGACTAAAAACGTGGCAGCCCCAATCCCTACGTCTCGGATATGGAACGCAAAATGGGTTATATTGTTTTTCTAAAAGCTGATTCCTTATTTGATCACGAAAATGAATGCTCTCTTACTCGTTATACCCTTTTCGCAGATGAACTTTCATCATCTTTGAAGTATTCCCACCTTCTTCAGATAATACAACTCAAGTCCTATCGAAAGATCCCACCGGTTGATTAACATCCCATATAAATATTCAAATCTCATATTGTAATTTGTTACGACAGAATTTTTTTTTAAACTCTGTTTCATATGAAATACCAGGTGCGAGGTTGTATGTAGGTGCATATGTCAGTTGATATGATCTCTTATCAGACGTATGGTGTAAAAAGACAAGATTACTGTATTGATTTCTAAAAGATATTGTGAGGGTTACGCGTTAGTTAGTTGGTTACTTGGTTGTTTATGTGAATTGTTTGAATGTTACTAATAAAAAGTTCAGTTCTGTGTTTGACTTCGTGCGTGGTTTATCTTGCCAATTTAAAAACTAATACTCTTATAACAATTGGTGGCAGCGGTGGGATATTTGATACGTAGTGATGAATACAAGGCCCACCAGACAATCTCTCACTGATCTGATGGAGGGAGCTGCAGAATCCAGGGAATTGCAGCCTCAAGGAGTGGTAGGCGAGTCGGAAGACTTAGATGCTGCCGAAGTGCCGCCCTCTTCAGAGATGGTGCAGATTAATTTGCGGGAATTGATGGACATGTGGGCTGATGAAAGAAGTGCTAGTTTGGGGGACTTACGGATGCTCTTGCAGGAGCATTTGGAAGGGGTGCAGCAGTTACTGCAAAATCAAGTAGAGGCCGTGAGGACTATGAGCGAAAAAGTTGGTTGGCGGACAGGAAGTGCCTCGTTCACAGCAGGGGAGGAATCAGGAGCAGGGATCGACAACCCTTGGCTTCACATTGAAGCCTTCAAAATTTGGAGGGACTGAGGAGTGGGAGCCCTATTGCATGCAGTTCGAGTTGATTGCTCGAAAAAACGGCTGGGACGACGAGACTAAAGCGGTGGTATTAGCCTCATCTTTGACAGATACAGCCAGGGAAGTGTTGGCAGATGTGACTTCACAATGCTCGTACGATTCCCTAAAGAGTGCCTTAGAGACAAGGTATGGGCACACAAACCAGGAGCAGAAGTTCATGACCCTGCTTATGACGCGAAGCCAACTGCAGAAAGAAGATGTAGCCACGTACCACCAGGCTATGAGGAAGCTGGCCCACTTCCAGACACATCAAGGGGCACTGATCTCATGGTTACACACCTCTTTGTAAACGGTCTGCACAACCAGGCTCTACGTGAGAAGGTAATGACGGTTGGGCCAAAATCGATGAATGAGGCACTTGACGTGGCCAAAAGGTTGGAAGCAGTGCTGCAGAGGTCAGTAGCAAGAATTTGTCAGGTAGCTGATGATGATCTCATAGAGTTGAATGGGACTACAAGCCAGAGTATGGGTAACGTTTTGAGGGCCCAAGGCTTTCAGTACAAGGAGGAGATGACAAAGCGAGGGCAGGGGAGGCTGGCCGGACGGGCCGTTGTTTGTTGGCGCTGTTCTGGTCTAGGGCACTTTTCAAGACATTGCCCTGCACCACAACCAATGAATGTCCAGCCACCAACGTGGAAGAAATCGGCAACGGCCTCCCAATATCTTCCGGAAAACACTCACAGGTTGGAATGAGTGGGGACAGGCCGACCTCAAATGCTGATTCCCCTAGTCACTCAATCACAGAAAGGGAGGAAACAGTTATCTACAGAGCTTTGGTTGGATCGTCGCTTGTTCTCTTGGGGAAGGTTAACGGAATACCATGCGACCTATTGGTGGATACGGGGGCTACCCGGACGATTGTCAGGAGTGAACTGGTGGACAATATACGGATTACCGTGATGGATAGCGGGGCAAGAATACGGTCGGTGTCAGGAGAGATTATACCCACTAAAGGACTGGCGGAAATCCAACTGGAATTGGGCGATGGGAAGAATCGCATGCAGACAGTACTGGTGGCAGATATACAAGAAGAGTGTATCCTGGGCATGGACTTCCTCACCAACCATAGATGTCTGATTAACCCTGCTGGAAATTGTTTGGTGGTTGAGGGAGAGCGATTTGAAGGAGTACCTGGGGACACCTGCAGAGTAGTAGAGTTGGATGAAGAAGATGACCCAGACCAGCTCACTCCATTTGACATTAGCCCTTTGGAGGAGGAGGACACCAACGTATTAGGAGATCTGCCAGCCCATCTTTTAACACTCTTTGGGGAAGCAAAAGAACACTTGGACACAGGACAGCAGCTGACATTGAAAGAGTTGTTGCTTCACCACCATGACGTTTTTGCTAAGGCAGGAAAAATTTTGGGAAAAATTGAAGGATGTACACATCGGATTGATGTGGGTGGTAGCCAGCCCATTCGACAAGCGCCCGGAAGAATCCCGCCCCACCGTCTGGTTGAAGTTGAGACGCTCATTTCAGATATATAGAAGACTGGGATCATCGAAGCCTCCTGCAGTCCCTGGGCAAGCCCAATTGTCCTCGTGCCAAAGAAAGATGGGTCAACTAGATTTTGTGTAGATTATAGACGTTTGAATGATGTGACAAAAAAGGACTCCTTCCCCCTCCCCAAGATAGAAGAGTTAATTGGTGGCCTGGCTGGTAGCTCGTGGTTTTCGACCTTGGATTTACAGAGTGGGTATTGGCAGGTTCCAATGGAACCAGCAGACAAGGAAAAGACGGCATTTTGTACTCCAAGGGGGCTATGGCAATTTGTTACTATGCCTTTTGGGTTATGTAACGCGCCAGCCACATTTCAACGAGCCATGGGGAGAATCCTACACAGGGAGATCCGAGAGGGACGAACCAAAGTGTACCTGGATGACGTACTAATTGATAACCGAAATTTTGATGACCATGTGAGGTGGCTACAAAGGGTCCTGAGAGTTTTAAGAGCAGCTGGGGCAAAGCTCAATCCAAAGAAGTGCCGTCTCTTTTCAAGGCAGGTGGGGTATTTGGGATATGTCATATCAGGAGAAGGAGTTGCAGTGGACCCAATAAAGACATTGAAGGTACTCCAGTGGCCTGTGCCAAAGAACGTGAAGGAACTTCGAACGTTTGTGGCAATGTGCTCTTATAATCGGAGGTTTGTGAAGAATTTTGCCGCACGAATGGGCCCCTTACATGCACTTCAAGACAGCAGCAAGGAGTTGGTCTGGGGTGCTGACTGTCAGGCAGCATTTGACGACGTGAAGAGAGCGCTGACGCAACCTCCAGTGTTGGGCCATCCGGTTCCAGGGGGCATGTTTGTAGTGGATACCGATGCAAGCGACCAGGCTCTAGGAGCTGTCCTGTCACAAGTACAAAACAAGGAGGAAAGAGTCCTGGCCTATTTTAGTAAATGCTTGTCCCGACAGGAACGCAACTACTGTGCAACACGCAAGGAGCTACTGAGCCTGGTAAAGGCCCTCCAACACTTCAGGTCGTATGGGTTGGACAACGGGGAGAAGGTGCTGGTAAGGACTGACCATGCGTCATTAAAGTGGTTGCGTAACTTCCGGGACATAGACGGACAGTTAGCCAGGTGGCTACAGTTTCTATCCCAGTATAATGTGGAAGTGGAGTACCGACCTGGGGCCCAGCATGGAAATGCAGATGCTATGTCTCGTCGACCCTGCTTAGAAGTTGAATGCAAATACTGTCTTCGGCTGGAGGAGAGGCAGGAAGCATCTACTTTGATTGGTCGTATGCGAGTTGAGCTGTCAGCAGGGGCGTGGAAGGATATGCAACTGCAGGACCCAGACATTGGACCTGTCTACAAGTGGATAGAGAGGGGGAGCGACCAGCCTGGCCAGTTGTGGCAGGGTTAAGTTCTTCAGTGAAGGCAATTTTGGCCATGAGGGACAGCCTTCAGCTGGTCGATGGCGTGCTGATTAGGCTGTGGGGAGATGAATCAGGTAGAAGGCAGATCAACCAAATACTCGTCCCACAAATCAAGCGCAAGGAAGTTTTGCAGTCAGCTCATGAGCTTGGCCATTTTGGTCGTCGACGGACGTTGAGTGCAATCCGTTCAGGCTTTTACTGGCCTGGATTGATAAGGGATGTGAAGCTGTACTGCAAAACGTGTCAACCGTGCGGTCAAAGAAGTGGAGGAGGGCTCAAGGGAAAAGCTCCCTTACAGGCAACCACTTCTGGAGTGCCATTTGAAAGACTCGCAATTGACATAATTGGGCCCCTGCCAGTGACTCCAAGAGGAAATCGGTACATCGCAGTGGTGATCGACTACTTTACAAAATGGCCTGAGGCATTCCCAATGGCAGATATGAAGGCAGAAACTGTGGCACGAGGGTTAGTGGACAGCGTCATTTCCCGCTATGGGGTTCCACTGGAACTCCATTCAGATCAAGGACGGAGTTTTGAATCTGAAGTTTTCAAAGAAATTATGCAGCTACTTAGGATCAACAAAACCCGTACTACGCCAGGGAGACCACAGAGTGATGGACTAGTTGAACGGTTCAACCGTACCTTGTGGGCAATGCTGGCCAAGATGATTGAGGAGGATCAGACAAAATGGGATCTCCAGTTGCCCTTAGTTCTGTTAGCTTATAGAGCCACGGAACATGCGTCGACAGGGTTTTCACCAGCAGAGCTAAACCTTGGCCGGGAGCTTATCGTACCAGTGCATGTGCAGGTTGGGAGGGTACCTGGGGAAAAGCTACCGATCACACATTACGCAGCAGAGTTGAAGATGGGGCTGGAGAAGGTGCATCAGATGGTACGGGAACGGCTGACCAAAGGGGCACTCCAAACAAAAAGGAGGTACGACGTGCGCAGCAGTGTCCCCAAATTCAAACCAGGGGACCTAGTTTGGCACTACCAACCACGGAGGCGGCTCGGCGTTTGCCCAAAACTTCAATCCCCTTGGATTGGGCCTTGTAAGGTGCTCAAGGCTTTGTCAATGGTGGTTTTTCGGATCAGGACGGCCCAACGGAAATTGCGCGTTGTCCATGCTGACACCTTGTCCTCTTATGGGGGCAATCGAGACGAGCAAGGGGAAGAGAAGAAGGGGAGTGATGTGAGGGTTACGCGTTAGTTAGTTGGTTACTTGGTTGTTTATGTGAATTGTTTGAATGTTACTAATAAAAAGTTCAGTTCTGTGTTTGACTTCGTGCGTGGTTTATCTTGCCAATTTAAAAACTAATACTCTTATAACAATATGTCAAAAACCAGCACATTGAAGTTTATGGGGTTGCTGAATATTTATGGGAAGGTGGTGCATGACAGTGAACGATATTTTACCATTCCAGGTGGAAATGTTCCGTAACTGTAAAGGCTGAATACTCGTTAGTTATCCATGAATTTGAGGAAAAATTTAGGAATTCCTGCCATAGACCACTTCTAAACTGAGTCTAAGACTACTTCTGTAACAATGTGCACGGTTTTGAAATTCCAAGAAAAAAGTATAACATTTCGGTATCCCGAGCCACGACAATAATTATTTTTATGCGCCGGTTTGTCTTAACCACAATTAATGTACCATTCACTGCAGTGAATCGATTAAGTTCTGTTATGAAATTCAGTATTAAATCACCGTTTTCACATTCGTGTTAACTTCTAGTTGATGTGGTCGTAGCAACAATATAACATAGCCGAGTAGCATCGAGATCTACGTGGCCAGGTCAATGATGTCGACATTGCGATAAACCGTTCGCTCGATCGGCAGACAAAGCCTTGCGGCTTAACTGGCCAACAACTCTCGTCCTCCAGCCGCCATGTCGGTCAATATCACATCCGATTTAAAATCAAATGTAGGATCAAGTGCGCCCTATAATGTTGCGGTAAGCCGACAAAGCCACCCACTGCGAACAGTTCTTCGCATCCAAAGCTATATTTATCCCCTCCTTTCAACTTACCTTAATTGAAGGAGAGCGTTATTCAAAATTATCAAATCTCTCTGCATTAAATACTCAAAAATCTATGCAAACTACACTAACTAGCTTTACTCGAAATCCCTAAATTGATACATCGATTAGTGATTGAGTTGATATCAAAATGCGTATCTGCGCAATGGACGTTAAAATGCAAATTGTGCTCCAATTTAAAAATCTTTTTTTGTTTTGGAATCATCCTCTAAAATGTAAAATATTCATAATTCCGAGAGTACTTGAATTAAAACTAAAATGAACAGTTGTTCCATGCACTACCTATGCATTAACATGAAGAAATTTTCTGCGGTAAACATTGAATGCCTATAATTTACTGGACTTGTTCTGTAAGACAATCTTGTGTCTTGAGGAAACAACCGGTCTTCTTTTTTACTCAAATTATAATTCATTATAACCAAATCAAAGCGATTAAATAATTCATAGGATGGTAATTTCAAAAATTAAATGGATTTACGATTCATTTCAAATTGCTATTGCCAGCTTACCTCATGACGTGACAGTAATATATGCGTGTACGCTGTGATTCCACGGTAATTAGACATATTTTAATCAATATATTAATGAATAAATTTTCTTTTTCCGTTTAGAAACGAGCGCACTTCATCCTTAAAACATAAAATCACCAATTTTTAAGAAAATAATTGCAATAATTTCAATGATTTTTTTTTCTTTAAATCAATATTGTCTTATACAAGAAGCAGAAAGGTGGTGTAAGGTATTTTTCATTTTGGATCGTGAACGAAAAATCGGGGGAAAGTCATTTGAAAAATAAAATAAAATATAAAAAGATAAACTCAAAATTGACACGACGAAGGATCATCATTATTATTTCCTTTTTTTCATGTACAAAAAATAAAACATGATGCAAATACATTCGAAAACATGCGGACGTGCAGATATGAAGCATGCAAAACTCTGTAGGAGGTAACGCAAAATTCTGGGCACGCCCAATACAACCAGGTCTTACGTTGTTGAGCGTGAGAGGGTAGTAATTCAAAAATCAAAAGAGGAGCAGAATGAAAAATTAAGAGGTTGAAAGGGGTTAATAATACACCAACGTTTTGGACAAAGGTTGCCAAAATTTGTACATGATCGAAAAATAAATATAAGTGGTTCTATACACTTACTAAATAGTCGTATACACAAGGTAATTCTAAGATAAAAAGCGTTTTGTAGTTGGCAGATACGCTTTTCACTGTTCAGTGGTGACAACAGCTAGCATGGTTACACACATACGTCGTATTTTGCTCTTTTTCGACCGGATTTGTATCTCGAGCCAAAAAGCGGGAGATTCGGGTAGTTGTGAACAACACATTCGGGTTGAGTTCATCGGTTTCGGAAAACGTTCAAAAATTTCCAAAAAATAAATAAAAACGCAAAAATTACGTTTAAAAAACGCCATGCCGTCGTATTTTTGGTTATTGGTGGCACTCGGTGGTAGTAACAATGTTGCAGGAATATTTTGGTAATGACGAAGTGGTTAGGAATGCCCCGTAAGTTTAATTGTCCATTTTCTAGAATGTTGAAAATACAATGTAAGAAACATCAATACTCCATTCACCAACTCTTATTCTTGATGTTTAGCTATGTAGTGTGATGGTAGGTGATGATAATTTATTCTATCGATATTGTGTTTACTTATATGAGCTATGAGCATTTTTTGAAAGTCTCCATAACATAAGCCCAAGTTAAAAACTATTTCATACAAATCAATGTAAGTCTGACTGTCTAATATGTGAATAACCTAAGCTACGACATGGAAACATAATTTTGTTCTTCCCTTGGGTGCAGAAGGGGATATCACCAATAGTGAAGAGTTTTCAAAAATTATCTCTAATAATTAAGGCGCTAGAATGAGAAAACAATAGCCATTATTACTTTCTTTAAATGTTTTCTTCCTCGTAAGTCGCAGCTGCATTGAACAAATTTACAATAATTACTATTTAGGTGGGTAAAAGAGATGTTAGTTGCAAATTGAGAGTTGCTAGAAACATGAAAATACTAGCATTTTCAAAGTGTAGCGCTGAAAACCCCAAGTAATAATATCAGCTATAATATGTTTAAAACAATCTATTCTTTGTGGAAGTACGAAATCAACGGTTTCTAACCGTGTTTCAGCTTTATTATTACAAATGTGGTAATACGCAATTGACAAAACTGAATTGCTCAGAGAGGGCTCTGTATGAGTGGTCTGAACGGTGACTGAACGCTTAGTCGCAGAAACCCAGCGAATGGCCCAGGCGTGGCCCAAAACGTTCGGAACAGTTCGCACGTGAGCGTTGATTTCGATCTTCCCACTGAAAACGAACCGGATCTGAACATGAACTGCCGGCACTTCGTCAATGAATAGACCTCCATACACCGGCTTTATTTGTTATTTCTCGAGTGTTGCAGCATTTATGGAGTTTTCGGCATCCTGGGGCCTTTCTTCAACGTGCACATAGCGTTCAATTCGTCATGCAAACAAAACAAACCCACAGCCGCTATTCTCATATGATCTGAGCATTTCAAGTCTTTGTTACCTGAAAGTTTTTTTATGGAGGATTCTGTAAACATCGTGAACTAGATCTTCAATTTACGACCTTTTTTTAATAGAAGGAATGATATAATTATTTCAGATCTTCATGCCAAGAAACTGTGTAATCTGCTGAACGAGAAAGGGGAATTTGCAGGTAGCAAAAACGTGATTCAGTTCATATTTGACTGACCGAGAGATTTAATAAATATAACTTTCTTTCTTACCGTCGTTACCACAGGTTAACGCGGTCGAGTTCAGGATGGATCAGCCCGTTTTATATTTAAACCGTAAATCGAGGATGAATATAAACACGTAATAGGCTTTACATCCTTCATTTCCTACCACAGCCACCACTCGCTTCGTACGCCATTTATGCGCCAGGTTTTCATTAATGTTGAACGAAGGCGTAAATCATTTCTCGGCTTTTCCTCCTCAGTTTTCCGTGAAAGATAATATTATGCCATAGGGCTGACTTGAGTTTCATAGCTGCTGTTGCAGTAATGATGTCACGCTCTAGCTAATAGTGACGGACTTTTCGATTTACATCAACCAAGCTACCGGAAATGACAGAAATATCTACATATTTTTTAAAGAAATCGGTTTTCAAATAGTAAAAATGAACCGAATGTTATAGAGCCAAACTGTAATGTGAAAATGGAGGTACCGCTTTTGTAGACCACGAAAAGGACCGAAATGCTGAGAAGCATTTCCGGTTTTGAAAAGAATATCTATCTATGTGCGTCCTATTTTTATGTTTGTCAGAAATATTTATACAAGTCAGAATAAATCTGGAATATTGATCGCAGTGAAATCCTGTCCGGATCAATAATAGCTGTAATATTGGCATAGGTACATTTATCTTATCTGTCCTGTACATAATTGTATTTGTGGGTAGAATATGATTTCATTTTGAAATTCCTTAAGTTCGCTCCATAGTTCCACCTTCGTCAGTGGGGCTAATCAAGTCTCTCTTCTGGTTTATATGAAACTTGACAGAAAAATACTGCGTCACATTTATGATCACATAATACAACAGCAAACAAGGTGACATGGTATTTTTATTGTATCTGATACTCCAATTTCAATTGTATCAGTATAAATAAAGGATATTGATGTGTCTTCTACATTTACTAGTGCTATGTTTTCAACATAATCCGGACTTTTTTATTTTCATAATCGGTTAAAAAGAAAAAATGTGTTGCAAACCCAAGAATTATTCTGTTAGGCCTTCTCTTTCAAATGGGTTTTAGAAGTAGTTAGCCTAAATTTCTACTGTTTCATCACCTTCCAGTTCCTATTTATTTATGACCGTCAACCAGTTTGTCTATACACTTACTGACAACTATGCTACCAACTAGAATCCGATTTTCAACTTTCGAATACGGGGCATTCCAAACCACCCGTTTCGGGGAAAGGGGGCACATTGACGGAACGTGCGAATTAAAATATCTTTCCTGTACCATTTGGAAGACCAATTGGATAACACTGTTCATTTCCTCGGGAACAACAACAAACATTTCGTTGATTACCAACAACAACCTAAACAACCTGCAGTCAGTGTCAGTTTGAAGCTACTTTTTAAAAATCACAACTGAATGCGCGTTTTTCAAGTTTTGAAATGTCAGCAGAAATTGAAGTGTTTCATATTAATTCATTTTTTAAACTTTATACGTGATATATATTAGTGACGGTTATATTAATAATGAAAAGATATTTTAAAAGATACTACAAAGGTATTCTATAAATACAAAGCGTCCGAGATAATTTTCCCACTTCACTTTTTTCATTTCTTATTTTATTTAGAACAATGGTTGCTTGGGAGGGAGGGTAACCTACGTGTCAATATAGCCACACGCCCTTAATTTTTCATAAATATAGGTGAAAAAAGGGGAGAGTTTTCGCTGTTGTGAGGGTGGTAGTTGTTTCGCATCCCCAATCGTTCTTAACCTTCCTTGTAGCTCCTGATTAATATGAAAAATTGTCTAATAATAAAAATTAATGTTCAATAAGTTTGAGAGGGTTTGGTGACCTATTTTCAATAAGTAAAAATCGCCTCAAAAATCGAGATCAAAATGTTTTGGTGGTTAAAAATTTTGATATTGAGTTGTTTCATTACCAACAACTTTACCAAACATTATGTTTAATCATGGCGGTCAAGTATTCATCTAAAAATCCACAATAAGAAATTATTGGACAAAACTGATAGTGGATCAAAATCTTAATAGGAATCTCAACAGTTTCTTCGATTTCCACAAATATTGTGTAATGGAGAAGTTGATAATTTTCTGGTCTACATTATCACAAAGTTGAAATGATAAGTAAGTAAGAATATCCCTGGTTCGAAGAATTTGATTTGAATGCTGTACCTCTACATTCCATTGGGCCATCTATCTTGACTTGTTATTAATAATTACTGTTGTATATTGACAAATATTGTATAATAAAATAAAATATTTTATTGTGATGGAAGATCTCAAGCTAAAACTCGGTTAACACTTTATTGTAAGTAACAGTCCTTGAGGTTGTAGTGAGAACATCGAGAAGATATACATTCATTATGGTTGATGAGTTCGATGAGTTCAATCTATAATTTGACGATGGCGGCGAGAATACCTGGGACGCTTTGTAGAAAAACCACTATAACGGTCTACCTATCGTACAAAGGTTGGTGGCAGTCCTTGGCAGAGGGGTGATACTTGGCTTGGTTCCCTTGAAATACTTCGAGATCGAAATTACTCTTGTATGTACATGGTAGCAGAGTCGTGGATGTCCAATCACGACTGCGAAATCTAAATTATACATCTTGTACCACACCAGAACATTATCATAATTAACTTTTAGTGTGTAGAAAATACAAATAATGTTAAACAACGGAAAATTTATTTAAAAAACAAAAAAAGGTTAAGAAAAAATTATTTATTATTATTAGTTATTTGGTAAAATCGTACACCTCGATCAAACTCAAAATATCATTACAAAACACCAAAAAGTATAATGGAGGCAAATGTTAACACACAAAAATACAAAATCTGGAGGCCGAAACAAAACCAAAACCATGAAACATCAATGGAACGCTTGAAAAAATTTGTATGTGTCTTCGAAAACCAGAGCCAAATAGACGAGAAAAGCAGGATATTTCCGAAGAATGTAAGTGATGCGCTGTGATGACCGATATTATACGCGTAGTCTCATGCGATGCAGAAATTTCAAAATTAATCATGAGCCTGATTAAATTGAAAAATTGAAGTATAGAATGTAGCTGTGTTGAAGTTGATACTTACATAGAAATTCACAACCTTGGGAGTGAAAGGTTTTCAATTTAAAATCATGGGACAGCCGAATGCAAATAAATGAACTGGAATGATCCCTAAACGACGTAATAGGTTATCGACCTATCTAATATTTAGATAGATAAAATTAAATGCTCATAAATCATTAAATATCAACCTATAAATGACAATATAATTAATAATAAGTAAATAACTATGTTGTTTAATTTCGAATTGTTATGGGATTCTTTATCGTATGGCTGCACTATCATCACTATAGTGTTTCCATTCATTAATAATGATATGTTTCCTATCGTTAATTTCTCAACTTTCTTGTGAGCTTTCGCTTTTTGTTGATTCATAATATGGCATCCGCATTACGTGTTTCTAGCCGAGACGCATGTTGATGGTAATCGTTGATTAGCGGTACCTATAACACCAATGATTTAATATCGTCTCACAATTATACTACTTCAACTGTTCCTTCCAGCAGCAACTGTTGAAGGTCGTATCTATTTTAGGACAGTTCATCATCAGTTTATGATTACACTCAATTTCGGTCTGTTTATTCGACAGTTTTATTGGAATTTTAATTGGAGTGATTGTTTGACATTTCAAAAGGTCTGTAAGCCCAGTTAACACTTCTCATTCTTAATAACGACAGTTTTTCTTTAAAAATTTAAATGTTTTTGGTTTCTACTCAAAAACCTGTGCGAACCACAGTGAGTTTCCAAGTTTTGAACTTGCAGTCGCGTCGTTTTGTGTAAAACTGAAGTCAGAATTTGTGGGGTTGATAATATACTCATCATGGTTTTTGATTAATGAAAACCAATGTACATTGTCGTATAAATTATTCGTGCTGAGATTGAATCTGTTAGCATTTTTCGTCTATCCTATTCCTGCAAATCAGCGTTTACGATCTTTTGTTTAAAACTGGGGTAATCGGTACAATCGACACTGTGGTATTAGCAACACTGAAGTCTACCGAAATCACCACAAATTTGAAGTTATGAATAATCACTCTTCTTTAAATTACATTATCCCAGGCATTATTACTTCAGCGTGAGTCATCTACAAAGTATGATGTATTGTGGACTGCTCGTCGGAACTGTTTAAATCGCCCTGATCTCGTTCCCTACGTTTTTGGGAGTTCTGTGGCATGGAAATAGTGAAAAAACATTAGTGCGTTTTCGAGAAATTCGTACTTTGGAGTGGAACTCGGGGGATGAAGGCAAAACATGGGCTACTCACAAAGTGCTTGATATTTGTGTTGAAGGTATGCTTTTGTTGACCGTTGACAAGACAAAGTCAATGCATTTTACAGATAACAACCCTACGAATGAACAAGAAATAAGGGGCTTTCGGGCTACAATTAAAAAGCACTAATGTCCATCTGGCAATTATGGCAGTTCCTCATGGAGATGACCTCCTAGTCCTCATTCCTCAAAACTGATAATGCTTCCTCCCGTTCATGCGGATCTTGCCTGTTAGCCTTGAGATGACGCTCACCAAAGCTATCCACGCAATGAGAAATTCAGTGACTGAATGAACGATTGGCTAGGTATGCAGCAGTATTCCATGTACAGGGTTCTTAGGGATTCAGAGGAGACCCTAAGAAAGGGGATTCTTCGTAGAATCATCCAAGAATTCTATTTTGAATAAATGAACATGGAATTTTTACTAACTGGAACACGTTTGGCAACGTTGTTTTAATTATTGTATTACTCTTCCATTAGAAGTCTCTGTAGATCATTCATTTGCGTACTAGAGATGATAGGATAATTTACTAAAGTATTTGAAATCAGTACCAAAATCCTTCTATTTATATTTTTCAGAATTGTGTTATCGGTAAAGTTTTTCATGACATTTGGTGAAAGGTTTTAGAGACCCTAATTTCAGCCCTCGATTAAGAACTGTCCCTTAGCTCACGACTGAGATTAGAATTCGTTTTAAACCCGTTTTAACTCGCGGTAGTTGGGCTAATAGAGCCCTGAAAGGGATACGATTGTGCGTGAAACAATGAAAGAACCGACGTAACTTGATAATGTGTCCGAAGTTAAATTTATTACGGGAATGTTGACTAATGTTTGCTAAAAGTGAAAACTGACTTCTAAAACTTCATGCAAGAAATTGTAGAAATTTATTTTCAACATGATCCTCTATGCGATTGTTACAAAACGCATTGATATTCATTGAGTTTTTACACTTTATATGTGGACAAAGCAGTGCTGAAAAATTCTGACGAACGATGAAAATGTGAAAAAACTTTTTTTACATATCAATCGAATCCAAAGATTTTAATAAAATTCACGTGTCGTTTTCATTGGTTATTGTCACCTCTTACTTGATTCATTGGATTTTGAGGAATTTAAAAAACATGGGAACTGCTATACAAGCGATTGATAATTAATTTTGAAGAAACAACATTGATATGCAAGAATTTCGGCACCATTTTTTAAAAAATCATTTGTTTCCTTTATAGGTACAAATTCAATGAAATTATTACTGAGAAAATTACAGAATATTATTAAATGGATAAATATTTCCGGTCTAGAAACTAATCCCCTGTCATAAGCCCGTGGTAGGGAGATGAGTCCTTACTCGCGCTGATTAACATTGTTATCGTTTAAAGATTAACACAGTTATTGGAAATAGATCCTAATTAATCTTATGAAGATAAAAACTACCTAGCGTATCTCATATATGTGCATTTAAGATACTCGTAACTTACGCTAAAACAAGTGAAGTACAGAAATGGAACAAAGCAATGAAAGGAGATGAACCAAGATTATGCGTGGTGTTTAGATATGACCTAATACTATAATTTAACTAAATGATCCCTCAGTTTTTATTTATTTTTGAGGATCCAAGGAGAAGCTCCGCTCTCCCATGCTCCCGCAAGTGAGTTGTAAGCACACAACTCTAGCCCGATATGAGTTATATCCCAGAGTGGTACGGAAATAAACCACATTCATAAATTTACTTGAATAATTACTTATTGAGTCGTTCCTAATGTAACCACGAGAGTTTATTTACCACTTGAATCTTCATTAGAAATTCAGATGATCCAAATTTTGACCGCAGTAACTTTAAGAACCATGAAAATCGAATACATGTTGAAAAACCAGTATTCCAATTCAAAAAGCTGGAATGAACATAAAGAAATACTTATACAATTTATCAAATGTGGTAGAGTGACTGGAGTACGTATACCCGTGATTGTGAATTTCATGTCAAATATGCACCATCAATCAACTTAAATCAACACTGGAATTTTATCGTAATGATAAAAATCAATTTGAAATTTCTACGAACAAAGAGACACAGGTGGCGTGTAATATCGGTGAATATTGTGAAAGGGGTAGTAGCTGGCTACACACAGACATTGCGGTTTAGCTACCTATTTACACAGGTTTGGTGGCTGTGTGCGGAAGGAGAGGCCGCTAATTCATTTTGATTTTCAATCTTGATTTGGAAGGAGGTCGGGAATCGGGAATTCAAATGTGAAAGGAAAAGTTTCGAATCGAGAAAGACATAGAAAGTATATCGATCGAAATGTATAGTCACAAAACTTTATTCCAAATTTGATAGCAGATAAATGGTACCTAATAGCTAACATTTTCAAACTAACATGTCGGATATGTAATATTGTAAGATTAAATGAAAAATCAAATAGATGTTCATTTGAGAACTATGACAAAATTTCGTAGGAAGTGTCGTTTATAATGAAACCCGCAATAATGAGATGTTTCTAGAAACCACGGAACTCTGTGACTATATTCTATTTAGACATAGTGATTCCATCAACCTAACCTACAAGTGAATATTCAAGGAAGGAAAGAATAAATAAAGAAATGTGTAAGAATTTAATCTATCTATAGTTGAATATAGTTAAGCACCTCTGCAGATGATAATATCATTTGTAAAGTTGTAAATGTTGAACTGAAAATTTAGGCATACTTGTAATGATGATGCATGTTTTGGTGACGAAGAAGGTGTCTAAAGTAAGTTAGTTAACAGCGCTGGGCGGTGGGGAAGTTTGGTTATTGATGAATATGTTATTTAACGTTTGAATTAAAAAATTTTGTTTCAATAGAAATCCTGAGTCAAACATACACTTTTATATGTTTAATCACAACCTAGTAAGTTCCGCGTACCATGGAATTAGCGTTATACGGTATCAAACCATACCTATTAACTAAATCCACTCGATAACTTGATAAATCCAAGTATAACCCTACAAATGAAAAATATAGACTGAGAAGAAATCGCTTTTTAAAGACGAATCTTCGTAAATAGCGCTTATACTTTTTTCGTTAGATTTTAGGGCAAAATGTTGATATTAGGAACACACTTGGCAGTTAAATATTAGACACCGCGTTCTGATTACCAACTAAGAAGAAACAGGAAGGGCCAGTTTAGGATGGTGAGCCTGTAGCTCTCTGTGTATGTTTCTCCACCACGATTACCCCTTTACTAGAAGGTAAATATAAAACACTTTGTTATATTAAGGAACTAGCGAAATCATACTAATGTGGAAGGTTGGATTTCGAAAATACTTATAGATTGTGAACAATAATAAATAGATGGCCATTATAAAAATCAGGGATATGATAAATGAAAGTGAAAATTGATTTATGGGAAATCACTTTAATTGGTAATTGATGTTTCTTTCATCGTTTAAACACTAAAGTGTAAGTAGTTAGTGTCAGATAAAACGCCACTATTGGTTAGATGCCGAACGACAATGGGAATTAAGACCTCCTAGTTGGCCGATGGCATAAACGAGGAGGTGATCTTAATAATAAAGGTGATTAATAAAGGTGATTTGGGTGATCTTAAATATGCTCGACTGATGGTGTTATTTTGACATCGTGTAGGTTTTTTCAAGGTTCTTCGAAACTCAAAAATTCATCGGCTATCAAAAGTGTGGCGTCCGTTTCCACATCTGACCCGCTTTGTGAGATGAGATAGGCTTAGGAATACCTTGGAATTCCACACCATCCATTAAAATCGTGCTACTGTCAGAATGGGACATCATTCCGCAAGGGAAGCTTCATGATAGAGAAATAGTGGAAGAGTGTTCAAACCCAAAATGATGGCGATATTTTTTTGTATGTTTAGAAATGTTAACATCATGATGCAGGTTTTTACATAAAAAACGCAGATACACTAGTTCTAACACACCTCCTGAGTACAAAAATATGTTTTTTCCGTGAATTAAATCAGACCAACAGCTATACTGGCAATGTCTTTGTCAGAAAAATAACTTCAACGTGGGTATCATTGATAACACTTGCTTCTTGCCATGAACTCATAACCTAGCTCATATACTACAATGATCAAATGAGCATAAATAATCACAATTATTTTCTTTCCGAGAAATTGAACTCGTACCAAACGGCCTGGTTTCGTGCAAGTAGACGTAAGCGTTTCGGTTTACTTGGGAAGTGATGTACGTTTGTAAAAAACTACCAATAAACCAGTGAATCTAATAGGTAGGTATATGAATAATGAACCTTTGCGTAACGTTTTTAATTGAGCGTAGTCGGTGATTTTCGAAGGTTTTTAGCTTCACCTACTGGAATCGAATAGAAAACCCACGGAATGAGTTCCGTATTGTTCAACATGAGGTTTGCCAAATGTGTTCCTCTGCTTTGAGTCAATAAATTCAATGCAAAAGTTGCTCACCCCGCAAAAGCACAAATATTTTCTACATTGCAAAACTTCTGCTAACTGAAACGGCGAAATTAAGTCGTAATCTAAAGTACAAATAATATCTAGAAAAAGATTATTCAAAGGAGTAAAGTTATTCACCTTCTTTTATTTTATTTTTACTTTTTCAATTTCCCTATTCCGTGTTTGGTGAGAGGAATAACAACACTATTGAAGGGGAAGCAAGGACGGACAGGGGTGTGAATGAGTAAAACGTGTTACGTTTCCAACACAAAGACATTTTTCGTTTTCGTCGACACACAAACGATCTCAGGTAATATAAACTCGGGATAAAGGGAGAGAAAAAGGGAGATCAATTAGATAAAAAGGAGGAATACCAATAATAAAATCGGACTTTTTCAAATTAAATGTTTGTGTTTTGTTTCATGTCGTTTCTGTTTGAAATGTCTTACCATTTTTACAGGGGCGATATGGGACTCCATAAGGGGGAAGGGTAGGCTGGCGCTTTGCGTCCTCCTTGGCCGCTTGTTTATTTTATCAAGAAAAGAAAAAAAGAAGACAACACTTCAGGAGACAGAATTTCAGCACCTGGGCGGCGGTGAACGGGATATACGTAAAGGATATTGTGTGTGCTAAGTGAAAGCTAAGGGAGTGATGATGAACTGGGGGACTGATGTGCGGGTGCAATTTTCCTCTTCTTTCAAGAAAAACAACGTTGAAATTACAATTTAAATCTGAAGTTTGAATTAGCATGGATTATTCATATTAGTTGGGTGATTCAATTTAAAATACTTAGAAACAAATTGAATGATTCACATAGTTTCTTCGTATTCATGATATGATTGTATAGATACCACAGCCCCCCCCCCCCCCCCCCCCCGCAAAAAGTCAAGATCAGTAAAGTAGACTAGGGTATAGCTATGTGTTTTTCAATGCTGAATTCGAATCCAAAGTCCAAAAAATCCCCTGGCCCCCAAAATTTTGAGTTATGGCAAAAAAAATGCCCTTAAATTGCTGTCAGAACCTTCTTTTTGAGTCATGAGATTGGGATGAACTACGACATCTTTTAGTTTTAGTCGAGTGGGGTATGGATTCCTACGTTTTTGGGGACCCTGAGATCGAATTTGAACTTCCAAAGTCCGTAGACACCTCTTCTTCCCTCAACCACCCCCTCCTGTTGAAATTTGAGTTCTCAAGCCAAGTCCAGTGCGGTATGGATTTCTATGTTTTTGGAGTTCCTGAGATCAATTTTTTCTTGATATCTCTGTGATATTCGAAAGAATTAAAAGTCATTAGAGGAGACCCCAACACAGTTTGAAAGCCTTTTCAAAAATCATATTCAATTTCAGCGAACCTGGGAAAACAGAAATCCTTAAATTATTCGACTTGGTGTGAAAAATCAAATTTCAAAAATAATTGTATACACCTACTTATATATACCTATATATTCAGCTGTTAACCGTATCAACCTGTCGCCGATCTCGTTATTTGTCGACAAGTGAAACATATTCGAACTCACCCAGAAGTTTCAATATTTAAATTATTTTTAAATTTCGTCATTGATTTTACCCGCGACAACGACAGCTTAAGTGACAAAATCGAAAATGACTCATTACTTTTTAATCGATTATACCACAATCCACGATTTTTTAATCTGCAGTTTTGACAATTTTGGGAAACTCAATTATCAGTTGTTTATCCCAATTGTAAGATTTCAAAAAGATTCTGCAAAACCATTCAAACTTGATAGTATTCTTCTGTGAATACATTTTTAAAGAAAATTACTTTTAAGATTTGTTTACACAAAATCTAGGTCAACAGTTTCTCTTGGTGAATCCTTGTATATAAAACGTCGAAATCGGCTAAAATTATAAAATTAGTTTGTGTGTAAGAGTGAAACCTAAAAAATTACCGTTAAAATTCAATTCAGGTAATAAATTAATCAATAAATAAATTAATCGATTTTCATCATCGGTATCAGTAGAATTTTCTACTGAATTTATTACTAAATTTTTGGGAATTTGCTCGCGAGGTTCTTTAATCAATTGTTAACCCAACGAAAATAATATGTTCATTATTATAAGAATCAACCCCAGCATTGATACGTAACAACACAATATATTTTTGTTGTTATTCTTAGAACTTGCAATAGAATGCCACAAACGCTTCCACACATTAGGGGATTGTTTTTATGATTAGTGGGCTTGTTTTTTTCCTCAGTAGTGCGATGACGGTCAAAGCTTTATGATCAATCATTATAATTAAATAGCTTGAACGATTTCCAATCATCTTAACCGGAACGGTCATAATTCACTTAAACGAGTGCATAACCGATATAGAGAACAACAAACGTAGAAAGTTGTTATGGGACTAACCATTAAAAGCCGTCATTGTTGACTAAGAAACTAAATTTCAATTAGGTACAACCTCATGATTCTTGTAGTAAAAATGTTTACTAATTAACAGGGAAGGGTCAAATTTAATGACAGTCTTAAAAGCTGAATGTTTAATAATATTTAAATAACGAGTACATTTTTTTTTTACTTTGTGAGTCGGCAGGCTGACGTTTCAAACCCCATGTAAACGTTACATTGGTCACTTTTACCGATTGCAAAAGAAAGCTAATAAGCGATAGGGATCAAGGGTTGGTTTTTAATAATTGGATGGAGTGATTATGGGAATGAACAGTTGTGTTAGTGTAAATTATTACCAATATTGATTCCGATAATTTCCAAGTTATCTCAAAAGGGCTGGTGATTGCGCACGACATTTAAAGTTCAACTATTTTAATGTTAAATACAGCTATTAACCCCATCTAGCAAGTTGGATATGAATGAGTATCACTGTTACGGGTAATGGATTTAATTATTATTCGAAATCATGTATCTGAGACTGAATTCTTGTAACAGAAAATAACTGACTTGTGAGTTTTGAGACAATGGCAGCCCATAACGAATGGCGAATTCGTAGATCGTGCCGCCAAATCGCTGATTTACCCAAAGCCCTTCAGAACCTGTGACTTTTCCGAATTGTAACGACTCTACGGATTGCACGCACATATATCCAAGATTTATGTACCGAAAAAAGATGAAAACAACTCTCCCAACAGTGATCTTCTCAACCGTTTTCCTCCCTCTAAAAATTCAGTTCCGTGCCGGCCCAACAAGCTTCATTACCCACGCTACAAAGTTGATGCCACCCGAATCCGTAAAAATGTTTCTTTTTTCCCTCCAAGTCTCTCCCTTAGAGCCCCTAATGCGTTATTTACACCAGCTAAAAGCACTCGGGACCCCACACACGGTCCTTTGTGTCGCTGGCCTCCTCGCCGTCCATTAAACAGAAAAAAAAAACACATTTTTCTGCGTCGCAAGTTCCTCTTAATTCCGTTCCTTTAATGGTCTGCTATTCCTACATTCAAAATCGTAAATATAAATTTGTCGTGAAACCCATTTGTCACAATAGGTCTTTAAGGTCCCCTTGACAAGGGCTCTTCCCATTCCTACGAGGAAAACCCAAAATCCCGATGCAGTAACGGTGGGTAATGTTACGTACAGAGTTGGGACAATTGTACTCGCAAAGTACAAGGTGCGATCCTCAAAAGAAGTACTCACATTAAAAAGTACCTAATAATTTCAACAAGTACAAGTGCAATTACTTGCAATGTACTTGTTATACGGAAAATACTATGGAAATAGGGGGGAATTGAGTGGCCACTTTCACTCCCACCATCTTTCTTTAAGGGAATCTCTTCGTAAGAACTGGTACCCAAACCTTACAAAGGAGAAAGCACAGGCTTGTATTTGTACTTGTACTGATTTAAATGTCATATTTATAGTAAGTCGTTGATAGACCAATCTAGTCTTGCTGGGTTCATTCATTTTATTTTATCTTGATCAGAACCGTAATCACTTGAGTCTAAAGAAATGACCACTGTTTCACTCACCAAATCATTTACCAACCCAATCAAGCTGAGTTTCTTATCGAACGTTATCATTAATTTTTTAGTCCTGTCGATAGTTTCTAAGGTGTCTCTAGTCTGGATGGATGAATAAATAATCCCCATGTGGTTTCGTTCCACAAGTTGTCGGCTGGATCTCTTTGTCCGCAAAAACCGGGGAACGACGATGCGACTTGATTGCTCATTCAACTAATACGGAAAAGATTCACTAGTGAAGAATAGTCTCCCGAATTGCATTTTCATTGGTTTTTATAATTTTAGGCTCATAAAACTATGTTTGAAGTTTAATTAAATTATGTAAATTATTTCAGTTGGTTATTTAGGGATTTTTCGTAAACCATTCCATGCGGATGAGGTAAAACTAGCTCTCGTGTAGTGGAATGACCTTCATTTGAAATTTGTCTGTTAATGAGTGTGAGTCGTTTTCAGGAGATTGAATACCTTGTCCACAACAAAATTTATATTCTATTAGTTTATTATTCATATTTTTTTTGCACGAAAATGAGAATTTTCTACGTAGATAATTTGTTTTATTAATATCCTGTCAGTGATTTCTATGTGATTTGTGAAAAACCTACTTCGAGTTCGAGAACTTCACAAAAATAAACTTTCTTCAAGTCAGTACATAAATTTTAATTTGTGTTTAATTTTAATTGTGTGGGCTCCGCTAGAAATCTCCTGCATGGAATGGGTTTAGTGTATCAGGTACGAAATCACGAAGAGGAAAATTCACGTAGATTTTGCGAAGGAGGAGAGGACGGGAGGAAGCTGTCGTAAACGTGAGAAATTTCAAATCGTCTGAGGTTTGAAAAGAAGGAGGGTACGGTTGCAAAAACAAAGAAGGATTATCAGGATTTGATTTCGGGACGAGAAGGAGATGGAGGGGGGAATCGGAAGAACGAGAGGGGTTGGGCGGAACAAGAAGAAATCTGGGTTACAACTCCCCAGCTGACGAAATCACGAAGAACTTCCAAAAAAAATTAATATCGACGAATATCAAATGAATATCAAACGCATATCAAAGCAGTTGTCAAAGAAACGCGGCCCCATGCCCTCTCGTTCTTCGTTCAGTCAACTTAAGGCCTGCGGGGTATCGAGCGGGACCCAGGGTTTAGTTTTTTCTCTTTCTCTTTCTTCCTTCATCAAAGCACAATAACAGAAAAAAAGTATAGCGAAACACAGAAATAAGCGGATCAAAAGGCAGCCCAAACATGCAGCAGCACTTTTCAAATGCTTTCTCATCAAATCCACAAAAAATTTCAAAACAAAAAGCGCATTTGTTTCTCACATTTGAAAACTACCTCACTATGCATATATATATATATATATATATAAAATATATATAATTCTCATCATTTTCGTATGAATTTGATTTTTGTTTTTTCTCTGGCTTTAAACATCGCAGCGAAATAAAAAGAAAAACGACATTTCTTTATACATTATAATACAATCTATTCACATTAACGAAAAAGTTCAATGAACTTTTTTTTCTCGACTAAAATGAAAATTTGTGATAGCTTGCGTATAACCACACATGGTTTACCCAGTCACAGGCCATTTGAAGTAGTGTGTGTGATATCAAAAATGTTTTTCTTCGATAGATAAATTTTTGAACGAAATATACATATAAATTTAAAAATAAATAAATAAATCACTGGTATAGTTTGACGTGAAAAAAAAAATGTTTCGGTAAATCTAAATCAAAGATTCCCCCGAACCATAGGGCGGTCAGTAGTCGGGGATGTTCTCGTAAGAAATTTCGACAAAAGAAAAAAAATTAAAGTAAGCCCGATGACAGGGATGAGAAAATGGTTGAAAAGGAAATTCAGAGAGAGTACAGATGACAGATGAAAGCAATAATGAAAATTATAGAATATAAAAATTGAATAAACTAAGTTGATACTCTAAAGAAATGTAAATTATCAATTCGTTTGTTGAAGAATCACGTACTTTAGTGACTTTTTTCTTCACAGTTCCGAGATTCAGCTCTTAGAGTTTTGCTATGATGAATTGAAAAAAATATATTGCTAAGAAAACGCAGCGCATCACAATTGATTTGCGGTTCACTTCGTTTTGTCGTATTTGATGTTTTTTGGGGGGTTTTTGCTGAGAGTTGCAGGGTTGCTAACCTGGTTGTTGGGAGTCAGCAAGCAAAGGCTCACCCAGTTCAACCAAACATTGAAGAAAAAAACATAAAGAAACTATTCAACAGAAAATAGCTGTTTCGCCCGTGAAGTAGCACCGGTTTGATTATCGCAGATCTTTTGTTTAAATCAACAAATACTGATCTGTAGCTTTGTTGTTAGCAAATATTTGAGGTAGTTCTATTCGTTATTTATTATTATTATTGGATGCTGTTTATCAAGAATATTTGATAAGTTTCCCTTTAATTTTAGATTTGTAGTAATAAGAAAAAACAATTACTTTTCACCTGGGGACAGTACTAGAAGTTGAATTCCGCAACTATTCATTTTACGGTAGGTCTGAGTCAGTATTGATCGAGTACATACGAGTATATCCAAAATAGATTGATCCTCGGAATCAGAAGTTAGTGAGTAAGTTCAAGAATGGAACCAGCAAACCAGCAAAATGTAGTGAAACAATCTAAAGACAAGATACTAATATAACTTGTTTAGCTCTGTGGGTGACTTTCCCTATTTCTCAGAAGACACATCATAATTATCTGATGAACAAGTTCGAGCATATTTCGAACGAATCGATGGTGTTCAAGATGCTTTTTCCTTTTAAATTATAAGCGCTGTATGGATATTTTGCTAATTTACTTTTACAAATCAAAACACCAACCTACTTTATTGAAATTCAGTCAATTTAGTACCGTCATCATAATATGGGCTTACAGGCTTATAGATAAGCCTGTAAGCCCATATTACGATGACGGTACTAATGTAGATCTACATGAGGTGGGTTGGTAACCTAATCATTCAAAAGGCACTTGAAGGTAAAATCTTATTTGAAGGTAAAAAGTGGAGGTTTTACACATCAATTTGGGGGTTTTACATTCCAAATCGGAGGTTTTACATTTCAATTCGGTGGATGACAGAAATACATGATTTAATTCTGGGAAAGCAATAACAACAAATTAGCGAGTGAAACGTATCATTCAACAAGCACTCTTGTTGTCCATATGTCAGTACTCTTTTTGATGTCGATTATAGAAGTTCCATGTTTAGTACTACATATGTCTTTCTTCGTACATTCTAAGAAACATTTCTCTTTGTTCTGTAGTGTACCTACCGTATTGTCCTTGAAGTCGTCGGTTAGTGGAAGGAATCCCTTCGTTTTCAGCATCTTCGTAACTCTTACTACTTCTTACCGCATGATTCGATCGCCGAACGAAACGCGGTCGTATTTCTTCGTCGTCCGAACTCATGTCACGAAAATAAAGCAAGTCATAACTAACGGCGGCAATTAGAGGCTTTAGATGAGGCGAATCAACAGGCACCTTCAAAAGAATGGCATTTGGGAGGGACGGATAGAATGTTTTCGTCGTGTTGTGTTACACGGAGTAGGTATTTTCAGCATCACTGGGTGTTTCCGCATTCTACGCGGGCTAGCGTTGCGGCGTTTAAAACTAATGTGAAACGAAACATTTCCGTCAACCTCCAATTTGAAATGTAAAACCTCCAAATTGACGTGAAAATGCTATGTATCCAAATTTTCAATGTATATCGATATTTGAATGCCTGAATCCGAGATTTTACGGAGGGAAATCACTGGCTTCCGAAAACTCCAAACTTGTTATTTGTTGAGACTTCAGTCTCGTTCCTTTTGGGTGTGTTTCAGATCCCTACTCCATGTAGTGACTATCTATGTTTCATGTTAGAGAATAACCTGTTTCATTGCTTTGTTAACAGTGCGTTCGAATATCGACACAATTAAAAGCTAATTACATTTTTTTCCGAAAATGTCGTTAGAAGAATAACCGGGCAGCTCCGAGAAAGGAAAATGTAAGTAGTGTTCCACCCATCGCCAATGAAACTAGGTACTCGACTTACCTCCTCATTCAAGATGTAAGTTGCGTGTTACTAGCTTCCCATCCTGATGCCATTCGTGTTAATTCTACAATAAGATAATGTCACCTTCTAGTAAGTTGCATTTCCCTCTTCCTTCGGCTACCAATGAAGGCAACCTGCAACAAAATCTCACCCACAAGTTTAGGAAACCTCCCCTTTTCGGATTTACGTACCCAACTCATCAAATATTCTTGCAGAACTTTATCCGTCTGTTATCCAAACCATCCGTTCCTTACATGTTGAATATAAAAGGTTCCAATATTTGCCAGCAACATAAACTTTTGACAGTAATTGCCGAAAATCTGCAGTAAGCGATCCAGTACTTTCACACCTTTTTGTTTCAAGGGCGATAAAAAAAGGTTGATAGTGAACAAAAACTGGAGCAATGTTGAATGCGAAAGGTATACATTTTTTTCAAAGCGACTTGTGCCATTTTGCTTCATTTTGGTTTTCTCTTACTTGTATATTATACTTTGAATAATATTTAATATGCTTTTCGTCTTAATAAAGGATTGTTAACATGCAACTGATGATTCAAGGGGTAGGAAGGCTCCGGAATCGATTACCTAAGAAATTCCTGTCAGTTGTGGCTTATAGTACAGACGCGTAAGAAATAGAACGAACAGAAATCAAGAATTTTACTGTTTGAAACATTTTTGATAGCAATAAGTGCAATATAAAACGTAATAACGATGCCAGTTTTAACTGAAGATCAGTTATGAAGAATATCTGGTGTATTCCATAATTGGCAGGATTCCATGATGAACTCCACACCGCCATCAACATCACAGCCTAATAATTACCTACAATTTCGGAAACATAAGACCCCATATTCACGTCCCATCTTCAAGGATTTTCCAAATTTTTCTTGAGTTACATCAGTTCTGTAAGAACTTTGAAGTGAGGGTACCCCATTTCAAGTAAGAAATAGGTTAACTATTCAAATTTATTCACCATACATGTTTAATCCTACCGGTGCATAATATTACGTTTTTAATCCATTTCAGTTCGTTCCTGGCGTTTCCATTTTATTCCTTGAATCCAGTAAGTTATGAACTTATTTTTGAATAAGATAAATGTGCCCGAAACGTTCACTATTTTAAATAATTAATGAGGAAATTACTAATTAAAGTGGTACAATAGTACAAAGTAAAAATTAGCTCACATTAGCACAGGGAAATATACATTTTTATTCGAATACGTTTTAGAATTTAGGTTTTTTCATTTCGCATAGAACCACTGGATTGTATTGTTGAGACATACAAGCGATCTATACAATGCCAGAAACTAATGAAGGATCAATCCCTTAAGACAAAATTATACAAAATTTGAGTTCAACCCTTCTTCAATTTATCAAGAAAAATCTCCATTCTTCAGAAAGTATTACTAGTAATAAAATTGATAAAATATAGGACAAAAATCATGCAATCACTAATATTGGGGTAAAATACATAATTGCGGACTGAGTGCCGCGAGAGTACGGTCTTATAGCGAGGTGCGAATTATAAACGTATTATAAAATCATTCAATGTACAGTAATATTGAGCATAATGTGTTATGAGCCCACTTCAAAGAAACATGAAATTTCAATTCTTTTCCTAACCACCTTAACATTCCGAAGCTTAAACTTCCTGCTTGAGGTATGGACGTGTCCTATTTGTAATTTACATTTTTGCCGCAGTCAAAGTTCTCGGGGTAGCTTTCAAGCGGTTGGTTGACCTAGATTCAGAGTGTTCATATGAAAAACGTTGAGTGTTTGGGAAAGACCAGAAGCGTATTAAACGTTCAAAGCTCTGCATATATATTCCCTGTTGCTCGCTAAAACCCATTTGTTAAGTATAAAATTATTTGTATTCAAACATCGGTGATGGACAAACAAAGAAAAAAAATATATCAAAAATACTGCAATAGTTGCAGTAACATCTAGAAGTTATTGTGTAAGCGTTTTTTCATTTATGAAATTTTGTTATTAGTTGCTTGTGATGAGAAATGCGATTTTTATATATATATAAGCACATACAAGCAGTTTACTCTGTTCGTTCAATTTCTATTGCGTTTCTTCCTGCCTACTCGTCTTTCAAATGAATATTACATGTACGCCCTACTTACCAATTCGAAAATAATTACCTAATGCTTAACAAATACCCTACACCGTGGTAGTTTCTGTCTTGTGTTGTGTGAACTTTAGCCAGTGTAAACAATTTCCTATCCTCCTAAACATTTGATAACTGTAGTTTCCTTCGGAAGTACCATTTGATGAACTCACTCTCCGCTATCTCTGTAACTTCCACGCAAAGTTCATTTATATTCTTTCTAAAAGCTACTACAAGCTAATCATAACCGCCTATGAAATTCAGGAAAATAATATAAAAATCGTATTCGATAAATATGTTTCATGAAAATTATATCAATATAGAAAAATGGCATAAAGATCTAACTAGGCCTTAGCTAAAACTAGCGCATTATCCAATAACTGAATGAAATTATTTTGAACCTTTCAGCCTCAAATGTTACGCTTTTGCTGATCAGCTTGCATACTGGTACGAAATATACTGGGAAAAATACTCCTATGTAAAAAAAAAGTAGCTGAAAGTTTCACAAACCGCAGACGAAATTTGCATCCTCGCTAAGTTTCTTATCTATCTTACAAAATGCCAGGATATTACATTCACTTTTTTCTTCGAGTAATTCTCTCAATAAAAAAAGCAAAAAAATTGAGATTACAAAAAAATATTCGATTTACAAAACTAATTAAATGTAACCAGGACGAATTTTGACGACTTACCGTATTTTTTATAGTTTATGGAACTATTTTTCTTGTGTACTCAAAATGGTCATCGGTATGATTTTTAATCTCCGCGCGGGTGTTAGGTATAGTTTCTATTTGACTTAGCAGAAGGGGACGTGTCAAGTAGAACGATAATTTATGACTTTGGGCGGAGGGAGAAATATTTTTACAAAAATGTGACCAGAGAAGGGGTTAAGAGAAGTAAAGGGAGTAAGTAGGAATTGTTAATGTACTTGGAAAGAGAAATATAGACAGTTGGGACTGGTAAGTCTATATAAAAATCATTGGCTATGACACTACCCTAAAAAAAGTTTTAAAATTTAAAAAAAAAAAGGTAAAAAAATTACTCAAATATTAATTTAAACTAAGGATGAAAAGAAAGTAGACTGACCTCTACGGTATGTAAGTACGCTATAAAATGTTATTATAAAATCACCTTACCACGTCGGAACAATGAATTCACCTTGTGATGTGGATTCCCTATTTTTATTTGATTCGTCTCAGATCGGAATTCGAAACGACGCGGTCCCTGCTTGGGGCCGCTTTGAGGAACCTCGAGTGATTCTGGCTTTTGGGCGTCATCGAGACTGATGGATAACATGTTGCGGTTTTGAGAAGCTGTGCTGAAGGGATGGAGGGTGAGTGATGCCGAGTAATGAACCTATTGCAAGTGAACCAACCCTTATTTGTTTCCGTATTTGGATACAATTAAGAAAATCCGCTGAATGGTTTTTACTCGCATGGACTACCCTCCATCTCGACGGACATCTTTTGGATCTGGCCCTCCGAATTCGGGATTTTCGGGTAATGTGAGTGACAAACGCACTCCACGAAGAATCGATTAAGATCTAACATTTATGGAGAAATGGAACGGAAGTAGCTGTACGAGCCGATACTATTACCACCCGCATAAGAACAGCATATATTGGACTACCGATCATATCTAGAACTTCAATAATTCGCGCTGAAATCTACGGGTTATCTAGTGCGCAATAGCCACATGAGCAATTTTGTTTAAAATTTAAAAGAAATTAAAATTTTGTTTAAAAAATTCAAAGGTTTTTGTTTGGATTGCGCAGAAGGCTCTAACAAAGTTCGTAATCAGTTATTGAACTAAATGTAATTGTTTACTAAGAGACTGGACTTCAATATAATTAAAGGCTTTGAAGTACGTTACCTAAGTTATCGAAGGAAGTTATTTAGTTAACCAAGTTCAGTCCTTTCTAATTAAAAGAAAGTTTTCAAGAAACATACGATTTAATCACGTAAACGAAATATCCTATTACTGATTTGTCAGAGACTTCGAAAAACATTTCATGATAGCAAATCGTTGAAAGATAGGTCTGCCAGTTTAAAAACTATAGATCTCATAACTATCACTACTCACGACATTTTATATTCGTTGGAAAATGTTTTCATTTTATAAATCCGCACAAATAACGTCAGGGTGATGATCAAATAATCAAAGGTTGTTCTCATCTGTCAGTAATCTGGCATCTATAATACTTTTATCGTGATAGAAATAGGGATGTATTTCTATTCTGCACGGAAAATTATATTCAGTGGATAATATATTGCTCATCCCTTTTGTTGTTTTTGGATAGGTCATTTCTGATTACCACCATTTTCTGATTACTACAAACCACCTTTGCAGTTTTTGTTGAAACTTTTTATTTTCGAAGCTAACGCCGATACCGCTTAATCCAACCGAATTCAGAAGTGCTCCAGGTCCTTTCCGCCTCAGCCCATTTCAGATTCGTACGTACGAGGTTCGACAAAGCGACCTCGTCAGGAACCACGCCGCTCCCGGACAATCCCGGGCGCGCGCTCGATCCATAGCCTAAAATGGCCGACCCAACTGAGATGTTGGTTTTTTGTTCATTTTTTCTTTCCAAAAAACCAGATTGTTCCCTTTTCCTAACCAATAACGTGTTTTTCAAACGCTATTACACCTATCGACAGTTGCACTCTTCCTTTCGACGTAGTCACAATAAGCAAAACACAATACATTTGTACAAATCAATCAACAGGTGCGTTTTTACCAGATCTATTCAAAATGATATAAAAAAAAATTATAAACTTGGTTTTGATATCTATAAAAACGAAAGACACATAAAAAACAATATCACAAAACCGTTGGAAACTAAGCGGTAAGCTTGAAAAATGTCACTCGATGATTAAGATTAATTTCTGCAATTAACGCAATTATTTATACAAAAGCTGGGAGGCTAGTTATCAAAAATATTCACTGATCGTTGACTTTACTTGTAATAATCGAATTGGTTGTAAGAATGGTTTATCATGAACCATAATCAAGTGGTGTCGTAATGGAGCCTTTATTACGGTTTATTCTATTATGATTCATATTCTCGTCCATCAGGGGAGAGTGTAATATTTCTAAGAGAATAGAGATATTTTACTTCGAAACTGGTGTATGGTGTTAATGTGGATCCACTATATCAGATTTATATCTACCTCCTGTTTGGGACGTTGAGTGCTGGAGCTTACTTTTCAAAGTTACTGATATTAATGTTTCATTCGGTGTTTAACGGATCAAGTTGTTAAAGACTTCTTGTAGAGATTGCTCTTCATGGTGGGTCAATGAATTATGGAAAGTAAATTCTTTTTTTTTCCATCAAATCTCTACTAGAACTTGTGGGGGTGGATTAAAACATTCAATTACACGTCTCTGAATGCAGAAATTCACTACAGGAAACTGTATTGAATCAGGTAAAAATTCAATTTATTGAATTGTAGTAAGTACTCAACCTAAATTATTATATTTATGCAGATTGTAATGTCAAATGATAAACATTTCAGATTTTGAGCTTTTGCATTCTTTGAAATCAACTAATTTTAAGTGATTTAAAAAAATTGTATGCTTAGTTCTTAGTCAGCTCAGATTATTCAAGACGTCTGTATGATTTATGATCTACAATCTCTCTCTTTTCATATCTTGACATTAGTATTGGGGTGGGAATAAGTTCGGAATGCGGTTAACAGATTGTGCTGTCATAAAAGTTATTACTAACTGCAAGTGATTGTTTACTCCACCATTACCTACTTTCCAATCAAAGAAATTGTATTTTTAATTCAGACGCTGTTGTTCGTTAATTATTTCTTTCTATTCTGTAAGTTTAAAGATGATGAAAATGTTTGCGAATTGTAACTTTCAGTTTCATTGGAATAACTGGTTGAAAATACAGTTTTGAATGAAGCATTAAAGTAGAGTTGCCAGGATTTAAAATGTGAGCAATCTGTTGGTCGAATGTCGATGTTATTCCCCAGCTGCGGATAAAACGACCACAAGGAGAGTAAATTAAACGAACGAGCTCTAATTTTAATTGAACTTAGATGAATTTGGTAGTTATGATTGAGTTGGCTGCAGCACTCATGTCACCGAACTATAATATACACCTAGAAACATTCTAAACCTGCCTATATACCCAATACCCGTGCCCTACCGTACCAAAGTGTCAATATAACATTCTACTCTGTGATATTACGTGGAAATGAACGACAGTGTACAACATCGGTATCTCTCTCAACATCGATCTTTCACACTCCCTTAGTTTAAGAAGTCCCAAAAATGTTAATCCCAAAAACATTGTCGTATCGAATTTGGTGTAACGGTTATCTCTATGAATGTCAAACAAAATGGCACTTTTATACATAAATTTTAGTTTAAACTTCGAATTAATTATTTGATTCCTTTATTGGAAAACAAGGACGAAAAACGTAAATAGTGGAAAAAAATAAACGAGTTTTCAAAGAAGAAGAGTTACGGAAGTTCGGATATCGAAAAAAAAGAAAATTTTGAACCAAAATAAAATAATGTAAGTAACCAGTTTTTTTTAAATCCAGTGTGTCGGGCGAACTGAATGTAATTACACTCGAACATAAAATAAAATAGGAACAACAACGACTACTATATTCAATGTACAACCATTAAAATTTACACATCAAAATTATCTCAGTCGGCCGGGGTTAAGTAACTTAATGCCCGCCACCCACCTTGTGACTTATCTCGCCTGATGGAAACAAGTAAACAATGAAAATTTTTTATTGTGAAAATGAAAGGTGAAAATGAAGAACCAAGCATAGTTGGGAAAGTGATCATGAAGTTTTAAAAGGAAAACAGCGAAATTACGGGGGGGAATGGAAAAAAACAGCAATACGGAAACTGGACGATGACCTTTACTTTTGGCTCATCTGATCGACAACATTATATTAGTATCATTTTTGAAATAACTTTGTGTGTCACGAATTAACCAGTCACACATTCGATGAATTTGTTATTCTGAAATTTAGTAATTAGAAAAAGTCAAATCACAGAACAATCATTAAGTACTAGTTGGACTGAAAATTGGAAATTAAGTTATTATCGTTTCGTGAAAAACAAGATTGAATGCAAAGAAGAAAGGTTAACACGAATAAACAATGTATGATAGTAGTGGAAAGTAAATGTAAATCGAGGAATATTTCCATATTGCGTGGTTTCATTTGCATTCACCCGGTAAAGATGATTGTGGTGAAGTGAACATCGAAAAATTTGGGTGTGAATTTCGTGAAGGTGATGGTGAACTTTCAAGTGAAATGCTACATACATCAAGGGGTTAAGGGGGCTTTGGTGATTCGGTTTGGTCAATTTTGCGAATTGCATAAAACGGCATGTTTAAATGGGGTATATAGTCGGAATAGTTAGGATTTTTTGTCGCAGTATGATAATTTTGAGGCAAGATAAAAACGTATTGAAGTTCACAAGGTGGGCAGGGCCCATGCATTCGGGTATCTGTGGAACGCTGCAGGGTTCCTTTTACAAAAAAATTATATAAAAACAAAATTAAGAAAATTAACCAAAATTGTAAAACAGAACGGCAATCCAGCTGCACAAAACTCGTAGGTCAGGGATTCTCCACATGGGTTTTTTTTTTTTACCACAAATCGGTGAAGTACGTTGGTTGAAACCGACAATTCATTGGGATATGGACTAGGTAATCATAGCTGACGTTTTTCTATCATGTTTGACTAGAGTTCGAATTTAGTAGAGTTGAACCAAAATGAAAACAAAATGTATTCTAGAGAGGGGTGGCAGGGGGAGAGAGGTTTGAGGGAAAACGAGTGAACTTTGTCCTGAATCAGTTCATAATCCCGAAATCAAGGAATTTAGGTTGGGTGTCAGATATATTGCGGGGAGAGGGGTAGAAATGACGGGATAAATGGAATGTATAATGAAATGGTTTAAATATCAATTATTTATCCAAAATCCATTATTTATAATGATATTTTTAGGCGCAACAAACAAGAATATTACTATGTATTTTTGCCTAAACGATTCTACAATTGCAATTAGTTTACTAATAAGTAAAATTGAGGTTCTCAACCAACCAAAAACCATTTGAACAACAACAATATACCAACAACCAATACATATTATCTCATTTTGTAATTAATTTTACTTGCGAATGAGTGCCGCAATAATTAGTATAACTTTAATCACTTAGAAGGTATCCTGAAACCAAACTTTATTTTTTATTTGGCAACGCCAAGCTTTTACCTTGGTAGTAATATCAGTATTAAAACGGTATTCAGTTTTTTAAAATTAGTACTATGTAACCATGTTATTTATGAAACGTAACTGAAATTGCAAATGGATATAGCCATTGTAGTGTTTGACTCAAAGTATCTCATTTCTTCCGTGGAAATTTTAAATTAATTTAAAAATAAAATAACTTGGTGTTTTAAACTATTTGATTTTGTTCCACATCACACTTTTATGATATATATTTCTAATGAAGTCTTGAGTCATTATATTATTTTTCAAAAGGTGATATGGAATGGGTTTTGAATGGTGAGATACCGCAATATGCCTAATGAAACTCGCCGTAGCCGTGAGAGAGTTGTACAAACTAGCCACTAATTTGATCCACAGGGTGTGGGGTGTAATATTGTAACTTTTTAATCTATCCCTCAAATGATCTACATGTTGAAATATTCGCCCAAGCCTAAACGTCCATGGAGAATCCCTGGTGCTTATGACGACCAATAAAAATAAATCAACGAAATCAAAACAAAAATGATATCATGTATAATAAATTTTTTTCTATCATGTTTTAGTTTTCTTTTCCTCTCTTTTTTTTTCTTTTCGAAATAACAAAACAAAAAAATTAAATAAAATATTACAACACCGACACAACAACTGGGCAAATTGGGGCAGTAAATTTGTATAGGTTTGGTGTATGGTTTTTTTCAAGTACCATTAAAACTTCAGAGACCGAACTGATCGAGAGGACGTACATTGTCACCCCGACTTCCACTGGTGGACCTGCAACCAACACCACTGTACACACACAAAGTGATACACATAACCCAACGAGTCATTGGGTCAACTGTCACAAGTACTGTCGTCATTTGATCTTCCGTATTTAAATCCTAATTTCAGACAAAAAAAAAAAAATCCTTTCGCACATGTATATATATATATACGTGGTGATCACGATTTGATGGATACCTATTTCTATCTCCGTTGACATGTCGGTTCGAATAAACTCCAAGCAGTAACCTCTTTTAATGTTTTGCGAATATTAGAATATCAAATTTTCGTTTGCAAATGCGCAAAAAGCTTAGAAACTTCATTTTAGAGGAGAACCCGCCTTTTTTTTATTGCAGATTCGGATTCTACGTGAAATTTCATGAAAAAATAACTACTCGATTGATCGTTTTCATTGCACGTAAAGTCGTACAACCCAGAAAATGTTCGTATTCTTAAATGTCGGTGATCCCCAACTATGGTACACGATGTTTCATTGTCTTTAACGCTGAATCACGTAATAACATAAATTTTCTGTGCACAGCTTAATACGGTCATTCATTCATTTGCTTTCCCCCTTTTGCTTGAGGCTAGTCTGGCAGGATTACTAAAATGAATGACGTAAAAAATGATTCTTGTCACGTTGATAGCTAGGAAAAGCTAAACCTCTCCTTGTGGAACGTGTAAGACACCCCGAAAGAAAGTGATTTTTTATTTTTATTTTTAATGATATTTTTCATATGTACTTAATTCCTATTTTTGAGGCAACAGAAGTAATTTTCAAATAAAATACATTTTAGTCTTGAGTCACGTTTTTATTCAGTTTGGAATTATTTTAGGAATGGGGGAAGAATAGATTTGATAATTTATTTTTGACCCAGCCGTAACTAGGCGCAAGCCCGTGTTGAAAAAAAGAGGAAGTCAAATGAATGAATTACTTTGAAAATTGTGCCGAACGTGAACATGGGCACTGTCACGGAGTTCTGCGTTAAAAAATGGTTCTACATCACGTACCAAACTTGGGGATTACTTGCATCTAAAGAATACTGGCATTTGGATGTGGTGACTTTAAGCGATCCTACGGTCTATGGATGGCAACAAAAACAATCAATCGAAGAGTATTTTTTTCATGAAATTTACAAAGGATTCAAATCTTTCTTGAAATTAAAAAAAAAATGTTTTCCATCTGAAATAACGAAGTTGATGTCCGTTTGCGCATCTGCGAGCGAAAATGTGATATTCGAATTCTTCGCTAAATATCAACGGGGGTTACAGCATAAATGAATTCTCACCCTCATATTAACGGAGATAGAAATAGGTATCCATTAAGTCGTAACCACCACGTATATTCTGTTCTTTTTTTTCTTAAAAAACAAAAACAACGGATAGGACGTAAAAATAAATATATTTCTGATAAAAGCCTCCACCTGTAAAATGAGAGCGTTAAAAAAGCTTAAGAACTATGAAGGAAATTAAAAAAAAAAGGTTTTTTAAATAAAAAAAGTTTTACAATCAAAATGCTTTGATTTGCTATCTTGCTGCTAAGACATCCAAACACGTTTAAAAAAATGTACATACATCTCTATAAACCAACTGATTCTCCTACAGAGTCTAGGTTTTACGTTGGGAGCAAGCATCATCTTCCAATTTTTGCTTTCATTTCAAAACCTAACTTTGAACCATGCTGAACGCCGTCCCAAATCTTTTTCTGAAAAACGTCTTTTTGGCAGATTTTTTTTTTCACAGAATAATTAAATTTTTTGAAGTCATGAGCTGAATTAAAAGGAAATACAATCGAAGAATCAAAGAACGAATAGATTTGGTCTCGCATTTGTTTGGGCTACTATTACAAATCGTTCAGGTTTATTTTTTCGATTTATTTTTTCTAGAAAATAATGAAAACAAAAATTTCTACCTCGGGCTTGGAAAAAGACATGGGAAAAAATAATAGTGATAAAAAGTTAAGGAAGAAATTTAAAAAAGGTAAGTCGATCGAAAAATCTAATATAAAGATTTGAAAAGAAACAGTGTTTTGGAGTTTAAATTTTTGAAAAGAGTTTGTTTTGAAAATTTCTTGGGACGGGGTGAAATAAAAATGAAAAACTTGGGGTCCATTTCCTGAATTCGAATCCAGTGGACCCTTATTTAATCGAGCTTTAAACTTGGAAGATGCTCCGAACCTGAATTTAAGTTGTGAAATGTAGTTATAATTGGAGTTTTACTGTTAAATTATTGTTAAACCATTCGATTCCGTATTCAAACTTCGTTACTCTACTGTTATGACAGAAAAACAATGCAATGGCCCCAAGAACGGGAATTAGCGAAAGACAATGTAGATTGATTTTTTTATACATGTTTGCATGTCTATATGATACATATATATGGTACACATACGTCCACTAATAGTGAAATGTGTATTCACTGTTCTTCTAGGGTACTATGTATTGTGTGCTGCTATTTTTCAATCTAAGGTTGGCAGCTTCCCGGTGTTTGGGAACTTGATCACGCATATGAAGGCACACACATGTGACATTTAGATCGATTCTCCTCCCCATCTTTGAGTACTACAATTCTGTAAAATGTGAAGTCATCCATCACCTAGAAGTGTCTCAAATTTGAACGTATGAAGCCATAATTAATAATTAATAAACACAACAGTTTTGTCATCGCTTCAATGTTGTACATGTTCTAACGATTAATATTGATAGAGTTTGAGAATAAGCCGATTCGGGGATCGCATACTTTCAATCAATACCCAATAAATCCTTCAAGTTCCAACACCATTGAGAATATTGGTGCTGATCATCCGTATCAATAAGCTTTGCAACTTGATATCTCACCTCGAATAATTTGAAATTAATCTATCAATTTTGTCTCATATGTGAATGCTACGCTTTTAATGACTACTCATATCCAACAGCCTCAAACCTAGTCTCTCAATGACAATTCATAAGAAGATCACTTCAACATTTTTCGCATCCTCTCTTTTATCTATCTGCATCCAGTTACGCTTAACGTATTCAATTTCCAATAACGTTAGTTATTACGGGGCGACCATTAAGGTCCCCCTATACCAAAAACATAACCATGGTAACCAAAAATTCTCCAAAATGCCATACACTCCCAATAATACCAATAAATAAAAAATAAATATTGACAGAACCAGTAATAAATCGAAGATGGGGGTAAGAATCAACCTGAAACATTGTGAATAGTATAAAATCTACAAATTTTATGTCCTTCAAAATGTTTCCAACAAAATGTACAAAATTCGTATAAAAATTACCTCATTTAATTTGTGTGGTGCTTTCAAGTGCTGACACGAATTATGTATTCCCTAAGGGTTTTGTACATCATTGTGTTGTCCAATGCTAACGATTCCCTCAATCGTTCGCTATCGACACTCGCTCATATACTGCATAAAAAACTGCATCAATACAAGAAATGTCTATATGCTATAAGTTAGTTACCTTATTATAAAAGTAAAGCAAATGTATCAAATGCGAATCGAAATTAATTGAAAAAATTATTTTTGAAGTCAAAGTGCAGTTGGTTAGGCAAGTACAAGAGCGAAATTGTTTATGGTCAATAAATTGCGTGTTAGTGAGCATGATGCATTGTTGTACTGCAAGGCGAATTGTATTTTATTTTTTTTTTTTGACGGAACAATGTGCTAAATCCAATGGATTCATATGTGTACCATAGAATTGAGTGATCGTTATCATACACAGAAAATTTTAAATCACAAAGTTTGAAATCGGAGTGGAACGATTGGGCACTGAATGTGCAGGTGAAATGAACCCCTAGTTATGTAAGCTCATTTACGGTAATAATTGCTTTCATGCGCTGATAAAAAGTGTCGTGTACGATTTTTCGACAGAAAAGGAAAAGTCTTCAGACTCCTTTCCTAGTGTTATACACAGTTTAAAAGACTTTTGTTAAAGAACATAAACAATAAAAGTGGACGTGTTGTTTTCCGACTTTCTCACAATTCTGTTTCACTTGTTGTTTTTTCGTAATATTTGTCTTTTATTTTTTTCTTTGTTCTTTTTGCCTTAATAAACGAAAGTATATATCTCAGTTAGGTACCATTTTGACTTCAGAGAGCGACGAAATACTCAGAACATACATGGTGACTCCAACTTCAACTGGGGGACCTGCGAACAACACCTCTATACGGTCTTCTGCTATGGATTTTTTAATGTGTCATCCTTTTTTTTTGTTTTGTGTGTCCAAAATTGTCCCAAAAATGGTGATTTTGGCGCAATAATGGCTGGCAAATACCCCGTTTATCCATCGTGTTCAAATAAAAAAATTGTCATTTTCTCCGCTATTTTATTTAAACGAAAAGTAAATTAAATAAAAAACAATATTTGAGAAAGGAAAACATACCAAAAAACATGGACGGGGAGGGGTTGAGGCATCAGAACGTTTGTTCGAAAAATTATAATAAAATTATATAAAATCGAATAAACAATGGTGGACGAAACAGGGGGGGTTACCGACAAAAAAACATTTAAACTGCAAAGAATGGAAATTTTTCATTTCGATGATCGGAAAAGTATATGGTAAAAACGGAACGAAACAATTAACCATAATTAAAAACCAATGAAAGACAGAGAATTCAGCAATGGACCCCAAAAAATAGGGCAGCTCTACTAGGGATATAAGGTATCATGCCCGGGTACACTGAAAAGAGAGGTATAGAATACGGAAATAGAATGATCAGTTCATTGGTGTACCATTTGAACTTCTGATAGAGAACTGATGCTCAGGACATACATAGTTACTCCCACTTCGACAGGTGGACCTGAAACATGTCTTTCTATGCACCACCCCAACAAAATCGATTCCTACTTTTTGGCTTTTTTGTTTGGCTTGGTTTACCAAAAAATGAAAAAAAAAAAAGAACGAAATGAACATAAAATGGACTAATTGAAAAACTGAAACCGAGTCAACATGGAAGGGAAGTGATGAAATCAAATAAATATGAAAATAAATGTCTTATGTTTTATTCTAACGGGGGAGGGTTTTTTTTAAATAGGATATTACGCTAATTAGTACGAACGATACAAAAAATAGAAGATGATTTCCTCTTGGAATGACCATTACTGTTTTTCTGGGGGTAGTGTTCATCAGGAATTAATACTCAACGTTATAGCAGCTTGTGGTTCAATCATTTTCATGTCAATATAAAGAATAAATGGAATTCAGCATTCCGTTCTTTCAATCTATTTTCATTTAAGATGTTTTCAAGGTTACGAAACGCGTTCACGTCATAATCGGCCTTTGAATTAATTTCTTCCTCTTCGTGGTGGGGTCCTCGAATTTTTATGTTTTGTAGTAAAATTTATAACTGAGTACATTGGAAGAAATGATCATGAATTGCACTTATAGAAATTTAGGGAACGTTGTAAGTGTTATACACAAAATAAATCTATTCAAATGAGGTATTTACAGTATATGTTGAGTAAGGCCTTTTGATGAAATGACCAGTGTCTATCTGAGAACATTTTGTACCATTTTCAAAATATTGACAACTTTTGGGAGCGATCTAAGGCTTAAGGAACGGGGACTAGATTATTTGTGAAGTCCCATCGAATTCTTCAGGATTGTTGATCTCTTCGAATGAACTCGTGGAAAAGATTATTCCAGTTTCTGGAATGATGGCGGTCACCTGGTGGTGCCTCTCTGAAAACCCCACCTTGGAGATGTATTACCAACTGTTAATCTGATAACCTTGATGAACCAGCCGGAACTAATTCGGACCAGTAATACTACTCGTAAATCTCATTTCACTCGAGGCTGTAAGTAGAGCAACGTAGCAAGGTTGGTAGGTTGGCAATATATCCAATCTGGATATTCCACGGGGGTTCGAGAACATATTCACATAGCTTCGCCAGATTCAAGTCTGATGCGTTCAATCATTTCACTGGATTTCTGGGATATTTTCCGTTCAAAAAGTCCGTCGTTATCGAAGGCAAACCTCTCCATAGCGTATTCTTATATGTGACACAGTCTGTTTTTGCCAACTCAAGTGTCTTTCTGAATCACACTACATTTCATGACTTAAATATACTCTGCGCTCAATCCGTAAACAGGATTTCTGGGGTATTTTCCGTTCAAAAAGTCCGTCGTTATCGAAGGCAAACATCTCCATAGCGTATTTTTATACGTGACACAGTCTGTTTTGGTCAACTCAAATGTCTCTCTGAATCACGCTACATTTCATGACATAGGTATACTCTTCGTTACTTCGCTTTCCTTCCCACGGTTGATACCATGTTCAGAATTCTTCCTGTTCAGACTCTGACAATTAGTCGCTCCAATAGATACACTTCGATTTATTCGGTAGCTGACTGCTGTATCGTACAATATTCTGATACCTTTTCATGTCTTATTTAGATATTGTCTTGAAATTGATCCATATAATGGTTAATCTTGCTTATTGGTTGCTACGCTAATCATGAAAGTAAAACTTTACCTCATTAATTATATCACTTAGCCCTGACTCCATCACAATAATAAAACTTCGCTTACTAGCTATTTACAACATTTAAGCCGCATCTTATCCGAAACGGTCATTGGCACCATCGCATAAGGTGTCAAAGGGGACACAGGAGGATCGATTCTTTGGGGAAACTCCATTTGATACTTGACTTTAGCCGATTCTGAACCTAAATTTGATGGATGTAGAATATATTTACCTGAACTAAACAAAATTTGTTGAGTCATCTGTGTTTTAAATGATCCTAAGCGTTGAAAATAATTCAACCCACGGTACGAATCTTGTTGAGCGGCTTGAAGCTTCTCTCAGGAGCGTATTTGTAGATTAAAGTCAAGACCAACTACACGCTTATATCCCCCTGGGTTCATCGGTTTGAGAACGTCCCAACAGAGACTTGGAAGTACTGGAATAAGAACAATAATTTAGATCATCAGTTTCACTGAAAAGTTCTTCTTATCTTGAATCGGTAGACGTTCCGATTTTGCCTTTTAAAGTTTCTCCCCAGTAAAAAGAACCGATAAGATTTTACCTTATTGAGGTATCTTCAGTTTAAATGAAAAGCTCCTGGAGATAAAACCGTCAACTTTGAAAAAGAAGAAGAGACGGCAGAAAAGAAGACGAAAAAAAAAAAAAAAAACGCGGACGGATTTGATTAGTTCCACAGGTGTCTACTCCAAGTTGACGGGAAGGGCAAAGTAGACACTCCAGAAGTTGGAAAGGTAAGATAAATATCTGTCAGGCGGAAAAAAGGGAGAGGGGCTCGGGGCCCCGAAGGTTGAAGAAGATCACAAGTGAAAAATCGACAAAGGGTTCTCGAAGGTGATGCCTCTATCGGATGCGCGGAGGGGGAGATCAAAAAAACGCGAGTGGGCGAGGTGCGTAACACGAGACGAGTTCATTTCCCTTGCAGAAGACCTTCGGTTTTCATTTTCACCGATGGGAATATCGTCGTTGGTTCCACTTGTGCCCTCGCTGTGCGGGAACGCTTTCAGGACGTATGATGTACCTTATGCGTCATGTCAAGTTCTACATCTCAGGCTGAGGACGCAACCTTCTGAGTCTATGTTCAGCTCTTAGCAAAAACACTCACTACACACTGTATTTCAGCGATTGATAGATGTGTTTTCAATGTACAGTAAATCATCATGGGAATGTCGCTCTAGTGCGAATGTGTTCCACTTGCCTGCCAGTTGTACGAAAACCTTTACAATATGAATGAATGATGCACCGATCGTTTTACATCTCTGACGGTATAAACCACATTCCAATTTCTTATCAGCTCTTGGCTAAAACACTCTCTATACTCCATAAGTATATTCCAACAGGTGATTATAAGTGATGTTTTCCTTTATCCCTATAGTGCCCTGAGGCAGCAGTTGCATAATGATCCGTTACATACAATTTTAGTACCGCTCCTTGCATTACATTTTTCTTGCCTTGATAAAAAATATGGTCTATACATGTAGATGATCCAGATTGCTACCGTGCTGGTTAATTGATTAATGATTGAAATCCTTCTTCTATCATTGAAGTAGAGTAATATAATGATTCCAGTTAATGATGGTTCGAAGAGTCTATTGTGATGATATTTGGGCCTTCAATAAGAAATGTCTGGTTGGCACCCGGTTTTGAGGATAGAAAGTCTGATAACTCGTCTGGAAATCTGCTTATTTCTCCTTGAACATTGCGATAAATCCCAAGCACACCTATCACGTCTAATCCCAGTTTTAGGCGAGCGAAAATGACAGTAGCCATGGGGAAACTGACCATTTGCACTGTATGATTGAAGATAGATTTGATATACATCATTACTCCATCATTTGTATTTATAAGTATGATTCTTCGACGAGACCAATTCAAAGCCAGGTATTTTAGTAAAAATGGGATTATTCATCAGATGAGCTTCGGTAAAAACCAACACGTCAAAAGTAACTATGTCGACTCCTGCCCAGGTTAAGAATTCAGAAAAATTCGCGTTATACCCTCTGATATATATGTGAAAGATTCAAAAGGTTTTTCGTGCGTCAATGCTTGATAGATATGTCTCAACTGAGTTAAAGTAACAGTCTTCAATACATGTTGTCAATAGTTCATTTGATGAGTTTATAAAAAAGTTGTCGTGCATATTATTACTATAGTGACTTGTACGATTTGGATGAACCGCCATACATAGGCGTAACCGTACTCCCTCGCAATTTGTTTTGCCATCCATAGCAGATGGACCCCTCTGTCCAGGGGGTGACCCTGGAATGATCGCATCCAAATTAATACCCTTACTAGCTCTGTAGCACATGATGACCTTCTTTTCGTGATCAAAAGATTTAAATTTAGCCACAACAAGCTGACGATCAGTGCCACCTGGCTTTGGTTTAACTCTGTACGCGAACTCTACATCATTTGATTCCATTTTGCAGCCCAAGAAAACAGCAACTTTGGTGAAGATTGACTTTTGATCCTCTCCAGTGGTGTCTTATTCGTTTAAAAGATCCAATTGGCTCCCATTTTGGCGAGGATACTGTTTTCATTACTTGTACGCAGCCAATTACAGTGAGAGTTTACATTCAGGACGAACGACGGAACCTACAAGTCAGGTCGTTTGCCAAATCTGGAGGAGGACGAACTCTTCATCTCCATTAGCTGTTAGCTAAAACATTCTCTTCACACTAGTTATGGAAAAGACCCAGTCCAGTTCCAGCAATGATTCCAAGGACAGTACCTGTATGTCCACCATCCATAGATTCATTCGACGGAGTTATCGGTGGCCACTATATTTACCATCCATGGATTCAATCATAAGACCGAATCCAGAATTGAGCCATCCCACTGGCCACACAGGAACTAGTCAGCGTCTACCAATGGTATTTGATTATTCTCCCTCCAATGGAACGAATCCCCATCAGACATTTTAATTTGGTTATTTCAGATCTGGACGTCGCTTTTGAATCTGAAAGACTCGTTCACTCCTTCAAGTCCCGAATTTGGATAGATAAATATGATTGCTGAACGACTTCCTCTTGCTCAGTAAGAAACAACTGTTTTTCTGAGAAGGTGAACCGTAAATGGTATTATACGTTTGAGGGACGATCAAATAGGATCAATTTGATGTTTTGTGTTTGGAGTTTTCCTGCATGGAAAGTGGGTGGATGCTGTACTACTGACGGAATCATGGAACGTCGATTCCTTTGTTTAGATTCGTTGAACTCGGTCTTCTGGAGGATTCGTTCCTTCGGACTCGTTCTTTCCGAATCCCCTCATCACTACTGCGTTGTTCGTTGGAGTGATAGCTGTATTTTCCATGGGAACAGTTCAATTAAATCCCATGCATTGCTGTTCTGCTGTTAATATGTTGGTAGTTGGTTCCACTTTGCAATACATTGACGAAGTATTTATCCAAATTCTAAATCGAAGGGCGCAACATCTGTGAATCTGCTCACCCCTCAGCAGAAACACTATCATTCTGTTAATATTCCAACAAGATTCCACGTTTGAAATGCTTCCAATCAGTCACTTTACGGTGATCTCTGGTGTAGTTACCATTGTGATTAGTTGGAATACTTCAAGTGCTAATTATACAGCATACACGTGGTACCTAACATGTCTGTGGTGTAGGTGCCCCCACAGCATTCAACAGTTAAAATACTAGTTTCAAGTATTTTAATTATGTATTTCAACCAAATAATGGAATATTTCATATACATTTTCTAGTTTGTTTGTTTTAATGCATGACAACCTACTTTACCTGATTAAACAATTTTACCTAGTTCATATTGAAACATTCAAAATAACTATTCGGATCTATTTTGAAGAAAAAAGGTCAATGTCTATTAGGTAAGAGATACCTAGTTTTCCAGTTAATACTAACAAAGAAAAATTGGAATGCTGAATTCTCATTTGTTCATGAAAACGAAAGTTATGAGTAATAACATTTGATGCAACAGCTAACACCAAAATCGTAATAAAAAAATGCATATCTTAAAAATAAAAACTGGTGGATTTGAGGTGGAGCTTATCTGGCAATAAAAATAAAAATTCCTTACTTGGGAAAAGCCGGTGGATAAATTTAATATTATTTACTTGAACATTTGTAAAAATTAAGGCGGGAATAACGAAAAACGTGTAAATCAATCAGTCCTCTACTCAGAAATGGTATTCGAATTTCCAGTAGATGTGGGAAACATTGTCATTTTTAGTTACGTTTTACAGTAATTTGTCGGGACCAATAGATGTATTCCAATAGGTTTCTCAAAGGGCCCGAGAGAAAGTCTCAAACATGTTTCATCGGAACGAATTGTGAAGAACAAAAACACATCTGTTTCACAGTAAATCTGCCCTCATTATACCGATAACACCATGCAGCCAAGAAAAAGCTTTTCCTGGGCCAAGATTTGAAATAATTTAATTAATTCATCTATGGGGGGAGGGGGGGCACACGTAAATTATGAATGAAGCACACAGATATATGTATCTATCATAATCAAATTTCCTGAAAATGTATTTCAGTACCTACAGTTGTCATTTAGACATACGTCGTTTGGCCAATAATTCATTAACATACCTAGTTCTTTATCTAATGACCAAGGACTGTAGAACGATGCAACGATTCAAGACAAGTAGTTACGATTTTGTAACTTCGCAACTGAGGATTAGGTAACACTTGAGACCCTATTATGTCGGTACGTCGAAATTTTCGAAACTACTGGTCTACGCTACAAAATGAATATAATAACCCAGTTTAAATAAAAACAATAAATATCCAATACAAGTGTGGGTAGGCAAGCAGCAATTTTAGATTTCGTCGTTACAATTTTTCGTCCTCACCCTTTTTTGGTGTTTCAAGATTATTTTGGGTAATTGAATTTTTGTTCCAGCATTCAGTCGTTTTTGAACTATATTCAGAGAAAAGTGAACATTTTTGTAAGAGCTTGTAGGGTTCGTAAAAGTTGTTTTCTTGAAAGTTAGTTTTGCTGGTGAGATTTGTTGATATTTGTTGACGTCGTTGTGGATACATTAACGGGAACTTAACGTAATTTTTCGTCTCCCTCTAAAACCCAATTATCAAACAACAGTAAATATTGAGACTTCCGATCCTCTATTCTTTTTAAAAGGAGAGATGAAAAAATCTGAAAAGGAGATAGAATCCCGTCAAATCGGTCTATTGTTTCGGAAAAAGAGGGCCAGAGAAGAATAGCTCACCGGTAATGATGTCGTCAAGAGAAGCGACAGCAGTTGTCGAACCACTGTCCTTGAGCAATCAAATTAAGTAATAATTCAAATTTGAAAATCTAGAATATCCCGTTTAGTTCGGTATTGATTTATTGAAAATCTGTACTAATGGTCGGCAATCGAAGCGACAGTAGAAATAGTTCAGTCACTGAAGGTTTTTTACTCAATTTGACAAGCGTAATTGAGTTGGTAATTTTTTAAAAAGCCGCTTCGAGCGGCTTGAAATAAAATTGGTTTGATTTTTTCTCGCTTTATGCATCCTTTTGTTTACTTCTGTTGTAGTCAAAATCGTTTCTCCAATCTTTGCAAGATTGGTCAGAACGATGTTGTAGCTACTTATCAACGAAGTATGAAACCAACTGTCTTTATGGGGTTGAAAAAATCCGCACTTCAAGAATAGTCTGAAGAGCTATGAATTCCTTAATAAATTTCATGAGACGGAGGTCTCTGCAAACGTCTATTGGAAATATAATTTAACAGAACCGGACTACTTGAAGCCAACAAAAATCTCTGTGTTGTAAATTTAAAAAAAAAAACACTCTCATCGTATTGATTGAAAAGGAAGTACAAAATTAACCTAACAAAACGCGCTATCCTTCACTCGCGACAGCGCCCGCACATAGGACACCAGTGGCGTTTTCAGCTGTAATCGCTTGTATCGCCGGTATCGCTAGTAATCGCGCTGAAATCTCACGGGGCCCCGATCACGTAGGACGAGCGGATATCTTATAGCACCGACTGTATCTTATAGCACAAAATGGAGGAGAGTGGAAGATGCTCCCGAGATGATACATCAATAGAAGGATGATCTTCCTTCACTGTACTCAGTCTCTCTCTCTCATCCCACTTGCACGCCAACCCTTATATTTCTTCACCCTGCACTGGGTCAGTTGTCCTGCAAAGGGTTTACCGCTGACAATCGCTTTCCAAGAGTTTTCCACCTGTATTCCCCCTTTTACCTCCGTTCAATAGATCAATTTGATGAGAAACCCAAGTCTGCCGTTCGATTTTTTTCTTTCCTTCATTTTTTTTCCTATTCAGAAGAGATAGTGAAATGGAAATATCCACTATGCCTCGTTCATTCGTTCAAATCAATGACTATTGATTCAAAAAGAATCATCCTTTACGCTGATACTTGAAGGATGATTCTCATAATCTCTTAATCCTAGATACGAGTACTTGTACATAGTATCTCTTCTGTTGCGCATTTGGTGAAACGTTATCCTTTTTAAAGCCGCCTTTACACGATAGATAGATTTACAGGCACATTTGAATAAACAACAGGAAAGGAACAACGAAAACAATGAATATATTGTAACTCACACACCAAGCATTGACTATTGGTCAATTTAAAAAAAATCAAGTACTCATGGAATGATAAGTTCTTAGTAAACTTGTGTTATTCCGTGGTGATGATCTCTACCTTAATTATTAACCACCTTAACCATCGTAATTATCTAATAACAGGAGTAAACCGTTTGAACAAATAAGGAAAAAAAGGAACAAATGATTTCGAGCATATTTTTATGAACCACAAGGTGAAAAAAAAAAGTTAAAATCAAAACCTCTTAAAATTAAAAATTTTGTTGTAGTTGCGCAAATTTAAGTTATTGGTATAAAAAAAAATTCAAAGCAACGACATAGGCACTCCTTCTGAAAAGTTCCAAATTAATCTTCGGTGGTCTTATATTCCTTCAAATTTGTTCAATTGGCTCCACCCCAAAGAAAAATGCCAGTAGCTGGTCCCGTGTGAACTCCACTGGGGTCCACTGGCGTTCCTGTCCAGTGGGGAAAAAAAGCTTTTTCTCCATTCGACTGGTCTCATGAGTGGGTTTCAAACCAGTCCAGTTCCCTTCAACACCGGCAATTCGAGGCGGCGTGACTGAATCTGAATCTTTTGAATCACAGGAGGCAGACCTGCCCAGTTGCCTTCCGTTTTACGTGTTGTGTTAGGCGATTCAAAGGTTCTATATGCGACCGAAAAAGTGGGCAGCCGAAAGGACGCCTCAGACTAAATTCTCCTCGAAATCCATTGTCTCGTCCACATTCTATGTGTAAAGAGTTGTTCTAGGAACACTTCTGGTGACTCTCGCACAGGGCACAAATCGCTCAAATGGTGCACTTAATTGGACGCATGACAGCCTTGTTGACGCAATCACCTCCATGATTTTTGGTCAACTGGAGGCAGTTGAGTCGGTTACGTCTGCACCTGTGCAGAACTGTGCTGCCCACTGGCCTATTGTAAACGCGCCTTAAGTGGGAAGTCGATCGCTAATGTTCGTAAAGAGGATTTGAAAATCGATTGCCTACTTTATTAATTGCTATAGAGGATATTGTAGCCTATGGATGATTGTCGTGAACAATTATCCTGAAATTCACATTTTCAAATTTTTGGATTTCATCGCGTATTTCAGCTGATCTTATTATTGATGAGTAAGCAAGGAACTTCTCAGACTCTGCGCAAAGTTCAAATTTTGCCTCGAAAAAAAAAAAAAGTTGAAAATTGTGGACATTGCGTGTGTTTTAAAGATTTCACGTTTAAAATCGCTGGATAAATACCATTGGTCGTACAAATTGAAGATTATGTACCGTTTAGTTTTTCGATTTTGAGCTCTTTTCCCCTGAGGGTTTCGTAATTAACATTTAATGTTAACGCTTCCGAGATCTATGCTTGAGAGCTTATTACCATATTTGGTAAATTCAGAACTCAGGCTGAACAATCGATTAAAAGTTGATCAAGTCCAGCGCGGACTAATATCACGACGCACTCACAGAGACGGAATCAAAATTGGTCACAGATAAAATTCAAAATTTGTGACTTTTGTGTAGCAGACACAAAGAGAAATAAACTTTGGCATCTCGCTAATAGACAGACTTACGTGAGATCGTGATCGAACAAAATTAAAAGATTTTATTTGTAATCTTTTGCTGTTTTGCCGAAGACATTTATAGAAATTTCAACAATAATTGGTCAGAATTGATATCTTCCCTCGTAAATATTCAGGTTATCTATATTAGTCACCTTTCTGGACACAAAAGGATTGTGGGGGTCACGAGAAAATTAAATGGCATTCTGTTGGTAGTATAAAACCTGATTTTCATGAAGAGGCAATGTTTCCGAAAACTGTTGGACTCGTTGAAATTGATTTCCACCAAACAATTTTGATAGCCGAAATTAGTGAAAGTTTGTTGCAAATATGACAACATATGGCAATAGACTACATGTTTATGAGAAACAGATGACAGCTCCTGACGCTCAAATGGGAGGAGAAATTTGAATTAAATAGAGAGGTTTGTCTTTGTGAAATGATGTCTGGAACCATTCCAAGAGAATCCATCAGGTTGTGAAGGAGATAGTTCTAAGAACTGCCGGTGATGTGAGTACTTGAAGTGAGTACTCTCTTGATATATTTCCCCCCCCCCCCCCCAACTTCCGAATTCATTTAGCTTGAAAACTTTTCCCTCCGAAGAAAGGAAAAGCTGGGATCTGTGAGCCAACGGTCGAGAACCTTCGATTTATATGCTAATAGATGTAAAGGAGCGGATAAAGTGGATAGGGAAAAAGGGTGGGACTCCCTGGTTTTTTAAATAAGGACATCGACTTTTTTTTTAGACCGCTGAGGTTTTCCATAATATAAGTGATTGGTTAGTACCCGAAGTGGATGGAGCGGTGGTGGAAGCGGTAAAGATCGATCCTGGATTCGGATCTTGTGCCCGATTTACATCATCGCAAAGGTCCAGAATTCAATCCCATTCATTTGAATCTCATCTCACTCCAAATCAAATTACAGGAATTCCGAACGCTGGTAAAAGAAAACGAGGTTGTTTCCACCATGTGGTTGATTAAAGCTTAACTTTAATCAATGGATAAGTGATAAAACATTGTGGAACTGGGAGCTTACTACGTGCTGCTCTGTTTTGTACGTTATAAGATGAATCTTTTGCATTTCAAATGAAGCAATTTTAAAGTGAGAACACTAATTAGCTTCTAATTAGAGAGGTTCTTCGTACCAATCTATCTTTCCTATCAAACACCTTACATTGTACGATTTAAAAATTTGACGGCGCATGGGTGGGTGTTCGATTGTAACCAAAACAAAAAGGGGAAAACCCAGCACTCAGAGTGGAAGGAAGAAAAGTAAAGTAAGAAAAAATAGCAATATCCAAGAAATGCAAGTGCAGAAGATAAGGAGAGCGCTCCACTCAAAATGACCCTCGTTCCGTCTCTCCTGTGCTCTAAGACGCGCCGTAGAGAGCACGAGCCCGTGTGGCAGCCGCCGACCCGACCTAGTGGAAGCGACGGCTTCCTTCTTAAAAATCCCTCTTAGACGAGCTGTCTCCCGAGGCGAAGTGTGGATGCGAAGAGCTGAGTAGAAGGGAAAGGCTAAGTAGGCCATTATCTTTTGAATATCTTCCCACTTCTTCTTCCACACCCTCCAGCCATTTCCCCTTCTCGTTATATATATTTCTTCGTTCGTTTTTTCTTTCTACGTTCCTTATAGTAAAGGAAAAAAATTTAAAAAATCTACCGACGTTGCACCAATCAGGAGTTGAAGGGCGAGACTCCTATTTCCTCTTCATCAAGGTTCTTGAGTGAAGTCACTGCCTAGTGCTGCTGCGAAAAAAAACCGTTTTTAAGTGTCAAAAAAATGAGGACGAAGACAGAAGTGTTGAGAAGTTTTGTCAAGCATGAAGGAGCGGAAAATCCCAATTTCAAACAGAATGGACCTAATTACTGGATTTGAAAGCTGGGGACCCGTGTTTAGTATGAAACTGTGCTCTAGGGAATGGAGCAGTCCCCCTCCCTTTTGAATTCGATGCGAATAGACTGAGCAGTCTCTATTCAGTCTGATTATCCTCACTGAGTACATCAGTGATGATTGCAAGAGATGACACTCTCAATTTTTCTTGTTATCTGAAGTTTGAAATGAATAAGGAGTTTCATAACATAGAAGAGTAGGTAAAAAAATGAATCTTACAAAACGTTGTGGTGTGTAAAAAGATTGGATTCTAGTTGTTGTAAGTTTGACAACTTACCACTAATGGATATTAGATGGTTGTCTCAGGCTGATCAAGACGGTTTACAGATATTCTTAGTGGATCTATTAATTATTTTAATTTTTTTCATTTATTTTTTTATTTATTTATTTTTTTTTGTGGAAACTTGAATTGGAACTCATTGAATGCTACTGAGGGAACAAAAAAGTGAAGGATAAGTGGGTAGAACAATTCATACTATCCATGAAGGAAAAAGTACAAGGGAGCGGCCCCAATGTCACAGATACAAATTTCTAGGTGAAAGAAGTCAGAAAGAGGATAGAGTATGAATCCGTATTCAATAGTGATGCACAATCAGCATTCCTCTCATCCCCACATTCAATTTCCTGCACTACCACTGCCCCTCGTTGCCTTTCAGACTCTGTTTAAACTTGAATCGACTTGTTAATTCCTGAGACATACGAGTATAACCAAGCAGACGGTCCATTAATACAGCAATCGTAGGTGAAATCTCGGATATTGGTAGCTTATGTTATCGCGGCTGGGAAACCCTTTAACGTGTAGTAGCTCACCGCACACAATCAGTTGTTCCATTTAAACGGAATTCTTAACGAATTAAAGTATAGTAGTGCCTGTGTACAGTAGTCCCATCACATATTGGAGAAAAGAGGCACATGTTGCAATGACATCCTCTTTACTGTGACTCCAAGTTTGGTGTAGCGGTCAGCTTACCACCGGTCACAAAATTTGTCGCTGGATATTCACGAACCTAGCCCAAAAATATTTTTATAACTTACTGATAACCGCACAATCTTTCTGAACGATAGAGAACCATTCATGTGCAGATGGAACCCGTAAATACTTGGGAAAGAGCTCAGTAACGTGGACGCCCGTGTGAGGTGACAAAAAACCACTGCTAACATTAATTTCTTCTTCAATCCAGCCGAACAGAGTTGTGCAAGAAAACCTAGATTTTTCATTTGTATTAAAAGACTCTAGTAACAAACCATACTTCATAAGTAAATATTTAATACTTTTAAATCATCCTCGGTATGTTCATGTAATATAATTCCATCAAAGTTATAGCTTCGACTAAAAACACCATCCGATTAATTTAGCTTTGGAGGTCAACTAAATTTGAGTAATTTTATTCCTACATGTTTCATCCCTTACAGATATCGTGTCACCGGTTTACTCTATGTAATTTACATTTTTCAGCTGTTATTCATGAATCATAAACACTAGTTCTGGGCTGAAAACGTATTCAAATCAAGTTGATAGATCTAATCATCTGTGTGCTTCATTCATATTTTTGGATGCTCAGGGAACATCCCGGGGTAACTTGATACCTCTCCATGTTGGGTCATTGGTGTTAGTTTGTTTTAAATTGATCTTCAAGAATATACAGAATGTTTGAAGTTATAAGTAAAGTAAAGTAAAGTAAACAAGGAATTTCACCTTGGATTTTCGTCCGACTACCCGGGTTTGAAGTTATATTTAATTATTGCATCTTTTCAAGTTTTGTGTGGCAAACGATGGTTAACTTTTTTACGAGTATAATTAATCGAGTTTTTGGATCAGAACACCCATTACATTAACAAAAATGATAAAATCAATATTTTTGGAAAATGAAGAAAACAACACGAAATAATAATAATGTGATAGATGTGCTGATTAATAGCGGATTTCTAGGTTGATTGATTCAACTTACAATTAAAAACAAAAATAAATCATTCAGAAAGATTACCAAATTATTTGTATTTTATATAAAAATTAGTTGCACTCATAACATAAAATTTAATCCTAATTTCTGGTTGTTAATTAATTTATTTTTCCACACATGGCTGATTACAAAAAGTTTTGAAGCGATTATTCGCTTTTAGAGTTATAATTTTGTTCAACCGCGGTGAACAGCTTGCCACACAACATTTTGAAAAATGCAATATTTTGTAGCAAAATGTCGTTGAACAATCTCAAACTTTAAAAGATTTTTGCTGCTACTAGGTTAGCAATTACCTACTTGGTGTATTGAATAGATTTACCTAAAAACACAACCAATCGAATTGAAAAACATAAGTTAGTTAAAAATAACAACGGCAGTTGTAAAACCTGTACGTTCCGGAAAAATCTACTGCTTTTTCGGTGCAAAATCGTTTAAAACAGACTTAAGTCTCAAGTTCAAAGACATTTAGACTCGTGTCTCGAGAGTGGTGAGCGACGCCAACTCAATCTAATAGGACGTGTTGGAACTAAACAGTAAAATTTCTCTGGTATCAAATGTCTTCCCGATTTATGGGAGATGTTTATCCTCTTGTCCCCTGAACTCACTAAATTCCAAAAGTATGGTATGTTAATTTATAGTACCCAATCAGATTAGAGTATATGATATTTTTAAAACAGAACAAGAACTACATTTCGTTTTTAAAAGATTTGGTTTGTTCATAACATCTCAATGTCGGATAAATATGTTATTAAGTACCTAGATTATTGATTAAATACCATTCAAAATTGATCATATCGTGATTTTAATTGATTTTCCCAATCTGAATCAACTATTATAGTTTGTTGACTCAAACGGTCAATGTGGGCGAAATGGAACCCCCTTGACACAATAGAACAAGAATATGACGAATCATTAAAATAAATGTAGTTCTTCTTTACATATTTAATATATCTGATTCCTCAATCAGATACCGCAATAATAAAAATCCAAAGAGAGGAAGGATTTAAGATGAAATGAACCAGAATACCGTCTACTTTCAAAATTGGCATGTATAGATGCTTCATGTAGCCATACTGATGCGACATATTATTATCATCATTGTTTCTATTGTTATGTAACAAGAGAACAATCAGCAAAGCATAATTTGAGAATAAAAAATATTTTATCTTAGAAAATATTGCTGTATTTGTATAAACATGATATTTAGTTATTTCCCCCTGTGATTCAAGTCACAAAGCTATTAATTGATTTAAAAAACATTTTTTTCAACAGGAAAAGGAACATTTCATTTTGTTTATCAGAATAATAGATAACATAGGTAGAATTTCAATCTATCTAGATTTCATTTTTAAAAAAAAATTTTTAAATATTTTTTCTAACTTCCAACTGTTTAAGAAATACTTAGTTAAGCGCTATGGCTGTCTCATGGATGGACTTGTTCAACAAAAAAGGTTTATTTATGATTCATTCGAGAAGGGGTGTGAGTCTTAATTAATTGAAAATTTATGCAATTGATCAATTTTGATCGACCCTTGATGTAATCAGTGAGGTTGATGAATCATTACAAAAATACGACACGATGATCTCAATGGATCGTACAGGTTGAACTTCGCCTCATATTAATTCAAAGGGACAACACACGGAGTTACGGTCTTCGAAGTTGTACTTACCACCGTAGTTGGGCCTTACTCTTTTGTCGTAACTCACGCTAAATGAGTCGAGAATGGCCGAAATATTTACATCCCCTAGCATGCTACCGCCGCCGGATCTGTGAACAAAAGCAGAGCGAATTAGGCAGATCTTATCGCTGTTCGTAAACGATACCTTGTTGCGGTTTGAAAAAGTTCAAAAGCTGTTACATTGTTACACACAACTTCAACTTATCGCTTGGTACTTACTTGGTTTATACCATTTGTATACATTGTATATGCGTAATTGTAGGTATACTCACATGTTATTCATTACAAACAATTTTTAATCAAAATGTGTTTGGAAACGTTTATTGTATTTCCAGACTATTTATCTGCAGTAAACGATAAAAGTAATGTTCATTGAAAGTTAACCAAAATGGTCGGGGTCACATCGCCCAATCAACACGTTACACGTGAATCATTAGTTAACAAAGAAACGGAACCATTCCACTTGGTAGGACGAATTCGAAAAATGGAAACTTCAAAAATTACCAATTTTACTTCCGAGTACCTTTCTAGCTAAATTTCGTTTCGTGTATATCTGTCTGTCTCTCTGTATAGTTCCTATACTTTTCAATCGATTTTCTTACGTCTTCAGGGAATTTTCTGGGTAGGGTGTATCTCAAATCAATGCATCACTCAGCGCATGCGCTTAACTACCATGCATCATTTTGACGGATTCTAGTGGTCCTTGAAGTTTTGAAGTAGTCGGAGAAGAACGGACTATCATTATACGATACGCTATAGAATCGGCCTAATAGATCCGCAATGTCTTTCGGCATTCCTATCCTGTGAATTGTCGTAATTAGCTTACATTCTACATCTCCTAAGGTTGTGTTAAACGTTTCTGTGGTCTACACATTCATATGCTAGACGAGGAAGCTGTGTGTCATAGCCATCATGACAGATGATTTCACAAGCTGCACCCCCAAACGATTTAAGCCCCGTTCCAGAATTGCCAGCCCCTCTGACGCCAGGAGCGTTCAAAATTGACCTTACTAATTACCCATTCTCAATGTTCAGTCAATTTCGAAGCCGTTTCACATTTGGTAAATAGTTTTGTATACAGAGTGAATTTTTCGTGAAATTGTCTGCTCTTTTTGGTGGTATGGTTAAGTTTTTGATTAAATTCGTTTTTAGGCTCAAAAAAGCTAGCTTTGTTTTCTTCTTAAAAAAATGGGTTTCGGCTTAAAATGTTTTAATTTATGTGTGTTACTTCACCAAGAAGAGAAATTACCGGATTCGAAGTCGTTTGAATTGTGCAGTCACCTGGAAACTTCGTTTTTGTCCAGAAAATCACTTCTTTGAGGTGTTATTTTTGAAAATCATTCTAGCGAATATTACATTTTCAGTTAAAGAATTTTTCACTGGAGGGAAGTTTCACCTTCGGAATATTTATCGCTAACGTTTAGGTTGCATGAGCTAAAATTGGAGGAAAATAAGTTTAATGACGGATCGTTTGTGAGGACGAGTGTGGAAGGGAAATGAACTTTACCAAGTATACTTGAGTTGTTGTCAATCGACTCTTTTTTGTCAGATTTCATTCCTATTCCTCGAAATTGGTTTTTCTCCGCAGCAGTTTCTTTGTCCTATATTGAGACGTGAAATCAGCTCATAATTCATTATGGCAGTCAGAAAGGGAGAGGTAACACATTTATCGAAAATTTGTAATTTCAGTAAAATCATGATGTACTCAATAATCTTATTCACTAACTTTAGAAACCAGAGATATGGACCTCTCTGTAATTCATACATTACTAGTGAACAGGATCACCCATAACTCTGAATGCATCATGTTCGTCAAATGTTTAACGGAAATTACGAGGAACAGAAGCTGGAATCATTGCGTGGCGTTAGAAAAACTAAAACTGACCTACCGTACTACTATGCTGTTGAACAGCCGCTCTAGAGGGAGAAAAATCGAATGAAATGAAATGTAATACGTAACAATGACAATACACAAAAATGTGTCAATAACGTTAAACTTGGAATTCACAAATTTAACGACATCCCTATAATTCCAGGAGGTAGCTCATCCGATCTTCAAGAACCAATAAGTGGGGAAGTCGTCTTTATTATCCAATTATAGAAAAAGATATAATCAATCGTGTAAAACTTTCACCTCTATCAATCACCAAATCTCTTTCATTCAGTGAGTACAAGGTAATGTTTAAAATATCTAATATATGTAATACAAATATTATCCTCAGTCTTACTTATATATACAACTTTTCGTATATTAGTTAATATAGCAAATTTAAGATCATTAGTAATTCGTCAAAAACAGCAGTTGATAACTCCCAACTCGGCTTCAACTCTCGTTTTTCTCGAAGGTGCAACTTGACATAACTTGTAGCGGCTTGGGCCGTAATGGGCGACGCTTTCAATAATTCAAGAGGTTGCATTAGCGGTTACCCCTGTGTCCCATCGCCCTCCCACCACAATTGGAACGTGAAGTTTCCAATATAATCTACACCGTCGCTTTCCATCCCAGGTTCAGTAGCAACGCACTTAGAGCTGGTGGAACTTAATTGTCATTTGAAATGGTAATTGAGCCTATATTATTTACTTTACGACATACTACATATATTATTTACTTATAATTATAGACGAATTTTGAAGATTATGAAGCCATTGCCTTGGATCTAAGATGTTAAGATATCAAACGTTGTGAAATTTTAATCAACAAACTGTTTGAGACTTTCTGGAACGAATAACGAATAGTGTTGAATATAGTGCTTGGAGTTCGATGAGGTTTGAACCGTGTTGTTCGGGGTTCGACTCAAAAAAGAATTGATTTAAAACATTGTCGTTATAATTTTTAATCTCTTGACGTTTTTGTCAGCTCCTGAGACCATTATCACAGGGGTGGCAGCTGATAGGAGCAAAGGAGCATTTAAACTACACCCCCTGGTCAAAATGAAAAACATACTAAAAATAATAAGTATAACATTATCAAACTGTTCTCAAACTTTTCCCCATGAATCCTCATTGAAGAGCGTCAGGATGGAAGGAGAACACAGCGTTTGACTCTACCCAGGTATGAAGAATGAACCAATGAGAGAGCGCCCAAAGTTTCCTTTTAGTTGTCCTCTCTAGAAAGCTGCATCTACTCACCGAAATACACTCTTATCCTATTACCAGTTGATCACTTGATTAGGTGTAAATACGCGATGAATACAGTAAGTGATATAAAAAGTGAGTTCACTAAATTGTAGGTGTAGCTAAGAGTGATTATTAGCGATGCAGGGTGCTCAATGCCACTACTGACCGGCCCAACAAACCTCAAAGGTGAGAATGAATCGTTTCACTTGGGTTTTCACTTGCGTTGAAGATAGAATTTTGCTTTCACCTCCACGATGGTTCTTGCTGGGTAGATATGAATTTCAACTGTGGCAAAACACGGTTTTCTGAAGTTTGACAATGATTTAAACATTTTATTATTATTATTATTATTTTTTTTTTTTTATAATGGAACATACTTTAGCCTTGGACCAACTAGCCGAAAATGTCTCGTGGGATGGGTGACGCGGGAGGGTAACGCGGAAGTCTCACACGTTCCAGGGCGCCAGGAGCGACCAGGAGCTAAGATCGAGGTCTCCACCACCAGAACTGACAAAAACTGTTTTCGCGGTCTTAGCTCCTGGTCTCTGGGACCCGTACTATCTAAGCCTGGAGCCTTGAAAACGCTCCTTCCCCACTCCCCACAGGCACTGGTATATAAAGAGGGAAGGTAACGGTTGGTGGGGCGGCAATACGAATTGAAATTCTCAATTCAATAGATTTGACCAGGGAAAGCAGTGGACATTAAAAAAAAAGAGATCAAACGTAGTTACCATAAATGTACTCTACTACTACATCGAACCTCGTTTTTTATTCTCGTTACACAATTTAAATTGGTTTTAACCGGTTGCAAGAAAAGAACGTCCTCGCTGACGTTATTATCGGTCTACCTCCTGCCGACAATAATTGCCGACGTTAAATTAATTATTAACGTTTATCGATCGATCCATTAACCATTCAGAATTTGGGCTATCAAAATTCGAACATTCCGAATTGATGAATGCGAAAAATCGAAAAGCTTAAGATGGGACCCAAATAAAAGCAAGCTGAAAACAGCAAACAGAAAAAAGATCGGCTAAAGCATGTTCCATGTTTTTGAATTTCAGCCGCAGGCTCTAAGCCAGAAGTGCTTAAACCTAAACTGCTGGTGATCTACCTGAATATTTTTAGACTACTTACGATCGACTCTGAGAGGCTGCAAGTATGTGTGATGCAGGGTTGTCGTTCATTCTACCGATGTAAGGTGTACCGTAGCATATATAGATATTAGCTTTCCGCACAATTTATATTATTTTAGTCAAGGTTTGGGTTAGGTTTACTTAAGTTCTTTTCTACAATATCAATAAAAAAACTCCTAGTTATTCGAAATTGCGAGTTTATTCATTGTTAAAAACAAAAGAGTTATATAGCTTTTCCAAGTCGAATTGAGAATTTTCCAATCTAAGAAACTTTCACTACTAAAAAGGAAGAGGGAGTTTTCCAAACCGAATTGACAATTTTTTAAGGCAATTCAAGACTTCTATTGAAAACAAAATTAGTGAAGCAGAACGGAAGAATAGCACTTCACGAACTAATTAACATTGAAATCAAAAAGACAAAATGAACGAAGAATAATTAATAAAAATTACGGTCTTGTTAAGAACAGAAAAAATCGAGGCTACTCTGCGTTTGGCTGGTCTATTGAAGTCAACAAAAACAAAAATCCGTTAATTTTGACATTCTGATTTCAATGTTAATTTGTCCATAAAGTGATATTCTTTTATTTTGCTTCACTACTTTGTTTTTCAATAAAAGTGTTGGATTGCCTTAAAAAAATTGTCAATTCGGTTTGGAAAACTCCCTCTTTCTTTTTGGTAGTGAAAGTTTCCTAGATTGGAAAATTCTCAAATTGATTGGGAAAATTCTCAAATTGATTTGGAAAAATCTCAATTTGGTTTGGAAAATTCTCAATTCGACTTGGAAAATTCTCAATTTGGTTTGGAAAATTCTCAATTCGACTTGGAAAATTCTCAATTCGACTTGGAAAAGCTATATATGGTGTTAATAACTAAGGAGTGACTTTGGATGTTGAAGGGTGGCACTGCATGTCCTCAGCATACTTTTCATAAGATCGTGCGTAACAACTGAGTGCTAATTGCGAGCATGATGACATAATATGTCATATTATGATCATCAGTTAGTCGATTACGATATTTTGACTTAATTATCTTCATTTCAGACTGGCACAAGTAAGTTGACCCAAAAATTGCCGTCAGTTGAAGGGCGATATTTGTCTTAGATTCGGATATTTATCTTCAGATATAAAACACCAGAAATTTGTATCAGATGCTGTAGCTTTGAGATGTATATCTGATATAGTCTGCACCAACTCATTTTCAACAGAACATGAGTTCATATTCAACTGACTTGCTACTCATAAAAACGCATTTCGAATTGTTCCACAATATTTGATAATTCAGCCTGATACGTATCAAAATTCAGCTGAGGAATCCTTGCTTTGAAAGACGGACAATGTTTCAGATCCTTTCTTTTCAGTTGATCTATCATTTTTGTAGTTTAGTTACCTACTTATTAAACATTTTTTTCTTCTCGAGATCTACTCAAAAAGCACTTGCGATCTACCGTTTGAGCACCCCTGCTCTAAGCAGTAAGCATCCGGGATTCTGGGGATCTTGCCCCCTGGCGAGGCGCGTAACGGCGAGTTTTTGGAGTATTTACGTACTTATTAGTGAACTTTTTTTAAAGGTATGATTGAGTCGTTCGTTTCTCGATTTGAAACCGGGAAAGCGGACAAGATTGATCTCCTTTGCATACTGGTAATCTACATTTATTGTGGGCGAGAAAAGCTCATTTTTGTCTCATGTTCCCTGGGTTTAAGGGTCACTGGTGGAAGGGCTACCTAGTAAAGAAATAATAAACCTCTTATTAGTTTGCCTCGTTTTCAATCTATTCATGACCAAAAATATTCATACTCTTACTTTTTGCGATAATAGTTCAAATAAAATGGTTAGAATTCGAACTTTTCAATAATAATAGATCGAAGACTCCCAGATTTACCCTACTGTATGGGTAGCTGATATTAATAGGGCTGATTCATTTTTAGGGCTCATTTTAGTTCGTCAGCAGCGTAGAAATAGAAAGGGACGGGAATCTCGTCGCGGCGGGAGTATTTGCTTTATCGAGCGGGTGGGCGGGAATTGGCCAGAAATCGTTCGGAAAACCCCCCTCCCCCTAATACGATACCTCGAGAGATGCGACCCCTAATCCCGCCGTTTTCATTCAACCCTTCCAGGGTTGGAGGGCAGTGTAGTGGACTATATCGGAAGCCTCGCGTTCCGATAATGGTGGGCGAGGCGGATGGATGACAGGTGTAACCGCTAATGCAACCTCTTAAACTGATGGAAAGGGCCGGCCATTACCGGCGCCCGTTCGCTTCGGAGATATAATTGTGCTCTGCCTAATATAATGGCTGTCCTCGCTCCCTCATGTACACCAGAACACTTCTAGCGGTTTGAGAGATTTGTAAATTTGTTGAAGGGGACAGGGATTGATATTGAGTGATTGCCGTTGGTAACAAGAAATGATTTTTCTTCAATTAGCAATAAATTAATTCTCTGTCCTTTGAAAAAATTTATTAGGTTATATTATAACCTTAAATTGAGAAAAATGAATATATTTAGTAGGAAATACACCGCCAAGGAGATGGCACAGCAGCATCCTCGTTTCAATCAAAGTGACACCATTACAAAATTCATTGGAAAATGTGGAAATTACTGACGTTTCAAGAATTCTACGTAATAGTCCAATCATCTGGTGCCGAAATAGGGGGGGAGCTTGCAAAAATACCCAACTTTCCGCAAATTTGCTGGGTTGTTCCTACCCCCCCACCCTCCCCAGGGGTGCTACACCTCATTTTGCGGATAAATTAAATTTGTGCTAACTTCACAGGAGTCGAAAACCGCGATTTTTTCGGACTTTTTTCAGTTTTTCCGCTGTAACTCGAAAACTACGCATCCTAGCGAGAAAACCACTCTATTATCAAATAAATTAGACAAAATTTTCTACAAAATTATCTACTCCCACATAATTTTTGACCAAGCTATCATCGAGATATAGAGGCTCAAAGATTGGCTAATTTTTCCAATATGGCAAAAATTAGCAGAAATCACGTAATATGTTTTAACGATTTAAACTCGAGTTTTAACCAATTAAGAAGATTTTAAGACACATCAGTGTCATATTCTTAATTCCTACATTTCTGGCTGTTTTTGCTGGTTGGGTTGGTGGGGGGGGGGGGGGGGGTGATGAAGCTAGGCTATGAAGGGGGAGGAGATGTAGCGTAACAACAGAAAATATGAAAATATAAATATATATTAAAATATTTTAATATCATCATCAAGTATGTTAATAACAATAAACTTGGCGGAAAAGAGTGATTTCTGCTAATTTTTGCCATATTGGAAAAATTTGCCCATCTTTGAGCCTCTATATCTCGATGATAGCTTGTTCAAAAATTATGTGGGAGTAGATAATTTTGTCTCATTTATTTGATAACAGAGTGGTTTCCTCGCTAGGATGCGTAGTTTCCGAGCTACAACGGAAAAACTGAAAAAATCGAGGTTTTTCGGCCCTTGTGAAGTTAGCACAAATTTAATTTGTCCGCAAAATGAGGTGTAGCACCCCTGGGGGGGGGGGGGGGGGGTTGGAAACAACCCAGCAAATTTGCGGGAAGTTGGGAATTTTTGCTAGCCCAAACCACCAGATGACTGGACTATAAGCGCAATCGCAGAACGTACCGCTGATTATATTGAAATGAAAGTCGTATAGGACTTCAAGAGGCCTTATCCGCATAGTCCTTCAAAATATGGGCTAAATACATTCAAAATCTTGGAAATTATGGCTATAATAAGGAAATGCGGGCAGACACGGAACCAAATTTGTTCAGTTGGCTACGAAACTCAAAATGCGAGTGAAAATTTGGAATTCGGACAACAAAAATATTTTGGCTCTCGAAAGCGAATGCAAGGCTCCTGCTGCTTCGCAGACTCGGAAGCAAAATCGTCCAAATTATAGGTCCATTTCCAACAATAAATGTAAAAAAATATTTGTTCTCTTCAATTTCAAATTGATCGAGGCTAATCAATATTAAAATTGCTGGAAAATGAAAATCTCCTGTTGGAGAAAACATTTCCTGCATTATAATTGGGTTGAACTGGTGAATGGATCAAGATTTTGTGTCTTTCTCTTTCCCCGTCTGTTGAAAAGATATAATAAATTAGGAGGTACTGTAAGAATAATCTTAAATTAAGACAAACGCATACATTTAGTAGGAAAAATCATCAAGATAATGGGTCTATTTCAAACAATAAATGTAGAAAATATTTCCTATCTTCTATTTCAAATTAATCGTTAACGTTTTTCGTTCGGTGTTTACACCGCACACTGGAGAAAATTATTGCTCATCGACCTCTTTTTTGAAAAATCTCCTTGGCCCCTACATCTGCTTTGTTTATGATTCCACACGCCAGCTCATGTCCAGTTCGCATCACCATATGCTGTGAATCAGTTTTGCAAACGCCTAATGCCACAATTGACAGGCCTGCAACAAACCTCAAATTCAAGCGTGAATTGTTTCACGATTGTCAAGTACTACGTGCTAGAGGAACGTAGATTGGCTCTGCGGGTGTGGGGTAAGTAATAAACTTTTCTGCTTCCCTTGTTTTCTTTATTGCAATAATAGGAATGAAGTTTGGGTTAAAGATGGAATTTCGCTTTCACGACGACGATGGTACTTGCTGGGTAGAAATAAATTTCAACTGCTGCAAAACACTTTTTTCTGAAGTTCGACTATCATTTCAAAATGCTCATTTTTCTGAGTATTTATGTACGTATCAGTGAATTTTTCTTGAAGGTAGGACTGAGTCGATGGTTTCTCGATTTGAAATCTAGAAAGCAGACAAGATTAACCTCCTTTGCATATCGGTAGTTTGAATGTGTATTTGGGCGAGAAAAGCTCATTTTTGTCTCAAGTTCCCTTCGTAGTTGTCCGTTACGGTCTCGGTGCAACCTCCAGGGTTCCAGGGAAGAAGCCCCTACTGCTAATAAGATATGTTTATTTACATTTAGATCGGTGATTATTCCAGTGGAGTACTCTTATGTTGAAATAATAGTTGATTTTAATTTTGTTCTGCTATAAATCGTAAAACCCCCACAGAAACCGTTCTAGAGATTGGAGATTGAAAACCTTAAAATCCAAAACTGTAGAAACTATAGTATCTCCTAAAATAATGGGGTTACAAACAAATTGAAAAAGTAAAATGAGAAAGTATTGCCCCTTCCACCCACCACTCCCTTCTTTACCTTTCAAAATGGCTCCTGAGCCCAGTCTCGTTTTTTTTATTGTTGTGAAGGCTTTTGATCAGTTGCCTAAGTGTTCTCAGGGTTCTCAAATACTTTTTTGTTTCCTATCTTTCTAATCATTTTCAAACCATTGTATCTCTAGTTTTTTTTCACCTCATGCATTATTTTTGAGTGATTTAACGGTTCTGTTCTTTCATCAAAAGAGAAAAGTGTTCTCAGTTACCTTTTAAGTTACCTGGATGTCTAGTCAAGATATTTTTATATGTCAGCGTAACTGTTTTTTTCTTGGAAATATCAAAAATGTTATTGGAGCTCATTTCATTTTAACGTTTTATATTATTTGTCCAGTAAATTATTTTTGAAATCAATAGTGAAGCTTTTAGCCAAATTTAGGCAACTTGGGGACATTTGGGGACATGGATCTCACAGATGCCACGCCAGCATCCATGAGATTTTTCGGGAGCCAGCATCGGAGTGTCAATTGAATCAATTAATGGACATTTATTATAATCAAAACTGGGTTAGATGTTGTGAGTCAGTAGGAGAGAGTCTGATTTAAAATTGCCCATGTCTGCAAGCCTGGGGAAAAAATGAAACAAGATCATTTAACTCTGACCTTTGGAGCGATATTTTATTCACCAGTTCAGTCATATTTGTGAGGCTTACATTTTGTATTATAGCTATTCTGAGGTGGAAGACAACAACTCATTCTCTTAGGGAGCGAGGTAGGTCAGCTTTATAAACTTTAAATAAATAATACCATTCATATTTCTGTCCCTAAACACCTGAGCTTTATAAGATTCGAAGCTCTTAAAGGTACTTAATATAGAACTGAAACTTAGTGTTAATATAAAAAAAGTGAAAGGTTCCCGCGTCTTACAGTTCCTGGAGGTAGTTAGTCTCAACGGAAGTCAAACTTTCGTTTGTGTACACTCCAGAAAACTTTTCTAACCTTTGAACCAATGTTTCAAAACTGATGTTATAATCAAAGCGGTCCAATTGGTCTGGAATGGCAGGGTTCGGCGTGTAGAATGCATCTTAACCACAAATCCAAAGGCTGAGAATAAACTTGAAAGAGTGAAAATATCCTTTGCAACGATGAATCGTCTTTATTTATAGGTTGAGGCCAAAGTGTCTCAAACTTCCTACGATTGTTCCACCCCACCCTGAATGATAAATTCAAAACAAGGTTATCTGCTATCGATTTACTGTCAATGTCATTTCCCTTTGTTGAATAGACGATTACTACCCGGTGTTACTACTGGGGTTAACTTCCTATAAATACTTCGACGGAACACGTTGTTGCTTGGGGAAACTCGTTTGGAGTCGCAACTTATTATAAATTCAAATTGTTTACTATAATAGAGCATTTAAGCTCGTTACAGTTGAAGGATACGGGGTTATCAAATTGGTAAGTAACGCATGGACTACAGACCCTCAGTCCAATTTTTGAATCACTCTGATGAACATCTTTAAAAACTGGGCCCAAATTCGTTAGTGGACTAAAAAAATGGACAAAAATTAAAATTCTATTAGGTAGCGCTAAAATGGATCGACCACTACCCCGTTCATCACCCTTCCCGGCATCCAATCCAAAATTTTTGAAGTCGGATTCTATTCGAGCCGGGAAATACCAATCATAACCAAAATACTAACATCTTATATCCCACGGAATAGTACGCATACTATAAAATTTAAAATTAATATCTACTTGGAGTGAAAATTATTTAAAGCCTCGCAGCATATGTTTTTCGAAAATTTAGAACAAAACTCGGAACACAATGATCTCGTCATGTCCTCGAGTGAGAAATTATTTTCTTCTCCGATTAATCAAAGCATCAATCTCAGCCGCCTTCAGTATAAAAGGGAGAAACTTTCTAAAAAGCAGTTTCGTCCAATCAAGTTAATGCGCGGTCTCTCCTCCCCTTCTGATTGGCCTGTTGATTAAGTTAGAAGGGGTCAGCAAGCAGCTACAGCGCCCCCTATCCAATCCCCACCCCTACACCGAACCCCACGCTATTAAACCCCACCCCGTTCCCTGACAACGTATTATAAGGTCTCTCCTTTCCTTAGAGCTGAAACTCGCCCCACTTTCTCTTCCCGCCATATTCATTGCAGCAACATCGATCTTTTCTGTGAATTGCTCCGGGAAATCCACGCCTATTCTTTCCACGACAAAAACCTCGTTTGCTCGCTTGATCCCAATTGCTATAATTTTCCTTAATGCAACTGGTTTCGTTATGACTGGAATTTCCCATGACTCAAACCTACGAAAGGCTAAGTCCGGTGCTGGAAACCAATTCAGTCGAAACTTTCTATAAGGAATATCAAGTTGAAAGGTTTTGATTTCCTTCCGTTGGCACTTTATAAATCCTTGTTTTCCTTCCAACTAGGTTTGTTGTTTTGGATGTTAGGGAAGTTGGAAGAACAATACACATTTCAGTATCATGAACTGGACTCCAGTTACTGGAGTGTTTAATTGATAGGTTCCGAAAGAGTTTGGTCAATGATTTCAGCCAGTCCTCATGTGAAGTAACGCTGAGCCCAACATCATTCAAAAACTTCTTCAAAATTAAATCCAGGTCACACAAAAACATAACGCATTAATTGTGAGTTTTGCAATGATCATGTCGTCCAAGAATAAATGTCGAAGGACACTCTTTTTACAATGTTCTGTAAGTTACATGACCTTATTTCTGTGGAGAACAAGTTATATTTGAATAAGTTGTCGGATTCATAAGCGCACAATAATGATAGAATTACACATTTTATTATATTTTTAGAATTTTTCTTTTACTTAGCTGATATACCAATAAAAAGGGTAGGAAGTGGAGAATGACGACTTTGTAGAGGTTTTTTTTCCACTGATGTTCTTCCTTTCTCGGTTTTTCTTCATTCATCAGTCTTTCAGTAGCGAAGGCAACCCGGCGACATCTTCGAGTTCCGCGCTCCTAAACTTCTTCCTGGTTCCCTCGCAGGCGTATGGAAACCGCTTTGACAAACTGACTACTGGGTTTGGATTTTCACCCTTCCGAGGATGTGGGAAAAGAGTCTGCCCATTTTTTCTGCGATATTTGCAGCCAATCACCTCGTGAACTGTACTTTTGTTGGGCAGCTTGGTTTGCAACAGATGGTTTGGGGTTTGCCATTTATTATGTGAGTATCAAAACACGCGACCCATTCCCTGTCTCAAACATCCTGGTTCTTCAAATCATTACCATCGGTGCAGTAATTACAGTGTGTTTACTACATCGATGGTCAAAATTGGTTCTGTAGTGACCCCTTCGTATGCCAAGGATGAGAGAAGGGCTGTCCATTCGTCACAAGATCGATCACCTTTCTTGCAGTTAAGTGCATGTGTTATGGTCATGGTTGCGCCACACCCATCTCAGTTTTCTGGGAGCCCTTCGAGCTCACCCCCATACCTCAGAGCCTAGGTATGAACTGACAAGCCAACAAGTCAAACGAGCCGGATGCTAACGTTACAATGGTCAGCCACAGAGAAGCTGGGCCAAGCTGGAAGATTACATTCGAGAAAAACTGGAAAGCTGGGATGTAAATCAAATTCTGAAAAAGAGAATAACTTGGCCATCTTTCAGGAAGATGATTGAGGAGGAACCTGCATGCAAAAGCATTGCGACCACTGCATTCAGATTCGCCGCAAATATCCGCTCCATCTCTCTAAATATCGAAATGTATAGCGTATTAACGCATACAGTCATAAAGCAATGCAAGAAGTATAATAAAACTAAATTCATAATTTACAAGCATTTATTCTATTTTTAAAACTTCAGGCATACTTAATAGTGAAATAATATTTACTGAGAAGACCATGCAATAATGTAATTTGAGGGAAACACGAAGTTGGTCCTCTTTTGTTTCGATTGGAGGAACGGTTGAAGAAAAAAGTTCAGTAAACATAGATAAGCGGAAAGTTGAATAATTGTGCTGAAAAATCCAAGCTCTCCTTACACTGCGGCATTTTGTGATTGTCGTAATCACTTCTTATTTTGATAAGTTTCGTTTTATAGAAACCACCGACGTTTTAAGGAGGTATAATTTTTTCTCAGTTGGTATGTTTATCACAATAACTCAATAAAAGAACAATAATTGTATACTGAATCGTCGATATGAGGCTTTTGATTGGTAAACCATTGTAATGGTTTACTCTGGAGGTTTTGCAACTCAAGTGAACTATTTTCCAACTTTGAAGTCTTCTCTAAACGATCATTACAACTTTTTCATATACTCATAACTTCATAACTATGACATACTAAACTATCAGTAGGTAGGCATGGGATTCACTATGACAAACTGTGCTCGACAAACAGGATTTGTGAATTGCCATCTTTGCTGACAAAGGCTATTTCGGATGCGAAGGGTCTTCCGTCCGAGAAGCGCATCTGCCGTCCGTTCTCCAAAAAAAATCTCACTGAGATTGGCGGAAAAACATAAGATAGAAAGAAAAAAAAGAGAGGATGGGGAAGCGAGTGAGGGAGAGCAGGTTAGTACGGGAGAGAGTGAGAGGGGGAAATATAGGGCCCTAAAAAGGGAACCCTTTCAACTTTCTTTATCACTCTTTGTGACCCTACACCCATCCACCCAATCGTGATGAAACCAACTATCCTTTCTCTTTTATTTGTGTATTCGCCCGGACCCTTTCGTTCACTAAAACTGGTTATTGGAATAATCTCATGGTTCCGTGTGATCCGTTCGGGTTTATTTTTAGGGTTGAACTCGAAAAATTAACATTCTACGAAATTTAATATTTTTGGGGAGTTGTACATGTTGTACCTCTCGGCGAGGGACAATTTTCCACAACGTATCAGACCAATTCGCGGCGATATGGCCCCACCATAGGCAGCCCAAGTTTGCGAACACAGGAAGAACGAACGGTGTTTTAGAAAGGGAAAAACCTCTCTTCCGCAATGTAACCCTTTTTTTCAATCTAAATTAAATTTTACCTCGAGTACTAAAAATGAGTTTTCTCTCGACTAGGAATTTTACTTTTTTTTTGTGTGCCTTATTCCGAGGCATAGACTGTTATAGAACATCCGGTTAGAACGGCATTTTGGGACGCCAAGTCTCAGGAAACGCAAGTTATCACTAATATTTGAGAAAAAACAAGTTTTTCCGGATTTTCACCCGTTTTCCCATTGTTGAATTGCCTTGTATCATATCTTTAAGTGAACTGGAACCGACAAGGACCTCATACACCACTCTTGAGTTTTCAGTAGCTTCAAATATTTTCATTTCAATTTTCGCTCTTTCAACAGAGTATTGTTTGTAATAAAACCTCCTAACAACTAAGCACATCTTCCCACTCCTGTTTGGTCTTACAGTGAAAATATGAAGTGATTCCTCAAAAAGTAAACTGTGTGAAATAAAAAAGTAAACTCGACACCTGATTTCACTGGTCTTCATTAACCCAATTATAGAAAGTGACTACTGGAAAAATTTAGATCGAACAGGAAATGTTCAACTGCCGACAAATTACGGGAATTTGAAAGGTAAATTGAATTATTTGGAATAAAATTAATTCTTTTATTGTTTATTCATTCATAATAGTAGGGATAAAACTGTTAACAGAAAGTCGCGGGTCAGTATCGGTGGATTATTTACATACGCACTAAATCACTGGCGTTCCTTTTCTTCCAATTACTGGTGTTTGCGTAAGAGAAAATTTGTGTTTTTTACTGCATTACTTGGAATAAGTACACAGGCACGAATGTAATCTAGTAGCTAAAACTCAACTATCCGTTGATATCTATAATTCTCAGGGGCAGGCGCTCATGGGGGATACACGTACATCTTGGATTTCAGTGCAGTTGCTTAGGAGTTGGCTGACGGTGAATTGTATGCGGTCACGAAATTCACGTCATCTCACACACGTCATTTTCCAACGCTCTCAAGACTGTGACGTCACGTGTAACCTTTCGAACGTCAACCCTTTGGACGGCGAAAATAAATGAGAAAGACAGAAACAAAATGTGAATGGGCTTTCACGGTCGGTGAATTCTAACTAGGGTTCTTTAGGAGGAAGCATACATTCGATTTGGCTTCCCACCATTCCACATCTCATCATTTGCATGCATATGTTGCCGTATACGAATAGAATTGTTAATACGCTATAATATAGCATATTATGTTGAATTGTTCACACATGACTTGGTTATCAGATACTACTTCCCCAAATTCACCAAATTCAAAAATGAGTAGTGAGGAAGTTTACATGTGAATAGACTTGGCGTTATTATCGCAAGCATACTTACGTTCCTATTTACGAATAGGGTTATTGAAAATTGTATGAGTTCAAACATGTCTTCCTTATCAGATACTAGGTATTTTATAAGGTCACTTTCACCATACACAAGTATGGCTTTCAAGGAAGAAGGGTACATTTGATTTGACTTCCTACCATTGGACATCCCATCAAAGCTAATCTCATGTTGCCATTTACGAATATGGTTGTTGATATGTATTCACACCTGACTTGCTATCAGAAACTACTTTCAAATGCCACTTTCACCAAATTGAACATTAGGCCCAAATGAGAAAGCATGAATTTGATTGGTCTTGTCATTCCTGTCACAGGCATAATTATGATGCCGTTTACGTATACTTCATCCACACATGACTTGCTTATCAGACACTACTTACACCAAAAGTATAGACGATTTGAGACAGTCTTTCACGCCAGGAGAATACATGTAGACAAGTATAAAACACGTTATATGGGGAATAACGGAGTAAAGAAGAAAGCTAAAATCGGGTTTAAAATTTGGATTCTGTACTTCATAAAACATAGAAACAGTGGTTGGAAGTTAAAAACTGATAAGATTTTTGAAGTGCTAGTTTTAACACTTGAAATAACTAGGAAATAGATGTATAAGCTATATCTCAACAACCAGGCCTGATAGCGAAAAACGGGTTTCAGATTTGGACTTAGCACACTGAAAAATCGAAATACCAACCCTTATCTCCTCAGGACCAAACAACATCTTTTTTGTTGGCAAGTGTGACCCAAATTGAACGAAATTCTTGACTTTAGATATGCGTTTATTGCTGAACTTTACTACTAAAAAGTTTTGTTCACACCCGGATCTGAAGTTTCTATATTTTCTATTTTATAATGGTGACGCTTTGATTGTAACGAGGAAGTTGATGTGCCATCTCCTTGGCTGGGTATTTTTATTTCCGGAATCTAGGGGTCTACCCGGTCCATTCTACTCCTATTCTAGGCATGACGCTGTGCAAATGTACCGCTACCTCGCCGGTCGTCATGCCTTCAGATTCCATTAGAAATATGATTGCTGAGTTGAGCTGAGAACGGTAGTCACGGCCGAGCTGACAAGGAGATGGGAATGAAGAACATTTCCCAGGAGAGGCAGAAAGCAGGAGGGCTCCCCCCTACCTGACCTAGTTGCTTCTGATATTGGTGACGCCAAAGGCTCCACCCCCACGATCCGCCCTACCCTCTTTCATCTGTTTACTCTGTCCACAACCCATTCAGACCTTACGTGTGGTAAACATCGAAAAGACGATTTTAGCAATAAATTTCAATGTGCCTGACGCCTGATATTCCGAAGGTACTGCGGCTAAAACGAAAAGCCCGTCGATAAAAAAAGAATCCGGCACTCGGCTCACTTTTGGCGGGAGAATAATCTCTGGACACCCGTGGAAACAACTTGTACCCACGATATGTATGTATGCTCATACATAGCTTTCCAAAACACCGCGTACCAATTGAACCTGAATTGTAACTTCAACGAATTCTTGAGCTTCAGACAGCTTACAATACATAGAGGGGCAAAATCCGTAGACTTCCTTTGCTGCTATAATTTTTGGGGGAAGTCTCTTGATAAACTGAAATGTACTGTTGGTTCGGAATTTCGATAAGTTCGGGCTTGGTTGTACGTCAACTTTTTACGTATAAATTTAAGTAAGACAACAGTGATGAGATTTTCAGCCTCAGGTAGGAAGCTTGTCCCCAATAAATGTATGAAGTTGCGTGATTATCGCTGTGTTGGTATTGTTGAGTGCTCATGTGACCAAACACCGTTCTCTGATCATTGCACAAATGTAGGGGTTGTATTAGATGAACAATTGAAATTTATAAAGCATATTGTTTTACTTACCAAGAGGTTAAGAAAATTGTTTTCAAATTCTTAGAGATAAGGTATTTTGGTTCATGTAGTTCAGTAATTAGACATGGTATATTAGCTTGGGGAAAGTATGTAAAAATACGCTTCGCCCGTTGCAAGTTGTCCAAAATACAATTTTGCGTATAATTTTAAACAAACCTCCTAGGAGTAATACAGCTTTATTCTATAAAAAATTGGGATTTCTGAAAGTTGTGGAGATGTTTCGAAAAGTAGCCTGTGTACATTTATTTATTTTTACGTATAGGAATTGATATTGATAACATATCTCTTATTGATTCGACAAGTAGAGCTAAATGATCCAATATTTGACTTTCTAAAATTAATTTGGAACAGATCCAATGTTAGACTTCCTAAAATTAATTTGATTTCCTCCTAAGGGTTGAAATTTAGTTTTTCGCGCCAAGTCGAATAAGGTAAGGATTTCTGTGTTCCCAGGTTCGCTAATGAATGAAACTCATAGGGGCCATCTATATTGGTGCATGCTTTCCGGTTGTATCCCTTTTCAGACCAACAGTAAGGAGATCATTTGAGAATAAAGTGAAGAGATATCACAAGAAAATTGAATAAAATTCGAAAGAATTAAAACTCATTGGGGGAGACCGCAACAAAGTTTGAAAGCCTTTACAAAAGTGTTTTAGCCATGGGCTAACTAGCCGAAAAATGTCACGCGGGATGGGTGACGCGGGAGGGTAACGCAGAAGTTTCACACGTACCACGGCGTCAGGAGCGAACAGGGGCCAAGACCGCGAAAACAGGGACGACAACATGGATACCGTTGTCACACAACGATGCCGTTTCTAGGAAAATGAAAGTATTTCAGTTTTCGACGGGCGAATATCGTTCTTTATTCGTTGGAAAGAACTCGATTTATCCCCCAGGCCTTTCGTACTTGTTGCTTGTATTCACGTATAATTTTATTTCATTAACAGATGTAGTAAACGATGCCGCTTGTTTTCTTGTCACTTGGTTGTAATGTTGGTTACAGTATACGCTCATCGGTGTAAAATATGGGATATTTTGTTATGACTTAGTTTTGGGGAGCAGGGGCGATGTACAATGGAGAAGAAATGAACAACTTTCATCAAATGTTTGTAGTTTACAACAGGCACTAGGACTTCCATTTCAGCCAAATAGGCGAGCTTAACCTAAATAAATCCAGAGCTGTAAAGAAGTGCTGTTTGTTCCAACTTAGTGGTGGACGGGTGTGAGGGGGAAACTCCCAAGCCTCTATTTATAGTCCACCCCAAAAGTGATCACTCAGCAAAGAGGTAAAGTCGCCCTGAAATCAGCAGCACGTAGTGTCGGGCTGAATAGGATCGAACGGGACGGGGTTAGAATGAAAAGCCCCCCCCCCCACCCTCTGCCACGTCCTCTAAATTCGTTGACCGCCCGCAATTCCCGCCCTCTGGCGCCCCACTGATTGGTTTGACTCATTCAGCTTCGAGTTGATTAGGCGACAATGTCCCGCCTTCAAACGCTCCGCTGGGCTTCCGGTTCCAATCCGGTGGAGCCCGTAGGGGAAGGAAAAAGAACTCAAACCCCCCCAGGTCACCAAAAATTGTTCCGTCGAAATAATTTCGGCAGAAAAAAAGGATTATTTTTTCTTTCATCTTCGAACGAACGCAGTTTTTTGAACGAGTCTCGAAATGGTATCGGGCTCCCTCTGAATCGGCGATTTGAATGAGGTCGAACAGGTGAAGCACGGATACCGATAGCGGGGAACGTGGATGCACAGCTGAATAACCAGTCGAAGAGATAAGCGGTGACCGGAACCTGCGCGGCGAGTAAAGTAGATTTTTAAATTTAAATCGATAAATTATCCTTATAATCACTCCCAAAAATGCGATATATCCATCGCTGAATCAGTATTTGGCTTTGTATATTTCTGTTCCTCGTAAACATCAATAACAGGCTGAATTTGAATATTACTGGCGGGCTATTTGGTTTCGCTGATGTCACTGCCATTGTGTTTTGGGGAAGAGTCTATGGGGATTCGGTTAGGAGTGTGAGGAGTGTTGCGAGATTTAAAAAAAAAAAACCCTGTTCAGTACAAATACTTGATGTTTGAATATTGACGACACCTCTGTGCTATCCTGTCATAACAGTGTAAAAACACCTGAAAAAACTTAATTGTTTTGAAAGTGAACATTTTAATTATTGAATGAATACAACTGGTATTGTATTAGTCGTAGAATAAGGTTATCAAGCTCTTTTTTTGATTAGAGATTCTTGAAATGTAGCAATACTTCCTCGAAGTTGGAAATGTTGTATAAAATATGAAAGTACTTGTGGAAGTCGCACAATACAGCTCGAAATTTATTGAAGATGGTTTGACCAGCAATTAATAATATGAAGTAACGCTCAATATTTATGGATTTGCACCGTTTGGGTCAAAAATGTACATTCTGAATTGTGAGGTAGGCCGTATACGGTTATTCTTAAAATTTAGGACCATTTGATGGTCCTATGTCATTGGAGTTTAAAAAAAGCTATTAACTTTTATTTGTTTTGGATTATGGGCAACTACAATTACAATATTCAAGTCAGTGATACGGAATATCGTGTATGGTATACTACAAAGAGAGGGAAAAACATGAAGACGGCTAGATGTTCAAAGAACAAAATAATAAATAAAAATTAAATACAAGCACCATCAAAACAAGAAAAAGGGGCATCCTCACTAAAAAGTCACGACCGGAGTATTAGAGATTTTAAGTTTCAATTCGGAAAGCGAATCGTTGAAAAAGTCAAAGTCAGGATTCAGGTCCAGAAGGAGATTTGCAGTCTGTGGGATGCGATGAAGAGGACGATTTAGCTGGTAGTTGGTTGCCGAGAATGGCACATGGAGAACAATTCTGGCCAGAAGGGCAGAGTATGAAACCTGATTGTTTAGGACCTTGTGCAGCCTAGTGAGATCGGCTATACAACGACGCTTCTCAATTCCGAGGGGATGCCATGCCTATAGGCCACGTACCGAAGAAATTGGTTTTGAACTTTCTCCAAGCGTATTTGTGCACTGCGTAGCAGGGTGGTCAAATCGGAGATGCATTCTCCATAAGCGAGGGAACCAAAGCCTCGTACAGGACAACTAGTAATCAACTATTCCTCTTGAGAAAACCCAAGACTCTCAGGGCTCATACTGCGATACTATCGATATCGCAGAAAAGGTTAGTTTCCCGTCACATAGCACACCCAGGTCAACCAACTCGCCCAGCCTCCAAAGGTCGGTGCCACACTATGTGTAGTCATTCAAGACGTGATAAGGGTGTACAATTTTAAACACACTATTGATCCCAAGTAGAAAGCAAGGCGGTCCTGTGACTCCCCTGGGAGTTTCTAGAGGATGCGGTAAAGGGAGGTGACTGTGTTTTCTTTACGCGAACCACTAGTTTCCGCCCTCTAGCTTGAGATCCAACTCTACAAGGACCTGAATACTCCCAATGGCTCCAGCACAGACAAGAGGTGGCGATGAGATAATTTGTCGAATGCCTTGATAAAACATTCGAGACAACGTCAGTCTGATAGCCCGCCTGGAACCCCTCCATCATGAAGTTGTGGAACAGCATCAGGTTGGTCACCATAGATCTACCTCTCAGAAAACCATTATGTTCGGTTGCGATGAAGGATGAGCATTTGTTAGATAGCAGCTCCGGTTTGCTTTAGTAATTTTTCATATCTGTGTACTTTCAAAAAGAAGCCCGATTTCAGCTGCGAAAACCTTCGAATGTAGAATCTGTATCTACTTTCATCTATTAGGAGCGAGTGTAAATACGTATTCGCGCTTTGATCTTGCGGGAATTTCCCTTTGTTCAAACGTGGGGTTGTTCACTCAACCCAGGAGGGTCCAATGGCACAAATTTCAACTCTTGTGAGATTACTATCGTCCTACCATATTCTTCCCGTCTGGATGTGTTAGGTATGATTCGGTTAGTGAGTTTCGTGAACTTGTGATGGAGTCCACAAAAATACCGTACTTGTAATTGTGGGACTTTCTTCTCGGAGGGAATATTATCGGCAATGACGTTTCCATTAATTTTAAGCAATTGAGCAAAACCAACCTTTCGCTAATTGCCAAAGAATTGAAGAAACATTTCTCGTTGATTGGAAAGGTTTGGAATAACTAGTCTGAAAGTCAACGAAGAGTTTATTCAATTTTATGATGCACATACATATATTCTCAGTATGTAAAACTTCAAAAATTTCGATACCTCCATACCTTGTATAAGGATGCTGCAATTCTTTCAGACGTACCCAGTTCTTTTTTAGACAGAACATTGAGTGTTTGACAAATAATAGTAATTTTTCTTCAGATTATGAATTTTAGAGATCAGGAACTAGTTGCATTTCATGCAGCGTGAAAAAATACTTGGACGGTGATACCTCACATACCAGCATCACCATTGGTCGGGTTTTTGGCATTTTTGGACAACTAAGTTGTGAATTTAGACTCCTCCTCCGAGACCAGTCGGGCTGGCCAACGGAGTTGACTTTTTGATTGCTAAGACTGATTTTCTGGGGCTTCTTATATCACATTGACGCGTAAATTGTTTCATGTATTGAAGGAGGTTAGAAAGGTTCTGCCACTATCTCAACTTGAAGCAGCTTACTTTGGATTAGTTCACAATACAATTAAGAATGGCTTTACTCTTCGGTTTCGCTCCGGTAAATCTCATATTGAGAAGGTACAATTCATACGAATCCGGATGATGAAATTATTCTTGTACAAAATTATACGATTTCCCACCTCGCTCTTTCACATTCACGTTAAAGTCAAAAACATCACTCAAATATATTTACCAGTCTAGTGTTCATGTTTTTTCAACTGGTATTATAATTCAAAAAGTGTCTTCAACTGCTGATAGATTTAGTTAATTTTTCTGAAAATTAAATGTGATTCTTATAGGTAGAAGGAACGCTCATTTAAGAGCATTGCTAGAGCATTGTCATTCTTGTTTGAAAGCCCATGCTTAATAATTTTGTACTGAAAACACGTATTCAGCTTTTGGACAATTGTTTTGTATAAATTGTAATGATGTCCTATCGACCAAATTCCGGTGAAGCGGTAGCCGTTTAATCCGACTGATAAAAGTTTTGTGGAGCGTAGAACTTTTTTTCAAATGCAATTGAGAGTTTCCAACTGAAAGGTATTGTAGAATATTTTCCCTTGTTCCTTCGAGATCTCCCCTCCACAAACTGGCCTCCCTGACTTGCCTGGCAACTCTGCAAAACTCGACCGATAATGGGGGAAGGGCCAAGCCTCAAATTGCTCGGGCGAGGAAGTTTTCGTGTCATCAATCATCCAACTCACCTTAATTCCGATCATCAAGGTTTTTCCACTCTAGGTAGATTTCATTTCATTTTTCAAGAGTTGAGAAGGGAGGCGGAAGGAAATACGGCGACATCGGATATCCCGAGAGACGTTATCGATTAGTCAGCACTCATCGAAGTATCTCAATAAGAGAAGTTACACGGAGGCAGTTACCCGTTTATCATGATAGCTTGGAAACTCAAGACCGAGTCAATTAAACTGGAAGTTTGCCATACATGGCGAGCTGGATACATTTACACGGATTCCAATTATGTCTTCCTGCATACAACCAGGCAAATTGCCCTTTCATACGGCATTTTATTACTTCCCAAACCGTCCAATTAAAAACGAAGGAAGTTTGTGGTTATTGGATATATTGACACCCTGTATTTGTGTCATTTGCGTTCCATTCAATACCTAGTAAGTTCTGGACAGCTCTTTGAGAATTTCCGAAGCTTCCAAGGGAACATAGTACACAATAAATACATAATAAGGACATTGCATCAATATACCAATTATTACCTATTAGTTAAATGAGAAACTGTACCAAAAATTTATCAAAATTATCAGATTTAACATCCTATTTTACTCACTGCTGGAAGTTGCGAGTTAAGTCAATCAACAGAATAATCTTATTATTTGCAATATGTCTCTTTGTACCTAATCAATCACGAAACCCCCCCTCACATAGTTGTTGATTTGCATTTCATGAAAAGTAGATTTCAAAAATCAAAGAGAAAATATAGTAATAAATCCATCCGTCCACCGTCCGAAACTTTTCTCCAAAACAACAACAATACAACCGAAGTTTAGCAAATTTGGCTAAAAAAAAATCAATATTGATCCGGAATGTGCAAGTAATTTTGGCGGTACGCTCTATGCATGCGCTAACGTGAAATTATTGAAACAGCCGTAATTTGTGCCCACGCTCTTTATCTTTTCTCCTTATTAATTCCCTGATGCCTGAAATATTTTTGCTGTCACTAAACATCTATAATTGCCTACTTGTGCGGGGGGGGTCTGGAACTGTGAAACTATGACCCTTACGTTTTCCGGCTTGCTGTCACACACTAACGATTTAACAGATTTAATTTCTAATCATCTTTCATCTCAACATTTACATTTACACTTTACGTTACTACATTTACATTAGTCTGTAAAGTTCAAAACGGATCTTGAGGAAGTTTGACCAATTACCTCAACACCTTTTATCTGAAGATTTCTTTATTTTCTATTTTAAAATGGTGTCACTTTGATTGTAACGAGGAAGCTGCTGTGCCATCTCCTTGGCAGTTTTTTTTTATATTGGATTAGGATATGAATTAGTTTCCTGAATCGAATGAGACCACCCGGGGTTGCTTTATGATCACCTGTTAGATCTCAATTTGAAATAAATTAATCAACAATTAATAAAAATGAGGTCTCAGTTCTACCCGAGGGCTGGGGGGGGGGGGTTCATACGACTCCGGCCCCTCAAGTATTTTCATCTTACCCGATATGGGGGCAAGAGGTAGAGAAGGGTCCCATTTCCTGTGACCAAAATAGTGCCGGCATGTGAGCTATGTGGTTCGCCGATAACTCGGGCATCAACCTGCTCAGTAGATAGGGCGAGCTAGAACGCCCAGCCCTACCTGTAGTGCGTAGAGCAAACGTGTACTTGTGCCTGTGACGCTGAGCTCTTGATTGTGGTTACTGTGGATATGAGTGTCCCACGGTGTTCTGCCAGGGATTTTTCTTATTGCTTGCAAGGAGGAAGGGAGGACGCAAGCGAAGTGTGCTGGGACACTCCCTTATAAATCAACCCTGGGATTCACGAATCCCAAGGGGGAACACATTCAAAATGACTACGTTTACTATGCACAGATAAGTGATTTACTTAGAAGGGCTGTCTAATACAGAAATAATAAACTACCTTGTAATAATTTGCAGCGCTTTTTTATTTGTAGATTAAAAAATACAGAAATAAATGCAAGTTGATTCTTATAGACTAACGGAGGTCTGCCTTTTGAGCTGATAATCGTAGTTTTGGGGCCAACGAGCGGTGCATACATAACTACTGAGAACTGCGTTTTATGCATTCTCGCTCAAACTAAAACGAGAAGCTCTCCAGTTATGTCTAGAAGCGTCGGAGAGGGTTAGAGGCCCCGGATGGCTATTCCATAACTAATGACACACCTGGGGTCCCAAGGGGCGTAGCCCGCCCTTCACTAAGTTAGTGCCTCCGGCCCTCAGAACGAGGCGGGGAGTCGGGGGCTGGTTACACAATGAGCTGGGTCATCAGTTTCTCGAGGGCTCTTGGATGATTTTCTAATATCCGCCTTATTCCTGGCCGCTGGTTTCCAACCTCCTCCCTCACGTTTTGAGTTAATCCGGTTCAAGGATAAGGACTTCACTCCTGGGGCCTATTTCATAAAACTACAAAGCACAATTTATCAGTTAAAAAAAATGTATGGTAAATGCGTTTCTGAAACCTATGAACGTGAAGTTGTAGACGCATAAAACCCAGTAACCTTCACAGGTTTACTGTATGGTTTGTACATTCATCGATATTGCTTAGAAAATATGTCGAATTTCTTGACCGTTCGATTGCTGGCCAACCAAAAAATGGTATGTTTGGTGCCGAGGAGATAAAGATTGATGTTCAAATCTGAAACTCGTTTTTCGCTATCAGATATAGTTTTGGAAATATAGCTCATACACCTATATCCTAGCTATGTTTGATCGTTTAAAATAAAACTTCAAAACTCCTAAATAATTTGTCACTTTCAACCACTGATTCTACGTTTGATGAGGAGTAGAATCCGGATTTGAAACCCGATTTGGCTATCTTCTTCTATCCCAAGGTAGACAGCGGTGAAGTTGACAAAGTACTCACAAAACCCCGCCCCAAAAACACCTTTTCATACATTTCTATATATAGAGTGGCCAACATTTATAGGGCCAGCAATTTATCTCCGTGATTTCCGAACCTAAAAAAAGAAAAAAAATGCAAACGGTAGCCCCACTAATTTTTTAACGGGAATCCAAATATCACACTTTCCCGCGACAAGCGTGCGCGGAAATGTGCGATTTGCGTATCAACTTTGTTTCTTCTAATTGGAACCCCCATTTTTTTTATCGCAGATTCGGATTCTACGCCTAATTTCCTGAAAATGGGACACCTCAGTCGATTTTTTTTAACCGTGAGCAACCCACTCTACGAGCACCCACAAACGCAAAACCCTGAAACTGCGCCAAAATGTTGTCCACCGTGGAACCAAAGTGTGGCACATGAAATTTCATTGTTTTTGAACGCTGATTCACGGTGATTCCAAAATCAGCATCCACCATATTGATCAATATTATGGCAAATATGAATTTGACACGATTCAATAAATTTCATTAAATCAACACAATAAACTAATAACCAACGTTTATCTCCCGTAGCCGCATGAACAAATTAAACTTATCCCACGAAACAGATGCAACCGACACTGTTTTGAGTTTGACGAGTGAAAAAGGGCAAAAAAGTTCAATTCTTACAGAATTTTCTATGCTGAATCCGACTTTGAATACAGATGTTTTCCGTTATGTTTCTGAAAGGGTGTTTTTATAGTCAAATTTGTCAACTTTTGTTGCTGTTTCCCGTGGAATAAAAGAAGATAGCTAAAATCAGGTTGCAAAATTGGATTCTACACTTCATAAAATAGAGAAGAATATTGAAAGCATGTCTCCAACATTGTCAACATGTGCGAACAAGTTTCATGTGCCACAGTCAGAGTGTTACTGCAGTAGGGAGTAAGAGAAAAAAAAATCTACACTGCTGCCTACTGGGTTGGTTTTCCCGGTAGAACTGACTGGGAAGATCTAGGCAACATCCAACCACCAGCGTTGGGACTATCTTGAATGAGGAATGTCAACAAAACAGAAGCAACTTCATAAACACCCTTTCCTGCCTGTTGGGGGCTACTTTTCAAAACTTTGTAGGGAGTGAGGAAAAACCGTGACACTGAAATAATGGGCTGATAAGGCTACTTGATTTGATCCAATTTTTTTCCTGAGGCGGATATCCATTGTGGATGGTATGTTCTTTCATAGTGCAAGTGGATATAACAGCCCCAATAAATATTTCGCTGAGGAGTGACGATGGAAGGTGTATACCTCTGGTTAGTGACAGCTGTAGGGAGTGGGAAATACGGACTTCATTTTATTCTCCTGGGTCCCGTAGGAACAACTTTTATACTCTTTTCCATGGAACATGTACATCCACATAGGAGAACATTTTTAAACACTTACAAAACTGTATTTAGTTGAGATTTGACGGCAATATATATTGATCAGTGACATAAATGTGACCGACATTTGAAATGACCCATCTGTCACCATTACCTATTTTACACACCTATCAATTTTCGGTTTATAAAAACTTTCCTATCGAGTAGGTACTACGTACCACTCATACATTTTGCTAACTAACATACTCAGAATAATGCAAACTCAAATGCGAAATAAAGAAAGGCAAACGCTGGCCCAACAAACTGTTATCACATGAACCTCGAGAAATCCCAAACATATCTATTATTTGTTCATTTCTAGCGGTATTTCTGAATGGTTTTCGAAAGATTACAAGTCAACATTAGAATGTAAAGTAAAAAGTAAAGTGAACAAGGCATTTCACCTTGGATTTCCTTCCTACTACCCAGAGATGTCGCGGACGTCGCCAGCCGTCCTCTAGAGAGGATCGGAACTAGGTCTGACTTGCCTCACTCCCCTGGGTTGGGAGCGATTTGGATTCACGTGAAATCGAGATCAGAGGTGAACTGTCCAACGACAGGACAGGTATACAACACTTGATAGGATTTTGGCCCTAATCATTGGTGCCTGTCGGATTCGAACCGGGCTCATCAGTACTCCCCCTGACGGTAAACAGCCAAAGGACTGATGCCTTAGCAACCTGTCCCCCTTCAACATTAGAATGAACTCACAATATTGTTTTAGCATACCACAGCTTCCATGTAAAATGGTTCTTTCCAGATGCATGCGTATTTTTTGAGAAGCTTCGTGGTATTTGTGTGGGATCGTGGTTCTTTTCACCAAAAGCTTTAAGAAGCGTCTAAGATTCTGCTTTCCGGCAGCTCTTACATTTTGAGTTGATAGAAGTACTAAGACCTGAGGTGCAGAAGTGGGCAGGTTGATCGTTGTTTAAACTTGAACTTCAACAAGAATACGATTAGAATTAACATTTTTCATTCTAGAGGAAATAGGAGCTTTTTCGTAGTACTTACGTTGTAGAAATATTCAGCACGCGCAAATAATTAGCTTGGTTGCAATATCCGCAGCGCATTTGAAATATCCAACTCGAAAGGAAAGACGTTTTTGTATAGCTCATTTTCAAACTATCGAGCTCTCTAGGAACACATTTGGAATCTCAGGTACGCCAATAGCTCAATCCTGGTCATATTTGAATGCGATTTTCGGATTAGAATTTCATTATCACTTGCAAGAAGAATCTCGATCATGCAAATGGCAGATCAAATCATGCAATGGCAACTGGCTCAATTGCGGCAGGCCGATAAAGCAGTGGTTGTAATGGATAATAATTCTATTGTTTTTGCATGGGTCTGACTCGTAAGAAGGAAGAAACAAAAATTGAGTTTGGACATAGGATTAACGAAATATTGATTATAAAGTGGTTTTGTAGGGCCTGGAAGCAGTTTGAAACTTTCTGCGAGAGATTCTCATGGGTAAAGGAACTTCCATGGAAAATTGTATTTCTGTTTATGACCAACAATGAAGTGGGAGGTTCCATTGCCCAAGATGGGTCTCTTATAAGATTGAAAACGCAGGAGGAATATGATTCCCACCCCAATGGGTGTAGTGTACGGGGCGATGGAGGTGAGGTTCTCACATCAATTAAAACTGGTTGGCTGGACAATGATTCAAACGGTTTTTAAATCCGAAATATCGTATCCTCACTGTCGTAAAGAGATCACAATGTCTAAAAATTAGATTTGTAATTAATTATCAAATCAGGAGCATGTCATGTTTGTCTGAGTTGATGCCTGAAATGTTTACCATTCTGGGAACCACCAACGCTTTCCAAAATTGTATTTCCGTTCATGGCCGTTCGATGAAATGGGAGGTTTCCTTGTTCTAGTTGGGGTCTCTAATAAGATTGAAAAGGCAGGTGGAATGACCTCCCGGAATATGATTCCTACTAAATGGGTGCAGCGTGGGACGATGAAAGGGGAGTATTCGCAGGCCCCCTTGGAACACTGCGATACCGGTCTGGTGAGTGGGCGGCCTCCCCGATTCTGGCTTTCGTTGTTAGCCAGCCCGCGAGGTGGGTCGAGTAAATAACGTTTTCGGATCAATTCGACAGGCCCCACTCCCACGAGAAAAGCTCCACGGAGGTACTGAAAAGCGGTTTGACAATGATCTTCTTTGTGACTTCAATATTCAAAGCGTCAAAAATATTAATCGGTTTTGATGGAGAACGAATCGGAGATTTTATTTGTTCCCCTTGTTTCAAAAATGCCTAGAAGATTCCTGTTAGTTTGTAACGCTCAATACAATAAGAGATAGAATCAAGAGAAGGGAATAGAGAGAACCTATCATCCCCATTCCGGTTCCATCTTAAGACGGTGAGTCTTCTTTCTTGCGAATTGTCAGGTAATAGGCTTCTAGCTTCTTGTCGCATTCGACTCATTTCCCTTTTAACCCTCCAAAAATATTACGATTACTAGTATCGAGTGATTGAAAAGCACATGAATATAACATCTCGGTTCACCATATTTTCGTTGATTTCTAGCCAGCAAATGACAGCACACTGAGCAAGGAATCGTACCAGGGAATGCTGAATGTGGGAGTCCCAAGAAAGCTAGTCCGCCTCTTTCAAATTACGATGAAGTGTATGAGTTGTTTTGTCCGTGATGATGGAGATCTGTCCCTGCCTTTACAACCTGCAAGGGACTTCGTCAGGGTTATGGTCTTACATGTCTACTGTTCAACTTTGTTCAGGAAACCGCCATGAAAGCTAAAGACATACAGGTTGGAGGAACCATCTTCAACTGTTCAGTACAACTTCTGGACTATGCTGATGAAATTGATATGGCTGGCAGAACTTTTGGCTTAATGTGTAAAGCATTCATAGATTTTCAGGCTGCAGCATCAAGAAGTGAATGACTCAAAATCAAGTACATGGCCGCAAACATCTCCAGGCCTGTCTCTGACACAGTCAAAGTGAATAGCGGCACTTTCGAAGCTGTTGGTGAATTCGTCTACCTCAGTTAACTGCTGGTGAATGCTGAAAAAGATATGAGAGCCTTTTGTCAGCTAATCGATGTTATTTTGGACTCCTTCAACAGTTGAAAAGCAGTGTAATTTCACAGACTACTACAATTCGCCTGTATAGGACCCTTATAAGACCAGTCTTGACGTAAGGCTCTGAAACCTGGACGCTGACAAAAGCAAGTGAGGAAGAACTGCGCCAGTTTGAGAGAAAGGCTCTCCGTAGGATTGTGGGTGCTTGGGATACTTTTTCTTCAGCATACTACATTCACCTACTTTCGAAGATCTCCCTTACCAGGAGTAATCTGACGGCAACAATACATCCACGGTGGACAACCTGGTAACAAATTCAATACTTTTTTCAGCCACGCAAAGCCGTTGACTGATGTCATCATCTTCACGTGGCCATCAATCATTATTTCTTGTGCTCTGTCAAAAAGCTTGGGTGGGTTCTGATTGCTCTATCCCAGAAGGATAGACTTCCAACCTGGAAAGTCAGCTCACAGGCCATAGGCTATCCGTTTCAATTGCGCACCACTTCTGTTGGTCTCGGTGAGCCAGTGATCAACGTGTAGAACCCCAAGCGAGAATACAATTTGCAATCACATTTGAAGTCCGTTTTTGGTACCGAGCAGATTTTCCTTTCTTTACTATTTTGCAAATAACGCAAAATAGTCGAATGTCGATGCCCACTTGTAACTTTCAGGCTTCACGATCTCAGACAATCTTGTAGCTTAGCAGTAACTGATACTGCTGGCATCATGGGACTGTACTGAATCATTGTTACATAGCTGCGCCACTAAAGCTCCATTTAAAATTGAATCGTTCTAGATTTATCTAGGCTTGGCTTATCAGCCAAGTGGGAAACATGAGTCGCTTTCGCCTCTTAGGGGTTTAAATTCTGATCTGATCGAACTAAAAGTACTCAAACCCACTCAAATCATCAAACTTTCGCATCACATTCATCAACCAAACATATAACATTACAACTTTCCTGAAAGCTATCTTCAAAATCTTACAGTTGTTAGATTGAAACTTGAACGTCTTGGACTTTGAAATTGAAAACACATGCAAAGAAGTACCTCTCCTGATTTCAGATGGAATGTTTCATCTTGAATAAATTCATCAGCCCTCACTCGGCTGATTAGAACACTTTTTCATGTCACCAAATCGTCTACGTTTTCTACTTAAGTTAACGAGTCAAGTAACAAAAGAAGTGAATGTCAGCAGAACTCAATCAATTTTTGATCGTTTTCCCCGATAACATATTTCTTTCCGTTTTAGTTCTCAAGATTTTCCCTCCCCAGCCCCTATAAAGAAAACAGTAATTTGCAGAGGGTCACAGAATGGCTCATCGAATTAAATGAATTACAAACTGTTCAAGTTAAACAAAAACATTTTCTACACAAAGTTTTTGAAATTTTAAATTTATTTCATCCCCTGAAACAGAAAGGGGTAAAAAGAAACTGACATTGCAGGAACATTAGACATTTTCGGTGCTATTCATGCAAGCTGATTATAAACATTCGGAGAAAATCGCTGGAAAACTTACGTTGTAATGTTGGAGTCTTTTAAATCCATTTTATAATCCTACACGTACTGAAAAATGAGATGAAGAATTTGTTGTGCTTTTCCCCGCTGCAATTCTGATTTGTTTAAGAATAATACGGATCAAATGAGTGGATGATCCAAATAGATTAGTGCATTAAATGTTCTATTAAAACCTTTTTCTGGATAAACGAAACTGTTCATCTAATTATTCAAATCTTTAACTAAGTTTGTTGAACTTGTTGCCAGATCTTGGATTATAAAATGAACCAGACATTTGAATTTTTCCATTCTGGTAAAACTTCATGCAGTAAGAAAAGCTACGATCCAAGCTTCTAGAAATGTAGGGGTGTAAGACTACTCACCCTTTGCAAGTCTCCAATATGTGGGTTACTTCTGAATAATAGTATTGTGGGTGGGTTTAGAAAAGAGGGAAGGGAAATGCGTGGTATATTTAGATCCGGGGCTCTTAGGACGAATGTTTAAATATTGAGATAAATGCTAAGATACAACTGTCACATCTGATATTGTTGGCGTCATTTCCTACATAGGTATTTTGTGGGATGATTTTAAAATTGGTTAACCATGGAACTTGTGTTTTTTTAGTTCATGAATCCGGCTCGAAGGGCCAATTGTTAAGGAGGGCACTATGTCCCTTAATGAAGTTACTACTACAATCCCTAACAATGATTTTTACTGATTGTAACTTATTTTGTAAATAATTAAAAATATTTTTCATTAATTCTCAGATTGAACTAAGCTATTTTGAACAAATTCCAATAAACTAAAAAGACACATTTCCCCTGGTTAATCAATGGTTAAATCATGACTCGAAATTCCTGTTGGAAATAAAACCAACAGATTTCTCAGTGAGGAACAGGTATGTGATGATTGGTACATGATTTTGTTCAACTGTTATGACAAGTATTGCTATAGTTGGAGCAATTTACTAAGTTTGGGATTTCTCGGAAAATGGTTACAGGGAAATCAGAATTTGCGACTCGTAGATTCAAATTAGACTGTAAACAATAACTTTGTCGGTGAATACGAGTACATGGGTTAAAACGGTGTAAAGTAGCAACAAACCGTAAAATTTAAATCTGCCAGCAGAATAGTTCTTAATCATTTAAAAAATTACGTACTTACCTAACGGAAAATGGAAAATTAAACATGTTTATTTTCGCATTTTATAAAAAAGAAGAAAAAAAGGATTTCGCATTATAATACTAAGGAAAAATGCTACGTAATAAAAAAATTTAAAAAAAAAACGGTATAAAACTCTTGAATATGGGTACATTACGCCTTGTTAAACAAACCATTCTCAATACAATAAATCTTACGTAAATGTCTGGTAAATTAGACAATGTTAGTCCTTTGAAAAATAAATAAATTTATCGTTAGCTCAGGTAGTCATCTTCAGGGAAAATACTTAAGGAATGTCATACTACAGTTAAGATATGGAGAGGTTATATCGGGAATTATACAATTTTTTATCTCATGCGCGTCTTATGGTTGTTAGTGTGTGGTGGTTTTCAGAAACTGTTGTGTAGGTCTTGTAGAAACAAACTGTGTTACATGTTCCCGACTTGTATTCAACGTTTTGTTTTGATATATGTTTAACTTATAACATTTTTAGTTTTTCACAATTTCAATTACGTTTTACTTTTTAATCTAGGCGTAGAACCAAACTGCAAGGAACGATAAATCGTAGGAGCGTTCCACATAAATCAAAACGAAAAAGTAAATTACAGGTCTGACGTAGACAACACATTTAGTAGCTACCCCGACCAACTCAACAGTTCTTGACAACCACCAAATACAAAGAACCGTAAGAGACGCATCATATAGTTGTCAATGCATATCTATTAGGTACGTCAAAACTATGTGTGTTTTTCAATTATTGCCATATGTAAAACCTAACTTTAAACTTTAACAACCTGTTAATATTACTAACATATCTTCATATTTTTTTCGTATATTTTTTCTTTCCCAATATAATTTCTCCATATCATAACTTGTTCATTGTAGTCAATAGATGTTTTGCCTGAAGGTAACTACTTGAGAGTAGCCAAAAACTACCAGAAAAGTTTTTAACAAAAGGATAAAGTTGTCCTAAATTTACCTGAAACTGATAATCCCAAAACAGGTCCAACACATCTATAACTGGAAATCTTATAGATACAGCTTGGCAATAAAAGCAATGGTGGATGGGCAACTAGGTATCAGCATTCGTCATTAGTGGGGCTTCTCTCTTTTCCCTCTTTGAAAGGGCAGACTGCAAGATAGGTTTTCTCGAGCTATGTGCAGCTGTGCAGAGAAGCGTTGCAATACAACAATCTCTATCGGTTCCATCGAGTTTTATGTTAAGAGTGTCTCAATGGCAATTGTGAGAATTTCCAAGGTAGAGCTCCCCATCGACGTCCATTACTTTTGTTGCCTAAGCTGAGGTACGTGGGGCTGTTTTGATTTCATTTTTAAGGCTCATTTGAATGAAACAGAAAGTGCTTTAGGATCCCTAAATTGTTACTCTTCTATTGATGGTAAATTAGAAGTTTCATTTAAACCAAAAATCATTTACTTGAATTAGGAAAGATTACATTTATTTCGAAAGTTAGTTTGTTTATATGCTAAAAAAAGTTTATTTAAAAAGGAAAATTGAGGTAGGTATCGCACAATGTTTTGTAGAAGTAAAGATATTTCCAGGTGTTACGTTCTAGTATAAAAAGTGTGGGAGGATATCTAAAGTGCTCTTCAAAATAGACAAAAATATTTACTTACTTGGAGACTTGGTAAGATGAAAAATTTCATTGTAAAACGTGGGACCAATATTAAAAAATACATTGTCAACCTTTAGAAAAAAATCTAAATGCTAAAAAGCTACGGTCGGGCTAAACTACCTTAAAAAGCGGATTTATTGAGATAATGAGGAGTAAAAATGAATTTCGAGGGTATCAAAATGTCTAGATCTAGGCTAAGTGTCTAAGCGTTAGCTTTCAATGGAGGTGATGAAAGGGGTAATGCAATATTGAGAAGCCAGCGTGAATGAATTTTCGCTATTGGTCACCTACTGTTTAGAACTGGTGCCGTTTCTGAGTACTTACACAGTTCGTTCTGGCTCTCTGAAACAAAAATGAACACAATCATGAGGACACGAAATTTCCAGTGCGCGAAACCATTGTTTTTTCTGATCTACTCAAAGATATATTTTGGTACGAGGTGATTTGGACCAAATGCGACCAAGTAGAAATGGTACATATAGTTTAGTCTGTTCCCTCAGTTGCGTTCATAGTGTGGAGTGGGACGTTTGAAATATTTAGGAACAAAACACACTCACATCATGTACCTGTTTCGTTGTCTACAATGAAACAACTATTGAATTAATACGGTTTTAATCGTAACTAAGCTAGTTTTCGTTAGTTAAAATAAAATGAAGCTAATGCGATGGGATGTTAAAAAGAGTTCTTCTTTTGCAGTATGACCGTAACAGCAAAATCTCAAAAATCAAACTACTACATTTATGTTGAATTGAGTTAAATTTTGAGCAATTTTATGTGCAAAAACAAATTCTAACTATGTTGTTGCGAAAAAATTTGTTTTCAATAATATTCATCTTTCCAAACGAAGATTCTGGGTTTGTTGAATTTGGAGAATTATTATCAATTCTAGCAAATTTCACATAAAATGAACGTATTGCAATATGTCGGAAAGACTTGAAATAAACATTTTCGAGAAATTTCTTCTTCGAAATCCGTTGCTTTTTGCTCCTTTGCGATGACTCGTCTTAAGGTTGAAAGTGAAAATTCAGTTTTTGAGCCGAAAAATCACCAATCCCAATGACAAACTCATGAATCACAATGAATCAAAATATCTAAATTCATTCATTGTTCATTGATTGATTCAACGTTCTTCATTCATTGACGATATACCCGGCACGTAAGAGATGCGAAAAAAAGGTTACCGGATCAGGAGCATAACTTTCTTTCGACGCTTGCGGTTACTTGGAAAGCAACTCCTTCCCCACCTTACCACCCCACCGTTTCGCAAAACATGTTTTCCCCTTCCCCCTTTCAGTATCCAACAACCCGACAAAAACGCATGATTAATATCCGCGTTCCGACGGGCCCTTTGTTGCGGAAAATCTCCCAAACTCCTCCCGTCATTTGCTTCAGTCAATTCGTAGTCCTCACTCACGGCGCCTTCGTCATCATCTTTGGCAACATTCCTCCCAAACAAACCTTTTGTTCCCTACGCTCTTTTGTTTCATTCCATTTCCTCTCTTCTAGTTTCCTTCTTTTTTTTCTTTTCTCCGTGCTCTCTTTCTGATTTACATGAGATAGGAAAGCGTCCTTTGAACCACCATCTCGTCCCCTCTCTCTCTCTCTCTCTCTCACTCTCACTCACTTTTCCCCGAAATGTCTTACTCTCTCCTCTTTTTTCTGTCTAATCAGAGCCGAAAGGTAGCGGTTGATTGCGGTTGTAACAATGCTTCTTCGTTAGTTCTTCCCTTTTCCGCGCGTCTTGCCCGGACGTTGGGAGTAATGTGAAACTTCGGCTTGGGGGAGAGGGGACTTTAGGAGTTGAGCCTCCAACCCTAAGCTCTAAGGTCTACTTCCAGTTCGACCTTCGTGGCCTCTAATGTGATTGTTCTCTTTGGTCTTTGTCTTTTCATCTGAAGGAAACCTCAGAGACATCATCAAATTTTAAAAATAAACGCTACATGATGTGGTTTGTATGTGAAAACAGTACAATCACACGATCAGGTAATGATACGATAATGATCAGACTAACACACCTTTGGAATGCTCTGAGCTTTTTGCTTCCTTCTTCGCTAGTGTAAATGAGGCTTTTTGCATTGCTGTACAACACACTATCCCTGACGAGACGTTTTTTCTGTGGGTGACATTTAGGAGTTCCATCGCAAACTCTAGTCATTGGACTCCAATAAAGGAGAAATAGCCTAGCCTACTTCGTTCCTGCTGTTGTTCACTTGCCCGACCTCTGTCATTTATATTCAACAAATCACCAACGAATGGCGCATTCCCTCTTGTGTGGGAATCATTTATCACCCCAATTCATAAATCTGGTGACAAATCTTTAATTTCAAACTACAGAGTAGTTTGCATAATATCCACTATGCCCAAGTTGTTCGTCAAACTGGTTGTTGATAACCTGACCAATACTAATCAGCTCACGCAAAATCCTTACATGAAATTGTACTCATGTAAAAGTTCACTATAAAAGCATAAAGTCGAATTCATTTTGAAGATTCCCTCCTCATATTTCATCAAAGGTTCATTCGATGACGCTCTACGATGAATTTTTTCAAACTTACAAACTCAAATAAAGACACTCATACGATTTCATGTATTCCAACGTTTTCGTAGTTTTTGATTTGGTTTTAATTCCTTCCAATCTTCTTTGTGATGTAAATTGTAATTGTTTGTACTGTATGAGGTTTCGCTCCAAAAGACTGAGTGGTTTTTGTCCCTCAAATCATCTCTTCCGAATCGCTGTTCGGAAAACTTCATCATTGCTTAATGAAACTCGGTCTGGTAGGCGGTCGAGTTGAAGAGCCGGGATGCAGAGCCCGTTCAACGGGAGGAATGAGGTAAAACTCGTGGCTGGCGGCAGTCCAAGTGATTTCATCTTTGATGCGTCTTACATAGTACGCAGACGCGAGATTTCGAGTTTAGGTAGTGTACCACAAAGTTGGTCTAATAAGCGGAAATGAAGGGCTATCTTAATAAACCTCCGATAATAATTTGCTGTGTTTTTCCTTGTTTAGGGAAAAGGTGGTAATGTATTAAGGGTGGAAATCCGGCGACGGGTGGAGACTACAATTAATTTGTGACCAAAAGTTACTCCAAAAATAGTTTTGTAGAGTTATTAACGGTTCAAACTTTTTCGTGTTTTCGACTTTCCGTCACAAAAATAGCCATAAATGCCTCGTTTTCAAACGAATCCCAAATCTGAGGATATTTGGTAAGAACACTAGATTATCCATCTTCCTAATGCCAGACCAAACATTTTTGTTTAGGATTAATGGGTAAAAAATTAGCCTAAAGTGAAAATGGGTCAAATTTGGGAAATTACTGGGTTTTTTCAATCACCTGTAAAAACTGGTTGTCGTATGGACTAGGTCACTCGCGACGAAGTACTGGAAACCCGTTTCAATAAAAACGGAGTAACATAGAACTTTGTCTATATTTCCTGTCATCTGTTACTGAAATTATAGCAGTAAGTGGTAGATATGGGGGAGAACTTGTTGATACGATTGGGAATAAGGTTCTTAGGAAAAGGAGAACGGAAGGGGTGTGTAATTTATTGAGGGAAATTGAGTTGGACGAGAAAAAGTGGATTAGTATACCTTATTATGGAAAAATTTCGGATAATAAATAAAAATAATCATAGTAAAGGATAAAATTAACTTTCAGGATAAAAGTGGGGTTTATAAAGTAAAATGTTCATGGGGGCTTGACTAGTGTGGTCAAACTGATACGAAATTCAGGGAACGAATAATTGACGGATTTTTGATCTGACAAACAGGGTATATGTAGAATTTCCTCTTTTTGCGCAAAGGGAGGTGTGTTGGATGTGCTAGGATGATTCGAAATTGTTAAGAGTGATAGGCCAGAAAAATGTTTCACCATTATTGGGTTCATTCTCGCAATAAGTTTGGCTCCCCCTCTCCATAATGTAAACCTTGGGTGGCATTGTTTGTTCCTCCCGCCCCTTTTAATTCCCTGAGCCAATATGATTCAATCTCCTTTCACTTGGGACTACATAAGATGTGCTTTCTGTAATGTAACTTTAATTAATGTTTGTTGCTGATGATGACCTATCCGTCGAAATCGGTTTAACTGTGTGGTTCATTATTTTCGTGGAAATACTGACAACATTCTATCTTACTCCGTTTTTATTTTTACTGATCCTCTAACTTGAAAATCGTACCTTTACTGTTACTGTTGGCCAGTAAGCTCAGCTATCCAATGGTATCCTCAAATTTGAATTTACTTATGCCAGTGTGGGAAAAAGTCCTGTTTCCCCGTCGGAAAACAGGTTATTTTTTGCGAAATTAAGGGTTTTGGGAATGAGTTGTGGGGAAAAATTACTGCCGGGAAGAGTTTTCTCGCTAGAAGGTAAGATCTGCGCAACTTCCTAAGTGGATTTGAATGGTCGTGCAATTTCACGAGATCACTTGTTTTTCTAGTGGTTCTACGCTTTATGACTATCTTACCTAGTTTGGGGAAATCTCTTGGACAATCGAAGCGAAAAATATGAAAAAGGGCTAAAATCCTGTTTCTTGAATGTGAGAAAATGTTCGATGTATTCGGTACATAGGAGCTAAAAACGCGACAATATCGAATTCGCATCAAATTGAATTCATGCCCTTTTGCAAATGTCATACTTAAATTTATGGCACTGTTGTCATCTAAGGTTTTTTTTTTCGTTTCGAAAAACATGAAATTCCACGAATTGACCTGTTAGGGCAGCTAAGAGATTAGTGCACCTACATGTACGCGGTATGTACTTGGAAGAAGGCGCCTTCATCCTTCAGGTATTCCCAGTAAGTAGTTCCATCGGTTTGTTTGATTTTCTGAGTATGAGGATTTTTGCCGCTTTGAATATAATACTGTGTGACGAAGTCCTCTGAACCCTCCACTACCGTAATCATAATAGGAGCATTAAATACGTACGACCTAAGTTTCTCTGTTTTGTATACTTATCCGACAGAATGACGTTGTTCATGATTCATTAGTGGTAGAGTGCCATTTTTTTCGCTTCACAGTAGTCGTGTTGAGGTTTACTCGTTATTTTTGTATAAGTTACTTAATGACAATATCGATTCCTCCAAGTTATTATCACATTTCGATTTCCCCCCGATCTAGCTCCCAAGAAGTAGTGGTTTATTTTCCATACGTTGGGGCCCCGTTCAATTATTTGATGCATAACCTCATTTATAGCATGGTCCCATTATAATTTATTAGTAGTGGACAGCTCAGCCGTTGATTTATTTTGAGTACCTAGTCAGTTTTATACTATTGTATTCAGTACTGTATAATTGTGTTTAAAAAACCAAAAAAAAAGTTAACCCCTTAAAAAGTTATTATCAAGACCTAAAGCATTGTTTTTTACATTATTAAAATGTAGTATAATATAGTAGTAGCAGTGAGATTATCTTTATTTGACGGCCATTTATTATGTTCGAGGTGTGTGTAGAGCAAAATTTTATTGCTTTTGTTCAACAATGGACAATGCTGAGACAGGTAAGATATTAAATTTCTACATTCGTTATTGAATATGATTGCATTCTACCTGTAGATTCAATTTAGCAATTTGCAAATGTGAGCCCCATTCAATAACGAAAAACTATATTACCCCCCAAGTTACCCCAAGGATTTGTTTGTACGATTTGTTTCATCAATCCTTCTAGTCTTTAAATGTTGCAAAGAATTCTTGCGATTTCTTGCGTTTTGGGTGATACATAATTTTTTTTAAATCAAATTTTAGCGAATAAATTTAATTTTAGACCGCTGTGTGCTCGCCAATCGTGTCAAAAAAGTAATTAGATTTTTTTAATATTATTTTTTCCGTAATCTGGGAACCCGAAGGTTAAAAATGGACAAGTTTCAGAATTTTGTCCACCTAAATCGATCATATTTTCCACTGTGCTTCGCATCCAACAAGAGGGGTGTAATTTGGTAAGGAGTTTCCCTATTTTCCATCCTTCTGTAATTCCAAATCCGGATTGCAAACGGTCCAATAAATCTTTGTAGAAATTTGTTGGGAGAGGTTTCTGAAAAAAAAAAAAAAAAAAAATAAAATAAAATAAAAAAATAATAAATAAATAATAGTAATTATTCATACGCGGTCATAGCATTGCACACAAAAAGTTTGGTTTTTCGGGGTCACCACTTGTGCATGGGTGATTAGGATCTACAACTTAACCTCGAATATCTCTGTTCACGCAAGAGACCTCCGAAGTTTTTTGTTTATGTTTCCTGCTTCGCAACCTTGTTTATTGCTCGGGTTCACCGATTGCAAACCCTATCGCCGGCTTGTGCGGCTTCCTTATCTCCAGCTTCCACCCCCCTTCTTCTCCTCTCACCAACTGAATCCACGCCGCCGCTTCGAGTCAGTACAAAACTCGACGCGATCGACGCCATTTCTTCCCGCTATCTATTCGTTTCCACGACTCGAAATAGTCGCCGATTTGGATCACGAGTCATCAGTATCCCGTAATCGTCCCAACGTTACCAAAATATCTTTAGGTTTGCACCTGCCACGAAGGCAAATAAGCCAGGATAGATTTTTGGTAACTTTTCCCCGCCACGTCGGGAAATAAGTCGGGATCCCAGACGGCCTTCAGTGACGTCATTAAAGGAAGGCAACCAAATCTCCCAGCCTGTTGTTTGCGTCCACTCCGTTTGCTCCATCGACATCGCATCTTCTACAGACTTCAATTCAGGTCACTTCATTTGGATTACAATTAAGATTCCGACCAAGAGACACTTTAATTTTACCAATTGATAAGTACATCTGAATATTAAACAATAAGGAGCTCTACTAGGTGATTTGCGAATTTTCTTTTTCTTTACCAATAAATCATACAAGAGGAAATAACTTCTATTTTGTTTTCATATTGTTTTATTTCTAATTTAATTCCTACACTTGACAATCTCAACTCGGTAATTTGCGTAAACGAATTGAACAAATTCTATTGTGGAAACAAACAAATTATAACAGAATGAAAGGAACAATTATTGAATAACAGGATGGAAGCCACAAGTACAATTAAATGTTCTGTTCAAGGAGAATAATCCACCGTCGAAAATGTTTGACGAAATCAGCCTCGACCCGTTAGAGTGTTGCAACCAAAGGGAAAGATTCCCTTAGTAGTAAGAGTAGGGACACGAGTTCAAACTCAGTCAAAAGTCGGAAGATTTTTGGGGCCTTGACAAACACATCCCCAGGCTAGAGATGAGGCTCGCCGAACCTATCTCCAAGCGGAGGGCGGATTTATGTCGAAAAATATGAGAGTCCGGACGGCCACAGCAGCCCCCAGGAACCGGGAAACGCGGACTCCGAAACCTTTGCAATCGTAAACGGCCCTTAATGGACCGAGTTAACTGCGCGCGGCTTTAACGGCATTAGCGTAAGCGATTCCCCCGAAAGGCCCCTCAGTTCTGAAACCAATTAGCTCCCTCGGTAGCCTGCAGAGGGGAGGAAGAGTTGCCGAGGTAGAAGTTGCAGGGAGGGGGGGCAGTTACAGAGCACCGGTACCTTCAAAAGGAAAAGGGCTGGCTAATCGAGTTATTCGAACAAGAGGTGAGATCATCATTGGGCTGATCCCATTTCTAGGCCCTCCAATTACCTTTATTTAAATTGTTCTCGTTAATATAAAATATATGCGAGACTTCGTTATACTTTCGCGAATCGTAATCCATATTTACTAAATTTGGTGGATTTGTCACGAGTTACGAGTATCCGAGCTTAGGTGGAATGAGCATGTGGAGGATGAGAAGGAAGAACTCACTGTGAAGTTCAGAAAAAGTTATTGCTGATGGGTCGATATTCGGAACTTGACATCCAGAACAAAGTGCTGCTGTACTAGTCAGTGCTGATGCCTGTATGGACCTATGGAGTTCAACTACTATGTTGTAACGCCAAACCTTCGAAAATAAAGGACATTCTTCTTCTAACAGTGCCATACTCGAATCCAAGCGTAGGCGAATCTCTATCTCATTGAATTAACCATCTCTCCAAAGTGTCTCTGTCAGCCGCCCCACGGAACAACTCCTCCACTCTCAACCCAAGTCACTGCCTACCATTTCGAAGCAATGACATATTTTTTCTTCCTATCCATCGTCTTGCCTCAATTTTCCCCTGTATTATCAACCTGAGAAGTTGGTACTTTGGACCACGTACAATATGCCCAAAATAACTTGCTTGATTGCTTCGCTTGATCCCAGCCAACAGCTCTCTTTCCTTTCCCATCATTCAAAGTACTTGCTCATTAGTCGTGTAAATAAGAATGTCCCTTTGACCTTGGATGCTGATCTCCAGCATCAGACCTGATCTGCAAGATGTGTTGTGGTGCAAGTACAAGTGGTAATAAGGTGCGTTGTGGTACAAGTGTTGTGGTAATAAGTTTATTACTGGACTGATACCATAATAAAACCAGCAGCTACATCCAAGCAGCTGAGTCTCGGACAGTAATTTATTCCTCGTGGTATGTTGATACATAGGTGACAGTAACGTTGATTTATGTACGTGTTTCCTAAGTGGTAATCTTTAACTACCTTAAGAAGTTGGGAAAGTCAGCCAACCAGTGTTCAGGGAAAGTACTGGAAGGAAGAATTTTTTGCTTAGGGGGAAAAATAATAAATAGATGTTGGAGGTGTAATTAAAAAATTGAAATGATGAAATAAATAAAATACATACAAGATATTTTATGAAACATTTGTTGCCCTCGAACATTAATGAACAAATTGTATAAATTTGAAAATATTAGCGTTAGTAATAATGGTTAACGGTAAGAAAAATATGAGATAAAATGTGTTGTTTCCATATGATCTATATAACGTGTGAATGCAGCATCAATGACTGTATTGTTTCTGGTTGTAGAGATAGCTGGGCCACTATCAACTATCATTATCTAGGAGGAAAAAGGCGGCCCGTGATAGGGACAGGAGTTGAGGTGTCCCATATTAGGAACAGTGTAATTAGTGTGCCTTCCACCCTCGCAGCGTGTGACATGGGAGGGAGAACGCGTCACCAGAAAACAAGTTTGACGCGGCTAGCCAAGCAGAATAGCGACCTAAGATTTATCAGAGTTCCTTCGAGTTGGTGATGTCTTCTACTAGTGTACTGAAGACAAATGGTCCTGTTATATCAAGAAATTCCTCTCAGAGAACAATAAAGTCAGAAGAGGAGAATCCTGTTGGGTGGAGCCAGTACCAACTTCTCCGGAGGACAAAATTTAATGTATGGCAAATCCGTAGTTGTACTCTTGTTACTAGAATGATGAGATGTTGACTTGGCCCGCCATGAACTAGAAATTGCTTTAGGAACACTGACGTACAAGATACCTCCTGCCCAAATTACGCCAACAGTGTTTGTCTCTGCAAGGACAGTTTTAGATCAGCACGTGTTTCCAGTCTTGGAAGATAGCAAGAGCTGAGTGTATTCCACTGTTCCTTTTGGACACTGCCACGAATTCAATGGATTCTACAAACAGTCAACAAAACTCTTTTTTTCCAATGAATTCCAAGCAATTCAGGAATTGTGTAGCAACTCTCTTGTGTGGCAGTTACAACTTCATTCAAAATCCGGTCATTTGTATCCATCGTTTAACCAACCCATTCCAACAACATCCAAGTTACTTTTCTCCAGCGTTCGTTCAAAACGAACCGCGGGAAAACCGCGTCCTGCAGCTTTCGTTTATTAGCCTTGTGCCATCGCTAAGAGTAACCTTCCACCTCTGGTTATCTGGAGGAAAAAGGTGGCCCGTAATAGGGACAGGTGTTGAGGTGTCCCGTATTAGGAACAGTGTAATTAGTGTGCCCTCCACTCTCGCAGCGTGTGACATGGGAGGGAGAACGCGTCACCCGAAAACAAGTTTGACCCAGTTGGCCAAGTACAATAACGTGCTAGAATTTATCGGAGTTTCTTCGAGATCTGCCCCCTCCTCGCCCTGTCTCTCTTTCACTACACTTCCGTGGCTCTACCTCCCAACGTCGTATATTCATGTCAAAATTCTCTCTCTCCCTCTCCCTCTCTCATCCCCCTCACCTAGTTTCAGTACACAATCATTTTTTTCTTCTTCCCCGTTTTTCCCTAGCAGAGAAAATCCACCTCCCCTCGCCTACCCTCAACATTTTCTCCCTCTTTCGTGGTTCGAATGAGAGAAATTCAGAGGAAACCGGGGCACACTACACCCCTTCTATCCTCCTTCGCCACTATTCACCAACATCTCATCTAAATGATTTTCCCACCCTTAATGGGAACTATTTGGATTAGTTTGGAACCAGTAACCTTCTACATGGCGTCTCCTTATAAATCCGATAGTCTCCAACACCCTTGGAAAGTACACTTTTCAGTCCTTCTAATACACTATGGTATACAAAATTATCTCTTCAGTCCACGTTCACCGTAAATTCATCTAACTGGGTCAAGGTTAGAATGCCCTGCCTTGTTAAGAGGGAAACATGAAGTACATCTTCATTAAGAAACACTTGGATATAAATGAAGGGGATGATGGATTGCAACAATTACCCCTTCCAACGATTGAACTGATCAGGCTGCAACAAATTTAAGAGACCATAAAGATAAAAGGATCAGGTTTAGTATCATAGGCAGTAGTTAGAGGGAAGCACAGAACATAGAGTAAAGTAAAAGAACATGGAGTGTATTCTATTTTCTATGGAGGGAAGGTGCTATTTTCAATATCTACTACTCCACTCCCCGAGGTTTTCAAACACGTTGCTGAGTAATGTTTGTACTACAGGACGTCAATATGTCTGGAGTGTGGTAAAGATTGCCTTTGTAAACTCAACCTACAGGATTGGTTGTCGTCATGGACAAGGCGAAACACCATTTCATGCGAAGCAAAAAATTACCCAAGTGAGGTAGGAGGAGTCGGATTTTTCTGAATTTCAGTTCATCGCTGTTGAAATTAGCCCATAAATGTCGGTGAAATAAAATTATTGTTCCGTTCTTGACTCCTACCACCTAATTAACCGTAACTAGCCGTAACTATAATCCTTCCATTGAAATAATGACCGACAGTAATGCGCTCTACTGAATTAAGAAATCAGTAATTCATACAGCCTTGATAAGAATTATCTTATTCTACAGTTGGCAGCACTTAAGTGGCAGTACATCATGAAAACACATTTTTCACCCATTTTTACTTTGAAATGTTTTTCGAACCTATTTCTTTGTTTGAAAACTTTTTTCTTAACTAACTAGCATCTGTAGTGTAGTGTTAATGCCTTGCAATTATAACAATGAAGCATTCGCCTCAGAAAGACCAAAACTACTTCGCTTCTCCATGGAAAACCTTTGAGGTACGGGAAATAGTGCATATTGGGACAAGAAGAAAGAAGATGAAAGGAAGTACGAGCAGAGCTTGAATGGGTTGAATATCCCCCCCGTTCCCCCTCGAAACCGAAAATTCAACATTTCCGAGGTTTGTTGAGTAACAACACTAAAATTGGGATGAAACAAAAACCCATGATTTAAATCAATAAAATTAGATGAAAATAGTAACTTATCACTTTTACCCCTCTATTCACCCACTTCCATAATTAAAATTTAATGAGCAGAAATATTTCAAAATATCAAACCAAAATATCAGTTCGACAAAAAAAGAACGACGTGATATTGGTCTCGAATTTGTGCAAATGTCGAGAGGATTGGCTTCTACCCCCTTCATCCCCTCTCCCGTCAACCAAACCATCATTTCAGGTTTGTTCCACAAGTAAGAGAAAATCGGGACTGAACGAAATAAGAATAATAAAAATCGGTTGAGAATTTTTGGCTGAGTAGCCTTGACAACAATTGTAGCGAAAAACGACGTTTTCGACTCCTTTCCTCCTGCAATTCCTCTTGTTCATCGTGAAATTCGAAATTTTCTGGACAACTACTGTAAAGTAGAAATTGAATAAGAGAAGGATCATGGAAATCGGTTAAGAATTGCAGGATGGCCAGCGCCGTCAAAATTTGTCACTTCGTTTAAATACCTCTGCTGCAGGTCGTTCCTATCATATTCACTTTTTTCAGCCCTCCAGGTCTGCTCCATGTCCATGCTGCCACTGACAATTTGGACATCCAGGATTTAGGCAGATCCATCGGGTTAACGGCAACGATATCTGGCTTCTTGGCCCGGTCACTCGGCATATGACACAATATCTCTCTCCCCACATCCCAGCCACTGGATGCAAATTCACCTGCCATCTGTTTGGCAACCGCATCACGACGGAGAATGCTGCCACTGTGATTGGTTGAACACTGCTGCACTACAATACACAGGTTTTCATTTTTACCCCAACAGGCTCTACAGAAGGTATCTACTGCCCCACGACTGCCTCTGGGGCTAGTGAAACCATCCAGATGGCATGGAAATGTCAGTATTCGCCTGCCTAAATGCCCTCTGAAACTTACCCTAACCATAAGGAGGAAATGGGGGATTCAGAGCACTGTCGGAGTTTTTTACCATCCAATGGATCATGCAGGGCAGCAGATGAGCAGGATTTTTGAAGCAGTTGGAGTTGCTCGGTCTCACCACAACAACTGCTGCCTTACAAAATTAAAGGGCAGCAGCAGTGTGGCCCACCTCCCAGCAGGAATCCCTAAGGGATAGCAGGGCTGTTGGCCTAGAGAAGGGATACCGCCTGAAAGATCAGCGCATGGACATAGGCATTTGGGACCCCAGGTAGAAAGCCTAGTCAGGATATATTATTCGAGTCGTCCCAACCCGCTGTATCAATTCTAATAGGCGTCTCTCGACTGGCAAACCATTGTTTAAGAGGAACGTTCTAAAAAGGAGAGATGTTAGTCCTGCTACTTTGACGACGAGGCTGGATGAGCAGAAACAGCTGAAATATTCCAAATCCAGTCGTTAATAGACATCATTGACACGTATTGCAATCTTCAAGAACAACGTTTATCGCGAATGAATTTCCCCTTTTGTTTCCAAGATCATTCCAAGTTTGAGCCCTTCCTCAACACCCACATAGACGACACACTACACAAACAGGAACCCACACCACGCGCACACTTCTAGAAACTTGAACCGAAAACTTCCTCGCATATCGTTAGAGTTGTGGAGCTAAATCTCCAAGAGGGAGTCGTAAGTGGAGCAGTATGTGTGACGGTGTCTAGCGTTAAGACAGAAGGGAGTGCGGTCGTGTGCGTTTGAACGTTAACACGATAAGAAGTCACGATGAGATCGCGTGAGTGCTCTGCCGAGTTTGTCGAATGAATCCGAAAAAACGTTCGGTTTAAAAGCGGTCGGAGAGTCGGGTTACTTGACGCCCTTTCTAACACTTCGACTGAGCTGGAGGAGTAGGTTTTTGCTCAATTACCTTCCCAACAACCCTGCGGTTGAAATAGAGTTTGAGTGATGTGAACAACTTCTAAACGTTTCTTACTTCTAGAATGAATGAGGAACACATTATGAAACGAACATTTCAACAATAATCAAATTTTGATATCGACGCTTAGGAGCCTCTACGAAACAGTTCTTCTACACTTAACCAAGGTGAAGTTTTAACTCAGCTACCTTCCTAACAACTGTAATAGATATGGATAGTTCTCTCTTCCGGATTCCAGAAACCGCCGCCTCTGATGAAAGCGGCGCCTATTAGTAATAATTTTTTGAATGATTTTCCAGTATACGAGTATATTTGGTTTTTCCAACTTACAACTGTTAGAGTGATTTTTTCAGCATTCTTTGGATTTCCCGAGTTACTTACAAGTGTTGGAGCGATAACAACGAGATTTGACTGGAAAATCAACCGAATTAGACTTTTGTTCTGTTAGATTGGGAAGTGGACACACTGTGCAACGGCTGTGAGTGACGTCAGTAACGTTAGTGTCCATTCGACGTCAGCGATAAACTGACGTCCAATTCGTTTACTCGATCAACGGCGGATTAGGGAAGTAGTGGAAGTGGGAGCGAGAGAGGACTCGAGAAAAGAGACGGGAAAGGGAGGTGATTTGATTAGACAGAGGCGCCTTCCCGCCGGAAAGGTTAAATTGAAGGCGATAGGTGGACTATTTTAATTTGTAGCCTTTCGGATGGAGGTGCAGATGGAGGCGGGGGAAGAGTGCAGATGGCAGGATGGGGAAGTGTGGAGTCGAGGGGGGAGGAGTAATAACCGTAACAGGATTGGCGCTAATAGAGCTTCGCCCAGACCCTCCGAGAGCGCACTGTAATTAAAAGGAAGGTTAGATTACAGTGCAGCCGAAAAGCCCCCGTTGGGGTAGGTCGGGGACGTCCTCTCGTCGCACCTTGACGGGGAGTGGAGGGAGAAAACGGACGAATTGGGTTCCCCGAGAACCAATTGGGTTCTTGCTCTTCTCGTCGGTCTCGATCGACAGATTAATCGGTTACTCGGTCGTCAAAGTGAGGCGAGGTGAAAAACGTCGTTTTCATGAAATTCCGGCGTCGCTTTATCGGATCACGCGTGATGACGTCACTCGGATCTGACTACCGTCGTTGACGTCAGGGGATCAAATCAATTTCGACCTACCCACACGTGTTTAGTCTGGAAATAGACCGAAACCTAAACCTCCATTAATGGGCTAGTCGAATTCTCCTTGTCCATTGCTATTTCAGTCCCATGCAAAAATGGGTAAATTTCCAAATGTTTTCAAAACTTAAACACTAAATCAATTCCGGAAATTATTACAGTTTTGGTCCTCATACTCGCATTTGTCATTGAAAAATGTCATTGAGCTGTTTTTCCGAGCATGAAGTGCACTGGATCTTGTTTCCCTCACAAACAATCGAAATCACTGGATATAATTTTGTTGAAAATTCGAGATCACTGAGCAGAGTATCAAAAAACAAGTTTTTACTCCTTTCCCATCTACTGCTTAAAACTCCTAAGAACATCATTCATTGGTAGAATTTGTGCCGTAAACAAGTTTCTGAGCATATTAATTTAATGAGTTTCTAACATAAAAATGTAGAGTAGAAAATGTAAGGCTGAATCCGGAAATGTTGACCAATCATGGAAAAAGTCATTCGCGAGACATGAAATTTGGGTCTCCAAGGCATGAAATGTGGTTTTACTGAGAAAAAAAAAAAGTTTAAAAAGAAGAGTTTTTCGGGAGAGATTTGCTTTAGTTTCTTTTACATCAAGTGTGAAACATCCTGTATACAATCATAATTACCAAGAAACTTTAGCTACTTGTTCCGAGTTACCTACCTACCAACGTTGATGCTTCAAATCTTAAGTTAATTGTTGTGTTTGGCGTCGCGTTACCGTGGACATTTTCGAAGACGTGGCTCTAATTAAACATATGGACTTCTTCTTATGAGACCGATAGAGAAAAGTGACAGATTCGAAAATAACTAAATTAATTTGTTCTTGTGCTTCTTTTGTCAAACGTTAAAATAAAAGTTTTCTTTAGTATTTAAAACACCAGGTTTTAGCTTATTTATTAGACCGAACATTTGGCGCCCAACGTAATACAAGGATAAAGATGGATTAATCCGAATTCGAACTAAAATTTCTAACAGAGAGAATTCTTTTGAATTTCGTCATCCAGTTGTACTTCCTGCTGATCATCCAGTCGTCACACGTCTCATAATCCAAACTCATGAAGACCACTGTCAAGTTGGTGTCCAAGGTCTCATGTGTATTCTCAGGGAACGCTATTGGGTTTTGCAGGCAAGACGGACGATCAGAGCAATAGTTAATCGATGCGTGACGTGCAGGAGATATAATTCAAAGAAGATGGAGACTGTAGCCCCAAGCTTACCTGTTGATAGAGTTCGAGATGCAGGAGTATTCGAAGTATGCGGGATTGATTTCACCGGGCCTGTTCATCTCAAAGGTTCCTCTAAAGCCTGGATTTGTTTGTACACGTGTGCCACAGTTCGTGCCATTCATCTGGAGTTGGTAATGTCGATGACCACCGATACCTTCATCCTATCCTTTAGAAGATTCATTGGACGACGTGGGAGGCCATCTACTGTGTTCACGGACAACGGTACAAACTTTGTTGGAACTGCAAATGCCTTAGCTCAACTTGATTGGGACTTAATCACGGAAGCGACGCAAATTGAGTGGAAATTCAATCCTCCATCATCACCATGGTGGGGTGGATGGTGGTAGCGAATTATAGGACTTGTGAAGCAACTACTAAAGAAAAAATTGAGACGAACCTCATTAGACTACGAAGAGATGTCCACAGTGCTCTGTGACATCGAAGCCATAATCAATTCAAGGCCGTTGACGTACATGTCTGAGGATTCGAAGGATTTAGCTGCCATCACGCCATCCTTATTTTTACAAGACGTTAGAGGAGTTGGTGTCCCCGATCTTGACTTAATTGATAGCCTGAATCTTCAAAAGAAAGCCCAGTAGGTACAGATTCAAGCTAAGAGACGATCTGAGACAAAGGTTCAGGATCGAATACCTAGGAGCCCTGGAAGCCCGAAACGCCAAACGCCGAACAAGAGGTCCAGTCATTGGCGAACTCGTACTGATCGGCAGTAAAGACAACCGGAGGATCTCCTGGCCTATGGCTCGAGTCAAAGAAATTTTGCCCAGCAAAGATGGCGAAACGCGACTCGTTCGTCTGACAACATCTTCTGGTGAGTTGTTGAGGCCGATCCAGAGACTCTATCCCCTGGAAGTTCAAGAAGTGTCGACGATTGAACAGAATGAAGAAACAACAAGAAGTGGACGTCGAATAGTGAAGCCAGCGAGATACCAAGATTGAAGATAGGAATTGTAAATCAACTTGGATTGATTTAGGTGGGAGAATGTTCCGAGTTACCTACCTACCAACGTTGATGCTTCAAATCTTAAGTTAATTGTTGTGTTTGGCGTCGCGTTACCGTGGACATTTTCGAAGACGTGGCTCTAATTAAACATATGGACTTCTTCTTATGAGACCGATAGAGAAAAGCGACAGATTCGAAAATAACTAAATTAATTTATTCTTGTGCTTCTTTTGTCAAACGTTAAAATAAAAGTTTTCTTTAGTATTTAAAACACCAGGTTTTAGCGTATTTATTAGACATCTCTATTCCGAACACTACTGATCTGCAACAACTTTTACATCAAAGCAATTTTTGTCGACCTGCTTTTTAAACAATTTTCAATTTTGATTTGCCACCATACCATACCAGGGAGGGAGATATAACTGTTTTTATTTTTATTTTTAATCGCTGAATTGAATGAACACATTCTTAAAACTCTCCGAACGATAAAAATCAAATGTAGAATGTAGAATGGGAATGTTGAATGAGAAATAAATGAATGATATTGGTTAAATCTAAAAAAAGGAATTGAAAACTCTAAAAAATATTTTTTTTTTAGTTTTTTGCAAGAAAGAAGATTAAAGCTGTTGTGAATCGTACACCAAAAACATGTAAAAAGAAGTTTGAAATTATTATTATTATTTGGTAGGTATTATTTTTTAATTTGGCTGTTAACGGAACAGAAGGTCCATATAAAGCGCAGCCATAGATATTGGTTGTTGCTTCTTACAATTCTCACAAAACTTCTAAAAACGAAAATTTCAAAACTGAAAAGTCTTCAACGGAGCTAAGCTCGTTGTTTATCAAAGAGAGATGCAATCTTTTCTTGTTAAAGATAGGCGGGGAGTCGTAACAGATCGTCGGGAGTTGGTGGTTGAAAAAGTTTACGAAGGTGAAGTTAAGTGCGAGACTTGTCTCAGAAAATCCAGTTTATATTGAGGCATCCGGGGCGAGGCAAGCGAATTGAGCAGATGTCATGACCTTAGCTCGATTTTGAGTATGAGAGCGTCTCAATGTTAGAGAGAAAAAGGCAATAAATAAAAAGAAAACCTCTTATTCTTGAAGTTATTAAAACAGAAAGTTCTCCTCATCAAAATATAAATACAGGGCGTCCCATACTTGATGTAAAACATTTTTTTGGATAAAACTATAGCTAATCTTTGGCTAGATATGATTTTTTAAAGATTTTTTCAAGTAAACCGCGTTTTATTTCTTCCCTTGCGAATGACTTTTTTCAAGAGTTGAACAAATTTTCGGATTCAGCCTTATATTTTTTATACTGTTGCTGCATTTTCATAATAAAATCGCTTCAAATTGTTACACACGGGAACTTGTTCACGACAAGAAATCTCCCAATGAACTTAAATTAATTTACTTCCCGGTTCACGAAGTCGGATGTACGAATTACTTAGAGTTCTCGTAGTTTTGAGTTCTACAGCAGTCTTCAGACTTCTCCAGGACGTTGGGACTCAACAAGTTCCAACGGGAAGCGGTTTAGGTCGGCGATTATCAGCCGCCTTTGATCCCAAGTGTCCTCGGAAAGCGTCTTAAAGGTTAATTTTTTCTTCGCGCCAGACTCTAGCAACGACTTTTAATCACTCCCAAGAAATGACATTTCGGAAACGATCGGACCCCATCCAACAGGTTCGAGATTGTTGTTTTCCAACAACGTTGTGAACGAAACAAAAACGGTGGCAGTTTGTTATTTGCTCGTTAGCTTGGCTGGTCTTGATTCCCATCTGCATGAGGTTCGTTATTCAGGGGTTCAGATTGATTTTAAATTGAATTGGAAGCCACGTTGTGAATCTTTGGCTTTGTCGTTGAAAATCATGGCTTCCCTCCTGCCTAGGCTTAGAAGCTGGGCACACACTTGTGTTATTCCCCTAGATCCGAATGGTCGCCGAGTACCTACCCGAGTTGCTCGGAACTGGGCGAACACTGATCAGCTTGACACATACATGCGTGATTTGCTGAGCACATTGCTCGCCTCGGATAAAGACGAATATTTGGACTTCTGTTAATTCAAGTGTTGTGGGAAATTATTCAGTATCTGTTCTTCTTCCTTGAAGGTTGGACATTATCGTGTACGGTAATCAGTAGCAGTTGTTTGCTGTCGCCTAGAGCAGAGCCAGAGGAGACGGTGGATGGTTTCTGTCAACTAGGACAGAGAAACGTAATTTGCCAATTAAACTCCAAACTACCTTCTCCCTCTCGTACAACTCCACAAACTCAAGCACAGTTTTACTATTTCACTCCATAGTCGTGATGATATGGTGAGATGACGAAGAATGCCACCGGGGGGTGGTGTGATAACTAAATTTGGAATCACAGGACTAGAGGGGGGAGGGTGTTTCGGAAAATATAATTCAAACATGCCCATGGAAGAGGCAGAAGAAAGGCTTTCATTCCATTTACCGCAATCGGATACCGCTATCGCAACCGACCTTCTAAAGCCAGCAATACTCCTGAACCACCGAAAACTTGGGCGAAGGTGCTTGCCTAAAGGAGTCTAGGGACTCGTTTCCTTTGAAATGGGCATTTTACCGACAGCAAGCGGAACACCCGATTGTTCGGCGAGTACCTAGAGCTGATCACAACACACGTTACTAGGAAAGCTCCTTGACTCTGCTAGGTGCTCGCCTATTACCCCATGTGTGTGCCCAGCTAGAAATAGATTATAACCCAGACCCACGAAAAAAATGAGTCAAGATCCGTAAAGTAGACTAGGGTATCCCTATGCTACTTATTATTCGTATTATTCGATGCTGAATTACAATCCAAGGTCCAAAAAATCCCCTGAACCTCAAAATTTTGAGCTATGGCCAAAAACTAGCCTTCAACTGATATCAGAACCTTCTTTTTGAGTCATGAGATTGGAATGAACTAGGTACGACATCTTTTCAAGTGAATCTCTACATTTTTTTAAACTTCAGACAAGGAGGGTACTTGTGCACACTAGCTCCCCCTTAATCACCAATACTCAAAAATGAGGTTCTGACATCAATTTAAGGGTAGTTTTTTGTCCATAGCTCAAAATGTTAAGGGTCAGGGGATTTTTTGGACCCTGTATTCGAATTCAGCATTGAAAAATACATCAGGATACCCTAGTCTACTTTACGGATCTCAACTTTTTTTTGTGGGGTTGTGATATCGCTATGGTCCGCTTCGACCGCTTCTCTTGCAACCTTTCAAAGCAAGGTGGCTTATGCCATCTTCGTTTGGGGACATTCTTCATCGGCATCGCTAATCTTCATCTGCCAGTATTAGCAGTATTAAATCGAAGTATAGGCAGGGCTATGCTATACAACTGTCTGCAGTCACGCTTTCATTGATTTGAATATTTTTACCAATCCATCAGTGTATTTTCTCGAATGAGTAACATAGGCCAGTCATTTAAGACATCAAACATTGCAAAAAGTACTGTAAACTTCCTTTTTTAATATGTTGTTAGGGTTCACCCAGATAGTACGAATCTAGATTTGCAGGCCTGAAAACCGCAAGCGACGGGAGTTACAGCCGAAAAACCACGAAATTTTCGCACTTTTTTCAGTTTTTCGCAAAAAAGTCACCAAAGGAGCCTTTTGATGAGAAAAGACTCTTATCCTTTGTTAAACTAGATAAAATTTGCTACAATTTGAGATGTAATTGGACTCTGTAGCTCCATTAGTTCCAGAGATACAGCTCTGCAAATATTGACAAATTTTTCCAAAAAGTGAAAATTTTAACTTTTGGTCTATTTTTGACCGATATATTGGTGTAAATAGTCATTTTACAGTAAACTTGTGAGGAATGAAGTTGTAGGACATTTAATTACCTTCATTTTAAGACCATCGGGGGACCTGTATCTATCATAGATTTTTTTTAACTTACAGAAAACCAAAATAAGTAGAAACGCTGTTCAAGGAAAAGTTGAATAAATGTTGAGTTATTTGTGTAAAACTATGTAACAAGGAATGGACTGAAACATTTTGCATACATTAAACATATTTAACGTAACATTTAAATTGACAGTAGGTCATAAAATGAAATAAATTATAAATAATTAATACAAGAAGTGGTTCATATGAGTAGGTATGTACAAGTTATAATACATAAAAACATTAACACTCACACTAAAAAGTATTCAAGAATTTCGGTTTTTCATATTCTGGGGATCTATGGGGGGGGGGGGGGGGGCTTCAGAGGACAGCTCACTTCCGCAATTAGGGGGGGGGGGGAGATGTCTTGGAGGTCTTCAGGGGTTAGAAATTCCTCATTCACGTCCTCCTCATCTAGCTCCTCGATGGGAGGAGTGTTTGTGCACTCTCTGCCTTCACAATGCTTGCATAGAGCGGAGCACTTGAGGCCTGCCTTCCTGCATGAGTAGGAACCGAAGCAACCCTTCCTGTACTTGCAGGATAAGCTTTTGAGGAGCAGCGGAGGAGCTGCAGCCTGCATCATGTGGATGGGAAGGCAGATGCAAGCCATGATGAGGTTGAGGGTGCAGGGGAGTCACTCATAACTGCTCTCTACGGAGGAGATGGCCGGCAGCCCCTGATTCCCTCCGCTTCAGCAATTTCATCGAGGCCTCTGCTAACACTAAAATAAACCTGGCTCGACTCCCACCCACCAAAGAAGCTACCAAGTTTCATTCCTTCCGTATCAAGTGCTAACTAGGTACAGAAAAAATTCTACAGAGTGGCGATGGGCAGCCTCAGATCAGGGTCGGCTTCCCATCCCCATGATGCAGGCTGCAACTCCTCCGCTCCTCCTCAAAAGCTTATCCTGCAAGTACAGGAAGGGTTGCTTCGGTTCCTACTCATGCAGGAAGGCAGGCCTCAAGTGCTCCGCTCTATGCAAGCATTGTGAAGGCAGAGAGTGCACAAACACTCCTCCCATCGAGGAGCTAGATGAGGAGGACGTGAATGAGGAATTTCTAACCCCTGAAGACCTCCAAGACATCTCCCCCCCCTTCTAATTGCGGAAGTGAGCTGTCCTCTGAAGCCCCCCCCCCCCCCATAGATCCCCAGAATATGAAAAACCGAAATTCTTGAATACTTTTTAGTGTGAGTGTTAATGTTTTTATGTATTATAACTTGTACATACCTACTCATATGAACCACTTCTTGTATTAATTATTTATAATTTATTTCATTTTATGACCTACTGTCAATTTAAATGTTACGTTAAATATGTTTAATGTATGCAAAATGTTTCAGTCCATTCCTTGTTACATAGTTTTACACAAATAACTCAACATTTATTCAACTTTTCCTTGAACAGCGTTTCTACTTATTTTGGTTTTCTGTAAGTTAAAAAAAATCTATGATAGATACAGGTCCCCCGATGGTCTTAAAATGAAGGTAATTAAATGTCCTACAACTTCATTCCTCACAAGTTTACTGTAAAATCACTATTTACACCAATATATCGGTCAAAAATAGACCAAAAGTTAAAATTTTCACTTTTTGGAAAAATTTGTCAATATTTGCAGAGCTGTATCTCTGGAACTAATGGAGCTACAGAGTCCAATTACATCTCAAATTGTAGCAAATTTTATCTAGTTTAACAAAGGATAAGAGTCTTTTCTCATCAAAAGGCTCCTTTGGTGACTTTTTTGCGAAAAACTGAAAAAAGTGCGAAAATTTCGTGGTTTTTCGGCTGTAACTCCCGTCGCTTGCGGTTTTCAGGCCTGCAAATCTAGATTCGTACTATCTGGGTGAACCCTAACAACATATTAAAAAAGGAAGTTTACAGTACGCTGAACGTGAACGTGAACGTTCAGGGTCAATGACATTTGGCCCCTGTGCCAGGTCTCTCTTATTTCCTCTACTGCCGTAAAGTACAACAATAATTATTATAGCCACTTGCGCAGTTGAGCGTCTTGACTAAACGGAAAAAGACATAATGATGAACAATAACAATACGAACGTGTTGCTGGATTGTTTTTTGGAATACCGATTTATGAACCCAGTACAATACTCGAACTTGAAAATTGATGGTATAGACTTTAAATAATAACACACTATAACAGAATTATGAGAAATGCTATGTGCCGTAATGGTAATTCCAGTTAGTAATACATATCAGATATGTATTCTGGAAACTATAAGATTCCAGATTCTGGAAACTATAAGAGGTTGACTGATTAGATGATTACGATACCGTTACTGCAGCTCACGGCATAACTTGTAACTGCGTTGGAATGAGAGTCTCCATACTTACCTGAAACAAAAAAAGCTCCAATTAGTGACAAATTTGCTGAAAATTAAAAAAAAAAAAAAGTAAATGTGAACTGGAGCAGAATGACACCCACCGCACATTTTCATCTCATTCCATTTTTAAGACATGACTTTTAAAGATATGTTCGAAGAAACTATGTTTTATGCCATGAAAATCTATGTTCTTCCACTATAAAACAACACTTTCAATATTTGGCCAAATTTTTTAATTTAGACTATATTTGAATTAAACTTCTAGTGTACACTCATGATCAAACACATTGGTTAGTAATGCATGCATTACAGGGAAAACCGTATGTCCAGTTCAACCCCCCCCCCCCCTTTAATTAGAAAAAAATGTCTGAGTTTTAATGGACGAATGAAGTTTGTAATTGGTGTCGAAAATTGAAGACCACGGTTAATCTCTATTACCCCTCCTTTCATCCCTTTCTGTAATTGAATTAGAAAGATTTCTTTCAAGACATGATCATAGTTGTTAATCGAACAAAAATGAGTCGGGAAAGTTGTCCGCATGAGCTGTATGACCACCGATTAAATGGATTGCCTACTACCCCTTCAATGCGGGCTGTGTGATTTCCTGCATGAATTAAACTATTCATCACTAGTTCGAACGGTGTTGACTGTCAATTTACCTCTTCTCAGGGCCAATTTTACGGAATATTCATACCAGATTATGCTAAATCCATAAATTGTTACCAAAACGGAGATTGCAAATTGACTAACAAGATACGAATAGAGAACAAGATAGGGAACTGAAAGGTACACCGGTATAAAAGAATCGAAGTTTACACAATAATTTCTTTAGAACGTATTCAACATTTTTTTCTCGCAAATGAATGTATTTGTGATGTGGATATTTAATTATTCATCTCAGTGAATATCACAGAAGCTTGTTAATAGCGTGTGAATGTCACCTAATTCTTTCGGGTCGTAATTGACGTCAAAACGACAATTTTTTATTTACTTTGATATTTTTCTCTCGTAATTGCGGCTCGTAATTAAGAATATAATCCGAGTTCGTTTTTAATAGAAATTATTCCGCCATATAATGTCCCCTGCGATGAAAAGGAAGAAGAATCATCCTGTTGGACGAGAAAGAAAGGAGAAACGGGATGAAAAGAACCGAAGACGTAATGATGACCCCTAGTGAAATAGTGAAAGAATGAAAATGACCAAACGTGGGAGTGAAATGACCTATTATTAAAATTAACTTCAATTTAAGTATTAATTTAACTTAGAAGAGGTTGTGGCCGAGGCAGGATGAATGATGAGGGTCCATAAATCTTTATTAACATTTGAAAAAATTATTGTGGCATTACTGATTTATCAATCATGGTGCCCAGAACTGCAGACCACCTCGAGCAAACGTGTAATATTTAATTCATGTAGTAGGGCACTTTCTTCACAATCTAAAAGGTGAAACTGATTCTTCCCAATTTCGCCATTTTGTTGTTATCAGTAGGGGTTCGACCAACTTGTAAACCGTTAAAGGAAAAAATGCTCGCGAACTTACACTAAAAATGCTAAAACAGGTTACAAAAAAGTAAAAACATGCTAAACAAAATTTGACACAATGCTTTTGAAGCTTTTTATACAATAATGTTGTTTACATTAGCGTTCATTTTCAAAAATTAATTGATAATCAGTTGAATAAATGATAAGTTGAACACATTGTTTCCTATTTGTAGATATTTTTCCCATTTTCTTCTTATTATTGAAAAACAAGGTAATTAGGTAAGAATAAAATGTAGAGAGTTATAATTCAATTCCTACAACATTTTTGTATTCTTTTTTTAAAATTATTGCTGCTTTTATCCAACTTATTGAAATTACAGTGGACTATTAATGCTTTCATCAACTTACTACCCTTAAGTAAGATGCGACCTTTTGGCTCTGAAATGCCGACCTTACGACGCAGGGAACTAAAAGTGAGAAGTATGGTAGTTTCATACTATAGGAAGGCGTACGGCCATTTAGGTATGTGATGTGAGAAGAAGATATTTGGCTGGTCCGAGCTTTGTTGGAAAGAGTACCTACCTGATGTTCATAAGAGTTGTTAACATTAATTCGTATAGGTGCATGGGATTGAAGATTCCAAACCATGCTTGAATATGGTTTCAATTCATAGGGTTTAAAAATTATTTAGTACTAAACTTAACAGGCAAATACCCGAAACGCGCACTAACTTTGTTATTTTAGATGGGAACCCGAAGGTTTTCTTTCCAATTCGGATTCTACCCAGAATTTCATGAAAATTTGATCCCTCAACCAATTTTTTTATTGCACGCAACTGGTTTAGAGAGCACGCAAAGTTGCGCAACCCTAAAATTTTCAAATAGTAGATGATGGTGAACTCTAAAGTGTAGGCCATGCATTTTCATTGTGTTTTACACCACATTCACGTGATGCGTTTCTTGATTCGACTCAATTTTGGTTCATTGTTCAATAATAAACCATTGTAATCGCTCTTGAAAAAAAAATTATTAACCCCCCCCCCCCTGAAAATTTTATGGTTTACGTTTCAGAGGGTGTAGAATCCGAATCTACAATAAAAATTTTTCCGTCCGCCGTATGCCGTACGCATGATTTCTCCCAAACGGCTGGAGCAAAAAATCTTCAGGAAAAATCCATCTTGGTCCGACGACGCCCCAATTCTTGAGCCAGCTCTCTCATTCAATTTAAAGGGCCCTTTAAGGGGAGTTTTTTGAATTGAATTGAATTTTTATTTGTATTAGCCTTAAAGGCATTACAAGGAGTTGCATAATATAGCTACTAAATTGGTACACATTAGTAAGCACAGAATTAATCCACAGAAAGCAAATGAAAAAAAAAAAAGAAAATCTTGCAAGGTCTCACTAACAGACATTAATTAATCATGTACGTTTTCAAATACAATATACATATTATACATACTACATATATATTTTTACAAATCTTGTACATCAATTATGAAGCAAAACCTAAAACAAAAGGCTCAAAAGAAAATCAGTTCAAAAAACCCTCATTAATAATGAATTGTCGCTGCCTAACAGCTGTCTGAATAAAGGCATTTAACCCTTTATAATCCTTGTGCTCTACAACATTGAGCAATCCAACCTGACGCTCCTCGTCCAGCAATTCACCTCCCAGATACCTTCTTCTTTCGCCTCTAAAAATGGGACAGCTACAGAGAAGGTGCATTAGAGTGTCCTTTTCTCCAGCATTGCATATTGGACAAACAGTGTCACCATCAAATTGAGTTTTGATGCCAGTGAGATAAAAAGACACTCTCCTCCGACCGGCTAGTCTTATCTGAGCCATCAAACGTCTGGCATATAGCGAAAACCCCTTACACTCCAAATATGCAGACGCATCGTGTGCCTCAGAAGTTAGATTTACAAAGTAGGAGTTAAATCTCGATTCCTGAAGTTGTACAAAATCGCCAGAAAATGATTTCGAAGTCAGCCCAGAAATCAGCCTAACTGTATGGGTGCGAAATACCTTAACATCTGTCTCCTTCAAGGCTCCAACTCCATCTTCACCAAACAGCTTTTCGACCTGGCGAACCCAATTGTATCTAATGTCAACAGTTGGTGACAATGTTCGTAAACGTAAAAAACATCTTCTTGGATACCGTGAATCGCTCATTGCTAATAGTTTAGCCCACCATGATAAGACTCGTCTTCCTACGTCAACTTTTGTATGCCATAACCCGAATTCTTTCCTTATGTACACATCCGGAGTGTTCTTTGGAAGGAACATCAATGATTTGAAAAATCTTATTTTAACTCTCTCAAGCCGGTTGAGGTAAGATAAGCCACATACCTCTGCTCCATACAGAGAGGATGACAAACACATAGCTTCTAGTAATTTTTTCCAAGATTGCATACTATTGTTTCGAGATTTCCGAATAATGGACAGAATGTTGCACATAGCTGCTAACCCCTTTTTCAGAGCGTCCTCCGCCTGTTGTCTAAATAAACCTGAACTAGAAAAGTTACCCCTAGGTAATTATATTTGTTAACCACCTCCAAGTTGTCCTTGCCACAAACAAAACGCAAACCTTTAGCTGAACCACCTCTCCTGAAGATCATCACCTTAGATTTCCCACAGTTCACCATCAACCCATTCCGTTCACAATATTCATCAAGATGCTTCAGTATTCTATTCATCCCAACATAGTTGTCACAAAACAAAACTAAATCGTCAGCATAAAAGATGCATAAAACGTCTGTTTCACTGTCGACTTGAAGACCACTTGCTCCCCTATCCCTAAGAAACTGTTCAAAATCTGACAAATAAAGAGCAAAGATAATGGGCGAAAGAACATCTCCCTGCAGAATCCCTTGTTCCAAAGCAAAATCCCTTGTAAATTTTCCATTAATGCCTATTGAGAAGGCTGCCTTATCATAGATTGATTTTACTACATTAATAAACCTGGCACTAATACCCATCGCTGAGAGTTTTTTCCATAATAAATCGTGAGGCAAAGTGTCAAAAGCCCTACAAAAATCTATAAAAGAGGCAATCACCTTCCGCCTAGGGAGTCTGGTGTTTATAGACACCAAACTAGATAGTGTAAATATGTTATCCATACATCCTCGACCTGACCTAAACCCCGACTGGTTTTCCGGCAGCAGATTATTATCCTCGACAAATTTCATAAGTCTATTCAACAGAATCTGGTGAAAAATTTTAACTATAGAGTTCATTAGTGAAATTGCTCTGTAATTACTTACTTCCTTTCGATCACCCTTCTTAAATAGAAGAAACGTACGAATTTTTGCCCATTCGTTCGGAACATCCCTACTTTGCATTATCTTGTTAAACAAGTGGATCAAAGCCATTTTCCATTCCTCCGTAAGATTCTGATAAAATTCGTAACTGATACCGTCATTACCTGAGGCCTTGCCCCTCCCAAAAGAATCGAGAGCCTTAGACAAATCCCCAAGAGAGATAGCAGAGTCCAGTGTCTCATCAAAGGTTCCACTGAAGAATGATTCATCAGTTAAACACCTATTAGGGTATAATTTCTCAAAGTAATCTTCAACTACATTGATATCTAAGAGATTCTTGGTGGATTTTCTACCTCTAAATCTGTTGATTGTTTGCCAAAAGTCTTGGGAATTTCTTATGTTGGCCATACTTTCGTTAATCTTATCATAATAAGTTTCCTGGCACTCCTCAAGTTTTTTGTTATAACTTATTGTCATATCTACATATTCTTTCCATAGTATCGGGTCGTACGCTTTTCTTTTAATTCTCCTAAACGTCTTTCTTTTTTTATATCTCAAAGATCTACATTCGGAATTGAACCAAGGCTTATGAGAACGGGTTGGCTTACATTTTCTGGCAGGTTTATGCATCCCTGATTGCTTTGCTGCTCCAAAAATGGCTCCCGCAACACAGTTATAAATCACTGTTGAACTAACATCTTGAGAGTTTACTGGTCTGGAATAGCCTAAATATTTTTTTAAAAGTTCACCTTTTTCATCGGACCATATGATTTTCTCTTCCAAATCAATATCTTGTTCCATCGGCTGTATCCTATCAGAGCTCCATGATAACCGAACAAAACACGGGAGGTGGTCAGATCTGGAACCGATATCCTCCACCGTGAAATCAGCAACTTCACCTATCGATTCTAAATTGATCCAAATCAAATCGACACAGCTCTTACCTTTACTGGACACATAAGTGAAACTTCCCTCAGGATCACCACAAGTACGCCCGTTCAAAACGTACAAGTTGTGATCGTCCATAAGATCAACCAATATTACACCTCGTTTTGTTAATAATTTATCTTGTGCGGACCTCAAATCGTTGACGCTTGTACCCAAAAAGATATCTTCACACCCTTGATTCTCAAGACCTATCCGAGAGTTCCAATCCCCACCAACCACGGTTTTAATACCAACATAAGAGTTCCTGATGTCCCCCAAAATTCCATCCAAAGTTTCCCTCAACTCTTGATTCAGACCCTGATTGAGATACACCGAGCCCAACACCATTTTTTCATTAGTATCTTCCACTAGCAAAAATAGCCAATGTTTACTCTGAAACAAAATTTTTACTTCAAGATTAGCCTTATAAAAAATCAAAAGCCCCCCACTAGCCCTACCTACTTGTGCCTGTCGCTCGGCAGCACCAAAAATAACATTATAATTTTCAAAATAAGTAAAATCTACCTCCTTTTCCAACCAAGATTCAGACACACAAATAATATCAGAATTCTCATTAACAAAATAAATCCAATCATTTACAAAATTGTTAAAATATCCTTTGCAATTAAAGTAAGCTATCTTTAGGTGATCAGTGGTTGATTGTCTGCCTCTTGAAAATTTTTTGACTTCCTAGATCCACCATTCTTGTTTTTCTTCTCGTCGCTTTTTTCAGTGGGACTTTCAGGATCGCGTTTCCTCTTCTCAATCGAGCCGAAATGATTTTGAAGGGCTTCCAAATTATATACCTTTCCATCAATGTCGAGTGAGAACCCCTTAAATTTTGCCGAACCACCTTTTTCAATCACCATCTTACGGTGAGCCAGCACTTTACGACGTTTTTCCCTCTCCGCGTCTGTATAGTCTTGTGATATATTAATCAGCGAGCCTCGCAAATTCTTAGCTGCTTTCAACACTACCCACTTAGAGTTGTCATTGGCAAAAGAGACAAGTATTGGGCGAGTTTTTCCTCTCTTTACAGTCCCAAGACGAACCGCTGACACTATACAAACTGATTCAACTGCTATACCCATCACCTCCTTGAACATATTATTAATTGAAATCAGTAAGTCAGCTCTATCACTTTCCTTCTCGTCCATATTAAATATCACCAAATTATTGCGCTTGGCATCGCTTTCCAACTTACCAATCTTAGATTTTAGTATGGCATTTTCTTTTTTGATTGAATTGATTTCGGTTAGAGCTTTATCTATTTTCGAGCTGTTCTCATTTATGTTAGTTTTCATTTCCACTTGAGCCTCTTTTATGGAATTAATATCTTGTGACATTGGACCAAGTAGTTCAAGTCTTGATAGCTTGTTCTCCATTTGCTCTAGCTTTGCTAGAACATCGGCGATGGTTGACATCTCGAAATTTCGAATGCTAATGAAGATTACAAGTCAACAACCAAGTCAGCCCCTTTCGTCCAACTCCCGATAACACACTGAAAACTATTGTCCTGGTCAAAGTTTTTTAAAATCCCTTAAAATCTCAAAAAAAGTCAAGGCTGCCTAAATTTGTACTCTTTTCGAAGAACACTCCACGAGGAATCGAATGAGCCCTTCCCCAGGTCCGTAGGTCAAACCATTCCCGATCTATGGCCCGATTTATGGTGCCAACTTACGCGTTATTTTGGTTTATTATTGTTTTTGTGTTGATATCAATAACCTAGTGACGTAGTGATGTAGTAAGTAATGTGGATACTGAAGTGAACTCCTAAAAGGCTTTGTAGCCGATACACGGGTTAAAGCCTTCTGATAACCGTTAAAAACGCTGCAAATTCTTTCACTTGGGTTTATTATTAAATTGCCTTCCGTTCATGATTTGAACGGAACTTTATACTAAACTTTGGAGTGTGCATGTTTCACAGGTGATAGAGCGATTATTGAATTTCAGGAGGCACACAAATATGATCAACTGATCAATCCAAATAGGTATTTTGGTTGAGAACAGATTCGCGTGCTCTATGCATATCTCCTGGAATTCAGTAATCGGTCTATCACCTGTGAAACACGCACACTCCAAAGCTTAGTAGAAATTCAAATCATGAACGCAAGCTAATTGAATAATAAACCGCAGCGTTTAACGAATAATGACCAAAAGTTGTTTATTCGCGCCCGTTTTTTTGAATTTTAGGTGTGTTTTTAGATTTTTATGGGGATTAATCTTGAATTCAGGTTGCAAGATGTAAAAATAAGAGATTGGAACCTTCGTCAGTGATCAAGTGAAAAATAATCTCAATCTGAGTGTTGAAGGTTGGCATAAATGATGATTTTCGCGGGAAATAAACAAAATTCGGTTATTATTCCGCAAAAATTGAGTCAAATCAAGAAACGGATAGCTTCACGTAAATCAGTGTTGAAAAACAATGAAATTTCATGTGCCACACTTTGGGGTTCACCGTAATCCACTGTTGGAAAATTGTGGGGTTGCACAACTTTCCGTGCTCCCTGAACCGGTTGCGCGCAGTAAAAAAATTGGTTGAGGGATCAAATTTTCATAAAATGTTGGGTAGAACCCGGATCTGAAATTAAAAAATTGGGATTTTCATGTAAAATAACAAAGTTAGTATTTCGGGTATTTGCGCGCCGCACGAAGGTGGGTTTACTACAATTTCTCAACAATTTTTTTGATAGCTCCCCGAACAACGGAAATAGACAGGGTGGTTTGTTCATTAAGTGACACCCTATCATTATCGTTTGACACATAAAGTTTATATAAGGTCTATCTTTATCTCTTGAAGTTTATCTTTTGTTTGCCAGTTCTTTGAGTGAAGTAGACTCGTGTGAATTGTTTTTCATGGTTGCGAACCCATCAGACGGTTGCAATGACCATGATTAGGACACGTATTTCCAATTTTTCAAAGCATATTTTTGTTATGAATACAAATAAAGCATTTTTTCATTCATTCATCTGATATTTTTAAGGAAACAATGATCTATTTCAACCCCTGCCTGCAAACCCATCAAAACAAATTAATCGAACATCAAGGAGAGTCAGCCATTTTGATGATAGAACGATGGTGTGGGTCAATACGAATCCATTGCCATTACAATCACTCCACCGTCAACACATACGCAATATGTAATGTATTTCATTTCCAATGGTTATGTGAAAAATACCACGGATAAACAATTCAGTAAAGAAGACCTACAAAAATGATCCTAGACGGTGAGGTTGTAAAAACTATGGAACTCGACAGGTACGGTACTTGACAGAATCAAAATTCTCTATTTAACGAAATGATTGAAGCTGCGAATATTTTGTGCGGTTCGCAGATCGATGCACGCATCTTCATTTACTTCGGATATTAGGAAGGACCGAGCTCTCTGTCAGATTGGAGCGAGAGAAGAGAAAAAAGAAGAAAATAGAAGCTTCTAGTTTCCTCAGGTTATCAAAACGTTCGCGTGACCCCGAGCTATAATTTGAGGGAAGATATCCTCGTTGACGGTAAAAGCGTTAGGAGCCCCTGAGAAGCATCAGATGGCTCGTTATTACTCAACGCGGAAGCATTGAGATGAATTCGCTGCAATAATTTCCCCTGTAAAAGTAAAGTTGGATCGCTGTTGTATTTTGGAAGAAAACCATCTCGTTTTCTATTGTTCCGACGTTTTTGCTACCGGCGGAGCGGAGCTTTCGTTACGAAACAACATAAACATGCTGTGAGTTTTTGTTTAACGTTTACGTTGCCCTGAAGGGCATCAACTTATCTCTATTGGTTGTCTAAATCGATTGGTAGTAAATCGGTTGTTAGCGGTCTACGGTCCACTAACGTCTAGTTTTCATTATTCCGGTGAGCAGCGGTTATTTCTGCGTCGATGGTGTGGGCTTCTCCCGATCGCATTACCGATAACGTACAAAAGACGTTCACCAAGTTAGTCGAGCAGTGCAAGTTCCTCAATCTTTTTCTCTGCCCCTCTCGCGTTTTGTTTCTCCAATGTTTTTCTTACATCCGTGTGTGTGTGTACTTAAATTTCATTAAACCCAACAAAAAATGGGTGAAAACGCTAAAAATACAAGGAATACAAAATCTTCATTTTGGACAGATTAGTGTTATTTACATCAAGTTTTTTCACAAAAACGTTGATCGTTAAACTTTTTTTGCTCACAAAAGTGCTGAAATTCAACTCAACTTAACATAATTTTGGAGAATCTCTGTAGTCTGTTTGTTAGTATCCCCATTTTGGTTTATTATTCAATAATAAACCATTGTAATCGCTCTGGAAAAAAATCTAACCCCCCTGAAAATTTCATGGTTTACGTTTCAAAGGGTGTAGAATCCGAATCTGCAATAAAAATTTTTCCGTCCGTCCGCCGTAAGCCGTACGCCGTACGCATGATTTCTCCCTAACGGCTGGAGCAAAAAATCTTCAGGAAAAATCCATCTTGGTCCGACGACGCCCCAATTCTTGAGCCAGCTCTCTCACTCAATTTAAAGTGCCCTTCAAGGGCTGTCAAAGTTTTGTGAAATCCCTAAAAAACTCAAAACAAGTCAAGGCGGCCTAAATGTGTACTTATTTTTAAGAACATGCCTCGAGGAATCGAATGAGCCCTTCCCTACGTCCGTAGGTCAAACCATTCCCGATCTATGGGCCGTACCTACTTGCTACCGTACCCAGCGCCCCTGTACCTATACGATTGCCCATATAGGAGCGACCCCGGACCGCAGAGAAGAAAACCCCTTCCCCGCCATCAGGTGGCAACACCACAGCGGACCCTTTAACTCCGCTGACTTTCCCTCATTAGCAGCAGTAAAGCCCCTTTCAATCTCCCCCTCTTGTCGCAAGACGTTTTAGTTGCTCTTGTTGAAAAATTAAATTTTTTGTAAGATTTGTAAGAAGATGTTCTCATCGTTCTGAGGAAAACAAGTCTAAATTTCATAATAATCGGTTCAGGAACACCTTATCAAACAGTGAAAGAATTTGCAGCGTTTTTTTATTGAACCTCAATCACCCCCCCCCCCCCCCACGATAAAAACATCTATAATTTACCAAATCCTTTAGCACTTGTATTGCTTTAAAACTTCCCCAAATCCAAATTTAAATGATGTAGCCAAAGGTAGACTGATGTAGAGGAGGCACACAAATATCATCAACTGATCAATCCAAATTGGTATTTTGGTTGAGAACCGATTTACGTGGTCTATGCATTTCTTCTGAAATTCAATAATCGCTCAATCACCTGTGAAACACGCACACTCCAAAGCTTAGTAGAAATTCAAATCATGAATGCAACTCAAATGAATAAAATTGAATAATAAACCCCACTGAAAGAATTTGCAGTGTGCGTGTTTCACAGGTGATAGAGCGATTATTGAATTTCAGGAGGCACACAAATATGATCAACTGATCAATCCCAATAGGTATTTTGGTTGAGAACAGATTTAGTACAGAAGCTTATTACAGATTCAAATCTTGAACGCAAGCCAATTGAATAATTACCCCAGTGAAAGAATACTTATTTACCCCAGTAATAATAATAAACCCCAGTAATAAAATTGGATAATATTTACCTATATATTATGCGTTTCATGCATATCAGAATGCTTCAACCCGTGTATCGGCTATAAACTACAAGTATCCACATCGGCCATCACTCCAGTATCCACATTCACTACGACTGGACGCTATCGGTCGGACATCACTAGGTTACAAACAAACAATAATGAACCAAAAAACGCTACCCGGCGTACGTACCTAATTTCTGCTAAGCTTTGGATCGTTCGTGTTTCACAAGTGATAGAGCGATTATTGAATTTCAGGAGGCACATAAATATGATCAACTGATCAATCCAAATATTTATTTTGGTTGAGAACTGATTTAAGTTCTCTATGCATATCTCCTGATATTCAATAATCGCTCTATCACCTGTGAAACACGCACACTCCAAAGCATAGTAGACATTCAAATCATGAATCATTGAATAATAAACCCCAGTGAAAGAATTTGCAGCGTTTTTATTTCATTGTAAATAATGAAGAGTCAATATAAAGAAGTTCTGCAACGACTATCGCGGTCTACATTGGGAAACATTTCGCTACTCTAAAGCTGGTGACTACTACTTTAGTCAACAAAGATTTGAACGAGCGGAACTTTGCAACTTCCCGGAGGCCTGATGTATTAAATATTTGTCTTTCGATCCCGAAGTCACCGTGGAAGTCTGGAGGAGGAAGGGGGTAAATTAAGTCCGCTCGAGCTGTCACCTCATTTCGCTCTATTTCGAGAAAGAATCGGCCGTAATAGATCGATACTGGCCGAGTGCCGACATTGTCAAATCGAGGTGGGTGGCATCCGAAAGACCTCGACCCAGACCCAGGCGAATTCGGTCAGATTTAGCCCCGCAATGGCAGATCAGGCATTCACTGCCAATACTATCGAGGTCTGTGATTTTGGTTGTTTTCTGCTTCGAAAAATTGAGCTGGAACGCGTCATGTAGGAATTTAATTGAACAGTTTTTCTTTACCTGATAACTAGCTGACCCGGCGAACTTTTTCCGCCTTAGATGTTAGAACAGAGCATACTCTTAATTTTATCAAGATCAATTTTTGGTTTATTATTCAATAAACTTTTATTATTATTCATTGTAAGTAATTGCTCTTGAAAAAAAAAATTCTAACCCCCCATGAAAATTTCATGGTTTATGTTTCAAAGGGTGTAGAATCCTAATCTGCAATAAAAACTAGTCCGTCCGCCGTACGCAAGTTTTCTCCCAAACTGCTGGAAAAAAAATCTGAAATTTTCAGGAAAAATCCATGTTGGTCCGAAAACGCCCCAATTCTTTAGCCAGCTCTCTCACTTAATTTAAAGTGCCCTTTAGGGGTTGTCAAAGTTTTGTAAAATCCCTAAAAACCTATAAAAAAAAGTCATGGCGCCCTAAATTTGGACTTTTTTGCAGAACTTTCCATGAGGAATCGAATGAGCCCCTCCCCAGGTCCGTAGCTCAAACCATTCCCGATGTATGACCCGATTAATGGTGCCGAAATTTGCATCCGCATTCACTACATATCTAGGTTACTGCGATCAAAACAAAAACAACAGCGTTTTTTGTTTTGTTATGATCGCAATAACCTAGTGATGTAGTGAATGTGGATACTGGAGTGAATTCCTAAAAGGATTTACAGCCGATACACGGGTTGAAGCATTCTGATATGCATAAAACCCTGCAAATTCTTTCACTGGGGTTTATTATTGAATTTCATTCATATGGCTTGCATTCATGATTTGAATTTATGCTAAGCTTTGGAGTGTGCGTGTTTCACTGGTGATAGAGCGATTATTGAAATGCAGGAGATATGCACGTAAATCGGTTCCCAACCAAAATACCTATTTGGATTGATCAGTTGATCATATTTGTGTTCCTCCCGAAATTCAATAATCGCTCTATCACCATTGAAACACGCACAATCCAATGCTTAGTAGAAATTAAAATCATGAATGCAAGCCAAATTAATGAAATTGAATAATAAACCCCATTGAAAGAATTTGCAGCGTTACATTTTGATAGTTAATGTAGGTAAACAAAAAAACCATGCGTGGGTTTCCCTTTTTATTGAAACATCCTGTGATAGACGACATTTCTTGTTTTATTATCTGGAGCAAGAACAAATAACGCAAATGGTTTTCCAACTCGTGACATGCGACATTTAATTTACCGTGGGAAACACATGGATTTCCAGGAATTAGACCACAACCTATACGTATTACTGATTTATAAACCCGTTTTTTAGAAGTTCCATTTACAATTCATAAAAATAATTACAGTAAGTTATTCTTATACTATACTGTGTGTATGTACAAAACTAAATTAATAAATACCTTGAATGCCGGACTAAATCCTCATTCTTCTATAATGTTTGCCCCAAATGATGTCATTCGGAAACAACCATTGCATTTTCGAGTGTTTGCTAGAAAATGTCGTGATACGGGAGTTTCCCCACGATGCTATGGATGCAATGGCTCTGGTGGTGGAGTCAATAATGGTAATTTTCCTTCCCCACCAAGGCAGCACTATCCTGGCGCTTCCCCGGGAAACTTCAATGCTCCACAATGCTCGCAAACAGCGTCCATCGGTCCAGTGCACGGCGTAATCAATGCTGCAATCATATCGAAACGCTGCTCGATTCAAATCAGTACTTGATATATTTCTTCCAGTGCGTCGTAAAGTATCTATTTGTTGATCTCTAAGGTTCGCTCGATGATTTCGCAACACCGACCGAACCGTTTGACGAGCTGTCTCGATTGGCTTGCGTGATTCAGAAGCGCGAAGTCGAGCCATACTCGCTCCTGAGAAGCGCTCTTCAAACACAATTTTTTGTTTCTTCTCAGTCCTTTCACTTGTAATGTTTCGGATTCTAGTTTCATTACGGCTTCGCTGGAAAGGATTTGATTGTGTTGGTCGCGGCATGGCATGATAATATCATGTATTATATATATGATATAGTATATATAATATACTTAAACAACGTGGCTGATAAATTAAATACAAGAGGAAAATGCTAAAATGCCCTGCGAAAATGCTAAAACAACAAATTGTTCTTTCCCACATTCAACACCACCCTACATCCCAAAATCCATCGAAAAAGTTCAACTCACATCCACATTTTTTTTCGGGTTCGAGAGGATGAACAACATTTTTAAAGATCTCTGTCCACTCCTCTCAGCCAACCAGAGGCCAAAAAGGTATTCTCCCAAGCGCATTCCTTGTCCTATCGACAAGGATCGTCTATCGGAAACATTCTGACACACAGACGATCCGATAGGACAAAACGATCAAGAGAACTGCATCCATGCGCAAACATAAGGTTTGTCCACAGGCAAAACCTCACGTCCGCAAATAACCCCAACTCATACAGATGGAAAGGGTCGGCAGATTGCCAGACACCTATGTGTGTGTATGAGTTTGTGTGTCAGCAATGTCCAGCCTTTGATGTTGGAAAAACGGAGACGGCGCTCAATCTAAGCGTAAATAACCACAGATCATCAGTGGTCAGAAAAAACGAAGATATGCTCACAAGCTGCCATGCCTCGTCGCATGATCCTTCATTCGATGACTGTTTCGGCATAAAATCTTGAAAACAATGAGACCTGAAGAAAGTAAGTTGGCTCGTGTGGCTGGACCGTCCATTCACCTGGCTGAATGCTCCTCTCATCTCAGTCAGAATCACATCATGAATGATCACAAATTTGTCTCTCAAGAGACGGCCAGAAGCCGAGAGCTCAATCATCAAATCAATTTCTAGGTCTTCCTTACCAGGTCATCTGACAATGACCTCGCCATAGAGAGAGTCAGTTGGAATCCAACCTGCAATGGCTGATGGGTTGGATTGTTTCTTACTTCGACCCACCACTTCCGATCGTTTCAAACACACCCTTCATTCTTTCTTCAAATCGAGAATGTCGCAGTACTTCTTACAGTCACCCTGCAACTTCATAGTGAAAGTCATAGTCTAAAACTGTGGTATAAAATCATAATGCGTTTTTCTCTGTCATGACCTCCGACCAACTCCGCCCCGGAGACGAGGTTATTTCCACTAATTGCACCCTGTGAAAGCGCATGAACGATGGGTGGAGAAGGGAATGTAGGGAGTTAACGCGTGTAGAACGCCCCTAAGACTCATGTAATACATCAAGATCCTTATCCAAGTGAGCGGTTTGGAAATTCGTGCACCATGCAATCACTGCTGGCCCATAAAAATGTACACGCGTTCATAAGAATTTCGAAAAAACAGTGATTTGAAAAGAACGTGAGTTATTTGCCGCGTTTGGTAATTAATTTCATTTATTTTTTGATAAAATTTATTCTACTAAGTTCAGGTTTCCAGGGTCATTGGCTTAAGAACTAGGGGATACTTTATGTTACCATCAAGCAGATTTAGGAATTACTGATTGTTTTGGTTTATTATTCAATAATCTGATCTGGTCTGCAATAAACAATTTTCCGCCCGTCCGCCGTACGCACGATTTCTCCCAAACGGCTGGAGCAAAAATTCTGAAATTTTCAGGAAAAATCCATGTTGGTCCGGCAACGTCCCAATTCTATAGCCAGCTCTCTCACTTAATTTAAAGTGCCCTTTAAGGGTTGTCAAAGTTTCGTAAAATCCCTAAAAACCTCAAAATAAAGTAAAGGCGCCCTAAATTTGGACTTTTTTTTTAAGAACTTTCCATGAATTGAATGAAGCATTCTGATATGCATGCTCCGTTTTACAAAGTTTAAAATTTTCAAATAGAATATTTTTCCATTGTTATCGCTCTTGAAAAAAACGGTGCAAAGTCTTTCACTGGGGTTTATTATTCAATGACTCTTGATTTGAATTTCTGCTAAGCTTTTGAGTGTGCGTGTTTCACAGATGATAGAGCGATTATTGAATTTCAGGAGATATGCATAGAGCACTTAAATCAGTTATCAACCAAAATACCTATTTTGATTGATCAATTGATCATATTTGTGTGCCCCTTGAAATTCAATAATCGCTCTATCACCTTGAAACACGCACACTCCAAAGCTTAGTAGAAATTCAAATCATGAATGCAAGCCAAATGAATGAAATTGAATAATAAACCCCAGTGAACGAATTTGCAGAGTTTTTTATCCATAACGCAATCTTTCATTCTTTCAATTCAGTCTAGGAGAACAAGCGGAAACATCTTTTTACCTGTATTTTTGCTGTCTATTGTAAGTTTTGTTTGATTTCTGCGAGTGTTTCCGAACTGACCTAAGTAGTATTGTCTCTGGTTGTGCAGTCCCGTTCTAGTAGTCCCGTGATCCGCTTAGGAGGGTAATCCCACAGAAGCTGACATTTCAAGTTGATTATGACACAGTCTATGGCAGTTGTAGCTTTGGGTAACGTCCAACACACCGACGAGGGTAATGCAACCTTACTAGGTCTTCAATTTGAAACATTGCTATGTCGAATATATCGGCGTTTGGTCTCAGCCAATCGTCTGACGTTCAATATCAAGTACCTATCTATCGCATTAGCTGTCTCAACTCCAAAGCATACTTAGCTCGGCTGTTGCTATTTTGGGGTATGCTTCTCAGCATGTTTCCAGGTAACTTCTTGACAACAACTAAAATTGCAGGAGAAAACTGAGAGGATTAGTGTACAGGTGCAAAAAGCACCACGGGAATCCTCTGATACCAATCTCGTTGTGGTCATCAATCACCTTGGAAAACATCTCACAGATCCCGAGTGAAAGGTTTGGGGGCGCAAAGTTGTTCACGATCAAGATCTGCAAAACCTCCTGAAAAATCGCAGATTCAGAATTTCTTCCCTTGTCCGAGTGGATCTCCAGTGGAAACCCAAACCCTACCCAATATGTAGTTTACCATACTGACAGCAGTAGTCGTATGCAGAACTACAAGATTTTTAGTCCTTTTGCTAACTCAGCGGATCGGGACTACCCTGGTCAGATTTCCCACAGCAGCTACCATTCAGATTTCAGCTGAAAGTAAGGACATAGATTTTGCTAGAAGCAAAACAGATGCTGATATCAAAATTCATAGCTCAATATGCTCTGCACGTGAGTCCACTGGCCATTCCTTATCTCGAAATATATTACGTTGGAAAACCTCTGATTTACCTCAAACCACCATTCTACCAGTATCATTTCCAGTCGTGTCCGAGACCTCGCAGAGGAAACATCTCGCTCGATATTAAGCGATGTTTCGCTGAAGTGATTTTTCGTCCGCGAAAGAGAGAAAAAAAAAAAAAAAAATGAGTGAGGCCGCCGGCGGCCAACAGTCGGTGACGGTCGAAGATATTATCAAACAAACCGAGGAAACAGTTACGCAAGTGAAAACTGCATTGAACCACCTTAGTCAACAACTCCCTCTCGCTGCAGAGCAACCAATACGTAAGCTTTTCGATATTATTTCAGATTTACGTGTTTACCTTCAAGACTCTAAGGATATTGTTAAAGAGGAGAGAAAAACAAACAGCGAGATGAGCGAATCGAACGTCTCAAAGAGGAAATCGAAAAACTCAGCTCGAATAATCCTCAGCTGGTAAGTAAAATGGTGCGAAATTATTGTTCAGACGACGATCTGGGAGCAGAGGAAAAAGTTGGAACACGGAAAAGGAAGAAGGCCAATAATTCCTCTCATAATCAGAAAAATGAAGGGAATCAAGTAAAGCCTAAACAGGAGGTGGTCCCGAAACCCCCGCCTATTTATCTGCATAATGTTAAAGATAACTATAAGGTAATTGAGGGTGCTGTTCTCGAGCTTGCACCCCAATCAAAGGTCACGGTTATGAGAGGTGACCAAATTAAAGTTAACACTTCTAATTCAGATGGATTTAGAAATATCAGCGAATTCCTATGGAATGAAAAGTGTGAATTTCACACGTATCAAGACAAACAAACAAGGCCCTACTCGGTTATGTTCAAGGGAGTGCATAGATCCTTATCTGAAGACGAGGTACAACGTAGGATTCAAGAAGAACATCCCAACCTTGGAGAGGTGAGGGTGATGCGCAAATTGGAGTGGAAAACTAAAAAACCACTAGATATTTGCATTGTTGCCTTTCAAAATGGAACGAATATCAGAGAAATACATTCAATAACCACCTTGCATGGAACAAACATTAAAGTTGACAGCCTTAAAGCACCAAAACTAGTAGCTCAGTGTAAAAACTGTCAAGAATTTGGGCACACAAAAAATTATTGTGTCCTCGAGGCGAAGTGCGTGAAATGTGGCAAAACGCACAAAACTGAAGATTGCCAAAAGCCAAAAACTATACATCCCAGATGTGCCAATCGCAACTCCAATGAACACCCAGACAACTATAGGGGATGCCCAGTTGCAATTGAAGCACAGGAAAAATATAGGGATAATGCTCGAAAGCAACCCTCAACAGAAAAACGAAAGTTCTCTCCTAAGGTTCCTTCACAAGTTCTTAATCAGAAGTATCGAACTACCGGGGCACTGTGGGCAAAGGAAGGTAACCTGAAAACATATGCGCAGGTCCTTCAAAATGTTCAATCAATCCAGCATCAACCAAAGCTGGACCAAGCAGCTGAACCACTAAAATTGGTCCTGGATCGTCTCAATATTATTGATGAGAGATTCATGGAATTCAACAGAAGAATTGGAATACTGGAAAGTAAACTCCAATCCCAAAACAAGAAAAAATCATGAAATATCTCAAAATAATGGCTTGGAACGCCAACGGCCTCGTGGCAAGGAAAAGCGAGCTGAAGGTTGTTCTTGATATAAATAATATTGACATTTGCCTGATATCAGAAACGCACTTTACCAAAGAATCCTACTGTAAAATAAAAGGCTATAAGTGTTATCATGCCCTTCATCCAAGCAACTGTGCTAGAGGAGGAAGTGCGGTGCTCATAAAAGAAAACCATCCACATCAGGAATATATCAATATTGAAACTGAAATATTTCAGATCTGCGCGATAGAAATCAGAATGGCATCCTATTCAACTACAGTGGCAAGCATCTACATCCCGCCAAGGCATAACGTCAAGGAAGATGCTTTCGCAGCTGTCTTTGGACAGCTGGGAAGCCGTTTCATTATTGGAGGTGACTTCAACGCCAAAAATACATATTGGGGCTCTCGTACCACCTCCACACGAGGACGAGAATTGTTCCAATATGTGGATAATCATAACTGTAACACATTCTCAACAGGCAAGTCAACGTACTGGCCAACGGATCCACAGAAGCTGCCAGACCTCATAGACTTCTTCATTACAAAAAATATATCAGCAAATTACATTGAGGTGGAGGAGGGCTTTGACTTGAGCTCTGACCATTCCCCCATTACTCTAACGTTAAGCGATTGGATCATTCAAGCACCACAAAATCCGGTTCTTGCTAACAAATGGACAAATTGGGATAAGTTTAGAATTGAAATTAACAAGGAGATAGAACTGAATGACTCTTTAGTTTCCCCAGAAAAAGTGGATTGCGAACTTGCTAAATTAGTTTGCACCATTCAAACAGTAATCAGCCGCAATACACCAGTTGTTAAAAAGCAACTCAAGGGTTTGAACTACCCGAGAGAAGTCATGGACGTTATCAAGAGGAAACGGAAAGCTAGAAAGAAATGGCAGTCGACGAGAAACCCGGCGCATAAAACTGCTTGGTACAATGTAGCAAACGAATTAAATCAGATAATCAAAGAGATAGATGATGCCACCACAGAAGATTACATGATATCCCTGTCAAACCACAGGGACACGGATTACTCTCTGTGGAAAGCCACGAGGCAACTAAAAAGGCCAACTAGTCATGCTCCACCACTCAAAAACCCAATTACAGGTGATTGGGTTAAGAGCAACCAACAAAAGGCCGATGTCTTTGCTGACTACCTTGCTAATATATTTACCCCTAATACAGGGCTACCAAATGAAGGACCTCTGGAGGAAGCTCTGCCTATTGACCCAGACCTCAATATCAAAATGGTCACCGTCAAGGAAGTGCAATCATTCACAATTCAGAGGGAGATTAATTCAAAAAAAGCGCCAGGCTACGACTTAATTACAGGACAAATCTTAAAGCACCTGCCCAGAAAAGTCGTTGTCAAAATAACAAAGATCATAAATAGTGCCTTCAAGCTATGCCATGTACCCCAGCTATGGAAAATCGCGGAGATAATCATGATTCCCAAGCCCGGAAAACCTGCTAATGAGTTGACGTCCTATAGGCCTATCTCACTCCTGCCAGTTCTGTCCAAGTTGTTCGAAAAACTCCTCCAAAAGAGACTGCTATGCATTATAGAGGAACGGAACCTAATTCCTAAGCATCAATTCGGTTTTAGGAAGCACCATTCTACTATAGACCAAGTACATAGAATAACTAGTATTATTGAGAGAGCGCTAGAGGAGAAGAAGATCTGCTCTGTCATCTTCCTTGATGTGACTCAGGCATTTGACAAAGTTTGGCATGAAGGTCTTATTCACAAGCTTCGTAAAATGCTACCAGAACGTTATGCTACACTCTTGCAGTCCTACATATCCAGCAGATATTTCTGTATAAAACAGGATGGTGCCTTTTCAGAGCCAAAAAAGATAGAAGCTGGAGTCCCGCAAGGCAGCGTACTGGGCCCATTACTGTACCTGCTTTACACCTCCGACTTACCCGAAACTGAAGGTAATACCCTTGCTACGTTTGCGGACGATACTGCAATTATAGCGACTGGGGAAACTAACAGTGAATCAGTTACCAAGTTGAATCGTTCTATCTCCCGCATACATGATTGGACAGTGAGATGGAGAGTCAGAATGAATGAGACAAAGTCAGTGCATGTCGATTTCACTAACAAAAGGATCAACTATGTGCCAGCCTTTCTCCATAACAAGCCGATACCATATGCCAATGAAGCGAAATACCTTGGAATGACACTGGATGCCAAACTAAGGTGGAAGTCCCACGTCAAGAAAAAAAAAGCTGAGCTTATGATCAAATACAGAAAAATGTACTGGCTGATGGGCCGACGGTCAAAACTGTCAGTCCACAATAAGTTGTTATTGTACAAGCAAGTCCTAAAGCCTGTCTGGACTTACGGTGCGCAACTGTGGGGGTGCACGGCCCAGAGCAACCGTGACATTATTCAGCGCTTTCAGAATAATGTCCTAAGAAGCTGCGTAGACGCATACAGATATTTTAGAAATGACAGACTTCACTACGAGCTGCAGATTGAATCTGTCAATGAGGTCATTCGAAGCCAAGCCATGCATCACCTCTTGAGGCTACAAGATCATGCAAATGAGGATGTCGTCCAGCTTCTCAACACAGAGGATCTGCTCAGAAGACTGAAGAGAACCAAGCCACACGATTTAATTCATCTAGTGTGAGCATCATAAAGTGCAAATATCAGGACAATGAGGACTAAGTGATGTATCTTAGGTTTCTTAATGTACGACAACTATATATCAGAATAATGTTGCTTATAAGTTTATAACTTGGTGCAATAAAATAAAATACACACTTATTACAATACTTTTCTACGCATACTCTCGATGTCGGCCCCCATTCGCAATGCCCGCGTTGCGTGAGGATCATTCGCGGGGTTTTGTGAGTTCCCGTTGCAGACGAAAGTGGTCGTATTACGAAGGCAAAGTGAAAACGTAACGTGCTTCCACCAATCAAAGGAACAACACGTTTGCTGATTCGTGCATAAGAGTCCATGAGTCTACCCATTTTGTGCCCATACACACTTATTACAATACTTTTCTACGCTACTCTCGATGTCGGAAACTAAGTAATTTCGATTTATTATTCTCAGTAATAAACCTTTGTGATCGACTAGGAAAACATATATATAACCACCTCGAAATTTGTTGTTTAACTTTTCAAATTGTTTAGGATCCTAAATCGAATTTATAAAAATCCATCCGTCAACAGTACGTCATCAGATGCTTTTCTCCGAAACAACTGAACGAAAGTTAATGAAACTTGTTTAAAAATCACATTTGGGGTCTAGTTGGGGCTGAATGCTCGGCATCGATCTTAGTTAATCTTATAGAGTGAAGTCGAAGGGCTGAAATTTCGAAAATCTGTATATCGAGAACTTTCAAAATTGCAATGTTGTTTTCATGTTTGATATAGTCAGTCGTGCCTTGAAAGAAGGGAATGAGAACACACGGACCACTTTACGTCCCGAAAGTTCATCCGTTCGCTCTAAATGGGAGAGGAAACTTTGAGGTAATTAATTGAGTATTGCTTTTAATGATACTTTTAATGCGCTTATTTGGTTGTAGGTGTCCAAGTCTCGTAATTTCCTTCAAAACTCGTCTTTGTGAAGCATCTTGTTTTGGTTGTGGTTTTGGTAACATCATCAGCGATTTCGGTTGAGTCCTAGATAGTATACTGTTGGCTTACTTGTTACCTATGTACCTCCTGTGCACTGGGATAGTGGGAGGAATTCTCCCTAATGTTCGAACGGAGTTTCAGGGAGTTTGTTATTATTATTTTTATGTGGCTACGTTTTGGCCACTTGGATAAATCATTCTGATTGGTAAAACTCGAAAAACTGTATTTCGTTATAAATTTACACTGGATAACCCCCAGAAAAAACTACTCCTGTTTTGGCAGCTCCTGATTTCAAGGTTCCATCCACCTTGAGATCATTGCCTTGGTCCAGTTTGCTCGGCGCCAACATCTGTGATTCTAGCCCTGAGTCGCAACATCCTCTGCATATCCAGTAAAGGCAAACGTACAAAACATACACCTCCGAAGAAATTAATAATTTTATGTGGAAAGAAAAACGTTAGACCTCACTAATATTTTGTTAACATTGTAAAACAATGCTGAAAGATATATCACATAAAAATAGACTGTTTCAAGGAATCCAGGTTCACAAATGCTCAGCAGTACTACTGATATGGTCGCGATGAAACTCATGTTAAGTGATCACATATTTACGATTCTTTCCAAAATATTTAAGCATGATCTGACGGCAAGGGATTGAGACAATGATAAACGATTTAAAATTTATGCAAAGGACACCCGACAATCTCGATGCTAGGGTTTGGGAATATGGAAGCAGTGATAGTAATTGATTACTGAAGTTAATTGCAAAATAATCCCCTAGTGAAGGATAGAACTCAGCAGGACATGGGCGGTCTCGCTCTTGCTGATATATCCGATTCGGAAATTCTTCATGAACAAATCCCCTCGCAATGACCTTGATTTAATTTGCCATCACTTCTTTTAGTTCAGTAATCGGATGCCGCAATCATCTCGAACATACTCATTTATCTTAATCCTCCAGGTCTGCTCTTAGTCCAATGTCGATCTGGACTTCCGTGGTTTTGTCTGACCCATCGAGCGGGTCGGAACGAAATTATTCCTCCTGCTTCGGTCACTTGGAATATGGTACGATCCATCCCTTTCTGCATCTTAGCTGGTGGATGGCAAAGCAACAGTTCTTTTCTTGGTTATAGCGATGACGTAGACACTTCAACCCTCATGTCCCCATGCCCTCATTGTTACCCCAACGGACACGGCAGAGTAAAATTACTGAAATGTTGATTTAGGCGAGAAAAAAAATGTTATCTCCAAATGAGGAAAATAATATTTCTACAATTTGTGAACAGACACTGACCGAAATTGAAAGAGAAATTCAAGACATTCTTCTTAGACATTCAACGCACTAGCAGTAAAATACAATACTTTACAGCGTTTCTAAGTTTAAAATTCGAGGTTCTCGAGTTTCAGAACTGTAAACTTCGTTTGTTCTCAATTCATGCAATAAAAGATAGTGAAAATTAATTTATAGGGCACTGATTACTTTTAGAAGAAAGATGGACAAAATCCACACTGTCCGCGCGTTTACTTGAAGGTAGTAGTTTTCAGGCATTTCCAGGCGTTATCATATGGTGCGTCCTATCATTTCCTTGAAACATCGTCTTGTCACTTGTTTCGGTCTTGGTTTCGGTAACCTCAAGATGTTAAGAAGTGCTGCTTAAACTAGGTATACCCGTGTGCACCGTACCTAAGTGCAGTGGGGCGGATTTCCATCTCTCGCTAAGAAAGAAAATTTTTGCTAAATTACGATTATATTAATAGCAGAATGGATTCTTACACGGAAAATCAAGTCAGTTTTGATGGCAAATATTGAAAGATGGCTGGATGATCAAGAAAAAAAATATGAGAGTGATGAACGTGAATGGGAGAAAAAGGAGTGATGTAGTGGAGAAGAGAGGAGTGATGTAGGGAGAGAGTGGCGATAACGGTGAACTATCGTATCTCAGTCTGACGGCGACGTACCTACATACAAGCAGACAGGCGAGCCAAGATTGGTTGTGGTTACGAGGGCAACGTCTTAAACAGCAAGAAACGGAAAATTCCACAAAGTTGAGTCTTCAAGGCCAATACGAAATAGTATGTGGAGGCAGTAAATAATGGCCGAAACGTATGGGAGTAATAGTTGAACATGAAGACAGCGATATGAGCAGGGAGGAAGGGTGGGTGAGGAGGTATAGAGCAGATAACGGTGTGGTTGGTTGCAGAGCGCTAAGTGTGTCAGAAGGGATGCGTAGCAGATCAATACGGGGTAGGGGGTCGGAAGGCGGTAGGTGGGAAAGCCCAGCCCTTCGGATTTCGTGCCCCGCTCAGGTTATATTGGGTACACACAGCCCGTTGCTGCACGGCTCCGAGCCCTCCGAGCCTATAACCTCAAACGAAACCTTCCCATAACATTTTCCCTTTATTCACGGCTCTTGTGAATAAATAGATGAAGCTGATGCTTCCCGGTATGATTCCCGGGTGAAAATAAGTGGTTGGTCAATAAAATGTAGATGCAACTTCGTGACTCAGGCAATAGCTGACCCCAAAACAGTGTACACATTTACACAACGGCTTATTGCCTCCTTCTCATCCATCTTTTCTGTTCCTGTTCCATCCACTTACTTAATCAGGTTCTTTTTAACGATGTGTTGTCGAGGTTTTACGCACCATGAGTTTTTCCCCGCTGTTCAGGGTCAAGCTTTGAGCGAGGTACTGTTCTTTATGATGTCCACCCGGGTGTTTTGGATTTTCCACGAGACATCCTTCTTTCTAACATCACACTATAATATCACCGTGGCATACTGGCGTCATCCATTATACAGAAGTTCGCATTCCTTCTTCGGACCATTTACAAAGACTCTTGGCACGGAATTTGCTAAGAAGAGTTTTCTCGGTGTATTGCCTACTCTCAATCACTGATTACTGCCTGATGGTTACTTCACATCTTAGAACTCTTTGGGATACAACCTCAATTGGAACCTTCCAATGTATTGCTTCCATGCCTGCGAAGCAGCGGAACACTTGTGTTCACCAAAAAATGTTTGCTGTCCGAATTCAAAATTTCCTCTCGCATTTTGCGTTTCATAGCCTAGTCTGTCTGTCTGTTCGCATTTCCTTGTTAAAGCCATAACTTCCACAATTTTGAATGAATTTAGCTCACATTTTGAGGGACTATGCGGATAAGACCTCCGGAGGTTCCATACGAATTTCATCTCAATATAATCAGCGGTACGCTCTGCGCATGCGCTAACGTGAAATTCTTGAAACAGGTATAACTTTTACAATTTTGATTCAATTCAACTCATATGATAAAGGATTATACGTACAAGTCCCCTCAACGTCTCATATGAATTTCATCATGATCAAACTGGCGGTACGTTGTGTGCATGCGCTTACGTTGAATTAAATAATTTTCGTGTTTACTCCCCGCCTCTGACGAGAAACCGCTAAAGGAACTTGTAGTTGAAACGCAATGTACTGAAGATTTCTTTATCATCAATTTAAAATGGTGTCACTTTGGTTGTAACGAGGAAGACGCTGTGCCATCTCCTTGGCAGTGTATTTTTTCCTGTTTTTCATATTCAAATGGTCATTTTTCTCTTGGCCGTCTAGTTGTTTGAGTTTTCTTCCTTCTTCTATCTTTGCGTTCCAGTACTTCCTTGGCATTCTGGTATCATACATTATTAGCGTGTGCATTTACCATCATGGGCCTTCTTTCGACTACAGAGGATCTTGGTGCAGTTCTTCTTTGGTAATTGGCTTCCTTGGTCCATAATTTCCTGGAGTGTTCTGCTTCTCCCCTAAGGCGTCTCGTCTTTGAATCATACACTCTACATTAGTGGTTTTTGGTGAAAACACTGACCCCAATCCCTACTTCAACTCCGGTGCATAAGTGAATATAAATTTTCCTTCCGCTGGGGAGTTAGCAGAAGAATATTTGGGTTCAATTGCGTCCACGCAGTCCGTTTCTCCACTACTAAGAGCACATCCGACCTCTAATCTCAAACAAAACCTTAACTTACCTTTTTTCGTTTATTGAATAGAGTTGAAAACTAACAATTTAAGAGCAGTAATTCTTAATCAAAGTTTTTGGAGTAGCTGAGTTCTTCAATGTTCTACGGATACTGCTTGATAGATAAGTGAGACGGTTGAGTAAAAAATTCAGCTGTTGTCCAGAAAGACAGTAGATTCCAGTTCTAGCTACATGCTATTTTTGCAGTATTTTCCTTTTAGAACTCGAAGCTGCCTAGAAACTGTATTTACTATTATCGAATTGCCGTTAGTAATAGTTTTGATTCATTATTTTCAATAACGAACTTTAGCAATTGAGCAAGAACAAAAATTAAGGACTGAGGTCCTCCTACCACTTAAAATATGTTTGAATACATTTCGAATAGCGAATAAAAAATAATCAAAATTTCATAAATCAGTTTAATTATAACTAATTCAAGACTTGAAAAATGTTGCAGATTTTGTGTTTCTATATGATGCTCCCAATATTTTGGGGAGGAAGTGTGGGCCCACATAGACAATTGTTTTCCGGTAGCTAGTTTCATTGGTCATCATTACTCGTACAGAGAGGTAAACTTTGATGTGGTCTGATCAAGACAAACAAACGGAGGATTCCAAATCAATTAACCAATAAGTGCACGGTTAATCTAGGATCGAAACAGGTGGGAAACGACTATCGGTCTGAGGGAGGAGGGTGTTGTGTGTTCAACGCCTGTTTTTTTCGACGTTCGTGTGCTCAACGACAATATTGATAGTCTGGGACTAACCAATCAACGACTACCAGAGAATCTCTCCCAGAGCCGCCTCTCTTGACGACCTTTAATGAATCTTGGGGAAACAGGGGGGTTAGCCATCTGAGGTTGTTTGCTCTGTCCCACCCTAACCAAACACGGGAAGGAGGCGAAGAGGCTCCTTTCTGCTGGACAAAGGAGCAAATACCATTTCGCCCAGTAGTTGGAAATTCGGCGGGTTTCGGTGTAGAGGGGAAACGGACGCTGGGTAACTTGCTAATGGACCCTGATGGTGACCGTAAGATGTTTTGATTGCTGCTGGTTGGGGAAGGAAACATTTCACGGATGATGAAGAATGTGACAATCAATTTTCATTGATTCCCCTTCGTCATCGAGCCTTGAGGGCCAAAAGTCTGTAACGACAATAAACAATTTAAAAAAGACGACGAGTTTTTGGCGTAATTAAAAACATAAATATCAAACAATTTATTTAAATAATTACGAAAAGTGACGAAAAAAGTTCCAGTCATGCTCGTGTTAGCGAATTTTTCTAAATTGTCGCAGTACATCTACGTTGAATTGAATTGAAATGTGAGCATTCCTGTATGCGAAAAAATTCTACCAATCAACGTTATTGCGAAAAAAACTTGTTTTAGAAAATATTCTTCTATTTTAACAGAGATTTGGATTTTTTTTTTAAATGTTAAACATTTCTACCAATTTTGCAAATTTTGATGAAATTTAAGTACAGTCAATTTTATCTACAATTTTTACCCACACACCATTAAAATATAAAACGAACAACTAAACAGAATAAAAGTGGGGAGGACCATTCCAGGTCTGCTCCATGTCCACGCTACCACTGGCAACTTGGACATCGAGGATTATGGCAACGATATCTGGCTTCTTGCCATAGTCAATCGGCATATGATACAGTCCCGATTTGCATGACTTCAGTATTAACTGAAGGTCAAAATCCTTCAACTATTTCAAATTATCAATTATGAACCTATTATCGGTGATTTTAGTGTATACGATTTTGATTGCCGCTGACTCATATCAGCCAAACATACACTTTTCTGTTTATTAATTACTTTGAGAATATCAATGTCAACAACTGATATAAAGTTGAAAAATTCAAATCATGGAATAATATATCGGTGGGCTTGAACAATGTCCTTAACATCATTTTTTGAATCTGAAAAGTTTCAACAATTAGGCACTTGAAAATGCTTCTCATATTACAATTGGAAATTGTAAAATTGACTCAAACAGCGGCTGATGATATGATATTATGTTCTTCCAATAGAAACTGGATGTTGGTTTATTATACAATAGCATGGGTGCAAAATCCAAATCTGCAATAAAAATTTTTCCGTCCGTCCGCCGTACGCCGTACGCACTTTTCCTCCCAAACGGCTGGAGCAAAAAATCTGAAATTTTCAGGAAAAATCCATGTTGGTCCGACAACGCCCCAATTCTTTAGCCAGCTCTCTCACTTAATTTGAAGTACCCTTTAAGGGTTGTACAATTTTTGTAAAATCCCTAAAAACCTCCAAAAAAAAAAAAAAAAAAAAAAAGAAAAATCAAGGCGGCCTAAATATGGATTGTTTTTGAAGAACTTTCCATGAGGAATGGAATGAGCCCCTCTCCAGGTCTGTAGGTCAAACCATTCCCGATGTATGGCATGATCTTATGCTGCCAACATTTGCATCCACATTCACTACATCACTAGGTTACTGCGATCAAAATAAACACAAGAGTGGTCCGATTTATGGTGCCAACATTTGCGTTTTTTGGTTTATTATTGTTTTTGTTTTGATCGCAGTAACCTAGTGATGTATTGAATGTGGATACTGGAGTGAACTCCCAAAAGGTTTATAGCCGATACACGGGTTGAAGCATTGTGATATGCATGAAACGCTGCTAATTCTTTCATTGGGGTTTATTATTCAATTTTATTCATTTGGCTTGCGTTCATGATTTGAATTTCTACTAGGATTTGCAGTGTGCGTGTTTCACAGGTGATAGAGCACACAAATATGATCAACTGATCAATACAAATAGGTATTTTGGTTGAGAACCGATTTACTTGGTATATGCATATTTCCTGACATTCAATAAGCGCTCTATCACCTGTGAAACACGCACACTCCAAAGCTTAGTAGGAATTCAAATCATGAATCATTGAATAATAAACCCCAGTGAAAGAATTTGCATCGTTTTCTTAAGAAATAGGCACATATTGGTCTTTTTCATTTGAAAATCAAACGTTACTCCTAAAATAACTAAAATAGGTATTCACTTTCTTGATTTTCGAAAAGTAACACTGCAAGTCGTTGCAGGTGTGCATGACAAAGCGCCGTTAGACGCTAATGGTTTGTTTTTCTTGCTATGTCCATGAAGGCCGATTTCATAGCACTGATAGTAAGCTTGTCGGTCTTCGTCCTTTGTCCCATTGGCCTCAAATCCATCTCGACGTTTTGGTGGACCTCCTACTATGTTCGCATCAACAAACATGTAGATCTTCCCGGAATTTTTTTGTGAAGCGAGTATATTCACATATTCGGAGAAAATAATGTGCACGATTGAAGTGTCCTGCAAACAGCCGTATCTGCGGATTACAGCAGTTTCGCGTTTTACGTTGCCAATGTAGATGCTTGTTCTCTGTTACTAGTGTATGATTTGAATATTTTCAAGGTTGTTGCTCAAACCCTGAGTGCTCTAATTTTTCAACAAGTTTTGTTTTTGATGTAGTGTCGAAAGCCTTAGCCACGTCATGACGTCAGAGTTACTTTTTTTTTTGCCTCCAAGTTTGAGTAAACTTCATCCGTGACCTTGAATAAAGCGTCATGTCGTCGACACCTCTTTTCAACCCAAATCGCTGTGATCGTATTGTCTTTGACTCTTCCAGGACTTTTCTCCTAATCGTGAACAGTTTCTCGAATATCTGGGCAATCACGTCTATCAAGGAGACTGGTCGATAGTTGGCCGAAGTAACAACAGAGTCACAACAAAATGAATAGTCAACGAAGCTTGACAAGTCAATCTGAGTTTTGTGAAGTAGTCAAACTTTTCAATCCACGACCTTGAAGGATTAACCTATAACCTCTTTAACAGAACACATGGGGGAGGGCTACGCCTTAAATGTACCTACAAACTCTTATTACATTTATTCTAACTGATTAATAAAAAAGCGACCTTAACAGTGATTGCGAAAATATGATTTGTTCTAGAATTCAGAGTTATGTATTATCCAAATAATTGGATAGTTGCAGGTTTGAAATGTCAGCTTAATTTGTTGCCACGTTATAATGGGGTGGAATGTTGGGTTAGTTGGGATCTGTGAAAAGTATAAATCGATATGCCAAAAGCTCGAGGTGGTATGGAAGCCAGAAGTAGAAATTGAGTCGCCGAAAGTTTAAATTGAGATGCCAAAAATATTAGAATTGATTCGTGCCAAAGGTTCAAATTAATTTGCCAAAATCTTCAATTTGATAGTATGCCAAAAATTCAAATTGATTTTGCCAAACTAATCTGATTTCATTTTTTTTCCTAACTATATGTATGTATGTAGGTATGTAAGTACGTTGTGTGTGTGTGTGTGTGTGTGTGTGTGTGTGTGTGTGTGTGTGTGTGTGTGTGTGATTTTAGTCTTCCGGTAGCCAAATTGCTGCTCCGTCCTCTAGTTCTAGTCCTCGTACGTGTTTCCTAGGGCCCCTTAGCCTCATGGAGACTGCTCGGTGAACCGAGAATTGAGTTTTCACTCGTGCCCACATCATCACCTGGGAGTAGGATTTCGACCACTTGTTGGCGAGGCGTAAGGAAACGTTCTTGAGGAAGGCTTCGTATTCTTTATGTAATGCGCCATCGCATGAAACGACGAGTGGCGTGAAAGACCCTCTCAGGTCTTCAGCGACTCTATCGTATTTTGCGTGTTTGGCTTGGGCTGCATGCCGGGAGACGGTAGGCCAATCCATGGAGGAGTAAGAGACTGCGTCAGCGTTTATAACGCGGGTATCGAAAAACGCAGGTCTCTCACGGTCCCACACGCCATGGACCTTCATGTCCGCTACCAAGCCGGGGCTACCGTCAGCACTGTCACGTAAAACTGGTTCTGTGACCACGCCGTTCCATGCAAGGCTCGCTATTTTTGCGCATTCATCTCGGACGAGGTCATGTCCCTGTTTGATCAGGCCTCCCTTCATACAGTTAAGGGCGTGATTCATGTCCATGGGACTCCCGCATCCGTCGCACCACACTGGCAACCCTTTAGGTTCCCAGCCGTACCGAATGGACAGTGCATCGCGTAATTGGGATTGTGACAAGTCGAAGTTGTCTGCCGCCAATGGGAGGACGCTGAGCCATTGGGACGCCTCTCTTGTCCTTCGAATGGTTCTTTGCTGCCTTGTGGGTAGTGTTGCCAGGAGCTGCTCGCTGGCTGCAAGCTCAGTGGCTTTACGTCGTGTAGCCACTTCTCGCAACTTTGACACCACAGCACCTTCATATTGGGCAACATCCAGCGTGCTGCCACTTTTTATGGCTTGAATGAGTGGCGCAGTGGCTTCTCTGGATACCTCAAAAGCTTTGGAGGCCGTCATGACAGGATTTTCGAGAGCAAGGCCTCCCAATTTTGTTGGATATTCAAGAAGCTCCTGTAAAACTCCTGCCTCCCGGCCAAGAAGGGCTGGTGCCAGCTTTTTTCGTATTGTGTCACGCAGTGCTATGTATTCGTCTCCAAATCCTCCTACCACTCGCTGCGTGTATGCCCATTCTCGTTGAAGAGCTTTGGTGAATGCTGTGTGGGCTGCCTGTGGGCTCTGCTTTGCTGCTTCGGACATCTTTGAAACACTCTCAATCCAACCTTTTATCTTTGATCGGACGTAATCGCGTTTTGCTTGAACAGGTCCCACACGTTATAATTAATTTTCACAAATTTCAAGGGATTTATTGTGCATCTCATGCATTTAAGCTCTTGTACCTACAAACTCTTGTGTCGACGTGTTAATGCAGCAACAATCTATATTCTTTCAGATAGTCAAGCGACCCTTAAGGCGCTGGCCTCTTTTAAAATTTCCTCGGGGCTGGTGAGGGAGTGCTTGGCCAACCTTAAGACCCTTGCCAGTAACAATAAGGTTACATTTGTGTGGTGCCCTGGGCTTTCGGAACGGAAAAGCTGACACCTTAGCTAGGACCCGGTGGGTCCAGAACCCTTCCTGGGCACTACGGAGAGCTTTCCAAATGGGAGGGTAAGAAGAGTACTGCCTGCTGGCTCCGTCTTGAAGGGCAGAGGCAGGCAAAGCAATTTATTGATTTCTCCAGGAAGAGAGCTAATGAGCTTCTTAGCCTACTAAGAAAGGAGATACGTACACTAACAGGGCTCTTAACAGGGCACTGTCCACTTAGATACCATCTCCACAGAATGGGCAAATCTGACACCACCCTCTGCCGGTTCTGTGGGGCAAAGGATATGACTGCGTGTCATGTGATCTGCCACTGCCCTGTGCTGGCAAATAGCGTTTTCTGAACTGAGGGCAGGCTTCCGTTAGTCCTCGGGTTATTAAAACGGGAGAGGTTAAGGCTCTCCTTTCATTCGCCAAAACGTGATGGGGGAAGGTGGACCTACCAGCTTTGTCTGGGGTAGACGACGTTAGGTCGCCACAACAGACTGGGATGTCATTGCCTACCCAGTAATTACCAAGCAGTTAGTGCTTCGGTCCCAGGCTGCTCCTGACGATTGGTGCAAGTGCTGAACACTGGGCGTACGGTGCTTGGTTCGGCAGGGTGCCCAGGTCGGGCAGACTAATGTGCCTGGGAAAGAGTTGGAGGTAACGACCTCCTCCTCCAGCCACAATAGGACTACCAGGGCCTCAGTGGTCTTTAAAAAAAAGAAAAAAACATTTTTATACTGAGTTATATTTAAGTAAAATTATTTTAAAATTATAAACTATTGTGAAAATCGCTATTGGTGTATCCACAAAACGAATTTACTGCACCAAGACAAACAATCTGTTTTTATGGCTACCTTGTTAAGGTTTACATAGGTACATAAACCAACATAACACTGCTCACCGACTTTTGTGCTCGTGAGTTTTTACAAAAACTCGGGATCCCATCCATTATTCATGACTCAATTTCGTTTTTTTTTAAGAAGAAATTGTTCGTTGTTGCTGTTAATTTCAACTATTTTTTTCCTCCTTCTTCTTCTTGTTCATCGGGGAAGCGATTTTTCCAAGGAAACAATGCGGGGCCCGAGGAACGGCGATGAGGTGAAGGGGAGAGAATGTTTATAATTGTGCCAACTCCCCCGAGGGGCTTTGCTGAGCGTCGAGTGCTCAGGGAAGCTAATGAAAGGAAAACAGAGCTGATGGTGAACAGAACGAAAAAGGTCAAGTGTTATTGGGAGGGGAACAGGCACTTGAGGGGAGTACGAAAACACGGCGGGCTGAGATGGAGTCAAATAATAATTATTATCGGGAGCAGTATTACTGTTGGCGTCATGTGGAAACGAAGATCGATCCACCCCTCATATCTGGGTCTGGCAGGTTGTTTATCGAAGTTGTTTCGCGTTGTTTTGGTTTTCCGCTGTCGAAGGAAAAATTTGTTAATATCTCGCTAGAAGACATCTATGAAAGGTGTCTCAAAATACATCCATATTTAATGCCACGATTTTGACGAAATGTACGTTCCTCAAAGACAAACGTACCCTTCTGCTCCTGTTATAAGGCGGAGTACACGATTTCTCGTTGCTGGTATTTTATTGATATGGCTTTTTGCTGCTGATCCCCATACTTCGCACACGTAGAGCCATATCGGCCTGAACAGTGTTGGGTCTGAAAGCCTTTTTGTGACCAGTGAGAGTCCTGATCGTTCACCTGGCAAGTGCTTGAGTATTTGATACCTATGGACTTCCCATGTCAGTTTTGTATCTAAATGGGTTCCGAGGTATCTGGTTGATGACTGGAACGGAATTTGGGTTCCTCGGAAGTTGAGGTTGTCTGGAAGATGTTCATGGCAGAGGGTAAAGAGGATGGCTGCTGATTTTTTAGGGTTTATAGAGATGCATTAAACATGGCACTAATCTGCGATCCTGTCAATTTATGTTCGAATCTCTTGTTTTCTTGTTACAAATTTTGGCAACGCTACTGGGGCTAGAATTACCAACCAATTTTCATGATTCATTTTTTTTAGATCATAGTTTTAGCCCAAACAAACCTCGTAAATTTTGCTTGGTGTTCGTTCGTAGAATAAATGTAACTGAATTTTTCACCTTAAAATTTTTTTTTTCGTATTTCTCCCAGTTTTTTTTTAGTTTTTCTTCTTTGTTTTTTACTTTTACATTCATCTGGGAGAAGTAGGAGGTGCAGTTGATATATAATACCCCCACAGAGGTTATGAAAAACCCGACGAGAAGAGCGTAGTTCTGGAACTTCACCAGTAGTTCGGCGAGGTCTTTTAATAGTTGAATGAATGAATGAAATTGTGTATTTGTAAAAGCCTTCCGGGTGGCAATCAATGTACAAGGGGGAATAAAGGTTTCTGCAGGGTAAGAGATCAGTTAAAGGTTGCTGGAAACGACATTGTGTTCACTGAGCAAAATGGGAGAAGGTTGCACCGTAACCACTGCCTACACAAGCCTATCCTGCCACAGATCTCAAGAGACGCTTCAACTAATCCCTCCTGGCCGAATGGCAAATAGAACTCTTCTCCTATTGAGTAGGAAACAGTTGTAAAGACTTGTTCTCCTGCACAGGAAAGACTACTGGTTCGAAGACCCGCCCGGGAAAACAACAAAAGCGTTCCACGGATCGATCTGAGGAGTGAACGCAGCTTCAGTAACACACATCACCACCAAATCGTCAATTCACTGGCTGCTCTATAGATCACGCTCTCTTGAAGGCAAAACCTATGCTCTGTTTAGTACGGGAGTACCCGTCCAAGACTGCGGTGGTAGAAGAGCGCTTTTCCAAATAAATCAGAGAAAATTTCCCGATCGTTCAGAATCTACACTCAGCATAAAACAACATGGAAGTTCATTTGGTATTTGATATAATTGTGGCTATTCTATCTTCTTTGACAGTTACTAAAAGATTTTTGCTCAATTTTACCTATCAAAAGTGCATTGTGCTATTCACATCACTATTAAATCATTCCTCGCGTACATTCCTCAGTAGTAAATTCCTAATTTGATTTCCTATGGACCGACGTTGTTGACATTTTTGTATGTATTTATTTTAGTGTTACACCACAAAACATTGTTATCTCAGACTGAGTTTGAACGCATGTTCTTACAACTAAGGGAGAATTTCCCCTTTCGAAACAACATTACAATCGGCTGTGCTATGAGGCCGATTTAACCAAACCTCTTTGATTGTGGGCTATTCCTCTTGAACATAATTTTGGCAAATGGACTCGGAAGGCATTGCTTCATCAAAAAGCGTGCGATTATCACGTGCAACCTAGAAGTTTCTTGGGAAATGCAAGTTCTTTCAATTTTATATACAATCATAATTTTATAATAATGTCCATTGTTTAAGACAGTTTAAATCGTACATAATTTACATAGTTACATGATACATAAGATTCTGAGACCAATAGAATATAGTTTCTTAATACATCACCATTCGAGCCGGTACCGTGAACGTTCATTTCGCAGTACTTACCTGAAATGAGGAAGAAATTCAAATTATTCAAAGGTACTAACAATTGTAATGATGACGATTGTTTTCATTATATTGAGTCAAATTATGAAGGAAGGGGTTTGGAGTTATGCTGCTCTTGCCGTACCGGACGGTTGTGAGTGTATAGTATCATCGATCCCTGAACCAATCTCAAATTTTTATTCATTTTCCAAATCACTTCCGGACTTGACCCTACGGGCACAAAAAAATCAGATTATTCAAACTTTAATCCTAAATTGATTTAAACTTGAACATCTGTACTTGATTGACAAAAATGTTTATAACTGTTGGCACTGGCTTATTCACAAGGAAAACTCTGCCTGAGCGCAGAGAAACTTCTTCGAGAAACTATAAAATAATGAAACAACGTATCGACGTAAAGTTGTTCTTATACGATTGAAAACCAAGTCATGTTGAACGTGTAGAAGAAGAGAAATATTTTTTATCGAAAGAGACTTTCAGAGCCATTCATACAATTTGATAGCCATATTCTCGTCAACGATATCGCACGACAAATATAAAAAAATACTTGTCCTAATAGTTTTTTTAATGCTTATTCGAATGGATCATCTCAGTTTGAAGCTGAAATCATCAGCCTCCTAGAATCTAGACCAAATGTAGATTCACTCGGTAAACTATAAGAAATTTTAAGAAGAAAAAAACTATAAGAAATTTGGAGAGCTAACCAATTCTACTTGTAAATCGTCTAATCGAGCATAGTGTTGATCAGTGACTGTGATCAAAATCTTAAACTACTTACTGGACGGATTTATGATAAATCTCTGGGTTATTTCACATATCTTATATCTCATACAATTTCACATGTTGTTCGTTCAGCTAAATACGTAAATGTTGATAACTTTAAAAGGTTAACGTAAACTCCAGTGAACGCCTGTGTCGTATCAAAGTTGATTGTCATAATCCCAAAATATGATTAAAAAAAAAAAAAAAAAAAAAAAAAAAAAAAAAAAAGTTAACCAGACCTTTCAAACTGTAATTAACAGAAACATTCATAAATCCCAAAATACTGCCGTTAGGTTCATTTTAGGCTCCCTCTATATATTCTCTTAATATCTTACTGTTAGAGGTCACTCACATTATATTATTAATTTGTTATTTATCGTCTCATGCCTTGGAAACAACAAGATGTTTAAGAAGAAAATCTTGTATCCCGGGCATTACTCGTTTGATCGTTTTAGAGTTCAAGTTGTACAAAAATAAAATAAAATATAATTCGCCATCAAAAACATTTTCCGTGCTTCCAATATAATAGGTTACGGGAAACCAGCACGTACGAAGTAAGAAGCAGACAAAATGGCTGTAAGTAACTACAAAATAGAACCACTAGGTAAAGATAATTACGATACATGGAAAATTCAAGCCGAAGCTATTTTCAATCGTAATGGATTGTGGGAATATATTTCGGGGGAAATACCAAAACCCGATGAAACAGCTGACGAAAAAACTAAAAAAGCATGGAAAACGGAAGATGTGAAGGCGAAATCCGATCTTGTTCTAATGATTGCGCCTAGTGAACTAAAACAAATAAAAAACTGTACAACGTCTAAGCAGATTTGGGACACCTTAAAAGGGATTCATCAAGGTGAAGGACCAGCTCGCAAAGCTACCTTACTAAAGCGATTAGTATTGCAAAAAATGAAAGAAGGTGAGAGCGTGCGAGACCATCTAAATGGTTTCTTTGATGCTGTAGACAAGTTAAAAGACATGGATATAGACATTAATGATGACTTATTGAGCATTATGATGTTGTATAGCTTAACCCCTTCTTACGAGAATTTCAGGGTTGCGATTGAAAGCCGGGACAAACTACCGACGCCATCTGAACTCAGAGTCAAGATTCTGGAAGAATCCGAAGCCCGAGGTAACAATGAACTTCGTTCCATGAGCGAAGAAACATTTTACAGCAGCAGGGGTAAGCAACCATCCCAGAAAAATAATTATTACGACAAAAATCGCCAACAACGTTCAATCAACAAAACTTTAAAGAAATGTGTTAATTGTGGTAAAACTAATCATTTAACTGCACAATGTTGGAAAAAGAAAGAGTCAACATTCAAAATTGGAGAATCATGTCTGAATATAACTCATTCAAAATTGAAATCTGACATGATGTGGTGTTTGGACAGTGGAACCACCTCACACATGTGTTCAGACAGGTCAAAATTCATTTCTGTTGCATCATCGAATGCAGGAGGTGTACAACTCGCGTCAAAAGAGCACAAAGCTGAAATTTGCGGAAAAGGTAGTGTCAAACTAGACCTAAGAAATCAAGGATTGATAAATTTACCAAATACACTTCTAGTACCGAGTTTGACGTCCAATTTACTTTCAGTGGGAAAAATTGCTGACAAAGGGTTCACAATTGTTTTCACAAAGGAAAGCGCAAAAATATTAGACCATCATGGAAATCTTATTGTAAAAGCCAACAGAGAAAATGGGCTATATTTCATTAAGGACCAATCAATAACCGAGAAATCAAATGCTGTAACAAATGAAAACAAGATATTAACGTGGCACAAAAAATTAGCACACCTAAACGAATCGGATCTCAAATTGGCATTAAAAAATGAAAAACTTGAAGGTCTGAATTTTAATCCAAATGAAAATCTACCTGAATGCGAAACCTGTATCAAAGGGAAACTCGTTAGAAAACCTTTCCCGAAGAAGTCTGTAGAATGTTCAACTGAAAAACTCGAAATAATACATTCCGATGTTGTAGGTCCAATGAGAAATCCAACTCCTAAAGGATGTAGATATTTCGTGACATTCATAGATGATCATAGCAGATACTCAAGAGTATATTTCATGAAAAACAAAAATGAAGTTCTATCGTATTTTAAAGAATTCAAAAATGAATCTGAAAATTTCACGGGTCGAAAAATCAAATATCTACAAAGCGACAATGGAACAGAATATGTAAATTCAGAATTTAACAAATTTCTATCCAACTGTGGAATAAAACGTCGTTTATCTGCTCCCTATTCCCCTCAACAAAACGGTGTAGCCGAAAGAAAAAATCGTACTCTTTTGGACAAGGCACGATGCATGTTACTCGAAGCAAATGTACCAAACTTTCTGTGGGCTGAAGCAATTTATTGTGCGAATTACCTTAAAAATCGAAGTCCATCCAGTTCTTTAAACGGACAAACGCCATACGAAAAATGGGTAGGCAGAAAGCCATCAGTTCGTCACCTACAAATTTTTGGAGCCAAAACATTTGTTCTTAACAAGAAAAATAAAGGAAAATTTGAATCGAGAACAATAGAAGGGATATTTGTCGGATACTCAGAACTGTCGAAAGCGTACAGGATATGGGTACCACGTCAAAAAGAGATTATAATTAGCAGAGACGTAAAAATAATAAACACGTATTTCAACAATAAGAAAGATAATTCAGTTAAGAGAAATAACGATTGTGAAATATGTATTTCTAACCAGAGAAGAGAAAATATAGAAGAGAAAAGAGAAATTATACAAGAGAGAAGAGAAAATATAGAAGAGAGAAGAGAAAATATAGCAGAAAGAAGAGAAAATCTAGAAGAGAGAAGAGATAGTTTGGAAGAGACAAGAGAAAACGTAGAAGAAATGATAACTGATCCAGAAGGAGATGAGGACAAAGTCACAGAATCAAAAGTCACACTCGGAGGTATGCAGCTCAGAACCGAAGAAGAAAGACGATTACCAGTATGGTCTGACAATTATGAAATGTCCCATGCCTGTGATGAATGGTCTTCACCTACGGGAGAAGAAAAGGGTATTTGGGATGAAGCCATACAATCAGAAATAAAAGCTCATATAAAAAACGGCACGTGGAAAATTATAAAACGACCTATCAACAAGAATATCGTGGGTCACAGGATGATTTTGAAAGAAAAACTTAATCCAGATGGAAGTTTGGAACGACGTAAAGCACGTCTAGTAGCTCAAGGGTTCTCGCAACGTCCAGGCGTCGATTTTTCCGAGACTATTCACCTGTGGTCAAAATGAAATCACTACGACTACTAATGGGAATTGCTGCGGAAGAAAACCTTGAGATGAGCCAGCTGGACGTTACCACAGCGTATTTGAATGGCACCCTCGATGAAGAAATTTTCATGTCGAAACCAGGGGGGCTGGAAGAGTATCTCCAGAAAATATTAATCGAGGAAAGCGAAAAAGAAGACAAAACATTGTTTCTAAAAACGAAAAGAATGTTAGAAGATCTGCAAAAAGAAGAGTCAAGCGAGAAAGTATGTCTACTGAAAAAAGCGTTATATGGACTCAAACAAGCTGGACGACAATGGTTCAAGAAACTGGATGCACGACTGAAAGAGTTGAGATTCTCACCCTCTACCGCTGATCCTTGTTTATACATTCGTGGGAAAGGGGGAGACAAAATTATCATTGCTGTCTATGTTGACGATCTGATCATTGCGTCAGCTAACAGGGATGAAGTCAACGAACTGAAGCAGGATCTAACAAAAACATTTGAAATGAGAGATATTGGGAATTTAAAATTTTGCCTCGGAATAGAATTTTCAAGAACGATTAACGGAGGAGTTGTAATGAAACAGGAAAACTATATTGAAAAACTGATTGAAAAATTCAACATGAAACAGGCCAAAACTATTCGAACGCCAATGGAGTCAAACTTGAAATTAGAAAAACCAACTCAAGGAGAATTACCAGAAGTCCCATACAAAAACTTAATTGGGTCTCTAATGTATCTGGCTACAGCAACACGGCCAGACATAATGTATGCGGTGAGTTACCTGTCTCAATTCAACTCTTGCTACCGAAGTGAACATTGGGCTGCTGCTAAACGTGTTCTGAGGTACCTAAAAGGGACAAAAACTCTAGGGCTCGAATTCCATAAAACAGGGCTGTTAAACATCACTGGTATGTCCGATGCAAATTGGGGTAACTGTTTTGATGGAAGGTCCAACACCGGGTATTGTTTTCTTTTTGGTGGCTCATGTATTAGCTGGGAGGCAAGGAAACAGCGAACAGTAGCGCAATCAACAGCTGAAAGTGAGTACATGGCAATGAGTGAAACTGCGCGGGAAGCAATGCACTTGAGAAGTCTCATCGGCCATGTAGGCATCAAGCAGTCGACTATTGGAATTCAAACTGACAACCAAGCAGCACTAAGCTGGGCGTCGAATCCAATAGTTAATTCCAAGTCGAAGCACATTGCATTGAAGGAGCATTTCATCCGGGACACTGTAGGACAAGGAATCGTAAAACTTGATTACTGCCCTACAGAAGAGATGATCGCCGACATATTTACGAAGCCACTCGCGGGAACAAAGTTCTTCATTTTCCGAGAACTACTTGGACTGAAGGAATGCTCGTGAGGGGGAGTGTTAGAGGTCACTCACATTATATTATTAATTTGTTATTTATCGTCTCATGCCTTGGAAACAACAAGATGTTTAAGAAGAAAATCTTGTATCCCGGGCATTACTCGTTTGATCGTTTTAGAGTTCAAGTTGTACAAAAATAAAATAAAATATAATTCGCCATCAAAAACATTTTCCGTGCTTCCAATATAATACTTACTACACAAAAATTAGAAAAGTTACAATTTAAAGATAGCTCCAGCCATAGATATTTAAACTTATTTATGCGAGCAATGAAAATTTGCACATTCGAGTAACAAGAAATGCAAGTCGAAGACTACAAATGATTTATAGAACTGTGTTACCCAATGAATCATTTATAGACGAAGGAGTTGAAATTTACAGTAAAACCGCGATATGTTCGACAAAAGTTAATCCGTAAGAAGCTTGAAAACGACATATTAAGAGGTGCAAATTAAATGGTTTTGTCTATGTTTATTTTGAATATTACACTTACAATTAAAATGATATATCGATCATCGATTTGAAAGAAAATCAATTAGAAAATAATACAGAGTAGTCCATCAGTTGAGTAAATTATCAAGTTGTCATTTAAGATGTTTTCAAGTAGTATAAAGTTATGTTAACAGCCATAACTTCACTAATCAGAGAAATGTGGCTTATTCATTTATTTGATTTCTGTTAAAGGTATTCACACATATACCCACTTTTATTTTTTTGTAATATACTAATAGTGTAAAAACGCTGATAATTATTTCACTGGGGTTTACTATTCAATTGGCTTGCGTTCATGATTTGAATTTCTACTAAGCTTTGGAATGTGCGTGTTTAACAGGATGGAGCGATTATTGAATTTCAGGAGATATGAATGGAGCACGTAAATCTGTTCTCAACCCAAATACCTATTTGGATTGATCAGTTGATCATATTTGTGTGCCTCCTGAAATTCAATAATCGCTCTATCCTGTGAAACGCGCACACTCTAAAGCTTAGTAGAAAGTCAAATTATGAACGCAAGCCAGTTGGATAATAAACCCTAGTGAAAGCATTTGCAGCGTTTTTTAATTGAACCTCAATCCCCCCCACAATAAAAACATCCATAATTTATCAAGTCCTTAAGCGCTCGTATTGCGTTAAAACTTCCCCAAACCCAAATTTAAACTATGTAGCCAAAGGTAGACTGATGTAGAGGAGGCACACAAATATCATCAACTGATCAATCCAAATAGGTATTTTGTTTGATAACCGATTTACGTGCTCTATGCAAATGTCCTGAAATTCAATAATCGCTCTATCTCCTGTGAAACACGCACATTCCGAAGCTTAGTACAGATTCAAATCATGAACGCAAGCCAATTGAATAATAAACCCCAGTGGAAGAATACTTTTTACCCCAGTAAAGTATTGAATAATATAAGTATAGTATAGTAATAATTTATATATATAATAATATTGAATAATATATATAATAATATATAAGTATAGTAATAATATTGAATAATATTTATCTACATATCATCAGCGTTTCATGCATAATTTACAAAAATCAACATTTCTTCGACAGAAAATCTTTTATCTCTTTTTTACTAAGTATAATTTTGATATGATGCACACCTTCCAACTTAAAAGCGAAACACTGAAAAAACGCTGCAAATTCTTTCAATTCAATGATTCATGATTTTAATTTCTACTATGCTTTGGATTGTGCGTGTTTCACAGGTGATAGAGCGATTATTGAATTTCAGGAGATATGCATAGAGCACTTAAATCGGTTCTCAACGAAAATACCTATTTGGATTGATCAGTTGATCACTCCATCACAAATTTTGTGTGCCTCCTGAAATTCAATAATTGCTCTATCACCTTAAAACACGCGCACTCTAAAGCTTAGTAGAAATTCAAATCATGAATCACTGAATAATAAACCGCAGTGAAAGAATTTGCAGCGTTTGTTTCAAGAGCGATTACAATGGAAAAATATTCTATTTGAAAATTTTAAATTTCGTAAGACTGCTGCGTAAGAATGCTTGAACCCTTGTATCGGCTATAAACCGTTTTAGGAGATCACCTAGTATCCACATTCACTACATTACTAGGTTACTGGGATCAAAATAAACAAAAAAACCCTGTTGTATATGTTTTGATAGCAGTAAACTAGTGATGTAGTGAATGTGGATGCAAATTTTGGCGTCATAAATCGGGCCATACATGGTTTGAATGGTTTGAGCTATGGACCTGGGGAGGGGCTCATTCGATTCCTCATTGAAAGCTCTTCAAAAAAAGTCCAAATTTAGGCCGCCTTGACTTTTGTTGAGGTTTTTTGGGATTATAAAAAACTTTGACAACCCTTAAAGGGCACTTTAAATTATGTGAGAGAGCTGGCTAAAGAATTGGGACGTTGTCGGACCAACATGGATTTTTCCTGAAAATTTCAGATTTTTTGCTCCAGCCATTTGGGAGAAATCATGCGTACGGCGGACGGACGGACGGATTCTACACCCTTTGAAACGTAAACCATAAAATTTTCAGGGGGGGTTAGGATTGCCTTTTTCTAGAGCGATTACAATGGTTTATTATTGAATAATGAATCAAACGTGCGCAAATATCGTGGTCTTTCGCGATTTCCTCAGATACGCAGAGAGAAATTTTGGTTGCAAACGTCAGATTCGTATAAAAAACACAGTAGGATAGAACGTTGTCTATATTTCCACGAAAGTAAAGAGTTACACTGTTAAATCGATTTCGACGGTTAGGTCATCATCAGTAACAAACATGAACTGTTCATCAAGACACTTGGATAATTTGCAATTTTTATTTGGCTTAGAAAAATATTTTTTCCATCCCCCTATTTATAGCCTCTGGGCACTCCGGGTATCCGGGTATTTCAGGGGAAGACCCGCGACTGCCATCAAAAGCGTAAAAGATTCTGGTTGTCATCATCCATCATCCGTTAATGGGCTTCAAATACTACAGTATTCAATGATGCCATCAACCAAACAACGTTATTATCATTCTAATGAGAAGAATTTTAATATGAATGAAAGGATGGGTTGGAGCACATTCGAAAAGGGGTGGAAAGCGAAGTTTGTGACGAGCACGTTTGTGGCCGGGGTCGCCACTACATGTGTGAAGAGGCGGACGGGGATGGACTCCGGCCCTCGACCGTTTTTCGGGTTGTTTCGTCCAGAGGGGGTTGTTTTAAATACCTCGGGCAGGTTGACATTTATTCGTTGCCTCCCGTCTCCAGCTCAAAGCTCCACCCGTTCCCTACTGGAAACATCGATCCCGCACGACACCCCGCCCTTCACTCCCTCGCTCTCTTGACTCTCTCCGTCCCTCCGACCGTTCCCTTTTCTACCCTCTCTCTTCCCTTTTCTACCCTCTCTCTTCCCTTTTCTACCCTCTCTCTTCCGACGAAAGCCCTTTCCCGAAACTTAATGGAGATTCTGCTTTTCCACTCGGGCTATCTCAATCACCCGTGTTTACTTCTACTCGCTCGAGCACAAGGAAGAAATACGGAACGTTGACTACAACTGCAACTCTTTGTCTTTAAATGCCAGGAATTTAATTTAATAATCGCGAATAAAATTCTAAACAAGTGTTTCTACTTTGTGGCCAAACATTGAAACATACATCTTGAGCCAACAATTAGTACAAGAAACCAATCTCTTGAGCCGAGCTTCTGTGTAAATAAATCAACTGTTTTCCTAGCTATCAAATTTTTACTTGAGAAACCGAAAGTTCAAATCCACTGTGAAAACATGAAACTGTGTATGTGTGTGTGTGTGCTTGTGTAACTACCAATCATTAGTTACAATAATTCATTTTTGGTTTATTATTCAATAATAAACCATTGTACTCGCTCTGGAAAAAAAAATTCTAACCCTAATTTCATGGTTTACGTTTCAAAGGGTGTAGAATCCGAATCTGCAATAAAAAATTTTCCGTCCGTCCGCCGTACGCCGTACGCACGATATCTCCCAAACGGCTGGAGCACAAGATCTGAAATTTTCAGAAAAAATCCATCTTGGTCCGACGACGCCCCAATTCTTGAGCCAGCTCTCTCACTCAATTTAAAGTGCCCTTTAAGGGCTGTCAAAGTTTTGTAAAATCCCTAAAAACCACAAAACACGTCGAATCGTCCTAAATATTTAAATATTTGAAGAACATACCATGAGGAATCGAATGAGACCTTCCCCACGTCCGTAGGTCAAACCATTCCCGATGTTATGGCCCAACATTTGCGTTTTTTATTTTATTATTGTTTGTTTGTAACCTAGTGATGCCGATAGCGTCGAGTTGTAGTGAGTGCGGTTACTGGAGTGATAGCCGATGTGGATACTTGTAGTTTATAGCCGATACACGGGTTGAAGCATTCTGATATGCATGAAACGCTGATAATATATAGGTAAATATTATTCAATATTATTACTGGGGTAAAAAAGTATTCTTCCACTGGGGTTTATTATTCAATTGGCTTGCGTTCATGATTTGAATCTGTACTAAGCTTCGGAATGTGCGTGTTTCACAGGTGATGAGCGATTATTGAATTTCAGGAGATATGCATAGAGCACGTAAATCTGTTCAATTGATTTTTACGTACTGTTAGGTACAACCATGAGTTTTAGAAATATTGATAATAATTGAAAACACTGCTATTGAAAATTAAGACACGAAAGAACTTTTTAATATGTATAGAAACAAGTGTTTCTAACGAGTCATATTGTAACAACAGGATACTTGATGACATAAATAGAGTGATCTCAATACTCCCCCTCATCAAGGTATCCACAAAGTCCAATCGAACCACACAAGATCTTCAACCGTGGCCCATGTAATGGTTTCGTTAACATATCCGCCAGTTGAAGCTCTGTTGACGTCTTCACGATCTCAAGCTCCCTTTCAGTGACCACCTCGCGAATGAAGAAGTGCCTGATTCGAATGTGTTTCGTTCGTCGGTGATATTCAGGATTCTGAGAGAGTCTGATAGCTGCTTCGTTGTCCACTTGAAGTTGAGGGATTTTCTTCAAGGCAATTATTTCATTGAACAACCTTCTTAGCCATATCGTTTCTCTTGCTCCTTCACTAGCAGCTGTAACTTCTGCTTCTGTAGTTGATATAGCTACGCAAGGCTGCCTTTGGCTCAACCACGAAATGGCTCCACCAGCATACATGCATAGTACTCCAGTAGTTGACCGCCCAGTAGAGTAGTCACCACCGTGATCTGCATCGCTATAGCACACTAGTTCACCCTTCTTGAAATTGGATTTGTACGTGATTCCGTAGTTTACTGTTCCTTTTACATAACGGAAGATTCGTTTCACACGAACAATGTCTTCTTTCGAAGGATTTTCTAATGTGCGCGATGCAACTCCAACTGCATAAGCTATATCAGGTCGAGTACCCACCATGAGGTACATAAGGGCTCCGACAGCTTGTCGGTATGGAAAACTCGAGTCGTTTTTCTCACTCAAGTCTGGTACAGTTCCTTCTTTTAGTATTGGAGTAGATACTGGTCTGCAATCTGACATGCCAAATCTTTCTAGAATTTTCTTGGTGTAAGCTTCTTGATGAATTTTGAGTGATCCATCTTCAGAGCGTTGAATTTCTAATCCAAGATAATAACTTGCAGGTTTAGTAGTTATTTTGAATTCTTTTCGCAGATCGTTTATGAAAGAATTTGATAAATCCTCGTCTGTTGCTGCGACCATCCCATCATCTACGTAGAGAGCAACTATTACTAACCCTGACTTATTTTTTCTGACGAAAAGGCAGTGGTCCGCATTGCTTCTCTTGAAACCAATCTGGGTGAGTTAATTAGCAAAACGGATGTTCCAACAACGTGGAGCTTGTTTTAGTCCATAAAGACTTCGTTTCAAACGACATACCCTACCAGAGTTATCATTATACCCTTCTGGTTGTCGCATGTAAATTTCTTCTTGAAGTTTTCCGTACAAAAATGCTGTTGTGACGTCGAATTGAGTTAGTACCATCTTCTCACTTGCTGCTATGCTGAGTAATGATCTGATTGTACCAGCTTTGGCAACAGGGCTGAAGGTCTGCTCATAGTCTTCCCCCTTTCTTTGAGAGAATCCCTTAACGACTAGTCTTGCTTTGTACTTGTCTATACTTCCGTTTGCATTAGTTTTTACCCTATAAACCCATCTGCATGGCAAAGCTTTCTTTCCTTTAGGCAATTTTTCGAGTTCCCAGGTCCCATTCTCTTTTAGGGAATTGATTTCGCTTTCCATAGCTTCCTGCCATCTACTCCTCTCTTTACTCTCCATCGCATCTTTGTATGAGGAGGGCTCGAAGTAGTTTTGCATTTCAGCTTGAGCGTTCATTACGAAACTGTTAAACCTCTCAGGTTGTCTAAGAGTAGATCTGTCTCTAAGCACTCTTCCAGTGATCTCATCTTGGTTGTCCCAATCTTGCTCTAGTTCCTCTGGATTATTGTTGTCCACTTCCAAAGGTTCCAACACTTGCTGATTATCCTCATGTTCTGAAGAATCTGGAGGAGTTTCTGGATCCTTGTGGGTGTCAACATTTGTAGGTAGCCCGTTTTGACTAGGTACATTCATGAAAGGTAATGGATCATTAGATAGAGGTTGTTCATCGAAAGTAACGTCTCGTGATCTGATCATTCTGTTGTTCTCCCGACACCAAACTCTATACCCATCCCAACCATCGTATCCTACCAAAACTCCTTTTGCTGCCTTCTTGTCCATCTTTTTTCGCTGATTTTTGGGTATGTGAGCATAGCACCTACTTCCTATTATGCGAAGATGTTTTATTGAGGCTTTCTGACCAGTCCAGAGTTCATATGGAGATTTTCCTGGTATTTGAGTAGGTCCACTGATGTTCAATACATATCTGGCAGTGTTGACCATTTCTGCCCATAATTTTTGAGGTATTCCTTCATGAGCATACATGAGTGACCGAGCTGCCTCTACCACAGTGCGATTTTCCCTTTCGATACAACCGTTTTGTTCCGGGCACCAGGGCATAGTCAGGCGGAGTTGTATTCCATTGCGCTGCAGAATCTCACGCACATTACCACAGTCAAACTCACCACCATTATCGCACTGAAGGGTTTTGACAGTGTGTCCTGCTACTTTTATTTCGGCAAGCACGTCCTCAAGCTTTCTGTGTACCTCAGATTTCTGTTTGAGAAAATAAATAAAACGATATTTTGAGAAATCATCCTTGAACATGACGAAATATTTAAATCCAGAAACTGAATTTTCAAACGGTCCACACACATCAGCATGAATTACTTCACCTGGCACTTTGGATCTTTCTCTCGTACCAAACTTCAGCCTGTGTGCTTTTCCGTAGACACATCCTTCACAAAGCTCGCTATCTAGGTCAACTTTTATTCCTAGTTCACGTTCTATAGTGGCTTTAACGTGTCTCTTGTTTTGATGAGCCAAACGTTCATGATACAGCTGCAATTGATGTTCTTTTGTAATTAGATTCACGTGTGCTATTTTTGATGGTTTGATGTTTCGTACGGATAATTTGAAGAGTCCGCCTTTTCTCTCCCGGTATCCCGAAACTTTAAGACGTCCGACAGTGAAATTACATTTCTCAGTAATCGATTCAAACGTACTGTTTGGATTTTTGTCATGCGCAGCAAGGATTGAGAAAAGGTTCTTTTTGATACCAGGTACGTACCACACATCACTGAGGGTAAACTTTTCCAACTTTCCGTTCACTCTGGATTCAAGAGTAATGTCACCCTTACCAAGAGCATTAACCGTATCTCCACTTGCCGTGGTTACCGACTTGTTTGAAGTAAATGGTTGAAAAGTCTTGAACAAATCCTTCCTATATGTAATGTGGTTTGTAGCACCATTATCAACCCACCAAGTATCACCATCATTCTGAATCAGAGAATTTGCCATTAAAGTAAAATTAGTACACTTTTCCTTGTCATTTTGCGTCAGAGAGGGTTTTGGCTTGGGAGGTTTCCCATCTGCTTTCCACTTAGAACATTGATGAACTTTGTGGCCCTTTTTTCTGCAATATTTGCAATAAGGTTCGTACTTTTTCTTCTGATCTGTTGGCCCGTGATTATCTCTGGTCGTTAGAGCTTCCTGTTTAACATCACCACCAGCTTTTTGAATCAGTGCACGTTCATACGCACAAAGCTGTGTTGTCAGGTTCTCTATAGTGCGATCTTGTCGAGACATCAACATCCAACTACTTTTAAAAGGAAAATAGTTTTCTGGAAGCGTTCCAAGAATTTTACAAATTAGGAAAAGATCTGGCAATTCACGATTTTTAGTGTCTTTAGCAACTTCTATTTTCAATTCTGTCCAGATATTTTTGAGCTTGGACATGTGTTCAGCAATGTCGTCTGTTGAGCATCGTTCATAGTTGAAGAATGTTAAGCACAAGTCATAGGCCTTATCTTCTGATACTCCATCATAAAGTCTCAAGAGTTCTAACCAGACTTCATATCCCGTAGAGTACCTCATGACTTTCTTGAGAGTTTCCTCCGTCATGTTTGTGGTAAGTACTATCAGGACATCGCTATCGGCTTTGGTATAGGCTTCTAAGCTTGCATTATATGCCCCGAGTTCTTCCGCAGAACCTTCTCCAGGGTCGTTCGGAGCTTTTAATTTACCATTGACTATATCCAACCCATGTTTTATTCCTTTCAGTACAGCAAGAGCTTTGTATTTCCATGTAGCCCAGTTGGATTTTCCTTCAAGGAGTCCAAATCTGCACTTGAACAAATCCATTGGAACGAATTTTGCTCAAAATTAAAGGATTAGTTTTGAAAGAAAATAACTTTTAAAAACTCTATGGAATTGCGAAGTTTCAGCATCCTGGGCCCATAACCAATTGATTTTTACGTACTGTTAGGTACAACCATGAGTTTTAGAAATATTGATAATAATTGAAAACACTGCTATTGAAAATTAAGACACGAATGAACTTTTTAATGTGTATAGAAACAAGTGTTTCTAACGAGTCATATTGTAACAACAGGATACTTGATGACATAAATAGAGTGATCGAAGAAACAGGTCCAGAACACGGGTAATGGAAAGTAGGTATAAACAAATTTAGTAAAACGTGGATAGGTAATAACTGAAGACGTTATTACTTCCAATTTATAATTCAGAGGCCACATGCAAAATATGAAATTCAATTATTCTAATCTAATGTGTTTACAATTACTTCAAAATATCTTTTCTCTTCGCTAAATCATTTTTCTCGCTTTGCCTTTCAGGGGCTCTGCTGGGGTCAACGAAATTCGTATGACTTCTGCAGCAACATCCCCTACAAAAAGTGGTTGAGGACTTCCTCAGCATTTGCCCCACTGCAAAAGATGTCATCCAAGGTGAGTCGAACTTCTTGGTTCACTTGAATTTATTCCAAAGTAACTATAAACGTTCTCTTGATGTGGTGAGGTACCGTGCTTACGTGAAAGCTGCATTCAAAACACAAGACAAGTTAGATTTTTAATCTTAAGGCTTTTAAACTTCCGTGAAAAGTTGATTTATTGTTTAAACGCTGATTTGAAGGATATCTAGGATTAATTTTCCCCCGAATGGTGATGATGACCCTATCCCCGTTGTTGTTAGACTGCTGTTAGCATTCATTTCCGCTTTATATTCGATTATTTCTAAATAACCATTGGAAGTGCAATTGTTGAAACCTACATGTTCTTACCGATAGTTCGGTTGGGGAACAGGACTAGTAAAAACAAGAAAAAGAAAACGGTTATACTATTCACGCACGACCGCTCGGTGTAGCATGAACAGTATAACTCCAAACCCCTTTCATTTTATAAATAGAAATTATTGCAAATACCTAATGGGAATATAATAATATAGTGATTTTTTTTACAAAAATTTACATAAATATAAATATTGTTTTGGCTTTTGCTGTTGAATATAAAATTTCGTAACTTTAAGAAGATGTGAAAATTTGAAGTGTCAGTTTGATGAATTCGGTGATGTTTCGTGATCAACTGTCGGAAATGGAGTAAATTTTAATGGATTTTCATTTTAAAAAAATATGTGTCCCCCTTTCTAGCAATAATTGAAGAGAAATATTTTTTGTCACGAAGTCAGTTGTGAATTATTCACAACTGACTTCGTGGCAAAAAATATTTCGGGAAAGAACAGACGCCCTAATTACGAAAAAAATCCCATGCTATTTGCTTTTTTGGCTATTTCCGGACCGCAAAAGTGTACATTTGACATTTCCATGATTTGGACTCTCAGCGTGTATAATGCCAGTTGTTTCGTAATAGGGCGAATCCGATGGTCTGTCAGCAGGGGCTCAAATCAAAATGGCTTCTCTATGAGATTTGCGAGACGGCCAACCCTACCATGTTATACAACTCGTGGCAAGCCCTGTTACCAGAGAAATGTAGATCCCAATAGCACTCTACGAATTAATGCTTGTACGTAACTGTTCTGATCCCTTTGGTCAACAGTCTACGACAAGAACGTCACAAAAACAATATAGTATGTAACTAGTGACTACAGTCACTTTCCAAATCAACACGAAAACTTCACGACGAAAAGAACTTGTTGATTTTATAATGGAAAACCATCCGGAGGTTCAACAATTACATCTTAATGTTTTATAGCTTCTCATCTTACAAGCGGAGTTAATTAAGTGTCCTTATGTGTTTCTACTTGCTTTTGCTTTTGTGGCTAGTGATGTAAGGGATTGGTAATTTCATAGTACAAATTCTTAAGATTATCGGGTTTGCAATGTAGATGACAATAGGTAAAAAAAATAGGGTGTAGATAAAAAGAGCTCTACAAATAAACAAACAACAAAGAGGGTGTGAGTGAGTAAATGAGAAAGAGATAGAGAAAAAAAAGAGAGAGAGAGAGAGAGATATTCTCTAAAAAATTTCCAACTTTCGTTGTTGTAGGCACCAAAGTGGTATTGAGTCAATGAAAACTTCTCTCCAATAATTAAAGCTTAGTTCTAAAACATAGTGAGGTGATGCTAAACTTCTTTACTGAAATCATGGCTGATAGAGTAAGGTTCATAAAAACTCAGTTATAGGGTACGTAGCAAGTGATAAGCAACGTTCATTAATTAATCAGATCAATTAAGCTTACTATAAGAGGTAATGTATAAAAAACAACAACGAGTCGTCAGTAATCTGTTCTTTGAATAAGCCAGAGCTATGGTAGCTCTAACGTACAAGTACATCGATCTGCGTTTCAATAACATTAAACCTGAAGTACAATATTAGTTGTTCGATAAATATCACTGAGCAAGGTAGATCAATCTGGTGATATCAAACTATATATACAAGAGTTTCCAATGCTCGGTTAATATTTCTCCCGTTGAGTAAATATTACATATAATTTTGATCTTCCGAAATTGGGGCCTGTTAGGATGCTCGGCGGTCACACACATGATTCTCATTTATTCCAGGAGGAATAGGTACAACGCGGAAATCCAAAAAAGCGAAGAACTGTTCCGTCATCAGCTGAAGCTGAATACAAAGGTCATCACGGGAGCTCCAAAGGAAGCAATGTATCGAACCACTTCCTGGAAGAGCTTGGAGTTAGGTAACCAAACAAATTCGTTGAGACTCATAATGACAACCAAGGCGCTCAATATTTCGCTAAAAATTCTCATAGCACTCCGCACGAATCACATCGACATCCGCCATCCTTCATCGCCAGTGTGTTGAAGACGGATTATACGACTTGTTTATCAACCAACGGTCGCTGATGTGTTTACAAAAGAGTTGCCAGGAATGAAACCCATATGTTGATTTCACAACTTTGAATGAGCAGGATAAGGAGGTACAAGTTTGCGAGGACGTGTCAGAACTACAATTTATTTTTCTTATTTAACCAACTCCAAATGCAAGCCTGATATTCAAGAAAGTTTCAGCTTTACAGAATAAATTTTCGCAAGTTTGTCATCAACATTTTAACTTTGGAAAGGATTTTGCGATGGGACCCCCCGCCGAAAAGCGACAGGAAAAAGTGAGACGAAAGTAGCGCGTATTTGTTATAATGATTTTCATTTACAACCGATCGTTGCTAAGGTACACATTTTATTCTCTCCCTAAAATTTGTTGCTCAGGCACTTCGGTACCCTTCAATTGGTCAGTCACCTTACTACGTAATCGCGTGGCCCCCTTGAGCCTAAAAAAGCCCAATATTGGTTTGTGATAGGTAAAATAAGTGATGTAATTTTTGGAGTCAATGTCATCCATGTCCCGAGCGAAGATCACATCGATGCACGATCCTCCTCCCTTAGGTGTATAAACCATTAGATTTGATTCGAAAAAATCTTCAGCGGACCCCTTGGTTTGGGCAACCATCCTGAATATTCTCGGATTCCCCAAATCGTTTTGGGGTCTCTGGAAAGATACAGGATAGATTGGAAAAGTTCCAGGCCAGTTACCGGGGTCAGATTTTTAATAACATAATACAGAGAAAAAGAGAGAGAGAGAGAGAGAGAGAGCAAAAACCTCTTCAAGGTACATCACATTATAGCCGTTAGGCTTTAAGCGGAAATCATCCGGGGGTGCAAGGGGCGAAGCCCCCGCCGAGGCGCGCAGCACTGAGTTTTTCTCCACTCATCAAATTCCACTGTGCGAAAAGATATAACAACAAATAAACAATCCATGGTGTTCATTCTGCTTTATTTGAGGAAAGAGAGAATACAGATAACGAAAGGGCAAGTGAGTTATAATGGAGGAGAGGTAGCGTGTTGAGGGCAGAAGAGAGATTTTACCGGTGGAGGGTGAAGATGACAACTTGTTGGGTCTGAGGGAACTTATTAAGAGTCGCTGAGTATCACTCATTGATTCCTTTCTTCCTGTTGCCCCCAGGGCCGTCCCCCTTCAGTACCAAGACGGAGGGTCGTCTTCGATTTCCACCTCCTAAACACCTCCCGGGTGGAGATTTCCTGATTGAATTCGATAGAAGATTATTGCCAGAGGTGATTAGCTATACGACCTAAACATTAGCTGGGTATTTAGTCAGTCCCAGCTGTCGCAAGGGCGCATCACTTTCCCTATTTGAATTCAACTTAAACAATAATGTTTCCCGATCTCAGAAACCTGTTCGAGTTCGGGATTGCGGCAGTTGCAATGTCACAGGTAGGTAGTTTCCGCCATAACGGAATAACACATTATAAGAATAATTAGTTTGGTGATTTTGTGGTTAGAGTTTCGTAGTTTTGAAACAATGAAGAAATCTTGCGCACATACTCACAGAAATAGGCGATAGTCTTTGGCTGAGAAGTCCCAAGAAGGTAATATGCCGGTGATTCTTATCAAACACAAAAGTCCCCACCATTGGGCGCATGAGATAAGCGAGATTGCAAGTTCGTCGCTACGGTCAGGCCGGTAGTTCCAAGACTGAATGGCCCACTATAAAATTGCACCTGTAGTAGGAGAATGGGGACGAGTAATACTGGAGATCACATCAAAAATTCAAATTCAAGGTCGAAGGATCCTGAGGAAAGAGTTGGCGGTAAGTTATCCTTATAAAATATGCTCATAAAATATACAATTATCCACGCTAGTTTGGTAACATTTGACTGGTATAAAACAACTAACCATTAATTTCAGACGCAGCACTACCGTTTGCACTGAAAATCTTAGGGACCAATTACACCATGACTGAGGCGGACAGTCATGAGCCGTCAACAGAAGTTCAAACGGAGGTGCAAGCCTTAAGCCTTATAAATTATTAAGAATGTATATAAAAGTGTCTACGGCTGCAGTTTCCATGCAGTACGATTTTGAGTTCAAAATACCGAAAACCACAACAATAAATTTTGAATTTTCATTAAAACGTAGGAAGCAGCTTGAAAAATGCAAATGAACAACACAGCCGCATCTATGTAAAATTCAGGAGTCCAATTTAACCGTAAATATTCCATAAATAAAATCGGAACTGATAGAACAAAGGTGTGTTCACCAATTCGTAGGTGCTCGGGGGTGGATAGAAATAGGGGTTGATTGGAATGAGCTGGGAAGGGGAGGAAGGGCGTTCAATAAAGTCTAAAAGCCTCGAAGCGATGAGGGGTAAGGTCAAGTGCTCTACTTTATAAGAGCTAAGGAAAAGAATTCTTTTCTCTGTCTTTTTTTCAAGATTTGAAAACCATTCTTTTTTTCTCGTTCGTTTCGTTCTTCTAATCGAATGAGCGTCGAAAAAAATGGTGCTCGAAGAAGGAGAGAGGGGGAGAGAGTAACGAAGAAAATGAAAGGTTTATTCCTGTGGGAGACCGGAAGTCTGGTGGCGGAAAGAAGCTTTGGAGAGTTGAGAAAAATGGAAAGTGTCTTAATTTTTTCTCTTCAGCGGAAGAAGCAATAACGGGGCAAAGTATATAACGTAACAGCTGTTAGAAGGATGAGCGGGGGGATCACGAATCATCCCCCCCCCCCCCCAGAGTAAAAGCTATTTTTAGTCGAAGGGACAAGTCTCTTTCGTTCGCAATCATTAAAAAACATTTTCAAAGAAGAAGCTGGCTTATATAATTGCAACGTGAACAAAACTATAGAAACTAAATGAAGGGTACAGGATGAAAACCGTTGTGGTCGAAAATGGGTTAGCAACGCTATCTGAAGGATTCTGAGGTGTATATTCAATAGTTCAATAAGATTATAATAAGATTCATGCGCTATTTGGTAACAGAAAAAGGTCGTTTCGAAAATCGTGTTTCACGTCCGCAGGCACTCATACCTAGAATGTGGCCGTAATTCAAGCGTAGTGAAACAAACATCGTATGCAGAAACTCCCGATTGTTGGAGAGAGGTTTTAAAAACAGCACGCCCATGCAGTCCGTTTCTGCAGTTTTCTTTTGCAATTTTTTTTTCTGCTGTCTTCCTTTTGATGGAATAGACTGCGTACAGTATATCTCTTTTCAGAACTGGTCGGAGTTTTTAACGTCATTCTTTGACACTGAAATGTGTCAATTCCTGGCTAGACCAGTAGGAGTGCTCAAATGTTCCGCTACGAAAAAATCCCTGGTTTTCCTAAAACCATCATCTTCGTTCATGAAGTTTAAGGAAGCATAGTCCCAACAAAGAAGCGAAGGAAGAGGTCTCTAAAAACAACATCCGTGAAACTCAAAAACTGCTATAACGGGAAGCTCACCATCAAAGCTGCTAAATACAGCTCCTGGAGAAACCAGATGCGAAGCATATTTGCTAGTCACTAAATTTGGTTGATCTTCCTGTGGAAGAAAATGAGGAGTTTATAGACGACCCACCAATTGACGCGGAGCGAATGAGTCCTGTTTTACTTCTTGCATCCTGTTCCAATCTTTGTAAAAATGTTACCAGCATTCATATCCTATTAAATAATAAGTTGTTCAGCTTCAAATTATAAATCAGGGTTTTTTAAAGTTCTAATACGAGTACATTTATCAAAATCCTAACTCCCAGTTTGATGATTTCAAAGGATGAAATTCCAATTTCTGTGCCGGAGCAGCTAATTCTTCTGGACGTATTTTCACTCCGACACCTTTCTGAATGCTGAAAACAATTGCGTTACCCACCAGATGATAGTGGTAGAGTACTGTGAAATTGAAACTTTAATTTTATGGACATGGTTTATCACTTTCTCATTTGTAAACCTTCAATTGCATTTTTCTCGAAGTAAGCTTTTCGGCGATAATTGGGGTTTTCCCCTGTACGCTTCAAATTATTAGGGTGTTCTTCCAGGTATTCCGTTTGGAACATTCAAAGTCGATATATGAGTTGTGCTCACTGTACTGTGCCGTATTACTGTGAGTCATTCAAAAAGAAATCTGACCTATAGAATCGACAAGTTTGTCAATCGACAAATCAGTTTGATGTATTGAAAAAATCAACGTTTAATAATAGAATGTACACGAGGAACGTACTAATGCCAAACGAATAACCAAACTTTTAAAAGATTGTTTTATAGAACCGCTAGTGATCCCTATAATTACTAAATTATTGAATATTTGAACTTTAATTGCAGTAAATGTTTTACAAACAATTCCGGCGACCAAATTAAATGTTTATCTATAATGTGTTTCTGATGGAATGTGAAGATATTTCATAAAATGTGCCCAGATCATGACCTTTATAGAATTATTACGTTTGGTGCAGTAGTTTCAAAGAAAATCTCCGGACAGCAACTACGGTATGATTTTTTTTTCCGAATTTTGGATTTTACGCATCTTCAAACGTAAACCATCAAATTTCGATGGGGGTTAAATTGTTTTTCTTTAACGATTACAGAGGTTCATTATTTTCAAATGAAAATCCAAAACACCCAACCAGCTAAGGTTTATCTGGTAAGTACTTATTGATACCGATAAATTATAACGAACCAAAAACCTTTTTGTGCAGACAAATCGTTGAATATTGCGCTAAACGTCTAAGACGCGGATTTCCAGGGTTGAGAGGGTTGACGGGATCCGATGAAGCTCTCAACGGCTCCTCTAATTGACAAGCTTCAAGGGCTTCTTGAGCTTTGAATCTTCCTAACTTCAATTTAATGCTGGCACGTCTAGCAGAGAACTACTTATACTTCACATTCCCTCGAACTTCATTCTAAATGTTTGGAGATCCATGTAGTTTGTAGTAAGAGAGAACGAGTAAAAACACGACGGAAATATTCCTACACTTATTTTTTGAGATTATAGTAACGCCCATCCTGATTGAAGTAATAACGTTGATCAGAAGAATGACTTTTTTGGAGACGAGTTGTTGGAATAATGACATCTGCAAAGAAAGTAAACACACATACTTCAATGTCTTTTTTTCTTAAAGTGTTTTCATCTTACAAATCCAAGTCCTGTAACATCTTCTGAGGAAGAGAAAGGACTGGGGCGTAAAAGAAGGCATGATGAAGAGACTGGACTGGCAAACCGTATTGAAAACCCGTTGTAAGACTCAGTTTAGGTTGAAAAACCCTGAGTCTCGTTGTCGGGGCTTCCAGTTTTAATAGAAAACGGGTTTTGAATTGTGTCTGACAGATGATCAAAGCTACTTGAATACCCTCACTCTAACATCATATTTAGCATACATACTTCATACTTACGTCAAGGACCTCTGATATATGTAAAATAAGGTTACTACTCCACCTCCCGGGCATATTTCCAATGCTCATATGATGACAAGAAACTACTACCTAGCTACATCCAATCTATGCTTCAAGAATGGAGGATCAAGAGGACTTTCTGCCGTCTCGTCGTCTTTTGTTTCTGCAACACCTGCGCTCTCGTCCTACGCATCTCTTTGAAGAAATCTTTTATCATACTCTCTCTTAATTTCCGAGACTTGTACTTGTGGTACCTTTGTTTTGGTTAATACACCTCGTTCTTCCGTTTGACTAAATCTTGTCTGTCTACAAGTGATTACCAGTATTTTAAAATAGGATTAAACCGTGAAGTTCATTGGAGTGATGACACAACGTTCTGTAAGTATTGCAATAATTTGTTGAATTCTATTGCATCACGAATCGTTGTAATTTTATCATCAACACGGCGCCGATGGCTTGGTGACCTCCATTGAAGCGGTTGGAAGTTTTTCTTTGAAATGTATGTGAATGCACTCGTACGATCTATGGAGATTGGTCAGTGAGATTTTTCAACGAAGTTGAATAAGTATGGGGGCTAAAGTAGAGAATAGGTGGCCCCTACCTCTTATCAGGTCATGTAGTCCTAGTTTACACTGTTTATATGGTCCTTGTTTATATATGTACTTTTCAATTTGGACGGTCTGATGAGGGAAGGGTTGCCTATTATCCTTTACCTTTACATTTATTGAGTAATATGATGGTTGACTGAATGAACGCTTTATTTTTATATATGAACGAATGAGGGTAGAATATTTTCATAGAATGAACGATATATTCTTGGGTGTTCGTTTACGTAGGTGCCTTGTAGGCCATTGTTTTCTTTTGCCGGCATTAGGTAGGAAATTTAGGTCAATCCGTTCTTGACTAGTTTTTCGGGAATGACGACCCGCAAAATAAAATGGGACGTCCTACTCGGAAAAATCTGCACTTTGTTGTCATACTTGTGTGGGTGAATGTAACATATTACTCGACCGTTTTAGGTGACACTGAAGGACGCTTCTAGTGAAAAGCCTTTTAAAAATCCAGTAAAAGTGTACCATGTGGGTTTACACTTGCCATAGGAGGGCTGTTCCGTGAGACCACTTTGCCCAAAGGGTCCGGACCACCGAAAGTGCGATGGGTGTGAGATTCCCAGCTCCCGCTAACTGAATAAAATCTTCACGTGAAGTTAAAGCGAGCTCGAGTTAGCACAGTGAGTACTCGAGACGAAATGTAGCGTCTGTATGAGCCACTTTCACCAAGACAGCCAATTTAGGGGCATGCAGGCTGTCCACCACTTAGTGGTTACTGGTATGAGAAATCTCACTGACTGAAACCAATGGTCAGATCTCCCATGGGCTCTAATGTCAACTGCACCGCTATCCGTTGTGATATGATGGAATGGTATGGTTGCCCCTTCCATTATGCTGAATGCGGCAATAATGCTCCGCTACGCTCGGAGGATGACTCAGACGCTTGAAAAGGCCTGATTCATCTCCCAAGGCGACGGATTCTAAAATCGGAAAGGGCCAACTAACCATATCCGTCACACCGTCTGGATTTTCGGTAAGTAAAAACTCTGTTGTGCCAAAGCTTACGTCTGTGCGGGCTCATCAGGGGGGCAAATAATACGGCCGTCAGTCCGGTGAGCCTCCGAGCTCGCTCACAGACATCGCCTGAACTATTCAGAGTTTTTGATGCTCCTACGATTGATTAAAATTGAATATCAAACATAAATAAATACTGAAAATAAAATAAAATGACACAATTAGTTTATTTACCGTTCCATTTTAATTTCTTAAACAAAATTTTATGTTAAAATTGTCTCCTAGCGGACATGTTTCGACTTGATGAATCAGTTATCGATCTGTAATTCGATTTACCTTTAAATTTGAATCATCTTTATACAACAAATGTTACATTGGTTGAAACTAACGGTAGAGATATACACTCTTTAACCGTAATTACCTGTAAAGTCATGAGCTAGGAGCAACAATACTTGGACGAACTTGAACTCAATAATGAGTGATATTTGTCCAGCGCTATAAAGTTGACATTAGAAGGTCGTACACTTAAGGCCGCCACCATCGCATGCCAGAGTGTGCGGATGAAATATAGAATGTTATTATGTATTTTTCACAAGTGATGCTGATTGAATATTTCTTTGGATTTTTCTGATCACATCTCTTGTACGTACTGGTAATCTGACAGAGATTTGAAGATGTTAGTCATTTCAACGAGGTAGCAGTAGGTAGGAGGGAGTAGTTATGACAAATTGGTCTTGAACTTGTTTCCCTCAGGGAGCTACTGCCAATAATCAACTGATCTTAGGGATTGTTGATTCATTTAATGAGAGATTTGAAGATGTTAGTCATTTTGACGAAGTAGCAGTAGGTAGGAGGGAGTAGTTATGACAAATTGGTCTTGAACTTGTTTCCCTCAGAGAACCACTGCCAATAATCAACTGATCTTAGGGATTGTTGATTCATTTGATGTCGTATTCTAATGACTGTTCTTGGTTTTAGGTGTGAATATCACTGTGATAAATTTTAGATTTGCACAATGTCCGATGGGAGTCGCTTTCTCAGCCCGGATATTATTCTGATAGTCCTCCTCCCCAGCGTATTCGTGCTGTTCACCGAAAGGGAAGGACAGGGAGTCAGCGCTAGCGGAAGTAAAGGTCATGCAGGCTGATATGGAGGACACGATAAGATCTCTTCTCGAGGCCAAGTTACCTAAGTAAGCTAGTTAATCAGTCATCCAATGGTCAGAATCCCACCGTGGTTCAGCAGGAAGATCTATCTCCTAACAGACATACCTAGGATGTTCAGATTTTCGTCTGAGCGGAGTTCGGACGTCTACATAAGGCAAATGAATTTCACGTCGAGGCGTGTGAACAATTGGAAATTAGGAACAGTAGAGAACAAGCTTGAAGTTTTCACTTCGTTCAAAACGTGGAAGAGAAAGGAAATTTATTTTTAAAAAAAAAAAAAAAAAAAAAAAAAAAACAAAGGATGAAAAATTTTATACATAAAAATATCAGAATAATATTGCTCTTCGTAGGTACACCAGTGGTGACGAGCAAGAGTCGTTAATTTACTACAATTATGAACATATTAATTACCTTGAGGTTACGTATTTGGATAATAAGACTAAATTAATTACAGAATAAAAACAAAGCTCTTCAAAGCCTATTGACGGGCTACAGACGAAAATTTGACTTGACCCCAATTCGCCTATTATTGACTGTTCTGGGTTTAAAATTGTTCACACGTCTGTGAATTGTTCATACACGTACCTGGGATATGTTGAAATTAAGGTCTAACCTAAAGGAGCTCAATCTCTCTAAGACTGAAATTGAAGAGATGTTGGCCGACGATGAAGATGAATCTGACCAACTAAACTTCAACCCAGTGAGCGGCAGATCTGGTGCGTTGTTGGACAGAGGGCCTAATCACAGATCCGGATCACTGGCCACAGGAAGAGGTGTCTCTTCCCGGGGGAGGGGTTGCCTTAACAGGGGAAGGGGTTCTACCAATACTCAAAATAGGGTAGGTCCTGAGATTGGCCATGTAGTTGTTAACTGTCCTAAACCTCTCCTCTGCTTTAGCTGGTGCTCAGACTCCGACTGCGATGAGGCATGCGTTGTCTGGAGCCAAAAAGTTTGTGCGTTTGGGAGCCAAAAAGTATTAGACCCTAATGATGAAACTGGGTCATGCCAAGGTCCTAGAGTCCTGACCCTCCGAGGACCCACAGGCTATGTGCGCTATTTGTGGAACGAAGAATGGGTTTGACAACGACGAGGTGTGAGCGACTATTGGGGAAAAGGAAATGTCCTACTCCGATGTCGCCAAATTCTTCCTAGAAAAGGACTTCACAGCACTCAAGGCTTCTGAAGGTACCCGTTCTAGATATTTTACTGCAATTATTGACTCGGGGTGCACTGAACATTTGTCCAATAGGATTGATTGTTTGACCAATGTTAGAACATTAGATGTCCCTAGAACGTTCAAGTGTGAAAATGAGGATGCTGGCGCGGACCTTATAGTCAATAAACAAGGAAATGTTGACTTTGTTGATGGCCTTACCTCATTTGGCCAGGGATTGTCCCCCTTGCTTGCAAGGGGAGAGGGAGGACGTAAGCACAGTCACCTTGAAAAATGTTGTGTACTCCCCTGGTCTTAGTACTAATTTGTTTAATTTGTTCAGTGCAAGAAAAGTTACCGAACAGGTTATGAAAATGGTTTTCACAAAGGACAGGGGTAGATTTCATTAATCAAAATACTGGGAAAGTAGTTAAAACGGGGGTTTTCCTTGATAAATTATACAAGGTGGATTTTTAACTTGCAGACGATCACTGTAATGGTCTCAGTGTTTTGAGTAAAAAGTTAAAGTCCACTAGGACCTGTGCTGCGTCTGACAAAATTTCGGCAGTGAACGTACAGGTGGAGGGAAAAAAAAAAAAAAAAAAACCTTCCGGAACCATCGTCAGGGGAGTTTGATGAAAACAGTGAGGGCTTGGAGCCTATTGCTGAGAGTGATTTTCATGATAAATCTAACGGGACCGAGGTGAGAGTGGGTTCGATATTGAAGGAGTTAAATATAGAAGTATTTTCTCGAAATTCAAACCAAGTCTTAGTGCAACCTGGCACCTTAGATTGAAACATGCATCTAAATGCTATCTTGAGCTAGCCACTAGATTCATTCCTGAAATAAAGGGGGTTAAGATAGGCAACGAAATAATGGATTGTGTGGAATGCGCTGAGGCGAAGGCCGTCAGACAGCCACATAATCAAACCAGATCTAGAAATGACAAGCCCTTTGCTGTCATACACTCAGACTTAATGGACGAAATCAGTCCTTCAAATTTTCATACTGGGGATAAATACTTAGTGACGTGTATATGTGATTTTTCACGTTATACTTTTGCCTATCCCATAGGCGATAAGAGACAGGTACATTTGGCCTTCAGCAAATGCCTGGACGAAATTTCTTATGTTTTAGAAGAAAAACCTAACGTCTTCGTGATTCGAACCGATGGAAGGTCAGAGTACAAGACTGTAGAAATGAAACGTTTATTGTCAAAATACAATACCCCACTAGTTACTAGCTCCCCAGGACGGCCGAATTAAATGGCTGATTAGAGCGATTTAATTTGGATCTAATTCAGAAAATAATTAAATACCTCATGGTTTTTGGGGATTTGCCTAGAACTACGTTACGTACGTGCATAATCGTATGACACATAGTGCTAACGATTTTAGTAGTCCGTTTGAGAAATTCACGGAAAGCCAAGGGCTTTGCAGACACTAATAAATATTACGAGAGCTAGATTTTTACATCAGTAGCTAGGCTAGTGGATGTCAGATTAGTCTTATCCATAGCCAAAAACAAAATCCATAGCCATAGCCTTCATATATTACAGCTTGACGTACAGACTGTGTAAGCTGAGATTCCTCTATGGATTCAAGGTTTCACCTCGATTACGGTATTACAAATGTAACTCCGTAATGCAAAAACTCAATTTTACGCGCTATCCTAACCAAAAATGCTTATTCAAGTGGGAAGACGGTAATGATTTGATGATTTTGTTGGTCTACGTCGACAATTGCTTGCTTGCATCGACGTCGGAGTTTAAACCACTTGACACGACTGAGTCATTAAATCATTCTTTCGAGATGAAAAACTTGGGTGGCCCGAAAAAGATCCTTGGTCTTGAAATGGTTCGTGATCGAGAAAAGAGCACTATTTTCATTCACCAGAAGAGTTTTATCAACGAGATCGTGGACACTTACTTGCCAGGGGGCTGTAATACGTCCACTTATCTCAGCTTCCCATAACAGTGATGTTTTGATATCAACAAATTGATAACGTAGGCGATTCTCCTAATGTTGAAGTGCGTAGGGTGATTGTTATACCTCCTGAACGGCACCCGTCCGGAGGTATTATTTGCCGCTAATTTCTTACGTTCTAGACAAGTGGGGTACACAAAGTTCAACTGGGATTGTGTTCTAAAAGTCTTGGAATATCTTCAGAGTACAACAGACTTAGGGCTTATGTACACTGGAATGTCTGATGACATTGTAGAATATTCGGACACCCCACTTGGTCTGAACGCAATTGACGGACGTTCTACTAGTGGCTACGTAGTCTTGGTTTTTGTGGACGTGATTATGTGTCGTTCAAAGGATCTACTTGACAAGTTAATAAACCCTTCAGGCTCCCCTGTTATCTGTTCAGCTGAATCAAACAACGTTCATCACAACAGGCTTCAGTTCGGGCTTTCAAGGATTAGATAACATTAAAATTCGTATGTCATATTGTTGGAAATAAGGTTACTACTCCACCTCCCGGGCACATTTCCAATGCTCATATGATGACAAGAAACTACCTACAACAATAACAAGTACCTACATCCAATCTATGCTTCAAGAATGGAGGATCAAGAGGACTTTCTGTCGTCTCGTCGTCTTTTGTTTCGGCAACACCTGCGCTCTCGTTCTACGCATATCTTTGAAGAAATCTTTTATCATACTCTCTCTTAATTTCCGAGACTTGTACTTGTGGTACCTTTGTTTTGGTTAATACACCTCGTTCTTCCGTTTGACTAAATCTTGTCTGTCTACAAGTGATTACCAGTATTTTAAAAACCGGAAACCTAAACTTTATGACATTTGCTCGTCTAATGAGCAGAATTCAGATGATATAGAAAAAAAAACAGTTTCCGTCAAAATTCAGAAATTATGTATTCGCTTAAATAAAAAAGCGGCAAATTTTTAGCGCTTTAAAAAAACTATAAATAAAGTAACAGTTGAAGAGTTGGATGGATCTACGACCTCAGGCTCGCCCGAATTCCCAAGTTAGGAAACGCTTTACAACATCTGGAAATACATCATAACATCATGGACGTCTTTGACGGCGGAATGTAGTGAAACACCCGCGAGTTGGCGATTTCTTGGCAGCAAAAATTCGCAATTCTTCGTATCTCGACGAACGTAGCCAGCAAATCTGGATGAAATAGATAAAAAATCCGAGTTTTGAGCGCTTTTTGGCAGTCCTGTACCACTATGCGTCGCTCGTTTCACAAGCCACCCGTCAAAGAACTTAACAGACCAACCGTCTGGTGGTTCGTGGTTTATAATTCTCTATAATGAACCTTTGTATGTACCAAGTCGTCTTATTCGATTCACGGAATTGATTTTCATCTGAATCAAGCAGAAAAATTACCCTCTTACTCAAATAGATATATGTAGATTTATGAAAATCAAATTAGAAAAAAAAATTCTTCCTTCCGCCGTTGGCTTGTACTCCGTTTTTCCTTACAATTCTGGATCAATTATAACGAAATTAACCTCAAACATTCATTCGATCCGGCATAACCCAGTTATCATCTTGATTAATCGACTCCAAGAGATTATACTTAAGGATTAATCTTTAAAAAAATTGAAATCTCGATAATTTCGATGTTATAGCGTTGTTTTTTGTTTGATTCAGATAGAAATAAGTTCCCAAATTCTGATGAAACCGATCAGGTTATTTATAATCATTCGTTCGGCTGTCAATAGAAAAACAGGTTCAGGGTGCGGAGCCGTACTGCGGAGTTTGTTCAACGGGAGGTCTGAGCAATCCCGCATGCTTGGCGGCAGCCCAAGTATTCTCATCTTGAATGCAATTACAAAATATGGAGGAGCGATTTGTTGATTTAGATAATTTGCCATTCACTAAGTCTTATACATGTACAATTGTCAGTGATTTACGCAGAAGGGCTACATAGTACCGAAATATACCTCTGTGTAAGAGTTTGCACGTATGTACTTCAAACGGACTATAACTATGAAATTTATCATATCACTTGTAATGGTTAGTTGGCCCTATTCTTAAATCCGTCGCCTTGGGAGATGAATCAGACACCTTCAAGCGCTGGGTCATCATGTGTGCGTGGCGGGCATTACAGCATCCAGCTCAATGGAAGGGGCAACCCATTCCATCACCTCCCACTCTATAGAAAACTATATAAGAGCCATTGGATTTACATCATAACTCAGCTTCCCTCTACACTTTATGGTCTCAAAGAGTACGCAGTTTCGTGAGAAACTTCGAGTTTTTCGGAAAAGCAATGCACGATTTTCAGGGGGTAAAACTAAAGAATTTTTTATTGGAAATGGTTCACGTATGTTAAAATGCATCGTTGAACCGTTTTAAAGCCATGGCCACGGAATTCATTCTCTAGCTAAAGCAGATCACATCGTACAACGTAAACCAATATTACAATTCATTGGTCCGTGGATACATTTCGATACTGGAAGCTAAGGTGGTGTAGCGAAAGTATTTAGTTGGTCGGTGGTAGCAATATTTTGTAACATAATTGGACTAATTGACAGGACGGAGACCTATAATAGGTGAGGGAGGCAAAACTATATTCCTTTCTAAAATCTTTGGAAATCGTTAGAAAAGAGAAACCAAATCAGTCGAAGGTGCCTACCTATAAACGTCAACCTCTATCATTCAAATGAAGAGTTCCACTGCCGCCACCCACCCACCACCAACGACCACCTACCCAAGGGTAAAATTCCGTCTCAAGGGTAAAACAAGAAAAAATGGAGTGGGGAACGGAAAAAAGGAAAAACCCCACAGAGGAGGTCCCGGCGGGGGTTGGGAGTCTGGGAACCCATAAAAGATAAGTATCAATCGCCATAAAACGAAATTGCCGGACCCGAAAAAGGGATCGAGGAGCTTATTTACTCCTTTTCGTCCTCCTCTTTCACCGCCTGGTGGTTTTTTTTTCCTTTTTATTTCAGCTGGAAAATCTGGGACGGACTTCGAGTGTAAAGCAGAGTTGAGGTGGGTGGGTTGGTGGGTGTTCGCCGCCATTTTACCGGGAGCAAAAGAGTGGTGGCGGCTTCTCGCTTTATTCTCTGGGTTGGATGGGGGTGACCTCTCCTACCGAAATCCAAGTCGGCGAGCTGACAGTCCCGTCGGAGTTTTATTGGCGGTTTACGACGGCAGGTCTAAAGGGTTTGCGAGACCGCAGCCAGAGCGAAACGTTGGGTTCGACATTTTTCTTAACCGTCCGTTGTTTTGAAGTAGAGGTCCGCGGGACAACGAATAATGACGGATCGTTATAGGGTCAGGCACCGACAAATATCGTACTCCACAGAACTGGTGGAAAATTGAATGCTTGGTGCTGTCCAGTAACCCACACGGCTACGAGGAGTTGTTGATAAATTTGGCCGTTTTCTTGGAGTTAGCAGATATTCATGATTGAGCCCAGGTGCACGAGTCAGTCATAATTCGAATGGAGTGACCTTGGACGCAGAACACAGCGTTTGATTCTGTTCGTTTTCAGAGAATGAATCAATGAGACGCCCAAAACACAGTGCCCAAAGTTTCAGGGAGCACACCTGGTTGTCCACTCATCCCCAAGAATGCGTCCATCCAATCACCGAAACACACTCTTATCCCATTATCAGTTGATTGTTTGAGATAAACTTTCCTGCTTCCCTTGTCTTCTTTGTTGCGATAATAGGAATAAAGCGTGGGTTGAATATGGAATTGGGTTCCCACCTCCACGATGATTCTTGCTGGGTAAATCTGAATTTCAACTGCTGCGAAACACTGCAAGTTCGACAATCATTTCAGAATGTTCATTTTTGTTTAGGTATTTACTTGCCTAGTAATGAACTTTTTTTTAAAGGTAGGATTGTTTCACGATTTGAAGTAGAGAAAGCTCACGTTCCCTTCGTGATTGGCCGTTACGGTCTCATTACAGGACAGAGGCCACCTCTGCACTATTTCTAACAGGAAAATGTGTATATAGTACATTCATACAATAATTGTGGAGAGCGGATGAGTTCCAATACTTTTCTGTAGTTAGCTTCCTGAGATTCCAAGGCTGTTGGCAATCAAATATGTTAAAAGTTTGCAGCTAGGCAGGCTTGTTGCAGAACTGTTCCACCACCAACCCCGAGATGCGCGTCAACACCCATCCGATTCTCCATCGCACCGTGTCGTTATGCACTTGAGGCTGAAAGAACTGCAATAAGAACTGCTAATCCGAACGTATAACAATGGTGATTTTTGCTTTGTGGATGACACCATTTGTCCGACAAACTTCTATGAACCTTCTATGAGAAGTGGATATCAACCGAGCATACGATTATAGTGAAAGAGGCGTTCCACTTTTATTTTCGTTTCGACGTATGAGCGGTCAATTCAGCTAGTTCATTAAACGGTTTCGAAAAATTCGAGTTACGTTTTGGTCTATTCCAAGTTGTGAATCCTAATCTTCGACCTTTTGGTTTATTATTTGAATAACATTTGAGTGAACGCATGAAATCATACAAGAAAAAGAAAAGTTCACAAATTTAACATGCCTCAAAATTCGTTTATTTTCCAAAATGTGTAGAATACGAAAATTAAATTGGAAAATGAGGCAAGTTCTGACACAGAAGTGTATCAATTCTTAACTAGATGAAACCCTCTATTAAAATCACTGGTATCAGCAGCAGCCAGGAATACATTATTTAAACCTGGCTTTATACAGGGTGTCAACAAAACAGGCCTGACGTACTAAAGGGGTCGATACTACAACTAATTTGCAACAACTTTTGCCTCTTAGCAATTTTTTTTTAGAGGCTTCGTTTTTGAGTTATTTACGATCTAAGATTTTTTTCGTGTTTTCGACCTTATCTCCTATAAATTGCTATAACTCCCTTAATTTACAAGATAATCTCAAATCTGAGTACACCGTTGGAAAGAGCAGTCAATTTCCTTTCGGATTGATGCCTCACCTTTCCCGAAAAGTGAGGTTTGAGACATAAAAAAGCTCTCTGAAAAGCTAATTTTTACTTAATTTGGGAAACTCAGAGTTTTTTCAATCGGAAATTGAACTATGAGAACCAGTTTTTTTTTTAAGATGCAAGAACGGTAAAAACTGCGCTAAGATCTCACCTTTCCAACGGTCTAGTCAATTTTGTCCTTAAAAAATTTTCCTGGGGAGGAAATTGAGTTTGAATGCTGAAAAACATGAGCTTTTCGAGAAAAATCGGGTGATTCACATGGAAAATGACGAAATCAAAACTTTGGAAGTTGGGAGAGCTCAGTGATGGTACGGAGGGTGTTTCGTACGCTGAATCGAATAGTGGCACTCCCGAGCCTTTCTCATTATGTTCAGTTCGCAGATTTCAGGACCATTAGATCAGATCAAACAAAAGCCTGTCAAATAAAACTAGTTATTATTAAAGAAATATTAAAAACTCAAAGGTACTGCTCGAAGTGTCCTCCCTGGTTTTGAAGGCACAGCATTGCTCTTCTGCGTAGCGTGTCGACTGCCCGCTCTCGAACGCGAGCATTATTCCCAAGTCGAGCGCTGAATTGGTGTACCCTCTCCACTAACTCTTCACGGGTGTGTGTTTTTTTTTTTGTTTTTTTTTTTTTTTTTTTATACACGTGAGCTCGGATGAGGAAGGCTTCGGAGAGCCTCCTTTCTTATTTGACAGGCTTTTGTCTGGTCTGATCCAATAGCCTACCTGTTCCAGCCAGGGCAGGAGCCCCATTATCACGTGGTCTGAAGTGCCCTGAAATATACAAACTGAACATAATGAGAAAGGCTCGGGAGTGCCACTATTCGATTCAGCGTACGAAACACCCTCCGTACCGATTTCCGATTCCGATTTCGTCATTTTCCATGTAAATCACCCGATTTATCTCGAAAAGCTCATGTTTTTCAGCATTCAAACTCAATTTCCTCCCCAGGAAAATTTTTTAAGGACAAAATTGACTAGACCGTTGGAAAGGTGAGATCTTAGCGCAGTTTTTACCGTTCTTGCATCTTAAAAAAAAATTGGTTCTCATAGTTCAATTTCCGATTGAAAAAACTCTAGGTTTCCCAAATTAAGTAAAATTAGCTTTTCAGAGAGCTTTTTTATGTCTCAAACCTCACTTTTCTTGAAAGGTGAGGCATCAATCCGAAAGGAAATTTACTGCTCTTTCCAACGGTGTACTCAGATTTGAGATTATCTTGTAAATTGAGGGAGTTATAGCAATTTATAGGAGATAAGGTCGAAAACACGAAAAAATCTTAGATCGTAAATAACTCAAAAACGAAGCCTCTAAAAGAAAATTGCTAAGAGGCAAAAGTCGTTGCAAATTAGTTGTAGAATCTACCCCTTCAGTACGTCAGACCTGTTTTGTTGATACCTTGTATAACTTGCCCCTTCATATCTTGTCTTTCCACTCTAGATGCCGTAAAAGAAGATCCATTAAATGAATTCAAATTTTGAATTTCAGCTAGGTAAATCAACTAGGGGTGAAATCAGTCACAAGAGTCATCAAGATGTCCACATACCTTGAATTGACTTTTACATGCTAACAACCCCAACGTATTGAAACTCAACAGTTCTCCAGTTTTAATATTTCTCTTAAATACACATTTTTCTGATAGAAACGAAGTTGTAAGCAATTAATTCACTAGGTACCAGCTGTGTTGGTGTAGAAGGGGATATAAATATATAAAAAAGTAACCAATTTTCCACCACCTGGACGAGAACATTATTTAATACGGAATTGAACATGTCGTTATCCAATTATTAGGGAGCTCCATCTAAAAAAAGAATATCGATTGCTTTATCTAAACAAAATAAACAAAATTTGGAACAGTGACAATGAAAGTTCCTTTATCGGTGAGTGATGTTTGTTGATAATTATATTAAATATAATTATCACTATAAATGATAATTAAATATAATTATCATTATAAATTTTATAATGTTCAATAATGGCTGCCCTTTCAGATTTAGTCATTGTAGGATGGAAAACTCCTCTGATGATCATTACTTAAGGAAATAAGTTACCAGGGTCCTGGACACAATCAGATAAATGGGTATGGTATCTGTAAGGTATTCCCTTATTTAATTGGCATCAGTCCTTCGAATATGGGATGGCAACCTGAAATTGACTACAGGACGTAAGAATCAACTTTAAAGGAAGAACAGTGAGGAGGTTCAAACAGTTTGGGAGAATAACTTGTTATGAGGTCTTTTTGTTAATCTCCTCTATCTGAGAAGTCGAATACCGAAAGATAAGAGGCAAAATGTGGTGACCGAACAAATGAAATAGACACAGGAGATAAGCCTGGGCAACTTGAGGTAGCAGGTCTTCTTGTAGACACCCACACTTTCACTCCTCACAAGATAATGATGCTGAATCTCCTTCACAGGGACCTTCTTTACAACTATTCAATGACTGCCAGAATTCCATTTTTTTTAGAATTAACATTAATCTTTCGTTAAGTTCGACTTTAATCATAATTTTAATCAATAACAAGTTTCGTTGAATTAGCAGTTGTTTCATTCATATTTCCAATTCAATACATTTAATTAGCATGTAAGACTTTGCATTAGTTTTATGATAGTTTTGGTTTATTATACAATAATAAACCATTCTTATCGCTCTGGAAAAGAAAAAAATTTAACCCCCCTGAAAATTTCATGGTTTACGTTTCAAAGGGTGTAGAATCCGAATCTGCAATCAAAATGTTTCCGTCCGTCCGCCGTACGCCGCACAGTGGTTGGAATGCGGATATAATAGAGATTTCCAAAATGTAAAATTTGTATGATTGGACATCCGTTTGTGGAAGAGAGTTTCCCTCAAATTCCAGATATAATAATGTTTTTTGTTGAAAAAATGCGTAATCCTATTTTTGCCCATTTTAAGATGAAACTTCGACAATTTTGCTGATTTTGAACTGTATGAAATCGCAATGGGAAGTGCCTACAGTTTTATTTTATAATTAAGTCGAGTGACTACTTGCTCTCATGAAATCCTATATTTCACCACTATAGAGCTACCAGGTCAAAATTTAAATATTTGAAGCGTTTGCATTAAAAATACAGCCGTTTTAAGTTAATTTTATGTGTTTCTTGACTTTGAAAAAAGCTCCAATATCCTCCAGCGTCGCAAGATTTTTCGATGCTAGACACATTGTACTGTGTACCCTGAAAGTTTCGTTACCGCCTGCAACCGCCCGTGATCACCGCAGCGTTTTGAATGTAAATAGTACCAGATATCTTAAAACTGTCGGTGCCGGCCTGATGCCTGAAGGCGCGCTAATCACGAGACAATCGGCGAAAACGAGAAAAGGTTCAAAGTAATCATTTTCTTTGTTAACACTCTCATACAACATGCATCACCTCATTCAGTCCGTTCCAAGATTCCCAACGTGTTCCCGGAGAAATGACATCGGAAATACGGTTTTCGTATAAAGAGTTGAGTGAATTTTTTTTTCAACGGTGGGGATTTTGAAGTGCTTTTGATAAATACCCACCGATCTTTGCCGGATTCTCGAGTGGCAGAGGCAAAGGAACAGTTTGAGAGGCGCTTCCTCTCTCATTTGAAGGAAAGGTTCCGAGCTGTTGGTCAATGTAAGCAGAAATTCATTAGAAAGTATGGTGACTGGCTTGAGGGTCAGTTCATAGTCAGTTTTTCGACTCTTCAGTCGGATAGTTCCTCCTCAAAAGATATAATAATAATAACAATAACCATTGTATTTATGGAGAAATGTAAGACACCTACATTGAACGTACGATTTTAATTGATGAATTTGAAAAACGCAATTAGAGTGAATTTTATTGCACGAGCACCCCTCCCAGGGTGTCTTCTTAATATTTACAATTTTATATAGCTTTGAAAATTGTACAATGAACTCACTCCAGGTTATATGTATTATATTTATGATGTTCTGTTCTAAATACGTAACGAAAATCGAGCTGTGGCAGTCAAAGTACGGCTAATACTGGGAAACGATTGAACCTACTTGCTTGGCTATAGGCTAGATCGATGCAGCAGGTCAACAACCATGGGTTATGATCGTTTTTCTGAACATTTTTGAAAGAGTAGTGCGTGCCAGGATTCATTTCCGTTTTAAGGCCGTTTCCAACCACTGTGCGCCGTACGCACGATTTATCCTAAACTGCTGGAGCGAAAGATCTGAAATTTTCAGGAAAAATCCATCTTGGTCCGACGACGCCCCAATTCTTGAGCCAGCTTTCTCACTCAGTTTAAAGTGCCCTTTAAGGGCTGTCAAAGTTTTGTAAAATCTCTAAAAACCTCAAAACAAGTCGAATCGTCCTAAATATTTGCCTATTTGAAGAACATACCATGAGGAATCCAATGACACCCTCCCCTCGTCCGTAGGTCACACCATTCCCGACGTATGGCCCGATTTATGGTGCCAGCATTTGCGTTTTTTGGGTTATTATTGTTTGTTTGTAACCTAGTGATGCCGATAGAGTCCAGTTGTAGTGAATGTGGATACTGGAGTGATAGCCGATGTTGATACTTGTAGTTTATAGCCGATACACGGGTTGAAGCATTCTGATATGCATGAAACGCTGATGATATATAGGTAAATATTATTCAATATTATTACTGGGGTAAATAAGTATTCTTTCACTGGGGTTTATTATTCGATTGGCTTGCGTTCATGATTTGAATCTGTACTAAGCTTCGGAGTGTGCGTGTTTCACAGGTGATGAGCGATTATTGAATTTCAGGAGATATGCATAGAGCACGTAAATCTGTTCTCAACCAAGATACCTATTTGGACTGATCAGTTGATCATATTCGTGTGCCTCCTGAAATTCAATAATCTCTCTATCACCTGTGAAACACGCACATTGCAAATTCTTTCAGTGAGGTTTATTATTCAATTTATTCATTTGAGTTGCATTCATGATTTGAATTTCTACTATTTTGAGTGTGCGTGTTTTACAGGTGATAGAGCGATTATTGAATTTCAGGAGATATGCATAGACCTCGTAAATCGGTTCTCAACCAAAACACCTATTTGGTTGATCAGTTGATGATATTTGTGTGCTTCCTCTACATCAGTCTACCTTTGGCTACATCGTTTAAATTTGGATTTGGGGAGGTTTTAACGCAATACGAGTGCTAAAGGACTTGATAAGTTATAGCTGTTTTTATTGTGGGGGGGTTATTGAGGTTCAATAAAAAAAACGCTGCAAATTCTTTCACTGGGGTTTATTATTCAATTAACTTGCGTTCATAATTTGAATTTCTACTAAGCTTTGGAGTGTGCGTGTTCCACAGGGTAGAGCAATTATTGAATTTCAGGAGGCACACAAATGATCAACTGATCAATCCAAATACGTATTTTGGTTGAGAACAGATTTACGTGCCACATGCATATTTCCTGAAATTCAATAATCACTCTATCCTGTGAAACACGCACACTCCAAATCTTAGTAGAACGCAAGCCAATTGAATAATAAACCCCAGTGAAAGAATTTGCAGCGTTTTTATATTTCTGTAGTAGTTATAGTTATTACATGCTCAATTTAGATTTCACATTATATTTTAAAGTTAACCATTTAAATTAACCAAAAACAAGCTGAATGGAGTAAGCTAAAACGTGTTCTGAAACCTAGGACAAACTTAATTTTTTTAGACATCTCATGTTCTTTTTTTCCTTTTTTTGAGTGGTGAAGGGGGGGGGGGTTAAACCACCAAATCTATGTGAAATAATTTGCAGCGATTTTTAATTCTTAATTTTCAAATCTAATAATTCTAGTAATTATATGGTTTTTCGACTAATTAATATTTAACGCTGGTCTCCACTAGGCAAACGCTTTATTCTTAATTTGTCCAAGCAAGTCAGTTTGGTGTGAGGACGAGGCAGATTTCAACCAGTTCGACCAGTTCATCCGACACGTGCCGTGGGCGACGCAGGTTGTTCGGCAATAAAACGTGAACGTGACTAGAGCGAATGTGAAAGAAACCCGTTGAAAACATCAGACCCCATTTGAATGATACCAGCGACAGGACGTGAAAAAACGGCGGACTCCGCGAAGGAGGTCCTGAATAGAAAAGAACAACGACAATTGCAGTCTGAAGCGCTTGTAAAATGATAAAAGGAGGAAGTAGAATTAAAAGAAGACAGAGACGCCGGCCTGAGGCAGAAAGTCTGTCATCCGACTCCTTTACTCTCCTTTTTTACTGTCTGGACGGAGAAATAAAAGGAAGGAGTGAAGGAGGGACAGGTGTAGATAACAAGGGGGACTTGAATTAGAAAGGATGTTTTTTGAATAAGTAACGGTTCCCCTGCACGCCAGTTCACTTGGTAATGAGACTGCAGTTCTTGTCCGTTTTTTTCGTTTAAATAGTGCAGTTTTACCTAATATATTAATTTATTCGTTCTACCTGTATACTGTAATGTACGATACGATGGAGGAACGAAGCACACTGTTGATTTTGGCCAAACTAGGTGGAAAAAAGTGATGTTTTCATATTCCTTTTTTATCATTTAAATGATTAACAGGAGTAAAATCCAGTTCTAGGTGACCGACCCGACAGTTCCGCCCCCCCTCCCCCTCCCCGGCTCAACACTCCTTCAACTAACCTTCGGGTGGGCTCCTTCCGCCATTTGTTATCCCGGCATCACCACTTTTCCGTCCGCCCTAGGGGGTCATTCGTGTACCTGCAGGCACCCCCCCCCGCCGTAGCTATCATCTCTGTTTACTAGCTCCCTATCTTCGGCACTCAAATGTATAAAATTAATCATTTAAATGATCTGGCTGTAGAACCATAGAGGTCCACTGTCCCGTTTTTGTAATGCGTAGGAGTTCTCTACGTGAGTGATATAGGTCATAGGTGATGATAGTTCTGAAAAAAGACAATAAATAGGCGCCGAGGGAGTCTTGAAAGTCGTGTTTGAACTAGTGCGCTTTGTTAGCTCGAGATTCCCATCTCATGTGCCCAGTGCAAGTCTCGAACCTTTTTTCCATTCAGTCCAACGGTTTCCCGGAAGGATGGACGTCAATCAGACAAGTAAGTAGAAACATTTCATAAGCCTGTTTGAGGAAATACTAAGAATACTTAGAATGTGTGTGAAGTTACTGCATTTGAAATTATTGTAATTTCGCATTACATCAAGAACCAATACAGCTAAAAGTAGTGAAATCCAGCCGTATCTAAGCTCTTTCAAAGCTTAGGTTGTTCAGAAATTACTCTAGTTTTAAGATATGACCCGCTTTTTTTTGTTTTGATAACTGTCACGGTATTTGCAGAGTCATCCATAAAAATCACTACGTACGATTTTTTCGAGGAGTGGCGAAAGTACCGGATTCACACGAACTTTCCACTTAGTTCAACTCCTTGGGCCACAAAGTCCACTGGACGACATGTCCTCAAATTCGCCGAAGACGCAACTGTCTAGGGATCTCCACCAAGTTTTCCAATCGTTGGGGAAAATTTCATGGGAAGTTTGACGTTTTTTTGAGAAAATTTTCTTCGTGGATGTCAGGAGAAGATTCCGAGTATGAAAGCACATAGTGAATACCTACCTATCAAAATTGTTCCTTTGATTATTTGAAATATTACCTATTTATTATACTTATTTAATACTAGTTAAATGACCCTGCTACGCAGGTTAAAAAGAAATAGGTGAATAACACAATTTTTTTTCGTGATTTATTAATTGCGACTGAAATATCAAATACATTTCATCTAGCAAATTTACATATCAATAAAGGTACACTCCAAGAGGGTAGGTTTACAGCAAAATCTAGCCCTTTATTATATAGCTCAATTAATTAGCACTGAGTTCGATTGCACTTCTTTTCACAGCACAACTGTTTGGAATTGGCGATCTCCGATTATCACACTTTCCTCTTTGCCCTTGTTTACTATCTCCTCGTCCCCCCTTCCTTTCCCAATAACTCACAAAAGAAGCCCTGCCTCGTTTTTCAGTAGTCCGTCCGACTTCGCATAGAATAGAGACCCCGCTCTCGCACCCGTCCTTTCAACAATAATTGTTTTAAATTTTCCGCGGCGAAGTGTTCCCCTCGTCGTTCCATCTTTTTCGGGAAACATCGCGCCGGCGCCGGTTCATCAGCAGCTGCGGCCAAGTGGTGAGTTTCCCCCTTCAATCTACCTACTTTCCTCTCGCCATTTCCTTTGTTTGTTTTCTTGAATTTTATTCTTTCATTTTTATCCGCCTTGTGAAATTTAACTTTCGTAAGCTCCGTTTCGGACAGATTTGGTCCTTTTTCGAACCGAATAATTTATTTACAGTCCACTTAATTCACATTTTAATTTCACTAATTTTTTGTTCACATGGTAATCATTTGGGGCTCCCTCAAGGTCACTTGTTTCAAGAGTTGGAAGGTGCAACTTGTTAGGTAGGTAGGTCAAAGGATAGGTATCCCCCTCGTACCCGTTGTACCTACTTCAAGGATCGTCAATCAACTCTCATCATGACACGAGACGATAAGAACCCAGAAAACCCACTGTCTGAGGAAGAAATTGCTCTTCATCATCTCGTCGCTCGTCGTAATCGTGTTTGGGCGCAGTTACAAACAACATACGACTTGATAAAATCCTTATCCACTAAGGGAGAAATATTTTTATCTCGGTGCGCTACCCTGCGTGAGGCTCGCGAGAAATTTGAACAGATAAATTCCGAAATCGACCTTCTCGCTTTAAAATACCCCAACCTCAAAATTGATAACACCGGGACCATCTGCGCTCAATTCGACGAGCTATTTTTCGAATGCATGCGCATTTATGATAAACACAAATCTAAAGCCTCTCAGTCTTCAACTACACCAACGAACCCCATTTCACAGGTTCAGCAAACGAAACTCCCTCAAATTGATATACCCATTTTTAAAGGCGACATAGACGCGTTCCTGTCATTCATCTCACTTTACCAGGCCGTAATTGACAAATCCTCCCTGACAAATATAGAGAAATTCGCTTATCTTAAATCTAAATTACAAGGCGAACCAAAGGACATCGTAGATGCCATACCCTTCAACCAGGAAAACTACGCTGTCGCTTACAAAGCCCTAACCGATCGGTATAATCAGCCCCGCGTTTTAATCGCTCATCACCTTAACTAAATTTTAAATTTAAGCCCTATCAAATCTGAAAGCCCGACTGAGCTTCATGATTTGGTAAACGCGATTCATGTTAACGTGGAAGCTCTCAAAAATCTGTCAGTTGAGGATTTGGGGGGGCAGCTCCTTCTCCAAATAACTATGCGGTTACTTCCCGCGAAACTCAGAAAGGAGTTCGAGGTCGCAAATTCCAGTGTGGCTAATCCATCATACGACACATTGATTAAATTCTTACAGATTAAATTCTTACAATGTGTAATCAATCAACTTGTCAGTGAGTCCTCTGGGAAGCCCTCAGATACAACCCAAAAACCGAATCGCAATTCGCCCCCGTCAAAATCGAATTACAAAAAAACCCATTTGGCCACACAACAAGCACATGAGGAAAAATCAAGCAAGCCGGAATCTTTCCCTCCGCTGTGCAAACTTTGTTCCAAGTCGCCTCATCGTTTAATTCGTTGTTTCAAATTTTTGGAACTTACTCCCTCTGAGCGTCTCAACGTAGTTCGAGAACAGAAACGGTGTGAAATCTGTCTTTACTCCCATCCGTCAGCGTGTCAATCCAAAGGCGTCTGCAAATGGTGTTCTAGTCCTTCGCATAACAGTTTCCTTTGTGAACATCGAGGTACGTCCGTCAAATCGTCCTCTGCGTCTCCTGGTAATTCCGCTTCGAATTTCCCTGAAGCGTCCAAGACTGTGAATTCCTGCAGCGCCGTGAACTACGAAAATCTCCTTTCGAGTCCAGTCCTACTCGGCACTGCCCAGGTTCGCATCCGAAATTTTTGCGGCAAGTGGTATGGTCCCACTCGTGTCCTGACGGATAGTGGCTCGGAAGTCAATTTCAGCACTGAATCATTGACTCAAATTCTTGGTCTCAAACGTCGAAAATGTCCTTATCAAGTCACTGGTGTTGGGCAAGCGTCACCAATGGAAGTCCGAGGAATCGTCACTTGCACTCTCGCTTCGTTGTACCCCCCTCACCAATCTATTACAATCGAAGCTATCATAACTTCAAAAATCTCTTCTGAAGTCCCCTCGACCAACCTCCCTAGATCGGTTCGAGATCAATTCTCTCACGTCACCCTTGCTGACCCAAAACTATGTTCTCGCAACAAAATTGATCTACTCTTGGGTGTTCAAGCCACCCATGACATCATGTCTCTTCCTGTGGAAATTATTCCGGGGCATCCTTCAGCCACCAAAACTATTTTTGGTTATGTCCTTAGCGGCGCTGTTGATCTCACACAATCTCCCAAACCATCCCCTGCTCGTCAATCGTTCATTTGCCAATCCGTCGCACCAGTTGATGAACTTCTCAGGAAATTTTGGGAAATGGAGGAGGTTGCGGTTTCTATCCCCTCTTCTCCAGAAGATAAATTCTGTGAAGAATTCTACGAACGTACCACTACACGGACAAATGAAGGTCGGTACATGGTTTCACTCCCCTTCAAAAATGGTGTTCGCCCTGACTTGGGTTCAACTACTGATGTCGCCCTTGGTAGTTTTCATCGATTGGAATCCAAATTCAAGCGGAACCCAAAATATCGCGACATGTATAACGCCAACATCAAGGATAACTTCGATCAAGGGTTCATAGTCGAGGCCACTCACTCAGTCGACTATGTCCTTCCTCACCATGGTGTCACAAAGGAGTCTTCAACCAGCCCTCTTCGTGTTGTGTTCAATCCTTCACAGCTAAGCTCGACTTCTCAATCCCTGAACAAAGCCCTCTGTATTGGTCCCAAACTCCAAACAGACCTTGCTGACATCATTCTCAATTTTCGTGTAAATCGAATCGGAATGATGTGTGATGTGAAATCACATTATCTCTCGATTATCCTGAATCCAGACGACCGTCAATACCAACATTTTTATTACCGGTTCTCTCCTGATAACCCCATTGGGGAATGGGAATGGACTTGCGTAATTTTTGGAATGTCGTCAAGTCCTTGGCTCGCTCAAAAAACCTTGAAGAGGCTGATCGCTGATGAAAAACATCGGTTCCCGAAAGCGTCGCAAATTCTTGACACAAGCTGTTATGTTGACAACATCGTCTTTTCCGTCAATTCTCCCGAGGAAGCAATCAGCCTTCACCATGAACTCAATGGTCTTCTCGGCTCTGGTGGTTTCATTTTACGAAAATGGGCTAGCTCTGATCCCTCCGTCTCAAATCAAATCGCCTCTGAACTGAAGGAGAACCCTAGACCCTTGGGCGAAACTGAGGCAATTCGAGTGTTGGGTTTAGAATGGATCCCAGAGTCTGATTCTTTTTGTTATCTGGTTCATCCTTCCGAATACAGAAAACCGACAAAACGAACCGTCATGTCACAAATAGCAAGAATATACGACATCAACGGCTATTTGAGTCCTTTCGTCTTTAGCATGAAACGGCTCCTTCAAGACATATGGCTAGCTGGCCTCATGTGGGATGACGAACTAACTCCCGAACTCAGTGAGAAATGGTCAGCAATTCTTGAATCCCTTCCACTGTTGTCCAACCTCCGCATACCTCGTTACATCATGGGCGATGTTAAGTGGACTTCAGTCCAATTAATTGGATTTGGGGATGCATCTGAGGCTGGAATGGCCGCCGTCCTGTATCTCAGAGTTGAACTTAACTCCGGCGAAGTAATTGTCAACCTCATCAAATCTAAATCAAAAGTGTCTCCTCTTCGGAAAGTCAGCATCCCACGCTTGGAATTAGGAGCAGCTTACATCCTAGCACTTCTCGTTAAATCAGTTCAACACTTCATCGAGTCTCTCAACATTGAAGAAATTCATCTTTTCTCGGATTCAACTACCACCCTAGGCCTGGATTCACACCCCGCCGTATAAGCTGGGCACTTACGTGGCGAATCGTGTTGTTCACATAACTGATCTTACTCCCATCTCAGCGTGGAGATATGTGCCCACGGATGAAAATCCCGCCGATCTCTCCTCGCGAGGTCTGAACGCCTCGGAGCTCATCCATTCCGACTTATGGTGGCATGGCCCATCGTTTTTGAAACAGGACTTATCCCAGTGGCCATCCCGAACTTTCTCTGTGCCGTCAGAAATTCCGGAATTGAAGCGATCCGTTCAGGCCTTTGTGACAACGTCGGCGGTAGTAGACTCTCCAATTCTGAAATTGATGGAACGTTGTTCATCATTTCAAAAGGTAATCCGTATTGTAATCTACGTCCGCCGTTTCATCAACAACCGTCTTAAGGCTCCAGCAAATCACATGTGCGGGCCAAAAACTGTCGCCGAATATCGAGCCGCTCTCGACTGTTGTATCAAAGTAACGCAATTGCATTATCTCCACGGCGAAATTCGGAAAATTGAATTGGGAGAGCCATGCTCACCAAAATTTCGCCAACTCACCCCTTATCTTTCACCCGACGGATTTGTTATGGTGGGGGGTCGCCTGAAAAATTCGCCCCTACCCGAAAGGGCCAAGCACCCTTTGCTGATTCCAAACGATTCTCCCTTGGCAACTCTCATTTGTCATCACTATCACATTTACACCCTTCACGGAGGCCCTCGCATCGTGAGAGCACTCATCCAACGAATTTATTGGATTCCTCAGATTACTAGACTCCTCCGTACTCGACTGACAAAATGCAAAGTTTGTTTTCAGTTCAAGGCAAAACCCGGTCAGCCTCAAATGGGCGATCTACCACCAGAGAGGTTTTCCTGCGATCGCTGCTTTACAAACACTGCCATTGACTTCTGCGGTCCATTTTCGATCAAGGAGTCCATTCTTCCGCGAAACCCTCGTACCACCAAGGTTTACGTTGCAGTGATGGTCTGTATGTCTACAAAATCCATCCATTTAGAACCGGTGTCATCTCTCTCCACAGAAGCCTGTCTCTCTGCCCTCGATCGCTTCATTTCCCGCCGAGGCCTTCCGGCAAAAATATTCTCCGACCAAGGACGAAATTTTATCGGCTGTGACCGAACACTTCGAGACATCCAAGAACTGATGAGAACTTCAGGCAACGAAATAATCGATCAAATGAGTCAGAAGGGAATCGAATGGAAATTTTCTCCTCCTTATGCACCTAATTTCAATGGATTAGCGGAAGCCGGCGTAAAGGCAACCAAGCACCACATGAAACGTGTCATCGGAACTCAAGTTTACACGTATGAAGAATTTTATACACTTCTAACGCGCATAGAATCGATTTTGAATTCTCGCCCGCTATGCAGCCTCTCTAATTCTGCTGACGACGAATTTGATTTTCTTACCCCCGGACATTTCCTAACAGGAGCCCCTCTCCTCGCTCGTCCTGAAACAGATCTCCTCGACGCTCCTGGGAATCGATTGTCCCGATGGCAACTCATAAGCCGCACTCTGCAAGAATTTTGGCGCAAATGGAAGAAGGAGTATCTTCACATTATTCATCGCAGCAAATGGACGAATCCTGTGCCAAATATCAACGTTGGAGACCTGGTCCTGTTATATGACCCTCAAGCTCCTCCAAATTCATGGCCTTTGGGGCGAATTATGGAAGTGTACCCGGGCGATGATGGAGCCGTGAGAGTGGCAAAGGTCCGCACCCCTAGCGGCCTCTTAACACGTCCTGTCAATCGGCTTGTCGTGCTCCCCAAAAACTAATCCTATTTAATTAGAACATTTTTATTTCTCTTCAGAAGTTGCACATTTTCTTTCTCTTTTTGTCACATCCTTGTTTTCATCAATCGAAATTTAGTTCTCCTTTTTTTCGTTTTCTTTTCTTTTCTTCGCCCCTCCGGCACTTATTTTTTATCCTGCAAGTTATCTGGCCTTCAGCCAAATTCCATGATTTCCCAACTCTCTCAAGTGACCTATCCTTTTTTTTCCTTTTTCAAAATTTAGCATTTTGGGTGGGGGGTATGTTTGGAATTGGCGATCTCCGATTATCACACTTTCCTCTTTGCCCTTGTTTACTATCTCCTCGTCCCCCCTTCCTTTCCCAATTACTCACAAAAGAAGCCCTGCCTCGTTTTTCAGTAGTCCGTCCGACTTCGCATAGAATAGAGACCCCGCTCTCGCACCCGTCCTTTCAACAATAATTGTTTTAAATTTTCCGCGGCGAAGTGTTCCCCTCGTCGTTCCATCTTTTTCGAGAAACATCGCGCCGGCGCCGGTTCATCAGCAGCTGCGGCCAAGTGGTGAGTTTCCCCCTTCAATCTACCTACTTTCCTCTCGCCATTTCCTTTGTTTGTTTTCTTGAATTTTATTCTTTCATTTTTATCCGCCTTGTGAAATTTAACTTTCGTAAGCTCCGTTTCGGACAACAACTAAATCCAGTGGTTTGTTTCGCTTGAGACGTCGGATTTCACCTTCGTTGTCCAAAACGTAGAGCATCTCCGGGTTCACGTGTTTGTGGAGGCGATGTTCATGCTTCCTTGCGTATTTTGCAATAATTTCATAGACTGTCTCCATCCTCAAATCTCGATGAATATCATCGTTTCGCATGTACCAAGGGGCACCAACTATACTTCTCAGTATTTTATTCTGAAAGGTTTGGATTTTCTTAATATTTGATTTCTTGGCACAGCCCCAGATCTGTATCCCATAGGTCCAAATAGGGCGAAGGATCTGCTTATATATAAGCAGTTTGTTGTGGAGAGAGCTTGCCCTGGGAGACGGGGGCGAGAATTCCACCCGCCCAGCGTTACCACCCCCTGAATCGTCGATATACTCTGATAAGTAGGTTTTTATATAGTGTGATTTTCAAGGAGTATTGAAATAATTTGAAGAAATTTGCGTAATAAACTAATAATAAATATTAAAAAATTTGTTTAATCCTCTTCTGAACCATGAGCTGACCCTGAAACCGTTTCCAATCGATTCAGCTTAAAACTATTACTAGGAAAACGATTCCCTACTTACCGTCATTCGAATGCGCCCAAAAACCTCCAAAACAGCCTATTATAATACCCATTTTTCACCCACAAATAAATGAAACAAGCAAGTCTAGGATGTGAACTTTCTAAAACTTTCTAGGAACTCGAATTCATGTAATCCAAAGCGGTTTGATGATTTTCTGGATGATTCAGCCTTTTTTTCACCTAGATTGGCCAAAATCTACCCTGTGCGCCGCCATCCCCTCAACTTCAAACTGTCTCAGCATCTCAATTTAAACTTTCGGCGACTCAATTTCTACTTCTGGCATACCACTTCGAGCTTTTGGCATATCAATTTATACTTTTCACAAATCCCAACTAACCCAACATTCCACCCCATATAATGATCAATTTATTGATGCGGCATATGAGAGAGAGAAAAAACGTTTGTAAACGTTTTTTCTCTCTCTCATATATAACTCCAATAAATGATTCAATGCTTATTATCCTAAAGCAACCGAAGTACGACTTTTGATGACGGACATCGAGCTGTGGTGTTGCAACACTCCTGCTTGGACTCACCAAATCATCACAACTCTGAAATTGCACCTGCCCAATACGACAAACCTATCGTCTGCATTTGTATTCCCTCCTGGAGCACAATCCGCGAAGGCTAAAGATGTCCTGAAACCCTCGAGTACCCCGAAATTCCAGCAAGCAAAGAGAATAAGGGATGTGAAGTTTGGTTTGTTTTTTTGTTGTCCAGATTGTAGTAATATTATCTCGTCAGTTGTGTGTCGGCTATCACACAGTCCACTTTCTCATTTTTCTTAAGGGCATTAGTTTCATCGACTTGTCGTGTTTTAATTGAATTCTTCAAAAACTCCACAAGCCCAGTACATTTTCCCGCTTTATGGTTAACAACTGTAAATTGATGCGGTGAACTTCCTATTGTCAAAACAGCTTATGTGAGAAAATAACAAGATTCAAGTTCATAATGGGATGAAGTATAACGGTCTTTTAACTTCCTCAAAAATTAAGTTCTGTGAGGTTTTTGCTATCAACCCCTTAAGTTTTTGTTTTTCTATAAGATTAAGAGAGGCAGTGTCCGTCTTCCCAGTAAACACATTGATAAGCAGAGTTTATAGTGGGAAGGGGGGGGGGGGGGCTCAGGCAAAACAAAGATGAACCCACATGATTTATTTAAAGATGGGCTATTTAAGCCTCCCCTCTTCTTACCGCCATCGTATTCCCCAGCCTTTCAACCCCTCCCCACCGTAAGTTCCCTTACAGCCGCATCGAAAACGGAGAAATAGGTTACTGGGATGCTGTTGGGGCGGGCGAGCAATAAGGGTGCGTCGAAAGAGATGAGGGGGTTTGAATGAGCAAGGCCACTACGCGTGCGCCATTTGGTTCTCTCCCAACCCTTCGGGAATATCTGGACTCGGGAGCTCTGGGAAACGAAGGGAGTGTCCCGTTCGAATGACGTTATCCGTTTCGGCATTTAACGTAGCACATGTTTCAAGTGATTCGTGTAAGATGGCTATACCGATGTAAAACATGCAGCCTGGCAAGTCCCTTGGATTCGGATTGAGCTTCGAAACGAATCTGTGTTCCTTATAGGTACTCTGCGAGAAAAACTGAGCAAAGCCAGATGTACCTAGACTATGTTTCCTGGTGATTCTTCTGGACTCGAGACCTCTTTCAAAGGAATCTGTGGCTCAAATGATGTATTCTACTCTTACGATGATATGAAAACCTAACCAAATCCAATATAAAATATTTTGTGGCTGAATGTCAGATTTGTTAAGTTGAATGAAAGAATGAGTGAATGATGTATTTTTCTCCAAAGTCAAATGCCAATTCAATAGATGACAAATATATATGTTGGACTCAATCGGCGAAAACGGCCACTGGGCGAAAAATGTGCTCTAACCTAGGGCTGGGCATTTGTCTTTGCTCAATGGCCGAAGTCGTCAAAGATAAGAGCTAGAAAATAATCCAGTTGGTATGCCTGATTCGGGTATTGAGCATCTGAAACGCCCAATGGCCGAACAAGTCGCTCAGTGGCCGAAAAAAACGCTCAGTGGCCGAAAAAACGCTCAGTGGCCGAAAAAACGCTCAGTGGCCGAAACGTCCTGCTAAATTAGCGTCTAAGGCTCATGTTGTAATTGGAATTAATTTATGATGTAATTAGGTGATGTAAATAATTATTAATAAATAATGTTATGGCACCCGAAGCGTCACCATAAATACCAATCGAGTAATCAAATATTTCCAGGGATTTCAGGGAAGGAATGTTAAGAGACGGTTACAAAAAAACATTGTGAAATTCTTTTTATTAAGTTTAGCAAAAATGATTCTTCTTCAGGAGATGAGTATTTTGAAGAAGGTACATTTTAATAAGAAGATAGGTACTTGTTTGCTAAAAATCACATCAACTTGGTAACTCAATTTCGATGACTTCCCGTGTAATGTTACAATACCTTCTCTTCAGTTCTTTTTCCATACATTTAGTCCTTTTGTGTCCCGTCTCCAGGTGAGCCCGATGGATTATCTCGTAGGCTTCTTCGTCATTGGCGTAGTACCTAACAGCATCGACATCGTTAATATTTTTGATGTGTTCGATTAATTTAACTTCTTCTCCCACCTGAAGAATATCAAATCTTTTCAATCGCCGCCGGTAATCCATTGAAGTTAATGGCAAGGACAAACGCTTGCGCTGCAGAGCTCCTTTAACTTCGTCAAGGAGACGGGTATACTGAGCTGCAGTGAAGAGTACGCCGTTTTTCACTGTACGACAATATTCGGGCAACTTTGCTCGGAAAGCCCCTTCCATACCTACGCATTCCATTCCCTACGCACTACCGCAAACGCAAATAACCCGAAAATAAACACGACGGAACAACAGGAAAACGACCTCAGTCAGATTAGCTGATAAGCGAGCAGAGTTGCCAACCTACATCTCTCTGGAAATGTTGACCGAGCTCGGTGGTGCACTTTCGAAACGACCATTCCTAGGATTGGGCATCTTCCGAGTGCTCTCTCCGCGGAGTGAGCAGAACGAAATGCCCAGCCCTAGGTTTGAGCAAACTTTTCGGCCACTGGCCGTTTTCGGCGGTTGAGTACAACATATATACTGTAAATTTAGAATAGAGATAAAAACTATATTAACCCTTTCCCTGATATATACATTCATGTTACGTAGACGAGGATGCTTGTTCCACTCTTAACTTGGACGTTTTTAAACGTTGGTTGAATATCTATTTTTCGTAATCATCACATTAAAACACATGGATTAGAAGATCTCAAGAAATTTTGGATTAAGTCTCTGTTCGTGTTTTTCCCAAATACGTGCAGACATCTTAATTTGCCGCAAGTTGTTGGAGAAAAATGAAATAGATTTTAAATGCGCTGTGCCTCTTAATGCAATCAGATCGGGTTTTTGTATTACATTGATGATAATTAAAAATTCATATCGTTGGGTTGTTGGAAAAATATCAATAATGTGTGACAACGAAATTATTCTTTAAAACCGCGTAAAAGCGTTTCCAGTGCGTTCTTCATCGGGAATGTCGCGAGTCACGTCAACCCAAATCGCTGGGCAAACGTGCGAATTTCATACACGATCTCGCGGGGAGTGAGAAGATTGTTCGTGTGTGTGGCGAACTGTGTGTGCGCGAGCGTGTCGATGTGTGGAGGTGCTAGCAACACGGGACGATCGTGATTCCCTCGCGAATACACGATCGTTGGCGTTGCACGAACGCCGTCGTCGTGGTTACGAATTCAGAACGAGCCGGAGCACGCGAGCCTCTTTGCTGCGCCCCCGTTATCGTCCGGGGCTCCGGGAAACACGGCCGCAGACCCCCCCTCGAAACTTAACCTGCTGAGCCGAGATGGGTATCGACAGCCAAAACTTCGATCCTTGATGTCAAAATGAACTTGTTTCTTCACTGTATACACTGGTAGCTGTGTAAAATAGAGGAAACGACAACAATACGTAGTGTAGTCAGCTAAAATTATTGAATAACACATTTTTAACGTAGATATACGGAGTTATATACCTATGGAATTCAACAATGGAGGCGGACTGACAAAGCAAAGTTCCAACCTTCCAGAATAAAGTTCTTTGGGAAATCGTTAATGCTCCATGGTACGTGAAAAATTAGAACTTCATAAAGACCTGGAGGTGGAGACACCCAATGAGATGAATAAAACAATTGTCACCAGCTATGAGCGAAGGATGGTAAAGCATATGAACAGCTGCTGGATAACTCACAGCAAGAACGGCGTTTGAAGAGGAGCAAGCCCTTTGACTCCGGCTGCTGTTGTCCAGTCTCAGACTTGAACTGCAAAATATGTTGTGGTATTCGTCACTAGACCGATACCATAGTGAAAAATTGTAATTTTGCTATCTGAATGTAATGCATAATTATAACTTTTTCTTATGAAAATAAGACGGATGGAAGAAAAAACTTGGGTATAGCCGCTAATGTGGCTAATCTTTTCTTAACACAGTTCCTCTCAAGACATGGACCATTTTACTCCTACTTTCACAGAATGGGGAACGTAGACGATCCAACCTGTCCGAACTGTGACGGAGGAGATGATGATAAGTTTCACACATTCTTCCTATGTAGGCACTGGGAAACAAAATGAAGATGGCTGTAAGATGACTTAGAAATGCTGTCTGAGGACATGACACCGGAGAATATAGTTGCGAAAATGCTGGGAAGACAGGAGCATTAGGAATATGTAATTGTCTATGTCGAAAGCATCTTGCAGGGAAAGATCACCCAAGAACGGGAGAGACAGTGGGGGCTACCAGTGGACCGAGAGGACTGAATACATCCCTATTACTTGGCCTGAAGTAATGTGGTAAACGGTTCTGTGCGGAGTTCCAACGTGGGGAAAGGAAGGTGAGGCTTTAGTGGATTTGAATCCTACATATCCCGAAGAGTCGTCTTCTTCAACTTGGGATCTTAAAGATTCCCTCGCCTGCCTAGAGGCTACATTGGTAACCTGCAATCATTCAGAAAGTTGTATGAAGACTAACGTAGGTTTGTGACATTTCCCGTAATATCCAGTGAGGAACATCTACCCCACGGGCTATCGGAGAGTCGGACGTTCAATTCTCGTGTTTTCAAAGAGGTAATGGAGGATACCCCTTATTTGGACACCATAGAAAGCTATTCCCTGATAGAGTGATATATGATTTTCCATGAAAAAACGCTGCAAATCCTTTCACTAGGGTTTATTATTCAATAGGCTTGCGTTCATGATTTGAATTTCTACTAAGCTTTGCAGTGCGTGTTTCACAGGATAGAGCGATTATTGAATTTCAGGAGATATGCATGGAGCACGTAAATCTGTTCTCAACCAAAATACCTATATGGATTGATCAGTTGATCATATTTGTGTGCCTCCTGAAATTCAATAATCGCTCTATCCTGTGAAACACGCACACTCCAAAGCTTAGTAGAAATTCAAACATGAACGCAAGCCAATTGAATAATAAACCCCAGTGAAAGAATTTGCTGCGTTTTTTTATTGAACCTCAATACCCCCCCACAATAAAAACATCTATAATTTATCAAGTTCTTTAGCACTCGTATTGCGTTAAAACTTCCCCGAATCCAAATTTAAACTATATAGCCAAAGATAGACTAATGTAGAAGAGGCACACAAATATCATCAACTAATCAATCCAAATAGGTATTTTGGTTGAGAACAGATTTAGGTGTTCTATACATATCTCCTGAAATTCAATAATCGCTCTATCACCTGTGAAACACACACACTCCGAAGCTTAGTCCAGATTCAAATCATGAACTCGAACCAATTGAATAATAAACCCCAGAGAAAGAATACTTATTTACCCCACTAATAATATTGAATAATATTTACCTATATATCATCAGCGTTTCATGCATATCAGAATGCTTCAACCCGTGTATCGGCTATAAACTACAAGTATCCACATCGGCTATCACTCCAGTATCCACATTCACTACAACTCGACGCTATCGGCATCACTAGGTTACAAACAAACAATAATAAACCAAAAAACCCAAATTTTGGCAACATAAATCGGGCCATACATCGGGAATGGTTTGACCTACGGGCCTGGGGAGAGGCTAATTCGATTCCTCGAGGTAGGTTCTTCAAATAGGTACAAATTTAGGCAGCTTCGACTTGTTTTAAGTTTTTAGAGATTCTACAAAACTTTGACAGCCCTTAAAGGGCACTTTAAATTGAGTGGGAGAGCTGGCTCAAGTATTGGGGCGTCGTCTTACCAAGATGGATTTTTCCCGAAAATTTCAGATCTTTTGCTCCAGCCGTTTGGGAGAAATCGTGCGTACGGCGTACGGCCGACGGACGGAAAAATTTTTATTGCAGATTCGGATTCTACACCCTTTGAAACGTAAACCATAAATATACCAAAATCGGAACAGGACGTAAAAACAGCTGTTTTGGGTACATAATGCACATGGTGAGGCAACCGTAAAACCTCAAGATGTTAACATCATCACCGTACAAAGTTTAAGTTCCATGCAGAACAACTTCTTCCAATTCCGCTCTAGTTCTCTTTACTCCTACCATTTGTTGTTACGATCTGTTATAATTTCGGAACAGTTAACAGTATGCTTGGCTTATTAAATACTGTATTTGATATTTTATGGTTGTTTTCAATTAATTTTTGTTTAACCCTGGAATCCAAGGAGGAGTCAACTTGACTCCTCATGGGTATCAAAAGGCGAAAAGGGTTGGCTGAGCCTCGCCTCCATCTACCTATGCCCCCCTACGTCATTACCTTATCCTCTGAGTGTCGTGTGAGGTGCTAGCGTGAGCGAGCCTACGGCATCAGATTAATTGAAAGGTAATTGTTTTACATCTAGGAGTTAATATGACTCCTACTAGGAATAAAGAAGGTAATAAGGAGTCATTCTGACTCCGTCCCAAGAACAGCACCTCCTAAGCGTGAGTCAGTTTGTCTCAACACGTGGAATACCCCCTCCTCTGAAGGAGCCAACTTGACCCAATACATGGAATAGAGGTCCTTCTCTATAGAAGTCCGTCATACAACCTGTTTAATTTCCAATTTTATTTTTTTCATTAATCGAAATGGGCAAACTTTACAAGGATGAGGACATCAGGATGAAACTGGGAAGAGATTATGAGGATGAAAACGACTTGCAATGTTATGATGAGGTGGATTGTGATGATGAAGGTCTCCGCCAAATGACAGATTAAGAACAATGTCCTGACTATGAACCCAATTCTTCAAAAGAGAGCTAAGATGAAGTCGCAGACTTTGTCTTTGAAGACGTAGAAGAAAACATCGATTCTTCTGTTAGAGAAACAGAACTTCTTTCAATCGAAAGCCCAAGCACCAGTAAATTCTTTTGATCAGAAACAAAAGAAAACAAAAAAGGAATGCTACTGGTGATATTACTGACAAGAAAAGAATGAAGAAGGACACAGATGCAGTAACTGTTGACTCGGATGTCATAATCATAAGTGCTACTGTAGGAGTAGGGAAGAAAAAGACGAAAGCACAAATAGGAAAGGTAAAAGAATAGCAAGAGGCCAAAAGAGTCAGAAGACAAAACGAAAACAAAAACGTAAATGAAATTAATTTAGTTCAGTTAGCTTCTCCTCCAAAAGCTTCAACATCTACTACACCAAAGCTCAACCCTACATCAGCAGCTGTAAGGAAGTATTGCAGTATTTGCCCACCAGCAATGAGGCGCGAAACCACCTGCGCAAATTGCAATCAGCGCATTTGTGGTGCTCATCAAACGAAATTGTGTCCAACCTGCTGATTTGTTCGAATTATGATATTATTTTCTGGCTTCGGTCAACAATTTATTGTATTTTAGTGCCTTTATTGAGTCACTCGATAATATTGATATTTCTCAATTTTTCATCTAGTATGGAGTGATAAGTTTCTTCCTTTCTTGATAAATTTACTTCTCAGTGTCCCCTCAATTCTACGGGTCATTACCCAACAACTATCTATGGGAATATTCTCGAGAGAACTTGATTTTGACCTCCCTCAATAATTTGGACTATTGTTAAAATAGATTCAGCACTTATTCTTGAAGAGTCTACAGCTTCAACACCAGATACGATCGGTGAGAACAACACCTTCAACCAAACCGTGGCCTGGATACCAGCTCCGTGCAAGACACACACCCTGAACTACAACGAGACAAGATTCTATTCTTCTAGGAAGCTTCTATACCATCCGTAGGTGATACCTTCCTACACTGCACTGCAAAAACTAGTTATAACCATCTTGATTTCTGACGGATTTCATAAAAGTATGGTCGTAAATTACTCAAGTAACGAAATACATTATGTAATTGTACCTATGTTACATAAATATATTCAGATACGTCACCACATTTCTAGGTGCTACATCAACGAATTCAGCCACACTCACCTGGAATGAGAAAAAAAAACAATATAATTACACAGTTTACGTTTCGCTGAATTAAGTGTATGTGTGAGTATGCAACAACACTGAAATACGTATTCAGTTCAGAAATGGGTTCTCTAATACTTTCTTCAAGATATAGCTTATGTTCAGGAGTTTACGAGAGTAAAACAATCCTATCCATTGGACACCTCTGAAGCTCAATCTAAGTTTGATTCAATTACATCTAACATTTCGAGGACTTGATTTTGGGTTTATTATTTTAAATGATGAAACTTTGTTATTAAACAAGAAAACCAAATTTGAAGAAAACGTCCTCAAAGTCTGGTGATTGCGCTTCGAGAAAAGTAGAGCTCGAAATTTGAATTAAAAAAAAAATCAACATTCCGGACTTATGGTGCCCAAAGCTTTTCTCCGAAACTGCAGGACCAAGTCTTTGAAACGTATACAAAAAGTAACCTATGGGCCGACATAAATTATCAATCAGCACCATCAACATTGGAAAAATTCTCAAGACGTTAATTTCTGGGACAGCGCTACTAACCCTACCTCTGCGGGGAGCGCTCGTGTTTCGCATCTTAGACAAAACAATTAGATCATTCAAATACGATATAGATATAAGTCTTAGGATTTGTGAGTGGAAATACACCATTCCCAACATGGCGGATGAGGGATGAAAGGACTTTTTCATTAGATATTGGAGATATACGTAATATGAAACGATAACCCATAGATTTCGACTTCTTGGTCGATCACCGAGCAAATTATGAGGAATAGTAATCCCACAGAAGACCTAAATGTTATGTTCGATCAGATGATGAACTCGCACTAAGAATTTGAGTGATTGAAGAATTTTGTACTTAAACGATAACTGCAGAAGAGTACATGCATGAAATTACAAAATGTCATTATTTATTCTTGGCAGTGATAATGGAATACATTATTGACAGAAAATAGCACGTGCGAAGTCACGGAAAACCTTAAATTCACCTCCGGCACATGGGAAGAGCAGATACACGATCATATTTACGAGTCAGTTCCCGGTTTGAACAGTAGATAATAGGGAGGATACGAGGGACGCATCTTGACGCCTCCTAATCCCATCGACGTAATATACGGTCTACCCTAATCCTCCTCTAAGGTTAGGGGAGTGGGAGTGAGGGAGAGATAGAGAGTGAGGGCGAGGGAGAGTGAGAGGAAGTGAGGGGTAGATCGTATTCTAGGGACTGAAGGTAAGGGAACCAGGGATGCTGGAAAGGGGAGAGAGGAACTGGGATTAGTGGAACACATACGTCACTGTTATTTATGGGTCACGGGCTTTCGCCTGAGATTTTCTAAATTTCTAATGAGATTTCCGAGATTAGTTCCGCCGTGTAGTTGGGATGCGGCGTGAATCGATTTGACGTACGCCTAAACTCAAGTGAAAAAGTCAGGATAAAAAACTTAGTGATGCTATATCAATTTCAACGGGATCGAATCATCAGTGGCTCCTGCCACAGTCGCAAAGGTTGAACTATTAAAAAAAAAAAAACCATAACTCTTCCAGCATTCCAAAATTCACGATTTTTATAGTGTTTCTTTTAAAAAACTGCTAATTTGGCGGTTCCTTTTGAAGCTCGATATCTGGGGAATCTAGATTGTATTCTGGAGAGCGGTGGTAAGGGAACGAGGGATGCTGGAAAAGGCAGTCACTGTTACATTACACGTCACTGTTATTAATGGGTAACAGGCTTTCCCCTGAGATACACTGAGTTTTGTAATGAGATGTGAGACCGAGGTTTGATTAAATCGGCACCATAGCTGTTTAGAGTGTTGCTTCCAAATATAAATCCCCCCTTAGTACTAAGGACACAAGTTCAAGGTGTGCATATTTTTGATCAGTATCATTGGAAACAGGAGACAGGAACTGTTATTAGTGGAACAAATACATCACTGTTATTTTTGGGTTAAAGGCTTTTCTGAGATTTTCTAAATTTCTAATATAATGTTGAGATTACTTTGGCTTACAATTAAACCCCAATGAGAAAGTGAGAAAACGGAATTAATAACCCATTATCAATTTCAAAGCGATCTGATCATTAGTCGCTGCTGCACATAGGGGAACGTTAAACATTAAATTACTCCTATTTTACTACATTTCACCTCTTTGCAGTTTTGACAAGAAGTGGTTTTCTTGAATCAAATATGGTTTTTAAAGATATTTTTGACTGCACCGTCCAAAAGACTTCGAATTCCATAATTTTCTTTTAGAGGGACGTACTGCTTATAAATTGTAGCCAAGAACCTTATTTTAAGAAGGGTTCGAACTGGAAAAATATTGAAAAACGACTTTAAAATTGATTTTTGGACCCTAAAAACCCATTTAATTATAATTTTAACCATACTAACAGAAGAAGCAGATCCCTTCGCGTCCGGTTCACTCTTCATAGAAATTGTTCACTAGGGTAGAAAGGGCTTTCGAATGCATTGAACATTCCATATGTCAGTTTTGAACGCACTCGTGACAGCCCAATTCAAGAGGTTTCATTTGTTGAGTCCGTTCTTTCACGTGGAATGTCCCACAAGACTCGAGAGTTACTCCCGGCCTCTAATGTTATCAAGGAAAACCCCGGATCAAATGAGGCTAATCCTCTTCAATAAATACCCCGAACGATGGGGAGGATGGGTGGGGAAAAGTTGGCAAGCGGCGGCGTCGAAGGGTGGAAGTGGAGAGGCCGTGGGTGGAATTAGCTACCTATCACCTTTTCGCACGAAAGGGCCTCACTTGCCGGGAGGCGACACTGATTGGATTATCCTTGGGACTTGAAGCCCTAGGCGAGTCTTGGAGACGGCGGGGGCGACTAATCAAATATCGATAGGAGGACGGACAACGCTTCACCCGACCCGATAGGACCAACGGAGGATCGTCAGGCATTTTACGGTGTTCTGGAAGATTGCGGTGCGTGTAATTAATCGAGAGATCTAAGAGAGTGATTGACCGTCCGAATAAATCGTTCGTTTCAATGAATTTTTCCGGAAAATTAAACAAATGAAATATCAACTAATATAAGAAGAACTTAGCTCAGGTTCACTTCAGCTGGAGTTCAGCTGAAAGAGAGCTAAACTCGAAAGCGCATATAGACTGCGATTTTTTCATTTTCATCCATTTTTTTTGCGAGTTTCAATAAAAAGTTCCTCCAATTTTCAAATGACCTTTGTTAATGAAATTTGTTTGAGTAGTATTCTGCTAAAAAATATAACGCATCCTTATACATATAGAATATGTTGAACCGTTTTATTTAAAAAATCCCTTTGAGCTTCATTCTTTTCAGATATTAATTCAAGTCTTTCTTCCGTCACGGTACTAGTTTTATTCTCTTACACCTCAATCTTCTGCGTCTCGCAAATACTTTTTTTCTTGGTCATCAGTTTACCAGCAATTGATGCTACCTATACTATTCTCGACCTCTCTCTTCACCATCTTCTCTCCATTTTGTGGGTGTCCAAACTGTACCCCAGTTCCTAGGGCAATTCTGTCCATCGAATCCTCAATATGTTTCCTTCTAACTCGCCATCGTCTATCTCTAGATTTACTCCATCAATATACCTAGGTGTTTGTTGACAGATATTGTAAGGGAACTTACCCGGAAGACTCATAATTATTCCAATAAACGGGAGTAGCGCAGTGACCTCGACGCAAGGGACGGACCGTTTTTCCTCGGTAAGGGAAAGGAGGAAGAAGGGGTACGACCAGGTAAAGAAACTCGGACATCAAGCCGGGACTTCACTTGGTCAGTGAGCTCTCTCCTTAGCTGAAAACTTCGCCTTATTACCGCTAAAAAAACCCAAATAACTCTCTCTTGCGAGTAGGTTATAGGAAGGTACACCTTTTAGTCTTCCCCTTGAGTAAGAACGCTGATGTACGCAGAAGTTGAGTCACCTGCTCAACTGCCCCTCTTCGCCTATGAGATACGTAGTCAGATGCTGCTTACATAGGTCTGGAATCATTGGCCTACACTACGGAAACTTCCTAAATACTCCTCGCCAACTCCAGCTGATCCGCTGGAAAAAAAAAAAAAAAAAAAAAACCACTATCTTCCTACAGAAGAAAAAGTAAAATTAGTGGAGGAACCAAGATAACAAGTTCCCCTCAGATATCAGCATATCTGTGTTCGTGTGAATGTTTCATCCCAGCGTCGAAACGGTCAATGTTTCCCCTTTAGTTTTTCTCCAACATTCATTAGTCCTAAAAGGCACTACTGATAATTCTTTGTATCATCATTAATCAATAGTTGGTAACAACTCCATGTCATTTTTATCATTTATATCTGCTTAAATATTCCATCATCATTCTACGACAATCTTTTAAAAGGGTGCTCATCGAAAATCATGAAGTTCTATATGGACAGACAAAAGGTATTTTCTGTTAGGAAAACCTCGACTGTGTGGTATCCGGTTTTCTTGTGGTCATTTAGATAAGTGGGTGGAGAAAATGTTCATCATGAAATCATTTAATTTAATGCTCAACAACATTACAGGTCTAAGGTTCCCGTATAGTTTTCGACTAATATCGTCGATTTTCCACAATTTGAGAATAAACGGGCGAAGGAGGAGTACCGTCCGACAAACTAGGTCTCCGATCTTCTAAACGCTCGTTTTATGTAACCACCTAAGGGATGTTGCCCCGAACTCGCTTTGATCTTTCTCTTCAAATCCCCCTTTGCCTTCCATCCTTATTTCCGTCTCCTATTTTTTTTTGTATACTTTATCCCTTCTTCCTCTGCCTTCTTCATCCCCCCATGTTACTTTCATAACGCGGGTTGTTCTCGAAGGGCAGCGCGGGATGGCGAAGGTCCCACAAACAAGGCCGTCATCTCATCTCCAATAACCCTCCACCCCCGCCACGACTTCACCCTTTTGTGCCACTAAACGTGAAAAGCCACTTTCCGTCGTCGCCAACATATTTTTAAACATTTTCGTTATTCTTTTAGCATTATATAGCGTGTCTTGCAATTTAAAAAAATATTTATTCAGCTACTTAACATACAAATACAAATTGCATTTTGAACAGCAACGAAATAATAACCAACGCTCGAGACAACTCATACAGCGGGCGAGAAGTTACACTGGTATACTAACGATATTTAACATACTTATGGATAGAAGTGACAATTCAACTACTTATACCACGTGATTTATCAGTTAATTTGAGAGTTAAAGAAAATTAAACCACCTTCGTATGAACAGAAAATAATTCAGCTTCTTCTAGAAGATTTACGAATGCCTGCGGCCGAATCAAATTTAACTCTGCAACCTCGTGATTGAAAGTGTTGAATTCACATCGGTTAACACCCCAAATTCCTACAACTGTGTTAACTCAACGGAATGCCAATTAGAACGGTGTGTTTACCAGTTGACATGCCCAAAATGCAACGGCGGTCAAGAAGCTTTTTACGTTGGCAAAGCATCACAACTGAACCTACGGGTCAACAACCACCGACCTTCAGTCACCCACAATCGCCAACTCCCTATCAACGAGCATGCGAGATCCGACGATTTTATCACTGTGTTCGGGTGAAGGTTTTCAGAAAGATGCCACCAGGATCCAATGGAAAACAGCTCTATCCGTCAGAAAGGACACACTAGTGTGTTGTCAAAGTGAATCAACCTCCCGGCCCCAACATTAGTAATTGAAATTGACATTGTTACGGAATTCTACACTAACAGTCATCCCATCTCCGTATCAACTTTGTAATTATTTTTTCATTTCACTCTTCAAATTGTGATCAAAATATTATCCGAAATATCAAAAACATATTTTTTTGTTCCTCATTATTTATTTTTTTAAATATATAGTAATATGAAGTATAATAATAATATGTAGTATACTATACATCTGCTACGAAGCACCAAGGTCTAAAATATTTCATCTTGGATGTATCCACAGTTTATTTATTGAAGCGTCAACTTGATATGGAGAGATGAAACGGATTCCGTAGCAATCAGCTAAATGTATCAACCGAAATAATTTGATCAAATACAGCAGGAACCACGTGAAAATCAGCCTTTGAATTTGGAGGACTCAGGATCGGTTAACGACTTTTGAAAAGTTTGAATATTTTTGTGTTAACATAGCATCTGTTTGGTTTGCCCTTAGCTACTGGACAAACAGTGGAGGGATAAAGTGCTTTCTGGAGTCACACTTTCGATGTAAACTTTTTTTAGTTGATGGAGACCATGATTCGCACACCAAGTGACAAGTGCATCGAGGATCTCTGCTGGATCAGGCAGTCAGCAGGTGATTGGGGTAAATTTATGTGGTGTGTGTGTGAGCTTTTTAGGCTATAATTCTCTACCGATTTTAGTGATTCTTATTTTGTTCGATCCCAAGTTTAGTCTGGATCAAAAGTCATTGTGGTATTGGATATAATGAAAAGGTGGACAGTTTAGCTAAAAGAGGAGGGATTACTGGTGCATCTAAAGACTTGTAGATACTCAAACAAGATTTTATTTTCTATATCAAGTCATTTTACTTAAATAAATGGAGAAATTTGTACAAAAAATCCGAAAAAGGATCCTTTTATAAACAAATCAACCCTTCACCTCAGTTGGTGCCCTGTTTTAATGTCATCTCGAGTCATTGATTGTTTTAATGAATAGACTTCGTTCAAATCATGGATTATGTGCAGTGTTTAAACATAGAATGGGTGTCCTGGACACTCCGTTGTGCCAGGGATGTGAGAAGCAGACGGAACTCTAGAGGACGTAGTCATGAGTTGCGGAACGTACATCGAAAAAAGAAGAGCCCTATTCGAAAATATTACCCTCTCAATAATTCATCCATTCAATTACCATGTTTACTAAGTAATTTAAATTTATACCAAGATATATTTGATTTTTTCTACAATCTTAGAATTAATTTATGATTCAGATTTTATTTCAAGTTTCTATCAGTTTAATGTAATAAAAATGTGATCGTTTTGAAACGTGTTAATATTAAAATCCTGTGAATAATATATGGCAACATGTATAATCTGTACAATGCCCCAAAAAAAATAGTCTAGTTGTGCAAAATACTTTGCACATTTTCTTTTTACGGATAGTAGGAGGGATGGAGGAGGTAATTTCCAATCCTGCCAACTGCTACACAGTAAGACGAAAACCAAATCTAGCGTTTCAAAACTTTGTAATAACGACCAAAAATTGAAGATCGAATCGAATCGAAGATGGAATAGCTATTTAATAATATCTTGATAATTTTCGACGAACTTCAACTAATACATTTCAGCCTAACCAAGCGCGAAAGTGAAACTGGACTGACACTTTTCCGTATTTCCGCCAACCTCACTTTTCTACCTCAAATCACTCCGGAGATCTATTTTGGTTTATTATTCAATAATAAACCATTGTAATCGCTCTGGAAAAAAAAATCTAACCCCCCTGAAAATTTCATGGTTTACGTTTCAAAGGGTGTAGAATCCGAATCTGCAATAAAAAAATTTCCGTCCGTCCGCCGTACGCACGATATCTCCGAAACGGCTGGAGCAAAAAATCTGAAATTTTCAGGAAAAATCCATCTTGGCCCGACGACGCCCCAATTCTTGAGCCAGCTCCCTCACTCAATTTAAAGTGCCCTTTAAGGGCTGTAAACGTTTTGTAAAATCCCTGAAAACCTCAAAACTAGTCGAATCGGCCTAAATATTTTCCTATTTGAAGAACATACCATAGTCCAGTCATATTAGACAATTTTTTTGCCAAACATTGCAAAAAGTACTGTAAACTTCCTTTTTTAATATGTTGTTAGGGTTCACCCAGATAGTACGAATCTAGATTTGCAGGCCTGAAAACCGCAAGCGACGGGAGTTACAGCCGAAAAACCACGAAATTTTCGCACTTTTTTCAGTTTTTCGCAAAAAAGTCACCAAAGGAGCCTTTTGATGAGAAAAGACTCTTATCCTTTGTTAAACTAGATAAAATTTTCTACAATTTGAGATGTAATTGGACTCTGTAGCTCCATTAGTTCCAGAGATACAGCTCTGCAAATATTGACAAATTTTTCCAAAAAGTGAAAATTTAAACTTTTGGTCTATTTTTGACCGATATATTGGTGTAAATAGTCATTTTGCAGTAAACTTGTGAGGAATGAAGTTGTAGGACATTTAATTACCTTCATTTTAAGACCATCGGGGGACCTGTATCTATCATAGATTTTTTTTAACTTACAGAAAACCAAAATAAGTAGAAACGCGGTTCAAGGAAAAGTTGAATGAATGTTGAGTTATTTGTGTAAAACTATGTAACTAGGAATGGACTGAAACATTTTGCATACATTAAACATATTTAACGTAACATTTAAATTGACAGTAGGTCATAAAATGAAATAAATTATAAATAATTAATACAAGAAGTGGTTCATATGAGTAGGTATGTACAAGTTATCACACTATATAAAAACCAGCTTATCTGAGTATATCGACGATTCAGGGGGTGGTAACGCTGGGCGGGTGGAATTCTCGCCCCCGTCTCCCAGGGCAACCGACCTGCTCCCCCCTCCCCCGACCCCGCCAGTGAAGGAAGGAGGGCCTCAGCGGGGGGAAGCGTCTCCCAGGGCAAGCGACGTGGTCCTCTCCTCGGGGATTTGGGATATACGATTTTTTGACTTTTAATATTGTTATTATACTCCCTCATTGTGTTGTTTAGTACTCTACCTCCTGTACACATGGGACTTACCCCAACAAGAAGGCACAACTGTTGCCACCTTTGCAGATGATACGGCTATCCTCTCTGTTGGAGATGATATAGAAGCTGCAACACGCAAACTACAGACGTCTACTACTGAGGTTTGTAAATGGACCAAGATGTGGAGAATGAAGCTGAACGAATCAAAATCAGCCCACATCAACTTCACTAACCGAAAGGTCCCAATCTTGAATGTTGAGATCAATTCGAATAAAATACCGCATACTGAAGCAGTTAAATACTTGGGTTTGACACTTGACTCCAAATTAAACTGGAATAAACACATAGAAAAGAAGAAAGAAGAACTTAAAATCAAGTACAGAAGGATGTATTGGCTAATGGGAAGGAATTCCCATCTCTCTCTTCACAACAAACTGCTTATATATAAGCAGATCCTTCGCCCTATTTGGACCTATGGGATACAGATCTGGGGCTGTGCCAAGAAATCAAATATTAAGAAAATCCAAACCTTTCAGAATAAAATACTGAGAAGTATAGTTGGAGCCCCTTGGTACATGCAAAACGATGATATTCATCGAGATTTGAGGATGGAGACAGTCTATGAAATTATTGCAAAATACGCAAGGAAGCATGAACATCGCCTCCACAAACACGTGAACCCGGAGATGCTCTACGTTTTGGACAACGAAGGTGAAATCCGACGTCTCAAGCGAAACAAACCACTGGATTTAGTTGTGCTGCGTGAATAGAAGTGCAATCGAACTCAGTGCTAATTAATTGAGCTATATAATAAAGGGCTAGATTTTGCTGTACCTACCCACTTGGAGTGTACCTTTATTGATATGTAAAATTGCTAGCTCAACAGCTCACTTCCGCAATTAGAAGGGGGGGGGGGAGATGTCTTGGAGGTCTTCAGGGGTTAGAAATTCCTCATTCACGTCCTCCTCATCTAGCTCCTCGATGGGAGGAGTGTTTGTGCACTCTCTGCCTTCACAATGCTTGCATAGAGCGGAGCACTTGAGGCCTGCCTTCCTGCATGAGTAGGAGCCGAAGCAACCCTTCCTGTACTTGCAGGATAAGCTTTTGAGGAGGAGCGGAGGAGTTGCAGCCTGCATCATGGGGATGGGAAGCCGACCCTGATCTGAGGCTGCCCATCCCCACTCTGTAGAATTTTTTTTACTCCCACCCACTTCTGTACCTAGTTAGCACTTGATACGGAAGGAATGAAACTTGGTAGCTTCTTTGGTGGGTGGGAGTCGAGCCAGGTTTATTTTAGTGTTAGCAGAGGCCTCGATGAAATTGCTGAAGCGGAGGGAATCAGGGGCTGCCGGCCATCTCCTCCGTAGAGAGCAGTTATGAGTGACTCCCCTGCACCCTCAACCTCATCATGGCTTGCATCTGGCTTCCCATCCACATGATGCAGGCTGCAGCTCCTCCGCTGCTCCTCAAAAGCTTATCCTGCAAGTACAGGAAGGGTTGCTTCGGTTCCTACTCATGCAGGAAGGCAGGCCTCAAGTGCTCCGCTCTATGCAAGCATTGTGAAGGCAGAGAGTGCACAAACAATCCTCCCATTACTTTTTAGTGTGAGTGTTAATGTTTTTATGTATTATAACTTGTACATACCTACTCATATGAACCACTTCTTGTATTAATTATTTATAATTTATTTCATTTTATGACCTACTGTCAATTTAAATGTTACGTTAAATATGTTTAATGTATGCAAAATGTTTCAGTCCATTCCTAGTTACATAGTTTTACACAAATAACTCAACATTTATTCAACTTTTCCTTGAACCGCGTTTCTACTTATTTTGGTTTTCTGTAAGTTAAAAAAAATCTATGATAGATACAGGTCCCCCGATGGTCTTAAAATGAAGGTAATTAAATGTCCTACAAACTTCATTTCTCACAAGTTTACTGTAGAATGACTATTTACACCAATATATCGGTCAAAAATAGGCCAAAAGTTAAAATTTTCACTTTTTGGAAAAATTAGTCAATTTTTGCAGAGCTGTATCTCTGGAACTAATGGAGCTACAGAGTCCAATTACATCTCAAATTGTAGCAAATTTTATCTAGTTTAACAAAGGATAAGAGTCTTTTCTCATCAAAAGGCTCCTTTGGTGACTTTTTTGCGAAAAACTGAAAAAAGTGCGAAAATTTCGTGGTTTTTCGGCTGTAACTCCCGTCGCTCGCGGTTTTCAGGCCTGCAAATCTAGATTCGTACTATCTGGGTGAACCCTAACAACATATTAAAAAAGGAAGTTTACAGTACTTTTTGCAATGTTTGATGTCTTAAATGACTGGCCTAACTGATCAATCCAAATAGGTATTTTGGTCGAGAACAGATTCACGTGCTCCATGTATATCTCCTGAAATTCAATAATCGCCCTATCCTGTGAAACACGCACACTCCAAGGCTTAGTAGAAATTCAAATCATGAACGCAAGCCGATTGAATAATAAACCCCAGTGAAAGAATTTGCAACGTTTTTTTAAAGTTATGATTAGTTATCCCGTTCTTACTGAAGGTCTGATTTATTTTATTAGACTTTATTGTTCCTACCGTAGATCTTACCAAGCTAACCTAATAACAATGAACAATGAAATAATTTCATATTCAGACAATGTTCGCTACCTAGGTGTTCATCTAGACAGAAGACTGACCATTGAACGCCATATTGCAGAGTTAGTCAAGAGGATCCGAGTCAGAACTAAAGCTCTGAAACCACTTCTAGAAGCCTCATCTACCCTTAGCTTACAATTAAAATAATTAATTTACATTACGCCCTAACGCCGCATATGGTTACATGGCTGCTCTTTTTGGGATTCTGCGTCCAATCCCCAAATCGCAAGAATCCAAAGACAACAAAATGGGATCTTACCCTGGTATGTGCGCAACTCAGTTATTCATCGAGATCTTGAAATACCAAATGTCAAGGAAACGATAAACAATACATTCAATAAAACGTTCACCAGAATAATTCACCACCATAACAACTCACTCAGTAACTATGAAGACAGATTTCCTACCAACAATATCGGAGAAGACAAACGAATACGTCCAACTGACCTACTGAGTAATTGAGTACTGAGTAATTAAGTCTCTTATTTAATGACACCTTATTAATTCAGTTACCATTTCAATATTTCCATCATACTACTAATGGTTTACCAATAATTATAATCTAGTTTAAGAGGCCTGTCGCTGGACAGCTCCTTCTATGCTTGTTTCAATGTTTGCAATGTACCTATTTATTCAATTCAGCTTAACACGAAGTGTAATGTAACGCAAAGAGCTGGATCACTATTCGACTCTAGATTAGTATACAGGGTGGATGGGGATCAGTGTGAAACTTTTTTTTGGGTAAAACTACATCGAAAATGGAGTAGAATGCCGCCAGAATGGGGGTTCTATCTCACTCCATTGGATAGTTACGATTTTTTTAGTGCTTTCACGGTCAACTCCGACCTCACGTCATGAAATCGAGTTTTCTGGAACACTGAAGCGTCCATTTTAATTTTATTATACATTTTCGGATTCAGCATTAAATTTCCTATAAGATAAACATAATTTCAACCTTATAAAATTTCGATAACTCTGTTCATAATCGCAGTGAAAGGGAAAATTTGAAAAATTTCAAATTTTTCGATAAAATTCGAAACAGAGCCCACGTTCTAAAAATACTCCAAGAAATTGTCAAATCTCATAAAAACTTCCTCATTTCATGAGCTTTCCAACGGTATACTCCATTTCAGGATTACAACATTTTTTCTTTGAGAAATTAAGTTTCAAATACAAAAAACCAAGGTGGTGGCATCAATCTTGGTAGGGAAGGGGTTGCAAGGAGTTAACTCACGTTCTCATTTCTTTCTGTTTCTTTATTCTTATTTTATGTTAAAAAAAACCTGCAAATTACAACAAACAAAAATGAATTTAGGTTAACATTTGTTCGAACTGACGTCCCCTGTTACGAATGCATAACCTAGCTCGTTTTCGAATAGCTCTCACAGTAGATGAGAGTGTTCACTTCTCCTGAAGTTTTTGAGCTGCTGCTACAATTTTTCCCCTCAACTCTTCTTCTGTGTTCACCTGCGTTTTGTAGACTTCTTGTTTCAAAAATCCCCAAACGAAGAAGTCCATGGGGTTGAGATCAGGGGACTTCGGCGGCTTCTCATTTCCTCCAGCTCCTGGACGTTGACCTTTACGAATAAACACTGATCTGGCTACACTTGTTTAAACAGCAATGAATACATTTCGCCGTTTTGGGGACAGTTGACGTTTGACCATGGCTGAGTTTAGTGTTCGGGAGTACGTCACGGCTTGTGTACACTGTTTAAGTCAACGTCCAGGATGCATTATGGTCTATTTTTTATTACCAACAATAAGAATAAAGAAACTACAAATGAGAAGTGAGTTTCCGTCCCTACAACGTTTTTTTAATGAAACTTAATTTTCAAAGAAAAAAATGTTGTACTGAAATGGAGACAATATTTCATGAAATGAGGAAGTTTTTATGAGATTTGACAATTTCTTGGAGTATTTTTAGAACGTGGGCTCTGTTTCGAATTTTATCGAAAAATTTGTTACTGCGATTATGGAAATTTTATAATTGAAATTATGTTTATCTTATAGGAAACTGAATCCGAAAATGTATAATAAAATTAAAATGGACGCTCAGTGTTCCAGAAAACGATTTCATGACGTGAATGACCGTGAAAGCACTAAAAAAATCGTAACTATCCAAAGTGAATAGAACCCCCATTCTGGCGGATCTCCATTCGATGTAGTTTTACCCAGTTTCACACTGATCCCCATCCACCCTGTATATGCATGAAAGTCACAATTCTGCACTAAAATTATTGGAATTGTGCCAACTCAAATTCATCAAGTACCTTTGACCCCCACAATTTTGGGACTGTAGGTCAATAGATGATGTGCGAAAAATTATTCCAATTTATGAATAGAAGTTCGCACTTCTCACCTCAAATTTTAGTTTATTATTCAATAATAAACCATTGTAATTGCTCTGGAAAGAAAAAATTCTAACCCACCTGAATATTCCATGGTTTACGTTTCAAAGGGTGTAAAAATCCGAATCTGCAATAAAATTTTTTCCGTCCGTCCGTCGTACGCCGTACGCACGATATCTCCGAAACGGCTGGAGCAAAAAATCTGAAATTTTCAGGAAAAAATCCATCTTGGCCCGACGACGCCCCAATTCTTGAGCCAGCTCTCTCACTCAATTTAAAGTGCCCTTTAAGGGCTGTCAAAGTTTTGTAAGACATTCAGTCCGTGACCTCCGTGGCCAGCGGTTGTCTTCGCTTATCAGCCCGTTGTTTATATTCATCGGCCGTAGGTGAGTCATAATCGTTATCTAACATCTTTCGTTTTTTCACAATGCAGCAAGGAAGTGACGGTAACCCCATACCTTCTGCTAGTGATAATTCTAATATCGACTTAAAAGCTCCGTCAAAACGACATACTACTCGAAGTTCTCAACCGTATGGCGTCCATGGAAGAATTCAATCAAAAAATCTATCTCCAACTACTACAAAAAACCAGTTTGCACCTCTCACCAATGCAAATGATGAAATCAAAGGTTCCAATACTACAACAAGTATGGAAACAAATAACGAAACACAAGATTCGAACTCCCCTACTGAACCCAAAAAACCTGGCCTCCCCATTACATGCTTTTACAAAGGAACGCTTGATACAGATAACTTCATAAAATATGTTCACGCGATAGACTGTACGGCCTTGATAAAGTCGTTAGCTCAAAACGAGTATAGAATTACTCCATCCTGTCAAGAAAAATATCGAAAATTCGTTGACGAATTCTCACAAAATACAGAAATTGAATTTCATACATACCTCCCCAGAGAAAATAGACCGCACCGAGTGGTTCTACGCGGATTTCCATCTGGCACTAAAACTGATACAATTTCCGATGAGCTCCTACGTGAATATGGAATTAAATGCCGGCAGGTTTTCAATGCCAAGCACACAACCGGAGACAAAAAGGGCACTCTGATGCCCATCTACTACATCGATGTTGAACCAAACGAAAATTTAGATATTTTGTTTAAAATTAAGCACCTTGCGTACATCGCATGTAAATTTGAAGAATATAAGCCACGATCTGGACCAATCCACTGCAAAAATTGCCAATTATGGAATCATGCGAAAGGGCAGTGTTCGCAATCTCCAAGGTGTGAGGTATGCGCAGGCAGTCATGATACCAAACAACATGACCCATCAAAGAGAGAATACAAATGCGTTAATTGTAGCGATGCACACGCATCCAGCTGGAAAGGTTGTCCACATTATCGCAAATTAGCTGGTTTATCTAAAGCTACTAAAGAAACAAAATGAAACTGGAGGAACCAAAACGATCAGTTCGCGTATGACGAAAACAAATTTGCCCCACTCTCAGCCTCTTTTAATGATTCGTCAAAAAACCACTACAATCACACAGGGAAATATACGTCAAAATCTTACAGTGATATCCTTAAGAGTCGAACAAATGAACCTCAACAAAATCGCCAATTGCCGGAATTGGGTAGCATCGTACAAGAAATAGTTCATACCGTAGTAAAACAATTTGTCACAGTCATTCGAGAAGAAATTGCAAACGCCTTTAAATCTCTACAACTATCTACATTCCTATCAAAATGACTCCTGTCACTTCGCTCAACATCATAACTTGGAACTGTTGTTCCATCAGAGGAAAGTTACAAGAATTAATTCACTATGTCAATATTCAAAAAATTGATATAATAATGTTGTCAGAAATCAAGTTACCCGCTGGTTATCCACTGAACGTACCAGGGTTCAAAACATATATTGCCCACAAACCCAAATGGATTAAGCTCTGCTGGAGCTGCACTACTAGTCAGAACGTATCTCAACCAGTCATCTTTATTACCCATTATGGAAACCGAAATTGAAGTAGCTAGATGCATTCTACATCTAGAGGGGAAAGACGTGCAATTGGGAGCGGTGTACGTCCCTCCTCAGTGCGGAAGAATGGACAGAAGCCTCTCCTTCGCAACACTTATGGGTGTCGTACACGAGCTGGGATCCACATTTCTGATAGGAGGGGATTTTAACGCCAAGCACCCTTCATGGGGGTCCCCTAAATCAAACACATACGGTCAACTCATTAACCGCTGCAGGCTAACCTTTCAACTATCCATCGAAGATTCGAAAGTGCCAACCAGATATGATCCCAAACCTGGAATAAGGCCCACTCACTTAGATTTCTTTATCACAAAAGGGTTATCTCATCAAACGTCAAACGTCACCGTAAATGAGGACCTCAGTTCTGATCATCTACCAGTTCACATTCAGCTACATGGATCGCCTAAACTCGTTTTTAACAAACCAACCCTGCTCAAATATCCAGTAGACTGGAAAAAATACAGGCAAATTTTATGTGACGTTCTCGGTGATCTATCCTCCCTGAATTCAGAAGCTGATATAGATACAGCCATTGAACATCTCACATCAGCGATCTCAAGGGCAGCTGCAAAAGCCTCATCCGTGCAACCAACTCGACTCCAGACGAACTATTCCTTTCCACCTCATGTACACGAACTCTGGCTGGAACGCAAAAAAGCGAGAAGAAGATGGCTAAGCTCTCGGAATCCGTGTGACAAGAGACTACGTAACCTGGGAACCGTAACTTGGGAATGCATTGAGATCAGAGCTGGCTACGTTAGAGAATGAAAAACGAAGAGAAGAGATACTTTCGCTTGGTGCTAAGGATCTTTCCTTGTACCGGAAAACAAAAATTCTAACCAAATGCCACCGAACCATACCCCAACTCAAATCCAACTCAACATGGCTATCACTACCCCTTGACAAAGCGACTGCTTTCTTTCTTCTTCTTTCACTGGGGTTTATCATTCAATTGGCTTGCGTTCATAATTTGAATTTCTACTAAGCTTTGGAGTGTGCGCGTTTCACAGGATAGAGCGATATTGAATTTCAGGAGGCACACAAATATGATCAACTGATCAATCCAAATAGGTATTTTTTGGTTGAGAACAGATTTACGTGCTTGATGCATATCTCCTGAAATTCCATAATCGCTCTATCCTGTGAAACGCGCACACTCCAAAGCTTAGTAGAAATTCAAATTATGAACGCAAGCCAATTGAATGATAAACCCCAGTGAAAGAATTTGCAGCGTTTTTCTTAAGATAACCCATTATTGAGCATTACTCACGGTACCGCTAATATTTCCAAATTTTGATAATTTTGTTCATTAATGTTCAATGCCAATAAATTTTCCATAAAATATCTTGAGTGCATTTTATTTATTTCATCATTTTAATTTTCAAATTACACCTCCAACAATGGAAATATCCATGTTCTATTGTTTTTCCCTCCAGGAAAAATTTCTTCAAAAGCTTTTTTTTTTTCAATTTGTTCTGGAACATGTACTGAATATTCTGCTTTTTTGGTTAAATTTATCGTCACATATGAAGGTTGGGAGATCTCTTTTTTCAGATCATATTTACAGCGGGACTCGGATCATATTTACAAAGGTGTTCAAATCATATTTACAGCGCCGTTCGGATGATATTTACACAGGTTTTCAGTCAAACGCTGACGTTTACCACGTCACGATGTTCCGAACTCCGGTTATAACATTCTCAAGTTCTGTAGTCAACTAGCGAAAGTCATAGCCCGAGTGACGCCGGTAACTACGTGACTGCAAAGCGCCAACCGCTTGGTCATTAGAAGGCGAACAAGTTGATCAATATTCTACTGGACAATGTTATTAGTAGCGGCAGCGGTGGCGGTGGCGGCCAATATACGGACCGTTTTCTCCTGCGACGCTACGACGTACCTCCCCTCAGTCCCTGCTCCCTTCTCGACGGGCAATGCCGATCAAACGAGATCATTTTCAACTCTTGAGGGCCGAATTTCGCCTTTTAGAAGGTTTTGTAGTTTCCTTCCTTCAACAGCTACTATCCTCCTCGTTTTTAGTGAAATTTTGTAGAACATGAAGATCTTGCTGTGGCTCTAAAAATGTTGGAATACAAATTTTCAGAACATTCTTTCACCAAAATTTGTTTTAAGGCATTCTGAAATGATTCCTGGATTTCAACGCTTATAAATATAGCACTTCCAAATCGAATTCAACCTTACCAACTCCAATTCAACCTTTTCCAACTTAAATTAAATCTTTTCACCATTATTGTGGAAATGATAAGAAATAAATTTCACTCATTGTGTCATCAATTACAGCTACAGATAGTACTAACTATTTTATGGACATGATGCTCCTGCTCCCTCAAGACGTCAGTTGCACAGTCTCTCCACTGTTGTCATATTTTAGCATGGAACATCACTTCGGACTAACTAGCCGAAAAATGTCACGCAGGAGGGTTGACGCGGGAGGGTAACGCGGAAGTGTCACACGGATGGCGGGAAGGTTCGGGCACGGATATTAGGATCTCTTCTAATATCAGTGGCTTCGGGTATGTTTGTGACCAGCCGAACTCAGGAGCCATCCCTTCGGGTAACTAGTGGCCGCAAGTCCTCGATCACGTAATTATCAGTCTACCTCCTGCCGCCCACCGATGATGTTGTGTCCCGGACCAGAATGCCCTCCTTCGACGTCTTCAGGTGTATTTTCCCTTCATTCTACTAATAAATCAAAGTCTAAATAGGGAAATTTGAACATTCCGAGGTACACAGTACAACTCTTTATTTTATAACAGTGTAACTCTTTACTTTCGTGCAAATATAGACAACGTTCTATCCTACTCCGTTTTTATTTGTTTTTATTTCTAACTATACGCATCAGATTTTTCAAATATTTTTCGTTCCTCATCTGCGCAGTTCACTACCACACGTACGGAATTGCGTCGGGAACCGAAACAGGTGTGGGAGGAAGCTCGGGAAACGAGTTGTTAGCTGGTGCGCGGCCGATTCCCCTCCACCGTTTTTACTACCTTCCCTTATCCGTATTTCCTGACCTGCCGGATGGATGTGAACCCTGCATAAGATAGCGGGTCAAATAATAGCAAACTGAAAGCAACAGACAGAAAAACGCTGCAAATTCTTTCACTGGGGTTTATTATTCAATTGGCTCGCGTTCATGATTTGAATTTATACTAAGCTTTGGAGTGTGCGTGTTTCACAGGTGATAGAGCGATTATTGAATTTCAGGAGATATGCATAGACCACGTAAATCGGTTCCCAACCAAAACACCTATTTGGATTGATCAGTTGATCATATTTGTGTGCCTCCTGAAATTCAATAATCGCTCTATCACCTGTGAAACACGCACACTCCAATGCTTAGTATAAATTCAAATCATGAACGCAAGCCAATTGAATAATAAAACCCAGTGATTTTTAATTATGTATTTTGTCGATTTGTTTTTTAATAAAACGTTTTTTTTTTATGTATAGGTACCTAGCTACTGCTTTTGGACTATTGTTTTTAGTCCAGTCCCCACTAACAGACAAGCTTTGGTACTAGATTTGGGGCTTTAGAGTATTTTTCGTAATTTCCCTAATAATGGGGAAAACGATGAATTTTACTTGGACATTTTATGTATGTGTGTGTGTCTGTAGTTAGCAGTATCTTTCGCCTTAAAATCTATATTTCCATTCTTATAGTTGAATACGAATAAATCCATCTTCGCTTGTAAATAAAATGCGTGAGGACAAACAAGTGAAGCCTCGCGCTGTTTTGACTTGGAATATTCGAAACTACTAACATACTGTGCAGTTGTGAATATTCGTGATGTTGAATTATGGTTGGTTTTCAGCCCGACGACGACTCGTTGACTTTATGACGACGAAGACGACCGACGGGCGGAGCGATAATTTAGCGGCTCGACGACCCGATAATAAAGTTGTGTTTAGGTGAGATAAATTTTCCTCACAATGAGGCGGAAAGGGGCCCCGGGGGCCGACTCCTCGAAGTAATTTCAGCGGAGTCGGGACCCTGACGGTGGGGGCGGAGGGTTAGAGGCGGAGAGTTGGGGGCGGAGGGTTGGGGGAAGAGGCGGCCGATGGGGCAGAAAATGTCATTAGAGAGAGGCGAGGAGTCAGACAGGACTGTCACCTCCTCAGCTAACTTCTTCTGTCACATCAGGGCGGCTAATATTTTATAGGGGACCTCCCCCCACCCCCTCCTCTCTCCTCCTTCACCATCGTCACACCCTCAGGTCTTCTTTCTTCTCTGGTTTTTCTCTGATTTCACTTTTTTTTCTCTGACCCATCGCCAATACTTTCCCATCCATCGCAAGGGGTGGTGATATGGAAAAGTAATGGTAGGACGTCCCTCAGACGCAAGGTTTAATCAGTGTGGCGGCGCCTAATACATGTGATCCACAGAATCGTTTGACAACCCAAATATACTCAAATGTTGTACAAAAAAACTAAATGCAAATCCATTTCAGACCACTATCAAACCAAATCCCTAATGGTAGGTCTCTCTCTACCAGCAGTGGGCTCAGTGGGCAACCCTGCTTCACGCCAGAAGCACCCGGAAACGATTCAGACCTTCCCTCAGGCAGCCACACACACGACGAAACCTTTGAGTATAAGCTTCGAAGAACACTGATGAACCTGGATGACACTCCTACATTGAAGAGTTTGCAAAATAGTAAGTCTCTGTTGACCGTGTCGAATGCTGCTCTTAGGTCCACAAAAAAGGCATAGGGCTTCTGTCTTGGGTGCTGAAGACGCAGCTGACCAAGACCTGTGAGGACAAATATGGAATCAATCACAGAGTAGCCCTTACGAAATCCAGCTTGGGCCTCTGAGAGAACGTGAAACTCCTCCACATACATCATCAGCCGGTTAGCCAACAAACATGATAATATCTTGGCCAAACAGTTAATAAACGATAGCCCCCTGTAATTTGCCACACAGGCAGGGTCGCCTTTTTTGTGCAGAGGAAAGATCACTGCTTCTCTAAAAGATTGTGGAACTATCCCCATCTCCAGTATTTTGTTGTAAAATGCCAGCAAAATGTGATGGAACTCTATACAGGAGTACTTGAAAAACTCAAAGGGTATCCCATCTTCACCAGGGGCCTTGTGGTCCTTCACAGTAGTCAGTACCCTCTCCAGCTCTGCCATTTCTATCGGATCATCTAGGATTGCTGATTGCTGTTGGAAGATAGAATATTTTTGTACTCTTTGTTGGCCTCAAGATAACGGGTCTTAATTTCTTCTGAATTGGTGTCCACAAAAAGCCGTAGTAAGTTCATGGACCTAGTCCTAGCATGCTCGCAATCCCAATAATACCAAGGACGTTTTTTATTGAGTTTCTTTTGGGATTGTGGATGCGCTGCAGACCTTATCACGTCCACTATTGAGTTGGCAGCTTGGTTCACATCCACGAGAGAGATTTTTGGAATGTTCATCTTGAGGCGGATTTTTCCTTCTTTGCAGGCATCCATTGTAAGCGAGGAAGCAGTGGAAATATGGGATCAGGGGCTGTCCAGTGCACAGAGAGCAAAATCGGGAGATGGTCCGAGTAAGTCTCAGCACCCACACAAAAGTTCGCCAGGGATGGCAGCACATCAAAAGCAGCACAGACGAGATCACACACTGAGGCACTCTGCTGTGAGACGAACGTGAACTCTCCACATTCTTCCCCTTAAGTCTTGGACATTGTTAACAGGTGTAGAGTACAATTTTTGATGGATCCCCATCGCAAAAGCCGTCTGTGTAATCCACACAAGTGAAGTGAATCTTGAAGAAAACTAAACGCGGTATTGGAGGTAGAATTCTATCTACTTGAACATTCATGAGATTTTATTCATTTTGTCAACAAGAACGATATTATGAGACCTTAACACTTATTTCATATATATACTGCGTACGGAAGCTGAAAAGAGATATAAGATCTGAAAAGTCAAGTTCACGGAAAATTTCTAGCTGAACGAAAGAAATGAGAACGAATAAAGGGCGGTAGAGAGAGAAAAAGTGGTGGAAGTGGGAGAAAACTCTATTCAAATCGTGAGCGGTCGGGGATCCCCCTTGAGCCGAAAAATTGGCTATAACTTAGGGATCAAGTCTCATTTACTTGAACGAAGATATTTCATATCTGAGGTGGTTTATTACTTTTCAAGAGGCAGCTGGGAGAGCGGGGGAGACGCGAAAAATTACGAATAACTGCACAATGGTTCATTGTTATTCTATTTTCATGAAGGATGAACACTTTATTTTTTATGTCGTTGCCAACCTGATAAATTAGTATGTGGTTGTCTACATTGGCGTGTTTCTTTTTCATTCTGGAATGAAATTAACGCCAAAAAGTGATATCTGCTCTCCACACTCTACTGTTTGGTTCAAATACCTACTTTTTCTTAGTATACCTGTAAGTATCAATTTCGGGCAGAGAGAGAGAGAGAGAGAGAGAGAGAGAGAGAGAGAGAGAGAGAGAGAGAGAGAGAGAGAGAGAGAGAGAGAGAGAGAGAGAGAGAGAGAGAGAGAGAGAGAGAGAGAGAGAGAGAGAGAGAGAGAGAGAGAGAGAGAGAGAGAGAGAGAGAGAGAGAGAGAGAGAGAGAGAGAGAGAGAGAGAGAGAGAGAGAGAGAGAGAGAGAGAGAGAGAGAGAGAGAGAGAGAGAGAGAGAGAGAGAGAGAGAGAGAGAGAGAGAGAGAGAGAGAGAGAGAGAGAGAGAGAGAGAGAGAGAGAGAGAGAGAGAGAGAGAGAGAGAGAGAGAGAGAGAGAGAGAGAGAGAGAGAGAGAGAGAGAGAGAGAGAGAGAGAGAGAGAGAGAGAGAGAGAGAGAGAGAGAGAGAGAGAGAGAGAGAGAGAGAGAGAGAGAGAGAGAGAGAGAGAGAGAGAGAGAGAGAGAGAGAGAGAGAGAGAGAGAGAGAGAGAGAGAGAGAGAGAGAGAGAGAGAGAGAGAGAGAGAGAGAGAGAGAGAGAGAGAGAGAGAGAGAGAGAGAGAGAGAGAGAGAGAGAGAGAGAGAGAGAGAGAGAGAGAGAGAGAGAGAGAGAGAGAGAGAGAGAGAGAGAGAGAGAGAGAGAGAGAGAGAGAGAGAGAGAGAGAGAGAGAGAGAGAGAGAGAGAGAGAGAGAGAGAGAGAGAGAGAGAGAGAGAGAGAGAGAGAGAGAGAGAGAGAGAGAGAGAGAGAGAGAGAGAGAGAGAGAGAGAGAGAGAGAGAGAGAGAGAGAGAGAGAGAGAGAGAGAGAGAGAGAGAGAGAGAGAGAGAGAGAGAGAGAGAGAGAGAGAGAGAGAGAGAGAGAGAGAGAGAGAGAGAGAGAGAGAGAGAGAGAGAGAGAGAGAGAGAGAGAGAGAGAGAGAGAGAGAGAGAGAGAGAGAGAGAGAGAGAGAGAGAGAGAGAGAGAGAGAGAGAGAGAGAGAGAGAGAGAGATTTATTGACACGACAATAGACATAAAGGAAAATAAATAAAATAACACATCTTATAATCTACAGTACTGCCAACATACATTTAAAAATGTTATTTAAATAGAAAAAGAAGAAAAACTGTAAATATGAAAAAAAAATAGTACAGTACATTTTTCGTCAATATACCAACAGCGCTAGACCGAGGTCTGTGTTGCTGTTTGGGAGTGCCATGTGCAGAACATCCGTACTTAAATAAATGAATTCTGACTTAAACATACCTAACGAACTTACATGTTACTGAGTATACCATCATCTAGCCAACAGTAACTTAATCCAGTTCAAATATATCTACTTATTTGATAAGAAGCCGCTTGACAAAGAATTTCAGTAGCTGAATCATTTCAGAGTACCTCAAAATTAATTTTCATTAAGAAAATTGTCTTAACCATAGCCCTTGCACTAACTTCATTTTTCCAGAAAATTAAATGAAAACATGAACATTGTTATTGTTGTTTATTGTTTTGACACGCTTTCGATTGTTATCTTCTTATGTTTTTGAACAGTTGGTTCATGTACACGGTGTGACCTCATCGCACTGAACCATCGATGGAGGCGTTGCGTGCCTAGATGTAAATTAGGTCTCACCGTATTATATCAAAACTGCGCAACCCTCCGCCCGCCTTATAACATAAAACACCATCCACTTCTCCCCTTCGAAGCCACTCCTACATTTTCCACCCCCATCCCACCCCTAATCCCTCTTGACATTAAAACACCTTTTTCTTCGTCTCCAGAAAACGGAAACGCACGAAGCAAACAATGTTTCTTCTGGCGGAAGAACCCCCTGATTTCTGCCTCACTTTCTAGGGCAGTGTGTAGGGAAGTTGGTGGGGGCGTCAGAAGTATTCAAGTAGCTTGTTCGGTCTGAGTACACTAAAATCCCACTTGGAACGCAAAATAAGTGTTTTTCATCATCCATGGGACCATAACAAAAATGTTCCATTTACAACTATAACTGTTGCTCATTTCTGGCTCCAAGTTTTCTAATTATTAATATTTTTCGGAGGAGAGATACTAATATTGTCCTGAGCTTAAACAAGATAACTAAATTTTACCCTCAGTAGTTTTCGAACATTCAAAATTCGAACTGAGTTGGAATAGGTTACACCGCTCTTCACCCTTGGATGTAAGTAGCTGTGATGGTATGTTTTCATTGTTCTCATCCGTCACGTTTTCTCCTTTTTTTAATATTTATTGTTTCTGAGCATTTCCGATAGCCCGGAAATTAGTTGTACATTGTTGCAAAAAAAACATCTATGATCATTCTTCATTCTCATCGTTTTGGAATGTAAGTCATAACTTTCAATAAAGTGTTTTCGAGTAAAACAAGTGCTGTTGTACTGATTTAGTCATTGCACACTCCTAGAAAATAAAAGTGCACAACTGTACTATTAGTGTGCTGTAATGCTTTCCGTTAGAGCTCACTCCATTTCGGCCCCTGGTGTCCCACGTCGTTTCATGACCACAACCGTATGTTTTGTCAGGGGGGCACACCCCCTCCAAGCTTCATGAGGCACTCCCTCCCCCCCCCCCCCCTAAACTTAGTACCAGCTAACCCATGTAAGTTGATACCCCTTCCCCAAAACAAAAATGTAAAATAAAATTCGAGCACTGTCATTGTTCCGATTACCGGGGTTTTCGCCGAATTACATTCGACATCTGGAGACCGGAGTGGACACCACATCAACTTTTACTCTTGAGGCCCATCTAAGGTACTTGAGGTAAGTAACTTGTCTCCCAGACACACATGTGACGAGAAGCAGAGTTTCATGGGTTGGGCATCTTGGCCGCCTTGTCACTGTAGTGGATGTGGATGGGTTAGATTCCTTGTCCTTTGAATCCATCCGACTCCAAGCAGCTGTCATCCTTGAGACTTTTAAGGAGCAAAAAAAGCAGTGGTTCTGGTAGAGGGCTATGAATTCAAGAGCGGGAGCTTGGTTGGTGAGCCTGTGCTGGATATTTTCTCGGCAAGGTGGATTTTCTAGGTGAACGGAGAATTGTTGCATTTAATGACAAAGCCGCATGACACCGACCGTGATGAGGAGTGTGCACTGTGCAATAGTCATGAGATGGAAGACGTGCACCACTTCCTCAGTACTTGCAGAGTTTAGAGTTGACGTTTTTAATAAACCCGTACTTTCCCGGAATGAGGCTGTGGCTTTGCCGGACGGCCTCGACTGGTGGCTGCAGTAAGATACTTGGAGATATCGCTTTGCATTTGTACCTACACTAGTTTAATTTTCGATTTCTTATTGTATTCATCATCATCTCATCTTCTTAGTCATCTTATTGTATTTTGTTTTTCATTGTAGTTTTTAGTTCAACCTGCTGACACATCCGATAACGTGAGATGCAGAGAGAGTCTTTTACTTTGTTTTATTTGTTCAATAAACTTTCTTTTTTTTCATGTTTTTGCACAAGAATGTATCCTCCTTCTTGGAATTTAGGGATATCTGTAAGATTCTTGATCTGCATTCGATAATGGCTTTCCGGACTTCAGAGTATAAATAGCTCAGAAATTAGCTTTAGGATCGAAGAAAATGATTAGTTCATGAATGCTCGAGATTAATTATTAATCTCGAGCATTCATGAACTAATCATTTTCTTCGATAATTATTATCGATACCCCAGCGGTAAAACATACTGCACGTTAAGTGACAAAACACTATCCTAAATCTCCAGGTGTGATGCTGATACAATTCTTAGTGTCGAGTAAAGACGAATTCTTTCATTCATCGGTTCAAAAACCATTTAGCAATAGCGTTCAGGGAACATGAACGGGTTTCCTGGTCAAAGTAGTTCTGGTCACGCTAAACATTAATCTAAACAGTATTTTTATCGAAGTTGGCATTCGACAGTCCGTTTAAGTATATCCTTATACATATCGTTGATTACCTCGTATTCCGTTATAAATAATTTCATGAATGAATTCCGAATCAGCTCTATTTCAATTCAGGTGGAGTTTAGTTAATATAATACATCATATTAAGTCGGCCTACTAGCGAAAGGCTAACTAACAAAAAAGCACCAGCTTGAGACCTCAGCATCCCCATCAGCTGGAGGTCCTTCAACTCCTCACTCCGAGGACGACCTCTTCGTCTTCTAGTTTCCATTCGAGCTCGCAGCTTAATTTTCGGGCAGGACCCCGCTTCGTATGCGGTCAACATGACCCAGCCATTGGATGCGCCCACCTTTGATGAATCGGACTATGTCTTCGCGGTTCATCAGTACATCAAATACATCAATTTCTGTATTCATTCTTGCATTTTGTACCATAGATTCTTCTTACAATCTTTCACTCAAATGCTCGCAATATTTTCTCATCCTCAGCTATCATGGTCCACCCCTCAGATCCGCAACAGACCACAGGCCGCACCAGGGATCTGTAAAGCCTAATCTTTGCTCTCCCGGAGATCACACGGCTTTTGAAGAATTTTATATTTGCATCCAGTACTTGTTTGCCCACAATTATTCGAGAGCATATCACATCGTCTGGCGAATGACTTGACACAAGCGGAAGATAGTAAGTCCGCAAATCAGCCTGATCAATCACAGTGATTCGAATTTAAAGTTTTGGCTCTCTTAGAATTGTGCTAACCTCGATTCAGGAGTTCATACGTTTTTAGCCATCCTCTGTAGTTTATTGACATGTTTACCTGAAGCAGTGGACATTACTAGCTCATAGAACAACATTAAGTGCCTATATGGTTCAGTTCTAACAACAGAAACTGTGACTTAGCGGTTTTCGTTAGACTAAAAGGACTTAGTGAGTTTCCTCTGGCATTCTCCCAAAAGCCAAAGTACCAACTTGATGATTTCATTGAAACTTAAAATAGTACCGCAGTGGTTGTTCAAACTATGTATTACAAAACCCTGCAATTTGTCACAAAGCTTATCTTATTCGTACCCCAGTCATTGATTTCAGTTGGATGTACGCCTCCTTGGTCATAATACCGGCCTCCATTCGTGATTTGGGATTTTGGAATTTGATCGACCCCATTTAGGACGATCTAGGTTAGTTGATACCTACCTGCATACTGCACTTTTGGTCACCCAAGGCGTTATTTTACGTGTCTGTTTCAATCAATTTGGCTTGTGACATTTCAGGAAGGGAGATAGCTAACAAGATGTTGTACAACATGCAAACCCACCACCAAACTAAAACTTCAATAGACGGGGTAGTTACCACATTAAGAATAATAAACGGAGAAAATCCAAAGTAATTCTTGTTTTAAAAAACATCGAAAACTAAGAGAGGTATAAGTATGGAAGTGACAAAAAAAATTCATTTTTGACACGAGAAAAGTCGTTTAGTTTCCATATCCCTAGCACACATGTTATTCAACCTCATACCGGAAAAAGATACGTTCTTTCTTATTGAATTGGTTTAGTGTCTTCTTGCTGTCACGATTCAAGTGTTTAGTGACTTAGTGCTGAGTGGAACCCTGTTTTTTGGGGTTTCCTTCGACCCGACGCTAAAAATTGTTGACTCAATAGAAAGGCGAAAAAAAATTATGCGAATAAACCCGGAAATTTGAGTGAAATTTACAATTAAGGGAACTTGTTGAAAATACTACTGAATTTGTAATAATAACTATTGTTTAGCAGCTGTCATGCTGTTAACTGTGAGAATGTAGAATACTATTCGAAAGAATGGGAAAATATAGTAGCGTGATAGAAATGATAAGTAATTTCATACCATAAAAACAAGTGATTTAGTTTGTTGTAAAAGTTAGTTTGGTAGGTATGTGTTGCGAAATGTTGAATGTTTTGTTGTAGTAATATGCAATGTTGATTTATCCTAATGAGATTTTTTAATGCTGAATTTATATAAATAAGGAACTTGACTGAATCGGGTTACTCCATATGGTCAATGTTTGCAAGGAATGAAGGAAGTTAAGGAATGTGTTTCATTCATATGTTGCACCTTGCAAGCTTGCACCTTGAACGAAAATTGCATCAATTTTTCCTCTGAATGAAAAACGGCAGTTGATCAAATACTTGTGTTGCCTTCGGTTTTAATCTTCAAATGTGGGATCTATTTGATTCTTATTGACCAGAAAACCGTTTAGAAGTATATCAATTTGTAACTGTCAAAAGTGGGTCACAAGTGATATTTTTGTGAAAAAGGCCATAGCCATATTTGGGCATTATATGAATCACCAGGAATAACTCTGGGCATCGAAATTCCATAATCAGCGAGCTGAAAACATTTCAACCTAAACAATTTTGGATTTGCCTAAAGAAACTCAAATTTTAATTCGTTAAAAAAAAAAAGATAATGAATAAAAATAAATGAAAAAATAACAGTGTTTGGGTTTATGGTTTAACATGTCAATGAAGTCTCTGCGATCTGATTGCCAAAAAAACTCAAACACAATCGAATTTTTGCTGAATAAATCTAAAGAGAATAATCTGGTGTTTAAAGGAATCCCTGCAGAGGCGGAGTCAGATCCAGCGTTAATTGTAACGAAGCTTTTGGTGGAAGTTTTGAAACTGAACGGAATTAAAATCGTAATAGCATTTTTCATCGGTCCTTTGCAGCCAACTAGAATGATCTTGGTGGAGATGGCTTCAACTACGGATAAGTGGCTGGTACTCCAAAATGCCAAGAAATTGAAAGGTACCAACATATTTGTCTCGCAAGATTTTTGCGCCAAAACGAGGGAAAGTCGCCAAAAACTTGTTATCATCATGCATGAATTGAGAAGACGTAAAGGAGCTCATGTGGTTACATCCGTGCGAAATAATATGCTCCTGGTTAATAAGGAAAGGTTTTACTGGGATAATGAACTGGGGCTGGTGACATCGAGTCGAGAAAGTGCGACTGCGGCTCTACACTCGATGATCGGAGAAAAGTTGTCTGGTTTTCTGGAGGAAGTTAAGTCGGGAAAAGTAAAATTCCACCGAGACGGAGCAGCAAATGGTTCTTCTGGTAGAGGAAATGTAGTATAGCAACGAACGAAGACACCCGCGGTTAATGGTCATCTCTGGAGGATAATCGCATACAATGTCAATGGTCTTAAGCGTAGTATAAAATTTCCTGGTTTTTTGGAATTCATTTGTAGGCATGAAGTTATTATCATTGTTGAAACACATGTTACTGAGAATGATTATGATAAATTTGAGAATTATTTCACGAACTATCGTATTGCATGGATTAGTGCTAAGAAGATTTCTAAATTTGGGAGAGCAAGTGGGGGAATATTAATTGGGTGTAGGCGTGATATTTCAAGCAAATTTGTACGGGCGGGAGAGTCTGGATATGTGTTCGCAGAAATTGGATTTGGAGAGAAGTCGTTTAGTATTTTCCCGATGTATTTGAACCAGAATAGTTGGCATACCGATTTTTTCGACTTAGTGGAATCGTTGCAGAGTCCTTTGGATAAGAGCATCATATTGGTTGGTGATGCAAATGTAAGAATTGGGGCGCTACAGAATGTGCCGGAAGAGTTAATCGAGGGTGTGTCTGCGTTAGTATCGTCACATAGAAACAGTAAAGATTCAGTTGTAAATTGTGCAGGTAAAACCTTTGTTGACTCTTGTAATGAGTTAGGGTTAATTTTGTTGAATGGCCGTTCGATCTCTGATAAATTGGGAGAATTTACCTATATGGAAGCTTGTGGCTCATCCGTTAATGATATTTGCTGCACTTCAGTAAATATGATAGATGAATTGGCCGATTTTGAGGTATTGTCGGAGAGTTATTCTGATCATATGCCCATCTTGCTCACGATAAAAAATGGGGGCTCCGACGATGGCGAGGTCCTCTCGTTACTGACTAGGTTAATGTGGTCTGATGCTAGAAAGAATGTATACAATGATAATCTCAGGATTCTTTTCCGGGAGTACCCGCAATATGCTGACATTGATACCAAAGAAAAGTATATTACTGATAGCATTAGAAAGGCCGCTGGGGGCAGTTCTTTGCCAAAAGGGAGTGGGAGTTTCCAACTGCGCTGCAGGAAGCCTTGGTTCGATCGTGACTGTCTTAATTTGAGAAGTAAATCTTATGCCACGTTGAATAGTTATAGGGCTAACGGATCGGAAATTATCAAAAAATTCTACCTGTCTATAAACAAAAAATACAAGCAAGTGTGTGATAGAAAGGAGGAGGATTATTACGCTGGCATCGGGAAGCGCTTAGAGTCTGTAACGAATTCTAAAGAGTATTGGGCAATAGTTTCTTCGTTTAAAACTAGGAATATGGTTGTGGACCCGCTCATCGACGATTTAGTGTGGTTTGACCATTTTAGATCGTTATTAAATCCCATTGGAGAGGTTGGCACGGTGTCATATGCTCGACCCTTGATTCATATTGAGCAATTGGATAAATCTTTTGAAATGGAGGAGTTGAAGAGAATGTTCGCCCCAACATTTCAATTTTGAGGCATCAGACCTGAAAAAGGAATGGACCGAATGATATCAAGCATTTGGAATTTACTTGATAGCCGCTAAAAAAAAATCCGAGAAGGATGAAGTAAAAATAGCCATTCTACTCAACCAATTAAAGGTATTCAAATTTACAATTCCCTTCGAGCGGATGCGTTAATTAAAGCCGAATCACAGTCGACTAGTGGATATGAAACGCAAGTAACAACTGTCCTGTCGAAGTATGAAAGTCGAGGCGTTCTGCGACTACTTTTCTCCAAAAAGAAACGTATTGCACGAGCGATTTAAATTCAATCGGCTCACACTTAAGCAAGGGCAACCTCTGATGGAATACATCACACTCTTGAAAACCGCAGCAGCGACATGCGAATATGCTGAACGAAACAACATGGTCCGTGACCGCATAATCTCTCAAGTCACCGAAGAAGATCTTCTCAACCGTCTCTTGGACATCGGATCCGAGCGAACACTGGAGAAGACAATCGACGTTTGTAAGCTGCACGAAATGCGTAAAACGGAAATCCAGGACATCGCCGGAGGAACTCATGAAAAACAGGTAGACTTAGTTAGAAAAGGAACAAAACAACCTAACAACAACTTCAAAGTTGCTAGAAAACAAAAATTCAACAACCAAAATTTCTCTAATAAAACATATGATTGTCTAAAATGTGGAAATACGCATGAACCACGAAATTGTCCCGCGTACGGAAAACAATGTACCGTATGTGGAAAATATAACCATTTTAAGATTGGTTGTTTCGATAACAAGAAAAAATGTAATGATAACAGGAGATATAATAACTATAAAAACAATAGTAACAATAAAAAGACAACAAAGTCTCTAGAAACTAAAGATGACGATGATGAGGAAGAATACTATTTAGATTACATTCATGTTGTGAATAAAATTGATAAAAAAGATAATAACAGTGAATGGTCAATCATAGGTACTATAAATAATAATAAATCAAGTTCAAAATGGATTCAGGTAGCCAAGTTAACATTTTACCTCTGAGAATTTTCAATGTAATAAACAAAAATAAAGTACTTGAGCCAACGAAATCCAAAATAAAACTAACAGCATACGATAACAATAAGCTAAGAGTAACGGGAGAAATCAATTTAGAACTAAGTGTTAAAGAAAAAGTATCGGATGTGAAATTTCTAATAATAGACACTCCTGACAAACCGATATTAGGTTTAAATGTATGTGAAAATCTAAAATTAATTAAGAGATTAGCTACAGTTCATAAGCAAGTTTTAGAAACTAAGGAAACTGTATTGAATGAGTATGCTAAAGCCTTTAAAGGACTAGGTACCTTTCCAGGCAAACCGTATGAATTAAAAATAAAGAGTAATGCACAACCAGTGGCTCATGCTCCTAGGCGTGTTGCCAAGCAGCTAATGAAAAGATTAAAACTAAAACTCGATGAACTGGTAGAATCAGGTGTTATAACTCCAGTTGTTGGCCCTAGTGAATGGTCAAATCCATTGGTTATTGTAGAAAAGCCAAACGGGTCATTGAGACTGTGTCTCGATCCGAAAAGACTTAATGAGCAATTACTTAACGATAAATTTCAAATTCCAACTCAGGATGAAATTCTGAGCGATTTGAATGGTAAAAAATATTTCAGCACTTTGGATTTAAAAGATGGATTTTATCAAATACCAATTAGTAACAAATCGTCTGAATTTACTTGCTTTGGAACCCCGTATGGGAGATATAAATTTCTAAGGTTACCGTTTGGTATTAAAACTTCAGCTGAAATTTTTCAGAAAAAGAACTGTGAATTGTTTGGTCACATTAAAGGAGTAAGTGTTTATATTGATGACCTAACAATAGCTGCAACCACTGTTGACGAACATGATAAAATATTAAGAGAGGTATTGGAGATTGCAATTAAAAACGGAATAACATTTAATAAAGATAAATTTAGTTTTCGCAATGAACGTATTAAAATCCTAGGACATATAATTTCCAGTAAAGGGTTAGAAATTGATCCAAGCAGGATTACTGCAATAATAAATATGCCCGAACCAGAAGATAAGAAAGCTTTAATGCGATTTCTAGGAATCATCAAGTATGTCGGAAAATTCATACCAAATATGTCGCAATTAACGGCACCGCTAAGACAACTAACAAGGAATGATGTCAAATGGCAATGGACACAAGAACATTCTGATGTAGTTGGCAAACTTAAAAAACTTTTATCAACAAGCCCTGTACTAGCATACTATAATGAAAGCGAACCATTAATAGTTCAAAGTGACGCTAGTAAAATGGGATTAGGCTGTGCCCTAATTCAAAAAGGTAAGCCAATAGCATTTGCGTCTCGATCATTGACAAATACTGAGCAAAAGTATGCAATGATTGAGAAGGAAATGCTAGGTATTTGTCACGCAGTTGAACATTTTCATTATTACACCTATGGTCGAAAAATTCTAATTCAAACGGATCACAAACCCCTATTAAGTATAGTAAAAAGAAACATGGATAAAGTACCTAGCCGTTTGCAACGAATGCTCCTTAAATTAACTAAATATAACTATGAATTAACTTACCTGCCTGGTAGCAAAATGCTACTGGCTGACGCTTTGTCCAGAGCAACTGTAGGTCCAACTCCTAATGATGACGACGAATTGAAATTCGTCATTCATTCTCTAATAAATAAGGTCATGTCAGAAAATAAAAAACAATTATTTGCTAATGAAACTAAAAATGATCCTATTTTGAGCCAAATAATTGGTTTCATAGGTAACAAATGGCCACATAAACCACCAGTGCAATTCAATAAATATTACCAAATTCGTCATGAATTGGTTTACGATGAAGGCCTGTTGTTATTCGGTGATCGAGTAGTTGTACCAACTAGCTTAAAAACAGAAATTCTAAAATCACTACACGAAGGTCATTTGGGTATAGGTAAAACGATAAGTAGGGCAAGAAAGGCATTCTATTGGCCAGGAATCAGTAAAGATATAGAAAATACCATTAAAAACTGCAATGTTTGTCTTCTAAATAGACCACAAAACCCTCAGGAACCGATGATACCATCATCAATTCCCGATTTACCTTGGTCAAAACTGGCCATGGACATATTAGAATATAAAAATAAATATTACTTAGTCACAATCGACTATTACTCAAAATGGATAGAAATGTTGAAAGTTAAATCTAAATCTAGTTCTGACATTAAAAAAGCCTGTTTAGTAATGTTTAGTACGCATGGATTTCCATCGCAAATTATTTCGGATAATAATCCTTTCGGAAGTTACGAATTCAAGCAATTCCTAGCTGAACATTCAATAAAATTAACTACTAGCAGCCCGCATTACCCTAAAGGACATGCGTTGGCTGAATGCGCAGTAAAAATATGCAAAAACTTATTGAAAAAAGCAGAATTATCAGGTCAAGATCCTTATTTACTCCTCTTTCACTATCGGAACACCGAAACAAAATCCACTGAACAAAGCCAAAGAAAACAAGGCACCAGGACCGGACCAAATACCGTATGAGTTTTTCAAAGGAATGGAGGAAGACTGTCTACAAATAATATTGAATTTTTTTAACAATGTCTTTGATTCGAGGGTGGCGCCCTCAAGTTTTGGGCGATCCATTATTTTCCCACTTTACAAAAAGGGAGCGCGAAACATCGTAAACAACTATAGAGGGATTTCATTTATGAATGCGATAGCCAAATTGTATGCAGGATTGTTGTTGGAAAGGCTCACAATTTGGATGGAGGAGGAGAATATATTGAACGAATTTCAAGCGGGCTTCAGAAGAAATTATTCAACTGTGGATAATATATTTAATTTGATAAGTCTGGTACATCTTAAATTACGGATAAAGCGCACTAAAGTATACGCATTCTTCATAGATTTTGCGTCCGTTTTTGACCGCGTGAACAGAGAATACTTGTGGTATAAGCTGTCCAAAGAAGGTGTCTCAACGAAATTTATTGGCGCATTAAGTAATTTATACGCTCACACAGAATCAGCGGTAAAACTTGTTGGAACGTCAACCACTGGCTATTTTCAGACTCGCGCTGGAGTGAAACAAGGATGTTTGTTGTCGCCAAGTTTGTTTGCTCTATTTACAAATGACCTGTATGAATTCTTGGGAGAGGGAGTGTGGGTGGGGGATCGTGAGGTTCGTCTGCTGGCGTACGCTGATGACGTGATCTTATTGGCGTCAAGCGTGATAGGGTTGCAGAAAATGGTGAATAAACTTGAGGAATACTGTACGACATGGGGTTTGGAACTTAACCTAACAAAATCAAAAATAATGGTGTTCAGGAATGGTGGCAAGCCTAGCGCTAAAGAAAAATGGCATTACGGGGGGAAAAGCATCGACGTGGTAAACAAGTTTAGGTATTTAGGGGTGTTATTGACACCCACACTCACGTTCAACCCCCACCTTCAAGATAAGAGTTCAGTGGCTAAGCTGGCTATTGCAACAATGTGGAAACAGTTTATGTCGCGTCCCAACATCTCATTCGAGGAAAAGATGAAGGTATTTAATGCAGTTGGTCGCTCAATTTTGTGTTATGCCGCACAGATTTGGGGCTATGTAAGCAATGATTGGGTAGAGTCAGTTGCGCGGTATTTCGTTAAGATGGTTTTCTCCCTCCCGAGATGTGCTCCCAACTACATGCTGTTTTTGGAGACACATATGAAGCCACTATTTTTGTACACTTTGCGATTGCATTTTGATTACATTCATAAAGTTTTGAAGCTGCCGTCAGAGCGCTTGCCTAATTATCTAGCCAAAAAATGTATCGAATTAAATGTATATTGGGCCAAAGAATGGGACAACTTAAAAGTAAAGTACTCAATCATTTTAGGAAAGAACGAGGATTTGAGGGAGTGGAAACGATTAATTAATGGAAGTATTGAAAATATTTCTGCAGCTATGTATGATGACTTCTTACAAAAAGCCCTTGGTTCCCAGAACTACCCTCAATATGTGGCCCTGAGATCGGAAGGTGGTATGATACCCTTGGATCAGGTAGATAATTTCCGATCTCATAAATGGTTGTTTAAGGTGAGATGTGACCTCTTAGCATTAAAATCTCGACCGTACGACGCTGAAAACCAAAGGTGTGATCTATGTAGTAGTGGGGAAATAGAAAATGCGTTTCATTTCGTGGGAAAGTGTAGTGCACTATGTGAAGTAAGACGTAGGTATTTGGGTAGGTCCGAGTTAGGCTGGGAGGATTATCTGGAGTTGATTAAGGGTGTGAGTATCGTTCTGGTAAAGTATTGTACAGTAGCATGGGATTTAAGAAGTAGAACCATGATTGAATACGGTTTCAATGATTAGAGTATAAAGTTGTTATACCTATATATTAAATCTGTTAAATCTGTTATAAATATGTAGAGTAGTTTACCATTGTTATCGTTACATAATATAATATTACATACATAAAGGTTTGTAAATGGTTTCTTCTTTTTCGAGAAGAATGGTTTCTCTCTGTTTTCGATTGTTATATTTTGCATCTTGTTTACCACTCATTTGTTTTGTTTATGATGTGTGTTTGTTTGTGATGTGTTTTTCTTTTTTTTCGAAAGTAATGGGTGTGAACTCATCAGACGGTCTTTGCGACCATGATTATTACATGTATGTATATTGATAATTTAAGGATGCCTACTGTCATATTTACAAATAAAGCATGTTTTCATTTCATTTCATGTCAATGAAGTCGCTAGAGTGTGGTAAGTACTCCTAGGATCCAGCATGGAGGAAAAATGATAGGGCTTGGCCAATTCACCGTGACGTGGGATATCCGGTGATTTTCTTATCTCGACTAACCTAAGGGCCCAAAAAATGTTCGCAATCAATTGGCAAAGGACTTGCTCAGTTACGGGTCTCGCCTCAATCAACATCTACCTGTCGGGTTATTCCTTAGTCAGGATATGGGAGTTGCATTAGTTCTAAACTTCAGGTAACTAATCTATCTTTCAATATTTGCGTCTGAAAATCAATCTCTATGTATTGAAGAGAATTGTGCCCTTCTACCACACCAGCGGTTGCAGCCAAAGTAATCAACCGGCAAGCGTGATTATTTGCATGTCACAATTACGAAAACGTGTAATCAAATTCAGTACTATACCGATTATAAACTGGAGTGAGAAATACTGCTGAGGAAATTGTGTTAGTCAGAACTATTATTTTGGAAGTTTTCTCCCGAAGCAACCTGACGATTTCGGTTAAACGCGACTTGGTTTTTAGTATTCCATGGATTCGAACGAATTTTTCGCTGTCATATGTATGTTAAACGCAATAGAAACGCATTGTTGTTAAATTTAGGTTATCATTTGTCACTAGAAAGTGTGTACTATATGGAGTGCATACAACTGAAAAATTCGTTGAATTATTTAACGAATCAATACAATTTGCATAACGCTTCCCACAGAACTCGTCAGAGCTTATTGAAATTCGTACATCCTTAACAATCGAATAGTCGAAGAAAGCTGTATTATCAAGCTAAGGGTCTAAACCGATACAGCTTAACGAACTCAAAAGATTTGGGCCCAACCCCGACAAATTATTCTGTAAAATTGGGAAAAGTACACAAATACAGATTCTAGTAATCTGCTATTCTGGGTAACTGAGACAGGCGATAAGAAAACACCATCATCCCCTGGAAAACATTGACAATTCCAATCATGCAAATGGACTTCTACCTAAAAGAAAGGCTGTGCAAGGAAAATGATTCATAATTATGGGATGACAAGAAGCAAAGGCCAACGCCTAATTTGTATTAAAAAATAATTGAGGTGTCTGAACAAGATTTTCAGAACAATATAGCATTAGTTAATCGTTTGGTCAGAGAAATGAGGTGTTCTAGCTCGCATTTCTAGTACCTATTTCGATGACCCTGAACCTACTGGAATATAGTTGGTAGTTTTAGATTTGTTTACAGCTGAACAATCAATTGTAGCCATGTGAAACTATTGTATTTATATGTTGGGAAGTAGTTTGAAGCCTTGCTATACGTGTTTTTATGCCAAAATATGAGGTCACTGCCCCTTTCACCTATTTCTAACTAACATACACGTACATGCGGGACTCTCTAGGTTCACAAGTTCGAATTGGGTCATGGCACGAGTTTGAATTGGATTATTGGACTGATTTCAGATAATGACCGATTCAGTAACTTTCCGTCTGCTCATTCAGGCTGTAGGAAAATCAAATGAGAAAGTGAAGAGGGCGGGAGGGGTGGTAAATATTAAGGTTAATTCAGTGCTGCTGCAGTGGACCCCACCCAGCTGGGAGTGACGGCCCGGGGGTACCTTCAGCCGATTCTACCCCCGTTCCGCCTTGGGGTTATCTGCCACAAGAAATATCCGTAGAATTCCGTAGACAACTGACAATCAAATGTCTACACGGAAATAGAAACACGACACAGGAGAATAATCAAAGATTATGGAGAAGAAACTGGAAAGATATACATGCGCAATGCGTGTGAACGGAAACCGAACTGAGAAAAATGAAATGGGAGGAGTTTTCGTTGCTTCAAAGGCCTCTGATGTGATTCCACAAATGAATGAATTGAACCAGAAACTACTATTCCGCCATCAAAATTATGTATTTGAAGGTTCGTTAGTGTTTAAGGTTAGAAGTAGCTTTACAGAAGGTGTGTGTTCGATAAAGTTGACCTGCTGAGAAGAAGAAAACAGGTTATGCTTCTCTCACTCCCTCTGCTTTTACACCGTTTTCCCTCCCCTCTCTCCTCTCAATATTTGGAATCTCACCGAAACACGATATTTGTCCCAGAAAACGCGTCTTTTTGGGTCTCGCAAACTGCAAATAAGCCTGGATTTCCCCTTGAGAACAGCGGATGCGGGTGGTGTTTTTTTTTTGCCAACCAGGGCGGTACAGATTGCGGCAATAGGGGGTCACGCCCTGGTCCCGTACAAGAGCCTCTATCTCGATTGTTTTTCTGTTTTTCTAGTTTGTTCTAGGGCCGAACCATCGAATACTTCCGAGTTTTTTTTTCGTTCCGTTGCATCGCGTGATTGCCGTCAATGATTCACAGCCGAAAAAAGTCCCATTTTTGTTAATTGACCCGCAGTTTTACTCGGGTCAAAACGCTAGCTTGGAAATGAAAGTGGAAAACTATATTTCTTTCGAGAGGAGTTTTTTCTGTATAATTATGATCTTAGACATGCAAGAACTGACTGGGAAATGCAAAGAAAAAACGTTAATTACTAGTAGAAATGGGTTATTGCTGGGGGAGTGGGTGCGGTATAATGAGGATCAAAGATGGGAATTTTTGGAGTGTAGAGGTTGTATTTTGGGTTGCAGCGACTAGAAAATGTGGTTATTGGGTTTTGACGGGTTGGGCAGAATGGTGCAGTTGGGTGTTGGTTGTATGGAACAACGGAACATGGATCCCGAGTTTGGCTAACCATGATCCGCACTGAAACTTCACTGATAACACTGTAGTATCACTGCACTGTCGTCTTTACACTTGAGATTTCTGGGGAAAAAATAAGTACTAAATCACTGGGCTCGATGAACTCGGTGAAGGCATAACTCGGCGTGTCATCGACTGAGCGTAGAAAATATTCGACCAAAAAAATCGTGATCCTTGAAGCGTACAAAAATGTGGGGGTTTCTTGGTGGTGACAAAAACAAAATGTGAATGTTGATGTTTGTTTCTTTTTTTAATAGACTTACCCGGCATAAGCAAAAGGGGTCCGTGGGTGGATCAAAGTAGCGGCGAGAGTGAGGAATGCCCATGGTGCCAGGGCCGCCCTCATGTTGCTAGCTAGTCCATCTCTAGACTGGCTGGGTGTTGCCTCCCCCCACCACCCAGGCAAGCTGTATTGATCACGGCCCGGCGCTCTTGCCTTCGAAAACCCGCCCTGCCCTCACCCCCATGGCCGAAGGGCCCCCTCCAGTGTGTTTGTGTGGAAAACCCCCTTTTCCTACCTTATCACCATTGTTAAACGTTCATTATTAAGTCCTACCAACCTCCCTTTACAGTCGGGGAAGGTAACGCCAATGCTTCGGGGGTACAGTATTAACCCTCCATTGAGCAGTTATGCTTCAGAACCATTCTCCAGGCCGTCTCCAGGTTTCTGATGGGAAGTAGGCCATCCCTCATACCCTCACCCCCTTTTCAAACTGACAAGCCGCATAGGGAGAGAGGAGATGACGGGAAAATGGTATTTTCTGGGTAAAGGCGATCTACTGATAGCGAACATCATTCACCCCTTGGAATCCAAGAAAGCTCCTAATATCGGACACCTTCGGGGCGAATCTCGTTATTCAGTTCCTTTTCATAGGGGGAGCCTTTCATTTATTTACTGCTGGTTGTATTTCTTCGTGTGTTCCTCTATGGTTCAATGATCTCAACCTGTAACGCACATTCGCGAAATCCCTTTGACTAGTTTGAAAAATATCGTCGGTATTCGAATCTAAAAAGTGCAATCACTCAAATATTTGCAAGATCGCTGCCAATCGTACCGTCATACACATACATTTAAAAATCGTAATAGTACCAAAATACGTAAACAAGATCCGGTCTTACTTATTTCATTTATGTAATATAATGCGGGTAAAACCTAATGCAGAAAAATTTCAAATGGTCAGGACAGAAAAATGGTATAAACGAAGAAGCAAAATAACATTAAGTCAGCAAAAATAAATTAGTCAACTGAGTCAGTCCAACGACACAAGACAACCACTTACAATTTCATCATACGAGAGAATTTCGATAACCTATGGGTGGTGAATATTGATGTTGAACTGTTTAACATCTCAACACTTTTTTCTTAAATAAATAGTTAACTATCAACTTGAAGGGAAAAATCTCGTCACAGTTGATTTTTGAGAACATTGTTGTACAATTCAATATATTTTTCAGTTCTCTTCTATGTCTGATATGTTCTAGTGCATAATATAAATGCTGATAATAAATTAATAATTATAAAAATTTAATGGTTTTTGGTATTTTTTAAATCCACTCTTTGCAGTTTTATTGGAGTTTCTTACAATATGATTGTACGTTCACAATAAATCGATGAACAAGACAATAGTTGTCAATTATTGATGAGACTAAACCAAAAGTGCTAAAAAGATAATGCTTTCAGGAAATTTGATACGGGTCTTAATTTGGCACCTATTCAAACTCCAAAATTTAAAACTAAATTGAAGCTGAATGTGAACTGAGGTACTTAGCTAAAATATGGTTCCTTGAACTGCAGATGTTGGGGTTATTATTTGTGTTTACTATACCCGGAATCAAAAGACCAATAAATGTTTAGACGTATCTAGGTTAACAGAATGGTTTAATTTGTGTTGCAAGTTAGTTATTATCAAGATGAGTTTCGTTGGAATCCCCAAAAAGCTTGTTTTGTCGCACAAACTCTCGTTTAATTCAATCGAGTAGAGAAAGAGGTGAAGGTTGACTTGTGGCGATACGAAAAAAACGCTCGACCCGGTCTCCATGGGCTGGTATTACAGAGAAGTTGTACTCGTAATATGTTTGACCGAATCGAGGATGAAAAAATTAATTTAATACATAATTTGTGGTCAATAGACAACTATGTTGCAATACACACTTAAAAACATGTGAACCACATGAACATATTCTTGAAAACAGTAGTTTGATTGTAGCATGTACGTTGTACGATGTATTGTTTTGTTTGTGAAACGATGTATAAATATTATTTTTTTATTTTTTTAAAATATATATATAATTTCTTTTTTATAACAACTATGAGTGCAACACCAAATTAAGAACTTGAAACTCTGATTTATCCATTGAGTTCATGACTCTTGATCCAAAGATAGCTTTGGCGTTTGTGTAAAAGAAACTTCTACCAAATATAATTTTCTCATTAATACCTACTTAATTGAATGATTTCGAAAATTCACGCTAAAAAAAATTCATTATTTTCCCTAACTGTAGAAATCGGTTTGGAGCCTTATCATATTAGGTAAACCATCTCAGACATCTATACGTTCATAATATGAATGCGTGAAGGTACGCTCCACTCCGGAAATATGGATTATTACCTGCAATAAACCTCCCACGACATTTGTTCGTTTGCGTTTCAAGATAGGGGGGGATATCAAAAATCCAAAGAAAAAAAAAAGAAAATTAGTGGCACAGACCTAATAGGTAAATTGTGAGGTGCTCGGTTAGGCAGAACCTGCACGACCGCTCGGTCTTGAAGTGAAGTATAACCGAGCCTGCAGTTATCAACTTCAGACTCGTTTCTTCCGGGGTTGCCTTAATTTTGAGATTGATTTTGGAAAGTGCCCCTCAAAAACGAACGAATGAATTATATCAAAATCTATATATATATAGATAATTGGTTGAGGAGGATCTATAAGTAGTTACATACGTTGATAATAGAACTATTATGGCCTTTGTTATACTAGAACTGCACCATTGATGGACTTCCAGTTTTAGGATTTATTACTTCATTTATGCTACTACTATTGCAATTTTACATTTGTTCTAAATATTAGGGAGTTCCTACTGTCCCAAGGCCACAATGGATACGGTCCATATGGTACATTAATGTATGCGGCCAGATGCATATATCGAAATATGGAGGCTAAGCGATCCGGTCCAGCCGTATTTCGGTAGACCGCATTGTAATGTAAACTACCGTTTCGGCAGCAATGTTTCTTCCGTTCCTCACTTTTCCTCTTCATTCAAACGTCGAAGTTGTAACTGGTATTATTCCTGCTTTACTCTGTGATCCTACTTTACTGAACTCCGTTGTTCTATTAGTGCATATGTTACTATGTGATTATCTACCGTCTCTATATGAAGGTAAGTAAGCAATTTGAAATTAACAAATAGACTTCAACATTGCATGGATTTAGCGCCACAAGTAGATCCGTGAAGGATTTAACGTGATTTTAACATGCGCTGAGTTTTTCGCAACTCTGGTTAGCAACCATCTGCGGGCCCTAACCGTCTTCAAGACGTGTAGAGATCACCGTATCCACTAGGAACTCTCCATTAACATCAACGTGAGCTTACTTGAATAATAGTGTTTCACAGACTTCGACTAACAAATAAACGATCCATCGAAATGGCCGTTCGATACACACCTAATAAGATTTTTCTGGAATAAATTTGACCCCGTTCTCCTGGTTATATTATTGATTTGTATTTTAATATCGGGAAACGCGTGATTCGCCCGAAATATAAACTTCTTGTCTAGGCTTCCCCAGTTGCCATGGTTTTCCACCGCTGATAAACTGGGTCTTGGCCTCCATAATAATAAAAGTTCGGGGTCCAAACAGATCGGTAACGATGAATAGTGCCGCGTATGGGGAAGAAGGATGCTTTGGTGGTTCTGAGCTAGCCTACGTATGAGCCGGAAATCGCTCCTCATTTTACGACCAATCCCTACAAATTCGGTCCTTCAACGCACCCGTCCATTGAGAATATAGATTGATACATTCGTAAGTAGATTAATAGAAACAAACAAAACTTTGAGTTTTACGCATCAGGATTTATTAAGTTACCACTTTTTTTTTTTTTTTTGACAAATTAAACTGGAACTAGGTTACTAAGTTATGTACAAATTACTAGTCACACTAAGAAACACGCCCAACCAAGGTGGACATTGCTCATAACATCCACACAAATCAACCAAATTACTGGAAAGTTTAAGGAAATGTTCTTTGAGGAAATCGTAAAGTCATAACTGCATTTGCTGAATTATTGATAAGATGGTCATATACATTTACGGAGAGGTTAATTAAGAATCCACTTACAAATCCGCTTTCAGTATCAAGTGCTATATCGACCATCTAATTCGCAGTCTACAATGTGACATCAATGTCATTTAGTTCGGATTCCATTTTATAGTTGAAATTCCAGTACTTCAAATTGAGTATTTTGGCAAAGTCCAGCTGGTTATTAATTTACCCCACTCTCATTCTCAATCTCTTGATAATCCTACGGTAAGTACGACGTCCTGGAATTCGCCGATCATTTAATCCAACATCCGCTCACAAAAGAACAACTCCCTCACCTTTAAATCGGCTGTGACTTCCATTACGTAGGTTTTCATTGCTTCTGCTAGCGCTTTTTCGCTAACCTACTAATTTTCTCGTTCAATTATTCTCTATATTACTTTTTTCACCAGTAGAATTAAATACTCAGTATTCCTCTTCTGAGCTATAAAATTTATTCAAATGACAAAATCAACCATAGAATTTCATCGCTTGATGACAAATGGATTTTAATGGAAGTTGAATCAGTGAAACGAAATTTTGATGACGGAGTTAATTCCATGTATTAAGATTAATGAATAATTACTTCGCATTTGCGACACTCCAGCGAGAATTGAAGGATGAGTAGCTTTGCGCAGTTGCCCCTCTACACCGGCGAACATTCATCTCGATCCTTCTCGAGGCTGAAATCGCTCATGATTCTCGGTCTCATTTGACATGTTCCTTTGCATTCCTTGGAGATAATGTGCAACATCGATTTAAAGGTTTTCTTTGTAATAAGTACACGTTTCTTCTCCAACAGTATTTCTACTTCAGTATCGAAATATAATACATGTTGGCATAGGATTTGATAACTCCTACTGAATCAATTTTCCATTAGATTCTAACTTTGGCTTCAAAATTTCGTTTCAGTTATTTTAATCCCATCAAAATTCTAAGCCATCAGGTGATGAAATTCTAATATTTGGTTTCATCGTATGAATAAAGAAGTACCTAGTTCAAAAGTGGAAAAAAAAGTAATTAATTGTGACAGCGGGAAAATAAAGAAAATAAGGAAATATAGAAAAATACAGTGATAGGTTCTTGACAAAGCTTAAAGCTGCCTTGAGCTGAGCCGTTTGAAACCGTCTTACTGCGTCAAATATTTTGCTCAGTCAATGACTTCTGGTTAGTCGACTTGTGGAATATAGTTTGCCTCCATATCTTCAATGTGTGTGGGAGTGAGAGAGAGCGGGATGTGATAAGAGAGGGGGAGGGAAAAAGATAGAGAGCGCGAGTGAGTGAGTGCGAGAGAGAGAGAGAAAATAAACGTCGTGTTAACAGTGACTTTTAAATATGTTCGTAACGGAGAGAAATAATAAACTTCCCCGCCGGGAAAGTATTAAATTGAGTTCTCTGTCGCTCGAAGTAAGTGCACTTTTATGAGATTTGGAACCGTTGATCACGCGTGCGGCACGAACCACTATTTCGATCACGAACTCAGATTCATATCTGAGTAATTATTATAAAGTGAGTAGCTCAGCTATATTGAAAGCCCAGCACTTGCGCTATTCATTTTAAATTCATAATGGAAGCGATTAAGTTGTCCTAGAATAGGAAGCATGAAGGAAACCCGAACTTGGTTATAGAAAGTTGCACCTCCGCACATTCAGTTTGACCATTATATTCCAAACTTATTCGAAATACCGATCATCACATTTGAATGACAAATGAGCTCAGTACTTGAAGTCTGGTTATGTTTGTTTTTATTAAATAAATATTGTATACATCAGTTTTTTTACTGTTCTGGGCCATTAGCAACAGTTATCATTCTGTATTACAATCCTACGCCCAACTTGAACAAATAAAAAACTATTTTCTACCTTGAGTTTTATTTCAAAAGTATGTAAATATATAAAACATTCAATCAGGGAATGGTGTAGGAAAGATATTATTCAGTTGAAAGGGCCATTGTTATATTATGATCTTCCAAATACTTACAACAGAACAAGTGCATTCCCGAGAACAACTTACTGAACAGTAAAGAACAGATCTCTCGCAGAAACCCGTCATAATATTATATAGTTCAGTCAGCATGACCGAACCAATTTTACAAAATGATATCGCTACGTTTGCTTACGTCAAATTCATTTGGCATTTGATCACTATGTCTGTAAAAAGTCTCTAATTAAAAACTATTAACTCTCGATGATATCGCCAAAAAACTTGTTCTAAATAATATTCTTTTATTTGAACAAAGTTTTTTGAACTTTTAAATTTCTCATCGTTTTCATCTATTTTTAGCACACCGTAATGAAATTCAAATACAATCTTCAGAATAAATTTGAGTTTTAATTCGTAAATTACCTGCTGTGTTTTTTTTTCCATAATTTTTTTTTTTATTGCACCAAGTAATAACTTATTAACAATATTATTCTGACTTAAATTCTCTACATAATTATTGGGACTCAAGATCCATTACTCCAGTCCATGTCCTTCTGAGGTTCAGCACATTCACTTCCTACACAAGTTCATGTGGTTTTGTGCGCTTAAGGCGCCTAGTTAGGTCTTGCACATCAAGTAGCTTCACAGCTTCTTCGTTGACATGACCTCGTAGTCTGGCTAGATGAGCGGTAGCCCTCTGTTTGATTATTTCGTCTATGCTGTCCACTTCCAGTTCGCGGTGAAGAGCATCATTTCTAAAGTACCAAGGTGCATCAGTGATGCATCGTAGTACGGTATTCTGAAAACGCTGGATAATCAGTCTATTGGTTGGAGCTGTACAGCCCCACAACTGTGCTCCATACGTCCAAACTGGCTTAAGCACTTGATTGTACAGAAGCAGCTTGTTACCAATGGTCATGGAGGATTGCCTGCCAATAAGCCAGTACATTTTTCTAAGTTTTATCACCAGTTCGGCCTTCTTCTTTTTCACATGTTCTTTCCACCTGAGCTTGGCGTCAAGCGTCATGCCCAGGTATTTGGCTTTATTCGCGTAGGGAATTGCCACGTTGTTGAGGTAAAGTGGGATGTAGTTGATTTTCTGGTTGGTGAAATCAACATGCACCGACTTTGCCTCATTTAACCTTATCCTCCATGTGGACGTCCAATGACTGATTTTGGAGATAGATTTGTTGAGTTTGCTGATCGATTCATCATTGCTGTCTCCAACTGCCAGGATTGCAGTGTCGTCAGCAAACGTAGCTGTGACGTTTCCTGGGAACTCTGGTAAATCGCATGTGTACAGGAGGTATAGGAGTGGGCCTAATACACTACCTTGTGGTACACCTGCGTTTATTTTCATGAGCTTAGAGTAAGCATCATCCTGTTTGATACGGAAATACCTCTCTGAAAGATAAGAACCGAGCAGCTCGACGTACTGATATGGTAACATCTTCTTCAGTTTATATTTAAGGCCCTCGTGCCAGACCTTATCGAACGCTTGGGCTACGTCCAGGAAGATGCCTGAACACACTTTCTTCTGCTCTAATGCTTCTTCGATGGTGTTAACTATTCTATGAACCTGATCAATGGTTGAATGTTGCTGGCGAAAACCAAATTGGTGTTCCGGTAGCAGCTTGCGTATTGTGATTATCTGTAGCAACCGTTTATTGATAAGCTTTTCAAACAGCTTGGATATTACTGGCAGCAATGAAAGGGGCCTGTAGGATGTTAGCTGGTCTGTTGGTTTTCCTGGTTTTGGGATCATAATTACCTCGGCAATCTTCCACAACTGAGGAACGTAACGATGAAAGATGGCTGAGTTAATAATTTGAGTAATTTTTACAATCGCTTTTCTTGGGAGGTGTTTCATTATCTGGCCAGTTATGAGGTCATATCCAGGAGCCTTTTTAGGATTTATTTCCTGCTTAATTATTCTGACTACCTCCCGTACTTTGACAGGAGGTATATCCATTAGGGGTTGTTGTTCTGGAATATCGTCCAGTGGTTCTTCATCTGGTGAAGCAGGATTAGGTGTGAAGATGTTTGCAAGATGCTCAGCAAATGCATCAGCTTTAGATTGGTTGTCACGAGACCATTCTCCATCAGGTTTTCTCACTGCAGGAGCATGAATGCGAGGCCTTTTGAGGTACTTAGTTGCCTTCCAAAGGGAGTAATCAGTATGATAATCATAGGTGAGCTCGCTAAGGTACAGTCGAGTGTTTTCATCGTCGATATCTTTTATTATTTCCCTTAGCCTCGCTGATGCTTTGTACCATTCAGCTTTGTGGTCAGGGCTCCGTGTCGCCTGCCAACGCTTTCTGGCTTTGCGTTTTTCCTTGACTGCCTCAACAACTTCACGCGGGTAGTTTATACACTCTTTATTTCTTCTTATCATGAGTGGTGTGCTTCTGTGAGCTGCATCCTGGATAGAGAGTGTGAGAAGTTTGAGTTCTTGGTCAATCTTCTCTCTTGTGTCGATAGAGACAGAGAGATTAATTGTTGAACTGAGGTCAACTTTGAACTGTGCCCAATCAGTTTTGTTGTTGGTAAGTACTGGGTTGAAGGATTTTTGGATAATGTGCTCACTCAAGGTGATGACAATTGGTGAGTGATCAGAACTAAGATCATCATTTTCCTCAACCAGCAAGTAATTAGCTGAGAGGTTACGAGCTATGAAAAAGTCCACCAGGTCTGGTATTTTTTCTGGATCAGTTGGCCAGTAGGTCGGCTTCCCTGTTGAATACGGCTCGCAGTCAAGTCTGGAAATAGCTCTATTAAGGGCGAAGCCTTTAGTAGTACAGAGGCGTGAGCCCCATCTGGTGTGCTTGGCATTGAAGTCTCCTCCCAAGATGAAGCGATTATCAAGTTGGTTGAAGATGTCTTCATAGTCCTCCTGCGTGATGGTGTGCCTGGGTGGGCTGTAGATACTCGCCACTTCCAGTGAGTAGATGGGTGTCCGAATTTTTATGCCGCTGATCTGGAACTTTTCGATTTCAATTCTGGTAGATTCATGATGTTGAATGATTTCCTTTACAAGTACTGCGCTACCACCCCGCGCCAGATTGCTCGGGTGCAGAGCATGGTAGCACATGTAGCCTTTAATTTTGAAAAATGTCTCCTTCGTAAAATGAGTTTCAGATATAAGACAGATATCAATTTTATTGAGATGCAACACTGTCTCTAATTCCTTTAATCTCTGCTTTAATCCGTTGGCATTCCAGCTCATTATCCTGATGGCGCTTTTCATTATTTTCGGGAGGCCGATCTGTTTTCAAGGGCTGCCAGGCGCTTGTTTATATTTCTGATTTCATTCATGATCATTTGGAGGGTGATTTCCTCTTGCTGAGCTGGAGGCTGAGCTTGATTTTGATTGCGCTGAGCATTTCTGACAATTGCTGCAAATGATGCCAGATTAGAATCTAGGTTGATAGGCGCTCTTTGGTTATTCATGATTGGAGATTTCACCTTAAACGTGGTGGTGTTTTTTACTTGTTCCGGATTAGGTTTAATTACCCCTGTTGCTCTCTCATAGGCTTCTTGTGCTCTAAGGGCTACTGGGCACTGTCTCCAGTTTGCAGTATGTTGCGCATCTTTTGGCTTCACGTTATCACCAAGGCAGTTGGCACAGTGCGGAGGGTATTTCGGATTGTTTGGTTTGGTGCAACTAGCAGTATCATGTGACTGCCCACATTTTACACATTTAGGCTGTTTTCCGCAAAAATTTTTGGTATGACCAAATTCTTGACATTTTTTGCATTGTACTACTAATTTCGATGACCTGACCGGTTCAACTCTAATTTTGTATATTTCGTCAAGTACAGTAAGTATATATATTTTTTTGATATCTGTGTTTTGCGGGAATTCCACTTGACACATACATAACTTTTCTTTGGTTTTCCGATCTAGCTTTCTGGTGACACTAACATTTTGCACGTCTAATGCCATTTCAATGGACGCCTTTACTTCAGATTCTGTCAGGTCCAATGGAATACCTTTGATCATTACTTTTATGTTCCTTTCCTGTTTGTTCTCATAAGTATGGTGGTGAATTTCGTGGCTTGTTAGCAACCCTGATAGCTTACGAAATTCATCTGACGTATCAACGTTTATTTTTACCTTCTTATTGTTCATGATCAAAACTGTAGGTTTAATCTGATTTTCCATTGCAAGGCTGGTTACTTTACCAACTTCTTTTGTGTCTGATACATATATAGGAGGAGGTTTCTTTGTAGCCCAACTACTGACATTCGGAGGTTCTACTTTATTTTGATTCATGACCGGTACATTGGCCTTATTATTCTGCCTCTTCCTTTTACCTGATTGTACCGTGATAAAATCGTCATCATTATCCTGGGGATCTTCCTGATTATCGCCCTTAAGACGTTCAACTTCGTCCATGAGACGAACCATTTGCTCGTCACCTCGTTTCTGAGCCTCTTTGTATTTTTCATTATCAGTAATTACCCTATCATGCGCAGTTTTTAAATACTCACATAATGCGGTTATTGTACGGTACAGTTCATTTATAGGCCCCCTGACCGGCAGAGTCCTGAGGGCGGCGACCTTGTTCAGCTCCGTCTCGACTTGCGTAACACAATTGTTTGCTTGTATTATGATTTCCGCGACTGTGATGTCGGGCCCCGGCCCGCTTGGCTCGCACATCTTTCCCGGCCGAATAAACTCACATCAGCGAAACAACACTTTTTAATCGAGCGCGATGCTTCCTCAACGAGGTTTCGGACATAAATATGAAGATTCAAAATTTTCTTGTTTACACCCATTTTGACGATCTTAGGAGGGCGGGGGGGGGGGGACCCTGTATAAAAGTTTAAACTCCAGGAATAATTTCAGAATGCTTCAACACGAATTTTAATGAGGAAGTTTGCTTATTATGTCTAAATTTTCAAAGCCACTGAAATATCTCTATTTTCCACGTTTTTTGTTTTTTGTTTCAAATCACAAGTAGGTAGATTTATATTTTAAGAATCAATAAACTTATAAATTGTTAGGTATTGCAGTTTTTACGCTTTTCTCCCTCTTCAAAACTCAAAAAATGACCATGAAACAAGAATTTTTAGTACAATATATCCTCTTGTACGTAGTCCACATGTAAGCGATTCGAAAAGTCACCTAACAAGGGTGAATAATTTGAACAATGTTTGTCTTTCTACCCATCGTATATTGATGGAAATATGGTTTCACCCCGTATTTATCACTTTTTAGGGGAGACTGTCTAATTTGAATAATACATGAAAAATTAATACTGAATTTCGCGTAGTTCGAGGTTTGGCTAAGGAATTGTGACAAAGAGCTATTCTTATCACCAAGGTCGCCCGTCTGACCTGTTACCCGATGACCCTTCCGAGTCCAGAATCAATCGGAAAACGCAGTCAAATGGTGATTGGGATGTGTACATTTCGGTTTATTTTTTTAGTACTGACGTAACTCTTTAGCTTCTACAATATATCTTACTCAAAACGTACTGGTAAATTTTTTTGTTAGAGACCTCGTTGTATACGTATACTTTTTAAGCCATTCTGTGGAGATGAGGTAACCTCATGGGGTTCTATCGTCCTCACGGGTGTCGTAATATACCCCACGCCTTACTAGCGTATCGCTTTCAGCTGTTCGGTTGCTAGGAGGGGATCACTCTCTCGTGAGTTCAAATGACCTTCATTTGAAGTTTGTCTGTCGATCAGTGTGAGTCGTTTTCAGGAGTTTGTTATCCGCAAAACTCTTGAGAATTTAGTACGTATATCATTTGTTATAAATCTTCGTCTGTAAATCTATTTGTGTTTTGTGAACACCATTTTCGTGTTTGGGAATTTCACAAAAATTAGCTTTCTACAAGTCAGTAATAAATTTTGAGTTCTGTAAAGATTTTCCCACTGGGGTTCCTTTACCTGTCAGTTACAAAATTCAAATTCAATAGTAGTTTATACCATAATATATACGAAAATAAATTAGAAAAAAACGCTGCAAATTCTTTCACTGGGCTTTATTTTTCAATCGGCTTGCGTTCATGATTTGAATTTCTACTAAGCTTTGGAGTGTGCGTGTTTCACAGGATAGGGCGATTATTGAATTTCAGAAGGCACACAAATATGATCAACTGATCAATCCAAATAGGTAATTTGGTCGAGAACAGATTCACGTGCTCCATGTATATCTCCTGAAATTCAATAGTCGCCTTATCCTGTGAAACACGCAGACTCCAAAGCTTAGTAGAAATTCAAATCATGAACGCAAGCCGATTGAATAATAAACCCCAGTGAAAGAATTTGCAGCGTTTTCTATTGCAGATTCGGATTCTACACCCTTTGAAACGTAAACCATGAAATTTTCAGGGGGGTTAGAATTTTTTTTCCAGAGCGATTACAATGGTTTATTATTGAATAATAAACCAAAATACATAACAGCACTTCATAGTACTGGAATCCCTCCGACATGGAGCTTAGCTCTGTACCGTCGGTAGGGAGTCTTAACACATCACTCACTTAGGTACAAGTTATTTTAATACCCATTAATTTAGGATCAAAGCAGTGGGCACATTGCCATCAAAGATATTGTTCAAAATAGTATTGACTCTCAATGCGGGAGTGGACCGATGAAAAAGAAAATAATGATAATGATTACAAACTTAAACGAAAAATCTTAATATTTATAGCTGACGATCGTACTCTCACACAGTTCTGAGCCTGATCAAATAACCCTGGAAAACACTTTTAATTTATAGTTGTAGAAGCTATCAGGTGATGTGAGAGCCGGGAGACGCTCCACACTTCACAAGGAAATCAGCAGGTTTTCCCCAGCGGGAAAAAGACGGAACGCCGACGTCACACCCGAACCTATAAAAGGCCGAGGCGGATTTTCCTCCGGGTTGTTTGTTACGAATCGTCGGTTGACTGACAAAGCTGCGGTTCGCTTCTTCGCAGAACGTCATACGATTTTGTGAGTAATTCGTCCTTCTGCATCAAGCCTTGATTCTCCCTCACGACCATTGTACTCAACCCGTCTGAAATAGCCACTCAGACGTATAGGCCAGTCATTTAAGACATCAAACATTGCAAAAAGTACTGTAAACTTCCTTTTTGAATATGTTGTTAGGGTTCACCCAGATAGTACGAATCTAGATTTGCAGGCCTGAAAACCGCGAGCGACGGGAGTTACAGCCGAAAAACCACGAAATTTTCGCACTGTTTTCAGTCTTTCGCAAAAAAGTCACCAAAGGAGCCTTTTGATGAGAAAAGACTCTTATCCTTCGTTAAACTAGATAAAATTTGCTACAATTTGAGACGTAATTGGACCAACTGCTACAATTTTTGGAAATTTTTCCAAAAAGTGAAAATTTTAACTTTTGGTCTATTTTCGACTGATATATTGGTGTAAATAGTCATTCTACAGTAAACTTGTGAGGAATGAAGTTGTAGGACATTCAATTGCCTTCATTTTAAGACCATCAGGGGACCTGTATCTATCATAGATTTTTTTTAACTTACAGAAAACCAAAATAAGTAGAAACGCGGTTCAAGGAAAAGTTGAATAAACGTTGAGTTATTTGTGTAAAACTATGTAACTAGGTAGGGACTGAAACATTTCGCATACATTAAACATATTTAACTTAACATTTAAATTGACAGTAGGTCATAAAATGAAATAAATTATAAATAATTAAGACAAAAAGTGGTTCATATGAGTAGGTATGTACAAGTTATAATACATGAAAATATTAACACTCACACTAAAAAGTATTCAAGAATTTTGGTTTTTCATATTCTGGAGATCTTTGGGGGGGGGGGGGGGGCTTCAGAGGACAGCTCACTTCCGCAATTAGGAGGGGGGGAGATGTCTGGCAGGTCTTCAGGGGTTAGAAATTCCTCATCCACGTCCTCCTCATCTAGCTCCTCGATGGGAGGATTGTTTGTGCGCTCTCTGCCTTCACAATGCTTGCATAGAGCGGAGCACTTGAGACCTGCCTTCCTGCATGAGTAGGAACCGAAGCAACCCTTCCTGTACTTGCAGGATAAGCTTTTGAGGAGGAGCGGAGGAGCTGCAGCCTGCATATGTGGATGGGAAGCCAGATGCAAGCCATGATGAGGTTGAGAGTGCAGGGGAGTCACTCATGACTGCTCTCTACGGAGGAGATGGCCGGCAGGCCCTGCATTCCCTCCGCTACAGCAATTTCATCAAGGCCTGTGCTAACACTAAAATAAACCTGGCTCGACTCCAACCTACCAAAGAAGCTACCAAGTTTCATTCCTTCCGTATCAAGTGCTAACTAGGTACAGAAGTGGGTGGGAGTAAAAAAATCCTACAGAGTGGGGATGGGCAGTCTCAGATCAGGGTCGGCTTCCCATCCCCATGATGCAGGCTGCAGCTCCTCCGCTCCTCCTCAAAAGCTTATCCTGCAAGTACAGGAAGGGTTGCTTCGCTTCCTACTCATGCAAGAAGGCAGGTCTCAAGTGCTCCGCTCTATGCAAGCATTGTGAAGGTAGAGAGCGCACAAACACTCCTCCCATCGAGGAGCTAGATGAGGAGGACGTGGATGAGGAATTTCTAATCCCTGAAGACCTGCCAGACATCTCTCTCCCTCCTAATTGCAGAAGTGAGCTGTCCTCTGAAGCGACCCCCCCCCCCCCCCCCCAAAGATCCCCAGAATATGAAAAACCAAAATTCTTTAATACTTTGTAGTGTGAGTGTTAATGTTTTCATGTACTTGTACATACCTACTCATTTGAACCACTTTTTGTCTTAATTATTTATAATTTATTTCATTTTATGACCTACTGTCAATTTAAATGTTAAGTTAAATATGTTTAATGTATGCGAAATGTTTCACTCCCTACCTAGTTACATAGTTTTACACAAATAACTCAACATTTATTCAACTTTTCCTTGAACCGCGTTTCTACTTATTTTGGTTTTCTGGAAGTTAAACAAAATCTATGATAGATACAGGTCCCCCGATGGTCTTAATATGAAGGTAATTGAATGTCCTACAACTTCATTCCTCACAAGTTTACTGTAGAATGACTATTTACACCAATATATCAGTCGAAAATAGACCAAAAGTTAAAATTTTCACTTTTTGGAAAAATTTCCAAAAATTGTAGCAGTTGGTCCAATTACGTCTCAAATTGTAGCAAATTTTATCTAGTTTAACGAAGGATAAGAGTCTTTTCTCATCAAAAGGCTCCTTTGGTGACTTTTTTGCGAAAGACTGAAAACAGTGCGAAAATTTCGTGGTTTTTCGGCTGTAACTCCCGTCGCTCGCGGTTTTCAGGCCTGCAAATCTAGATTCGTACTATCTGGGTGAACCCTAACAACATATTCAAAAAGGAAGTTTACAGTACTTTTTGCAATGTTTGGCAAAAAAATTGTCTAATATGACTGGACTAGTAACTCGCCCTGGTTCGCGACATCCGCGCTGAAGGGTCATCGAATTTTGGGACTTCGCCCAATTCTCGCGCGGTAAATATTGAGAAGACCTAGGTAGGTGGCATGGTATTATTTTATACATTTATAATTGTATATCCTTGTCAATAATTTCAATAGTATCTCGTTTTCGTAAAACAGTCTGATTACGTTTTCTTTATTACCTTCCTCTGAATCAAGAATTAAGACCGGCGTTATATTATCGATTAGCCACAATAAAAGTTAATACCGTCCTAAGTCTTCCTGGTGACAAGAAATCTGGAAGGGTGTGGCTAAGGAGAATGGGGAGATTGTAAAAGAAGTGTGATGTTGTTTTATTGGCTGTACCTGATTAGTATTGGGGGAGGAGGGGTAGACATTTTCTTATGTTGTATTTTTAATTCTTGTTTGTTACATGGGAAATCATGTCCGAACCTGTTCCGGTATCAATTAAAAGATGAATATATTGTGTGTTACGTTGTTTTGCGTTGTCTCATATTGTTTCGCCAGTTGTCTTGGGTTCATTACGTCTTATATTTCATTGACACTATTTATTTCTTCTTCGAATTGCCTAAACGATTCGCTTTCCCCTGAGGACCTGTGTATTTGTGATACTACAGTTATTACCTCGTCGGAAATAATTCTGTTAGTAGCGTTTGGGATACTAATTCGTATGTGGCTGGTGTGTTGCTTATTCTTTCTAGGCAGTGTTGCAAATGCTTATATTTAAGCTTTAACACTAATCGATGAATAATCCTATCCATGAATTATATCTCTGCCCTGGAAGTTTTCTTGTTCATCTGCAAGACCCTGAAATTCCTCGATGTGCACCTCAAAGAAAAACTCGCAGGTGGCGGTTCCCCGTTCCCGAGGTAACTCAGGCGACGCCACAAAACGAGGAAAATAGAGCGGCTGGAAACGCATGAAGATTTCAACCGTGAACTTCGTGAACAGGGGAAAATGGGTAAGAGGAAAGGAAGGGGTTCCGTACTGCAGCGCTCACCCAGGTGGACGCCTCCATCCAAGTAATCCTTCGACGCCTCCCCTCACCCAAGTAAACCGCCCCTGCCCCGTGTCCCCGCTCTAAAGGTAAACCCCAAAGCCGCCTCCTCCCTTCGAAGCCATCTCGAAATAAACTCTCCCCCCGTTTTGTCTTTTGATGCTCGGAGAAAAAGAAAATGACTTGAAAGAGAAAGAGTTAAAATAGAATTTTAACGCGGCACGTGTTCACGAAAAAGCGAGAAGAAAATTGCCGTAAATTATTACCAAACGGTTTTCCCGCATAATATGAGGCTACATATTTTCCACCTATCTGGAAGGATGTAAGAAAGTTTTGTTGGGAATCATAACATTATAATTGACTTCAAAGGGATGTCCCTATCTCCGGCTTTAATACGATTATATTTATAAACATAATTATAATTATCCGTTTACAATTGAATATTTTTTAAAACTTGACCAAAGCTCTTAATCGAACAAAAAAGAATCAGGAAAATCGATGAGCCCGTTCGGATTGATTATGTGATTGTGATTATGAGATAGTGTGACCTTGTGCAGTTTTATAGGTAGGGGGCAAATTTGCAAAAAGGTCTCCGTTGTTGATTCCCAAATTGAGTTGAGAAGCTTTTCCAACATGAAAACTGCCCTGTTCCTCTTCACACTGCCGTCATATCACCTGGTACACACATTCGTGATTGACATTCAGCTTGTCCCTGGCATCTGTGGGAGTTTGAAATATTTGGTTAGGTGAAGCGAGAGTCTTCAACAACGATTTCACACACTTTGCGCCTCAGGACATCACATCGATGTAGTCCAGGCTGCTGCGATTCTCAAGGTTGAACTCCTGGATGTTTGTGTGACAATACTCGCCTAGATCCCGCCCTGTACGTCACTTGAGGCACTTCAATATCGCGGATCAGGGGACTGTAAATCAGAATTAGTTGAAGGTCACGGAGTATCCAATGCCAGATGATGCATGTTCTGAATTTCGAAGAAGAACGTTGTGACTGGAGGAACTAGGTCCTTTTGCAGTCCTGTTCTTCGCCGATAGTTGATACGAGCTGGAATCGCTCTTTCACGGACAGTACGTCCCGGGGATCCTCTCTTTATCAATTTATCTCCAATCACTGACAAACAATATTTTCAGAAAGTCCTGATTGTTACAAATTTCGTGACCTTGGAATAGATCGCTTCATGTTTGAAGGATGGCAACTGTCAACGTTTTTTTTTTTTTTCATGTTGTGAGCTGCTTTTAATCGTATGTACTCGGCTTTTTGCATACATTTTACAATTTTTCACTTCAATATGCACACAATATTCAAAATTGTGTATTTTTTATTTAGCTTATGGGGACTGTGAGAAAGAAATGGGCGTCAGAATAATCAACATTAGAAGATGAGTGATGCTTTACCAGGCTCTGCTAATATAGATCAACAAAGTGATGGATTGGACTGGTTGGCTTTCGCAAGGGCTGATGCGATAGCCTGCAACACCCATGTAAGCTGAAGACTTTGGGTTTATGATTAGTCGCAGCAGTTTCAAAAACCGACCGATGGTAGCATCCCAGCTACTGGTATTACTTTCCTTCAACCTTTTCAGTGTTGTGACTTTTATAATTCCATGTGCCATACTGACGGCTGCTGCTTCATTTTCTTCCTCCATCACTACTACCTGTACGCACTCCGCAATCATAACCTGCATGATTAAAATCTTACTCATCGTTCGCTCTTTCGGCAGGCCGTCCACGAGATCATTATCCTGAAGCCTCAACTCACGATTCTTTGTTCCTCCCGTTTTCTTTTAAAGAAACCAAGTTCTGATTTGCAATTCAATTCTTTAAGCGTATCGTCAAATATTGTTGCGACTGTGTTGATTTCTAGAACTTGGAGGAAATTCTTCTCACCATCCGTACATTCCGTCCACCTACCTTGCCTGAGTCACGGTAGGTCGCCATGCTCCGTAAAATACCCCTCCTATTCTATAAATTTGAAGCTTTGAACTAATTATATGAAAATTTGTAATAAAAGTAAAATAAAAAGTAAAATAAACGCAGTTTCAAGTCCCTGTTGGAAATTTCAACAAATTCCTCCCTTCTGCCGTCTGGCAGACTACTTCGGATCCCTCTCGCCAAGTGGGCCCTACGGACTACTCTGATAAGACCTGCCGTGTTTCATCTTCGTTCTTTTACCCCTATCTAAACTCTAGAGAGTTGTGGGTTCGTCCTCAGCAGTCATTGATGACTTTTAATTTCTTTAAAGATTCCTTTCTTGGTTGTTTTCTTTGTTGTTGATCATAGTGTGGAAGAAAACACCACTTCCGAACCCATGAGTTATCAACAATTCATATGTACGCGGACGGTCACTTCTCTCTCTCATCAGTGTTCCTGCTACCCATTTCAATTTTATGAGAAGATGAGGGAGAGGGAGGGGATTCTGTAGGTTGCAAGTCCAGTCGTTTCCCGTTTCACTTCGAACGAGATTCGGGGTGCGGTTATGAGAACTCTTCCCCGAACTTCATTCAATAAAGGACCGCGGGCCGCTCCGCGAAAACCCCCGAAAACAATCAATTTTGGAGGAGCGGCCGCCGAAAACCGCAATACTCATATCCGACTTGGCCGACCTCCGTTGCCGGCTTCATACCCGGCTCTTGCGCCTCTTCATTCCCCACGTTGAGCGAGAATCCACTTGCCTTCATCTCGCCTTCGCAATACCTTCCTCCGAAGGTTTGAAACCTGCGCTACAATGAGAGTGAACAACTCCCAGGTTAGAATAAAAACAATAAAAAAAAGTAATAAAGCATGATCAATATCGTCCACTTACAAGCGAAAGGCACTAGGTCCAAAAACCAGCTTTCGAGAAAATCTAATTAAAAGTTTCGGCTCTCTTAGAATGTTACCTACTCCCTTCAATTTAGAAGTTACTACGTTTTTAAACAATTTTCCGCAGTTTATCGAACATGTTTACATGAGAAGTTCATAGAACAACACCAAGTGTCTATACAGGGTTTTCGGTATAAGAACGACTTGACACTTCACACGGCTCTGTTGGTTCTCTATTTTGGGGTTTGCCTCGGTCATCTGGACTATTCGAGGCGGTGGAATAAAAAACTGTCCATATTTTTAGCGAAATCTGGTTAGCAGTGGATTCTGAAGCATTTTCTCGCTCTCCATAAAAAAAAGTCTTCAAAATCGTATTCCAAAACTGCATCTAGGTAACCCTAGTAACAATAGTTCGAAGCTACAGGTACCATCGTAGTCTACTGTTTATCAGTAATTTGATGTCTCATTTGTTTTTATTTTTATTTTTTTTTATTTATTTTTTTTTTAATTAGATAACTTTATTGTTTAAAAACATTACAGTTTTGCTCGAAATTAAATATAGTAGGATAAAGATCCTAATTCACGTGGCACATGTAGTGAGGTGTAGCCCAGTGGCTACCCTTCATCCAGTTTAGTCCATATTTTCAAACTCTATATCTCCTAATAGAGCGTCTTGAAGGCGACGTTTTTTCAGGCGACGGTTCGGTGGGAGTTCAGGTGAATTGGTGGGAATGGAAGCTATTAAGGGATTAGTATGGTCCACCATTTTGCTGCTCATTCTCATATATGTGTCCTTGATCACAGTCTTCACCATCGGGATTCCAAGATCATTGTGGAGAACTGAATTTCGCACAAACCAGTCCGCTCCAGTTATCATGCGCAATACCCGGTTTTGCAACACTTGGATTTTATTGATGTGATATGTTGCAGCTGCTCCCCACAGTCCACATGAGTAAGTCCATATTGGTCGGATGAGAGAAAGATATATCAGTCTTTTTGTTGAGATGGAGAGAGGGGAATGTTTTGTGAGCAGAGGTCGGAGCTGGCGAATCCGCTGTCGGATCTTATTTGTCAGGTAGGTGACATGCTCTTTCCAAGTCATTCGCTCATCTAAGTGAAGACCAAGGTATCGCACATGTGTCACAATGGGTATTGTTTCGTTGTTCATCGTAAGTTGGTCTGTGAAGTTCTGTCTCAAATAGGTGAAAGGTACTGCAGCTGATTTGGAGCTGTTGATCTTGAGCCTCCATTTCCTTGACCAATCCTCAATTTCACTAAGGTGACGTTGGAGTACCTCTCCAGCTTCGTGAAAACTATCGGCTTTTGTCAACGTAGCTGTGTCATCTGCAAACTGAGCTGTCATTACGTCTGGTGGACTAGGAATGTCATGAGTGTATAGAAGGAATAGGAAGGGACCAAGAACACTTCCTTGGGGCACTCCTGATTTCATTGATTTAGAGGTAGAAAGTGCTCCTCCGCATTTTACAGAGAAAGTCCGTCCGTCTAGGTATGAAAATAAGATGCGGTATAAAGTCTCATTTGTTAAGCACCAAAAAAAGCTCTAGCTACTGTGATTCTTTTCGTCGAGGCTTGAGCTTTTAGTTTCTAAGTTAGTGTTGCGTGCCTTGCTTGTTACCGCATTCAGACGCTGCTTTAGAGTAAAGCTGATGAAAATAATAACTTATCAATAACATTTTATGAAGTTAAAGTTCATTTTCAAGATGGAAAAACCTACCGACACACCTAGTATAACACTTTCAAGGCGTGAAAAAATTCAGCTGTGAAAATGGTCGTATAACATTGTGTTCTTTTTGCAGGTAACTATTCCAATGTTACTATGTTTTTCATTTGTAAATATAAAATATTCCTGTCCCCAACGCATTGTTTTCTTACCGTTCTGGTTTTCTTTAGAATAGAAAAAGTTGTCTTGGCAACTTCAGTATTATGCCAAAACTCTCTACTTTAGACAGTTCGTGACCAAACTGTCTGCAATCATTGGACAATCTTAATTTACAGCTTCTCTTCTTAACGAAATTAGTTATAATTTCTCCGTCTTATTTATTGTGGTCATATGAGTCAAGTGCAAAAGAAATTGCAACCCCCGGGTCATTGGTTGACTTGAAGTTAGTTTTTTGTGTTTCCTGGAAAATTCCGAAATCGGACATGGACAGTTTTGGAATCTATCGCCTCATTTCAACTAAACATTAAGTTTTCCGAGGTCGTAGTCGTGATGCCATATGTTTACATATCTGCCTCTTGCTCTGTACTGGGATAACTCTTGGAGTTGGCCGTGCTTCGACCCGCAATTACCGTCTAGTTGAACCCATTTTCCCCTGAAACGCTTAGCCGACCGTCCCAACTAAACGAGAGCTTTTCCGACTGCCTATCCCCCACTTTTACTAACCCCTTTTCCTGCTGTGTTCGGTTTGAGGTCTGATATTTTAGAAGAATACTTACTGAACTGGATCGTTTCATTCTTTTCTATTAAGTCTACTATATCTTGCTGTGTACCTATCTTTCTACTGCTATAATTCGTCTTTTACGTACGAAGAATATATTTCGTTGTAGATAAGCAACTAGCAACGGGAATTATGAACTGGGAGATCTTGAACCAAAAACACATGTTCTTGACTGATTGACAAACGACAGTGGAACTCATCACTACTGGATTGATGTTCATTATTCGAGCACGATTCTTGTACAGGAACTTTATCTTAACACTCCCTCCTTCCTCGTATCAAGAATCCGTGAAGTAATTTTCTGAATCCGGAAGTTCAGCCTTAAACTGAAATTTATACCACATTTAGAATTTCACAATTTTCTGTTTCAAAAATTGAGTGTCACTTAAAGTCTACAGTGTTACGTTCTACTCATTTGTATAATACGTTCAATTCGTGATTGACATTGTGTTATAAACCTGACTACGTGGAATTTTTATCTACCAGAGACGTCCTTCACTTCTTACTTTGCCCAATTAGATCGTCACGTATACATTATACCTAATTGGTTACTTACATATGTTCAGTCAACAGTTTATTGAACGTAAAAGAGAAATCCCATAATCCAGATATCGGTTTTTGTTACTCCCACGGCTCTAAAAACAGAATTACAAGATTATGCAATATATCTACATTACAATTTAACAAAATTCATAGCCAATCATTTTCCTAAATTTCAGGAACTCATCTAGTGACAGTGGTTTTGTCAATAAGTCTGCGATCTGACGATTTGTATCAGTCCACTCAAATTTATGTTGCCTTTTTATAAATTCCTCTCTTATACAATGATAACCCTATAACTTCTCTATAGGAACAATAGGTGATTGCTCACTATCATTGAACTGAAAAATTATTGTATCAATTTTGGACAGCATGGGTATACTGCTAATTTTGCTATCTTTTACTAGATATATATTTCTTTGAAATTTCATTTATAACATGCCCTTGATTCACAAAAATTTCCATTTTTTTTTTTTTTTTTTTCCAAAATTATTTCTAGAACGAAACTTCTTTGGTGCCCCCTATTATACATATCACACTCACTACCTATCTGACTAATTACTTTATTCGCGGTTTCTGACCCGGTTTACACGCGGATTAGGTGGACGCTAGAAGGCAATCATTGACACATATGAAAAGAATAATAAACGCATCATTGTCTATCCACTGAAAAATACATTTAGGACAAGAATATTCAACAGCACCCAATTTATGTTTTATACCAAAGATTTGGAGGAACTTATAGTCCATCTAGAGACCTTTCCAGTTTGCACATATGGGTTGTCCGTTGACTCAGCTCTACAACCCCCTCTGGTACTTCCATGAGTACAGGTTTCTCAAGCCTCCATTTAAGAATGCAGTTTTCATATCAAGTTGGAATAGTTCCTACTCAAATTTATTTGCAGTGGACAGCATTCATCTGATCACTTAATTTTTTTAACATGATCAAACATTTCATTAATTTCATACTGACTGGTGTCAGCAAATCCGCGAGCTAACAACCTGCTCTTAAAACTAAAATTTCCATCCGGTTCCTATTTTCGTACATTTCTTTAGTTCAAACTTTGGAACATATTCCCAGGTTCCATTTGATTCATGACATTTAATTTCGCGTAAAATATAATATTCCCACAAGTACTTTCCAGAACTTTCCATCGCCTTCCTAAATGAACTCGGCTCAACATACAATGTATTTTTATAGCTCGTATCAATTTGTAAACTTGGTATAGATTTGCAATTCAAGGATTTGGACTTACTATTTTCTTCAGAAGATACCTCTAGCATATTTGACATAAACTCTGGAAGTAAAGTAAGAAAAGTACAGTAAACAAGGAATTTCACCTTGGATTTTCGTCCGACTGCTTTGAAGTATCTTTATTTTTACCACCATACATTTGGTTCTCTATAAACTTGATGTCACAAGCAGTGGTGTCATGGCAATTTTTGCAGTGGCGGAACGGTGCACCTAGTCCAAAACTGAAGTGTAGGGCAATTCAGTATTGTTCATGCTATGATCTGGAATTGCCAAATTTAGCGTTTTTTTTTTTCAAAACAACATTGTTTTGTCTGAACGAAAAATATATTTTATTCAATTAATACTTTTTTTCATGACACCCCTGGTCACAAGATCTAATTATGGTCAAATTTTGTTCGTCTAACACAAGATATGCTGTTTCACCACATTCTAGTAGGTAAGCTCTTTTAGCGTTGGGAGCGAATTTTGATTCGAGTATGTTATTTAGTACTACAGCCAAGCATTCAGACCGTTTCATGCAGAACCTATTTCATTAAGAACTCTCTTCCAAAAACTGTCATGATAGACTTTGAACATCATTTGAGGCATGAGGTAATCCATTATGAACATTTATTATATAACTTGAAGCATATCCCCAAAATGAATATGGCATATTAGCAGAAAACATGTTGACCTCAACTTTCTGAAAGATTTCTTTATTCACCTTTCAGCGGCCCTATTCAGATATAGCGTGTAAGAATCACTAGCCACTAATTTAATTTGTTCTCTCATAAGCAAATTGTTCATATAATAAGTTTTATATTCACTCCCACAGTCAGTTTTAATTGCGTATACCGACCATTCTACTTTACATATTTGTTTTATATCATCCAGACAGCTTTTTAAAGCTATGTGCACATTCTTCTCGTCAGTTAATGTATAAGCAAAAACCATTGAATCACTAAATTACTAAATCATTGGTAAGAACCATTAAATCACTATGAACCTCTGCACACAGCTTATCACTCACACTCTACATTCTTCATGTGATTTTATTACTGTTTTTGCCACTGCACAGTCTACACAATCAAGAATCCCATTAGTAATATTGGCAATTATAATTCGGGAATAAATTTCTAGGAGAACATCCTAAGTACTTCTATCAATGTTCCGAAACAACATCTAATGTATGTAACACTGCATTCCTCAATTCACTATCTACATTATCAATTTGTGTTCTACTCCCTCCCATTTTTTCATACGATACTCTTGAAAAAATGTCACACGTTTCTCCCAACTGAATATTCAAGTGCTCCCTCCCAACTCAATATTCTCTCTAAATTTACCATTTTGATCTGATTGCAGTTTTATTATTTTTATTTTTTTTTTTTAATTTTTTTTTTTTCATTTTCCTTTTAAAGGTAGACATGAATAATATTCAGATTTTCTTCTACTTGACCTGATAAGCATTAAATCAAACTTTATCGATCAAAAATGGTCTCGGTAGTTACCTCATTTCACTACTTCTTTGCCGGCTTTCAAATCCCTAAATCTTACATTGTCCTTCGAAAAAGTTACATCCATACCTATACCAGATGCTTTGCGCAATGAAAATAAGTTTACTGTTAATTAGGGCGAATACAGAACATTTTTCAAACGCGAAATGTTTCCATTATTTACAATCATAATATCTCCATAGTATTTGCATATAAGATCTGCCTTTATATCTTTGTTCGCACATGTGAATCACCTTTGGGAACATCAAAAATATGCAAACAATCAAAATACTTTTTTTTTTTTTTCCAAATGTTCTGTTGCATCCGAGTCTATGACAGCACGAAAAAAAAATAGGTACGATACCTTCTGACATGACCATCGCAGATTGACCATTCCTTTCTCCAGAATAGTTCAGGCCGATCATCTCTTGTTCTTCTACATCATCCATCATGACGCAGGTAGGCATTGAGTCAGGGAGCTCAGTTTCGTCAGATATGTGGAATAAGGAGGTTTGACCAATATTGATCAAAATGATTCAATATTAGCCAAGGCATAATATTATTAAAGTGTTCTTTTACTCTCTCGGCGTCACCTACTTTCATTTGCACAACCTTTGGTGCACTCCTCTCTTCAAAATGTCGTATTTTCTACAACACTGGTGGATTAGAGATTCTTTCAGTCTCACTAGGTACAATTCGCCACCACATGGCTTGTTGTTGAATTTATATCCACCAGTGAGCATCGAACCAGATATCAGATTCCTCGCCAATTTAGACATCTGTTCAATTTGATTGAACTCATTCATCAGCATTTCATTTAGTTCAATCAAATTATATCCAGCCAAATTACCACACTCTTTTTGACACGTACGAGTGTCACGAATGCCTCCAATAAATGTTTGTTTAATATGAGGTTCCTCCATAACTTCTGAATTAATTTAAAGAATTTTCCTTACTTTCATTTCATTCATCAAAACGAGTAATGAATTCTAAAAGCAATTCAGATTCATCTTCAACATTCATCCGAGCAACCTCATGCACCATATGGTTAAACCATTTTTAGCTATACATTCATTATACACCCAATATTGAAATAACTTTTTCAATCTGTTTCAATTCATCTCTGTTTATGAATGTATTGCTATTTGGTTCAGACAATTTTTCAGAATCCAATGGAGTCCGCACGGTTCATTCTCCATTGGACATTTCTCTACGAATCTGTTTCACTTTTCGAACTAAAACCGAATCGATTGAAATGAGAAAGTTGATCTCGAGCTTGGGACATTTCCGTGACCTTTTTGACCAAACATTCTTCACAAGCTGATCGTTGTGTAGGTCCAGTCCCCTCAACATCCATGCTTAATTTTCTCAATTTAGACACTTCTTCCAACAATTGTCTGTTCATATTCATCATTTGTTCCGCCCACTCTTCACTAGGAACACTATTAGTCTTATCCATAATTAAATTGCTTCTTTGAGGTGTCTTAAATGACACCGAGGCTAGCAACAACTTCCTCAGATCTTCCATATACCGGGATACACTCCTCAATAATAATTCCTTAATAATAATAATTCCTTAATAATAATACTAATACCGTTCATCTCTCCTATATCCGACACAATGTCTCAACAACTGTTCGATTCGGACAATTCAATATCTTAAAAGCAGGCCCACTAATTTCTTCTATTCTATCTGTATTGATACACTTAACAATGTTCGAACATTCGACGTATTCTACACATCGTATCATTACATCAACTCTACATCTCGTTGACATCTCATCGACTATGTTCCGTTGCTTTTTCTATACACAGCTCCTTCGTTCGTTATAAACACACAAAAATTCACGAATATATATAAGCGTTCCTTAGAGATCTGTACAGCATACAACAAAAGTTAATTTTCGCGTGAGGTTCCGAAAGATGTTTGTCCGAAAAATGATTGTCATTTTAGGACATTAATTTTTTTTTTTTTTTTTTAGTGTTTTAAATCTCTCTTTCGGATACCTCATCTAATTTTTCTACTTCTTCTTCTATACTTTTGTTGGCCCGATATTCTTTCTGACATGGACTATTCATTTGATCGTGAAGTTCTGTTCTCTATCGATCTTCCAGTATCCTTCTATATAATATTTGCCCATTTTCATCCAATGACGCGGCCCATGTTTGAGAATCAGTCATCCCATCTGTCATCCAGTCTCGGGACTCCTTCCTCCGTGACTGTGTGTTTCGATAGAGGTGTGCACAACTCAAACTCTTCCTCTATCCAGTCTGGAAGGAAAAGCAGACCAATTCTTTCTTCTGCTTTCGCGCGTCTGTGTTCAGCGTGGGCTCGGGCAACCCATCTGAACAACACTTCATTAGGTATACTGGAACGGCTAAGGAGTGACGCACTAGTACTCTTTTTCACTCCTTGGAACCCTAACACACTGAACAGAAAGGAAATACCAACTATCAACACTATAAACACCAACGAGGACAAAGAGTTTCTTCAACACCAACATCTGCTGACAGGAAAACTCGTATAGCTGCTGCACGTTCTCTGCCACCACCCCCAAGTATCTGTATTAAACGAATCTAATCAACCCATAAATGACAAATACCCACTGAAAGCATTAGAAATAACGACGATGAATAACAATACACGAAGAGACAAAATGGAAAGCCAACTTTGAAGTACGACAACATCTAACCAAACACAACAGAACTTCAACGATCACTTTTTGTCACCTCGTTGCTGTACCGCTTGATTTTATCTCTTTTCATCTTTCAAACATTATCCAATATCAAGCACTATTCTTCTTACTCTAAAGTAAAACGAATTCGTGATATTTTAGAAGAATACTTACTGAACTGGATCGTTTCATTCTTTTCTATTAAGTCTACTATATCTTGCTGTGTACCTATCTTTCTACTGCTATAATTCGTCTTTTACGTACGAAGAATATATTTCGTTGTAGAAAGCAACTAGCAACGGGAATTATGAACTGGGAGATCTTGAACCAAAAACACATGTTCTTGACTGATTGACACCTTTTTTGTTGTTGTTTTCGTTTTGCGTGGGCCCCGGTTTCTTTTTTAGTGTTAACTCGCCGACCAGGTGAGGTAGAATTCAGCACCCAACGACAGTGGAACTCATCACTACTGGATTGATGTTCATTATTCGAGCACGATTCTTGTACAGGAACTTTATCTTATGATAATTTACTTCCCTGGATCCTGTACATAATCATTATCACGAATGAAGTTTCATTGTATTTTGAGTGGTTGATTTCTTTACCTTTAGTAGAATGAAAGTCAATAATGCATTGTTATCCACTAGACTCTTACGTAATTCGGATTTAAGTTTGAAAAAAATTTCGATGACCGGTATATCGGAATACCTCTAGGATATATCGAATTACTACGATACTTTTTAAAAATATCGATATCCGATATGTCGATATTCTTTGCCGATATTAACATCCCTATTGCATAGCTGCCTTTCATGTATTAAAATAGTCATTTGTTTCATCAGATGGCAGGAATGATTGGTGTTTCAAGATGGAGTGTAAAAACCAGTACACACACTCCTAACCTCTTTTGAAGTTCCAGTTCATGATTAATAAGCACGAATTTAGCTTGCCCTGGGTGGACATTCATAAACTACGGCTCCTCAAAATGTTCATATCCAATGCGGTAGCCCCAATTTATAGCATTTCCAAGCCAAGTTGAGCCATTTCCGTATCAAATGAAACATTTTCAAAATAAAAATAAACCTATTGAGAAAGTGAGTGAAATGAGGTACCGAGATGGGTAGGTACCCTGCAAATTGTAGGTGGAAGCAATTTTGTCTGTCGTAGAAAGTAGTAGACAAAATGAAAATTCTAAAAAATGTTGTCATTATTGAAGTAGATATTACCTTAGTAGGATACGAAACTAGTAGGAAAGTTTGAGTTTCCGCAAACAGGTCGCCAAAGTTCCGCAAAGAGGTCGTACATTCGTGTTATTTCCGCAAACGTCCTCTTCCCATTACCGACTTCATTTTACTTCGTTTACCACGTTGAGCGAAGGGTGGTGGGAGGAGGTGGGTATCGATAACATCAATAATATATTTATTAATGTAAGTTTAAAATTAATATATTTGATTATTTATATTATTGATGAAAAAAATCTGACCCCCCCTGAACATTTCATGGTTTACGTTTCAAAGGGTGCAGAATCCAATTCTGCAATAAAATCGCTGCAAATTCTTTCACGGGGGTATATTATTCAATGATTCATGATTTGAATTTCTACGAAGCTTTGGAATGTGCGTGTTTCACAGGTGATCGAGCGACTACTGAATTTCAATAGGCACACAGATATGATCAATTGATCAATCCAAATAGGTATTTTGGTTGAGAACAGATTTACGTGCTCCGTGCGTATCTCCTGAAATTCAATAATCGCTCTATCCTGTGAAACACGCACACTCCAAAGCTTTGTAGAAATTCAAATCATGAATCATTGAATAATATACCCCCGTGAAAGCTTAGTAGAAATTCAAATCATGAACCCAAGCCAATTGAATAATAAACCCCAGTGAAAGAATTTGCAGCGTTCGTTTTTTTACTGTAGTTGCAAAATGTCTCTAAAACTCTCGGTTATATGCTTGCTCTAAACGGCTACTTTTACTGTTAATGTTACTCAAAATTGTGCAACTACATGATCACCACGAACCACTAGTTGATAGTTACTTCTTTAACTGCCAACAAGTAGTTGATGAAGCTTCAAACTACCCATTTGCAGTTTAAAAAAAGTACTAGGTAGTTAGATATTTCGTAATCCTTTTGTAGTCCAACTATAAAGTAGCTACTGTAGTTATAGTTTATAGTTAGTAGTTATGATTGCAGTTTGCCCGACACTGTTCATCAGCAACACTTAAAGTTGTTACCAACTGGTTCTAGTATTGGCAAAAGTGAATAACAAAGGACAAGAATAATAGCTAACTTAACTGGGCGAGGGGTAGGGGAAATTTCGAGTAAGATTACTGTAAAACACTGACTTTTAACTTAAAGTCAACTGTTAGTATTGCCAAACGTGTTTTTTCGGTTCCTCTTAAATAAAAACATACTACACTATTGATTTATCTCAACATTACAGATGATTGTTTGTTGTGAAAAATGTGTGTTATTCTCCAAATTCGGACTCGGGTTCCAGCACTCCATCAACTCCAGAAGCTTAAGCGGCCCGGTCCTTTTCAGCATAAAACTATAAGTTATAGCATGTAGGCAGAATGAGGACACTGGAGGGATTGTTCCCAGGATAAAATCCCCGTAGATTAACGTCTCGTCTCCGCAAGCTAAGATAAATTAATGCTCAGCATTACACTCAACTTTCCCATTACCAGCCTTTCCCTCCCGCTCGGCTGTGTGTTTCGCGCATGACAAAAAACGGTGAGATATCGATAAATATGTATGGGTATGTATTTATCTAAACCTATACATGTACCTTATGTGAACAACATTTGCCCACGTCTCATTGTATCAACACGAGACAACAACAAAATTTGTTGTCTGCATTTAATGGTAATGCAGCATTAGTAGGTTTTATAAGGGGCCTGCGCGCCACGGAACCTTTAGTCTTCTTTCAAAGCTTAGACCGTCCCCGTACTGTACCGTTGCTCCTAAGTTTTCTCTGAATAAAGTTTTTTTTTAAACTCATTCGTCTAAACGACTTATATAGCTTACATAAATATATATACAAAAAATGGCCCAAAGTTGTTTAGTTCGTGCGGAAAATCATCATTTATGCCGACTTCAACTCTCAGATTAAGATGATTTTCCACTTGATCACTGAAGAAGGTGAATCTCCTGTTTTATATTTTTCAACAAGATCTCGAAAATTAATCCCCGTACAAATCAGAAAACAGGTGCCTAAATAAAAAAAAAGGCGTGAAATAAACAAATTTTGGTCATTATTCTGAAAAATTGAGTCGAATCAAGGAACGGATAGCATCATGTGAATCAGCATTGAAAATTCATGTGCAACACTTTAGTGTTCACCATCATCCACCATTTCACAATTTTGAGGTTGCGTAATTTTGCGTGCTCGCTGAACCGGTTGCGCGCAATAAAAAAAAACGCTGCAAATTCTTCCACTGGGGTTTATTATTCAATTGGCTTGCGTTCATGATTTGAATTTCTACTAAGCTTTGGAGTGTGCGTATTTCACAGGATAGGGCGATTATTGAATTTCAGGAGGCACACAAATATGATCAACTGATCAATCCAAATAGGTATTTTGGTTGAGAACAGATTTACGTGCTCCATGCATATCTCCTGAAATTCAATAATCGCCCTATCCTGTGAAACAAGCACACTCCAAAGCTTAGTAGAAACTCAAATCATCAACGCAAGCCGATTGAATAATAAACCCCAGTGAAAGAATTTGCAGCGTTTTTTGATTGAACCTCAATACCACCCCACAATAAAAACATCTATAATTTATCAAGTCCTTTAGCACTCGTATTGCGTTAAAACTTCCCCAAATCCAAATTTAAACGATGTAGCCAAAGGTAGACAGATGTAGAGGAGGCACACAAATATCATCAACTGATCAATCCAAATACGTGTTTTGGATGAGAACCGATTTACGTCGTCTATGCATATCTCCTGAAATTCAATGATCGCAATAAACCCCAGTGAAAGAATACTTATTTACCCCAGTAATAATATTGAATAATAAACCCCAGTAAAAATATTGAATAATATTTACCTATATATTATCAGCGTTTCATGCATATCAGAATGCTTCAACCCGTGTATCGGCTACTAACTACACTACAAGTATTCACAACGGCTATCACTCCAGTATCCACATTCACTATAACTCGACGCTATGGGCCGGACATCACTAGGTTACAAACAAACAATATTAAACGAAAAAACGCAAACGTTGGCACCATAAATCAGTCCATACATCGGGAATGGTATGACCTACGGACCTGGGGAGGGGCTCATTCGATTCCTGACGGTATGTTCTTGAAATTAGTTTACATTCATGCCGCTTGGACTTGTTTTGAGGTTTCTAGGGATTTTACAAAACTTTGACAGCCCTTAAAGGGTACTTTAAATTGATTGAGAGAGCTGGCTCAAGAATTGGGGCATCGTCGGACCAAGATGGATTTTTCCTTAAAATTTCAGATCTTTTGCTCCAGCCGTTTGGGAGATATCGTGCGTACGGCGGACGGCGGACGGACGGAAAAATTTATATTGCAGATTCGGATTCTACACCCTTTGAAACGTAAACCATGAAATTTTCAGGGGGGGTTAGAATTTGTTTCTTCCAGAGCGATTACAATGGTTTATTATTGAATAATAAACCAAAACGCTGCAAATTCTTTCACTGAGGTTTATTATTCAATTGGCTTGCGTTCATGATTTGAATTTCTACTAAAGTTTGGAGTGTGCGTGTTTCATAATTGATAGAGCGATTATTGAATTTCAGGAGATATGCATAGAGCGCGTAAATCTATTCTCAACCAAAATACCAATTTGGATTGATCAGTTGATCATATTTGTGTGCGTCTAGTGATGGCAACACTTATCAAAAAATCGATTTTTCAAAAAATCGATGTATCGAAAGAATAAAATCGATTTCAAATAAAAATCGAGACCAAAAAATCGATTTTTTTAAATTTATGAGATATACCAGTATAACACGGTATAAAACAATATATGGGGCCTGTAACTTAAAAGTTCAAGTTTACAAATACGGACTAATCCGGTAAAATTGTAATTTACAATCTACATCTACAATTTTACAATTCTGCAAGGGTACTAGTACTGGTACTGAGTAGAGTAGAGTTACAATTTTGTAACTAGTGTTGACTGACATGGTTAATCAGCTGATTTGAACTGATGATTGTTTTTGTTCTTCTGCTGAGTGGTATGATCAGTATAATTTGTCTAAAATAGTAGTTTATAATTTTTTAATTTTGTTGTTGTTGTTGTTTAACAAAGGAATACTGTCTAGGCAGGGCGATGACTTCCACTTCTCTGTATCTCTCTTCTCGATTCTCTGAAGCCGGAGGAAGGGAAGGAGGTAGAGAGTGGAGAGACCTCGACGATTCGATTCGAACGAGATCGAGTTGTTGTGAAGGTAGTGCCGTCTATTTCGATCTGTGGTAAAATGGTGACTGTGTAGAATTAGTAGAACTCACATCGTTACTGAATACTGACCACCGGAGTAAATACGGATCGTTATTTTAGATTCTCCACACTGGATAATATTTTAATGTATTATTTTCATTGTAATATAACAAAAACGCATTTTAAACAGGTAAAAATCGATTTTTTCGGTTAAAAAAATCGATTTTAAATAAAAATCGCCTTTAAAAAATCGATCTTAAAAAATCGATTTTTTAAACAGTAAAAATCGATTTTTCAAAAAAATCGATTTTTTGTTGCCATTACTATGTGCGTCCTGAAATTCAATAATCGCTCTATCACTTGTGAAACACGCACACTCCAAAGCTTAGTAGAAATTCAAATCATGAGCGCAAGCCAATTGCAAACCGCAGTGAAGGAATTTGCAGCATTACATGGATATCAGAATGCTTCAACCCGTGTATCAGCTACGAAGCCTTTTAGGAGTTCAATCCAGTATCCACATTACTACATCACTACATCACTACGTCACTAGGTTACTGCTATCAAAACCAAAACAATTATAAACCAAAACCCCAGTGAATGAATTTGCAGCGTTTCTTGTTTATCAGAATGCTTCAACCAGTGTATCGGCTACAAAGCCTTTTAGGAGTTCACTACAGCATCCACATTACTACATCACTACATCACTAGGTTACTGATATTAAAACGAAACAATAATAAACCAAAATAACGCCAATGTTGGCACCATAAATCGGGCCATACATCGGGAATGGTTTGACCTACTTACCTGGGGAGCGGCTCATTCGATTCCTCGTGGAAAGTTCTTCAAAAAGAGTCCAAATTTAGGCCGCCTTGACTTTTTTTGAGGTTTTTAGGGATTTTACAAAACTTTGACAACCCTTAAAGGGCACCTTTAATTAAGTGAGAGAGCTGGCTCAAGAATCGGGGCGTCTTCGGACCAACATGGATGTTTCCTGAAAATGTCAGCTTTTTTGCTTCAGTTGTTTGGGAGAAATCGTGCGTACGGCGGACGGACGGAAGAATTTTTATTGCAGTTTCGGATTCTACACCCTTTGAAACGTAAACCATGAAATTTTTAGGAGGGTTAGAATTTTTTTCAAGAGCGATTACAATGGTTTATTATTGAATAATAAACCAAAATATGAAGAAAAAAAAAATTTGTTTGGTTTACTCCCATTTAGAAGATTTTAGGAGGGGGACACCCTGTATAATACACTTTAAAAAAAAATTCCGAACACACATGGGTATTAAATAGAAGCATATAACGAGTATTTTATAAATGCGAGCTATATCAGGGAGATATAATTGTAAAAATAGCTGATTTCGAAAGCGCACTATTTTCTTCTCGTGCCGTGAAGTTCGGAGCTCGTGAAGAAGTCATCATTTTCTCAATGTCTAATGGTTGCCATTCATCAGAAATTCTGATTCTGATCAGAATTCTTAAACCCGCTGGCACACTAAAAAACGGTTGTTTTTATTTTGTGTTCAACCTTTTAATCGGAATACCCCACATAGTAGTTAGTGGGTAAGTTGTAAGTACCTACCCAAGATTGATACTTCCATTAATGGTTATTGAAACATATGGTTTTGTATGTATTTTACTACGGTCAATCGGCTGTCCAATCTGTCAGCATTCGATTGGTTTTGTTTGAGTTTCTAACGATGAGCTAGGTTGGCGAATACTTACAGCGTGTTTGTGTCCACTACATATTTGTTTAATTTCAAACCATGGTTTTCCATGTTGCTATTGCTACAGTGATATCTTAGTGACGCCAAGATATGTCAGTTAGGTATGTAGATCATTCAGCTAAATATATGTGATACCAGCAGAACAAAATGCATTACAAACCATTTTCCCGTATAGAACCAATGATCAGTATTATTCATCTGTCTTGGCGGTGAAACACCGCAAGGGAAATCTCATCAATGTTGTTGTGCTATGATTTTGATGTCCATGGCTGTCGCACTAATCACTGTTCACCTTTCAATGGGGCAAGACGTAGACCCGGAAAATCCAAGGAAAAGCGACGTGAAGCAGTACCAGTGGGTGGTGGCAATCGTCGGGCATTCTCGACAGGATGACACCATGATCTGTGCGGGAGCAGTGATTTCAAAAACTCTCATTCTGTCGTCTGCTTGGTGTGTGGAGCAGATGCCAGGTTGTATGAATCTTCAATATGATTAGTACCCACCTATGTACACTACCATAAAGGAATTATTCCTAGAAATTGAACTTTTGCAGTAGTATTGACTGTTGAATGATATTGTAATGTAGGAGTTGTAATGAAGAAATCGGATAGTCATGTGATCTATTCAGTCAACTAATCTGTTTTGGTTAAAATATCTGTCACTGGAGAGATTATACTGTTTGGTTTCAACATTTCCAACTAGAGTTGGGGGAGGTTGACTCAATCTCGCACAAGATAACCGACTTGTAAAATGTACGCTGTACGTCTCACATTAGGGTGGGTGAATCCGGGAGTCATGCTATCTATTTAGTCAACTAACCTGTTTTGTTCCAATATCTGCTTACAGCGTCCCCGAGCGTTGCCTAGCAGGATAGAATTACACTAGGCATTCACCAACGGGAAAATGCATGCTTCTAGTTCCTATCGATCCTGGTCTCCAGAGTCAAAAGTAGCCACCGCTGTATCTCTATCCTATCGATCATGTCCAATATCAAACGCACCTATCATAATTGTTTTCCATGCCCAGGTATTTTCTCCAAGAATCATTTTCTCGAGGTAGAATGTGCGGTATGTTCGGGAGCAAAATCCTATCTGTAGACGTTCGGTCAAGGTTGCGAAGCCACAGAGGCTGGCTCGTTGGCAAGGTTGAATTCGTAGATCGACTGCAAAATACGAGCAACAAACGGACGGCAAAATTTGAACACCAGTGCATTTTATTGATACAATATTATTCGGTGTTACCCTCTTTCCCTCGCCCTCCCCGAATCTAGAGGATGTGATGAAAATGCTATTACAGATGTACCTCAACTAAAAATGTTTTAGTACCCGAAGCATTTGTAAACAGTAGGTTTTGAAGGAATGCTGCCAGTAATAAAAATTATTTGTCATCGTGTAAGGTATTCTGTCATATCATTTTATTTTGATGAACTGGATGGAAAACTCGTAAACGAGTTCCACTATCTGCTTTTTAGGCAGATACCATGTTTACTTATTACTTTGACCGGGGATTTCAATACAGTTATTCTCGAGAGGTCTAAACAAATCCTCTAGCTTTGGTCTGCAGGCGACGAGATGCAGGGCTATTTACTGTACATATTACAGTAAATATCAAATTTCCCCAAACCGAATCATGTGCAAATTTTAGTATCCGAAAAACGAAAATTGTTTATTGTCCAATTAATTCAGTTTAGGGTCGTAGCCAGTTACGTAAGGAGAGGGAAATTGACAGCGTGAGATGTGAACATATCTCAAAAATCAAGAGCTTTCGAAGGAGTCATGAACTTGACAATATTTAGGAACAGGGTTTAAGAGATATGAAACAATACGTGATATCGGCTGATTTAAAATAAGAGGGAAGAATCAGTAATATTAGAAACAAGGAGGCGGCGACGAAGGAGTATCGATCATCATGTAAGTATCGAACGATGCTACGGAAAAGACTCCATTCGATACTACGTACATGAGTGGGAGGTGTAATTCTGTTCCGCTGGGCAGTGCTATAGAACGGAACGCTGCTCCATAACCCTCCTCTAGATGCTCCCTAGAGATTATACTGTTTCATAATTCGGTAAAGTATTGTGGGTGATGCTATTTTGTACCTATTCTATGTTGACTCACACCGATCCCCATCCTAGTCAAGGCAGTCAGGTGTAAAAATCATTAAGTAACCAATTAACTTCTCCAACTTCTTATTTATTTTTCCTAACTGTTTTCATAGGATATCCTTCTCCTGAAAAGTAGAGCGAAGCTTGAGACAAAACTGGTAGGTAATTAAAAAGGAAGCTACGTATTCGTATGTAGGTAAATCGTATATGTATGTATTCTAATGGTGGAGTAATTTTCTTTCTATCAATATAGGCGATTTATCCCTATTATCCGGACAAGCCGTGGTAAACTACACTCGGCCAGTCAACGAGAGTTCGAAGGAAACGTCGATCGTTGACAGCAAAGACATCCTCACTTGCATCAATAACTACATTTTCCATCCTTGCTACGCCCAAGTGGCACGATGCACTAACCTCGTTTGCAAACGGATCACGTGGAAATGTGACATCGTTGTAGTTGAGACGCGGGACCAAATGGTAAAAGACGTTTCGGTGGTGGATGTGACATTTTTAGAGTGGAAAGTGGGTGAAGAAAAAGACTGCAGTTACTTGGGTTTCGATTACGCGCGGATGTACGACAAAGGGAAGGACACGGATCAGTTCGATTTGGCCAAGAGCAACATGACGGCGGTTCGCGGGGAGCTCCCGTGCCACGCTCGGGAAGTGTTGGTCGAAGGAACCATTTGGTCGAAACACAGCTTCGTAGGTTCGTACAGGTAAAAATGTTGTTATTACACGTGCCTATTTTATAAGTCTGACACGAGGTTCCTTAAAATTAAAACCTCCTCAAAAACTATGGATACCTACATTTGTTCCACATTCATTCGTACCCATAGTTATTGGGCCGATACTCATTTTCCAGAAGACGGGAAATTCTGTCCTTTACTTTAAACCTAGACTCCAAAGGCTGCCTGGAATCTTTTAGGTGTTACAGGCTAATCGCCTTTGGAAGTATCTAATAACATCTTTAAGGTGAAATGAACGGATAAACAGCAGAGTGACCAAAATTACTGATCGTATGGGCAAAACTCAATCCTTGAATTGCGATGTATCGAATACTATATGATAACCAAGATAGAAAATGGACTGTTTGTGCCACACCTGGTAATTAAAACATAGTTTAAATAAAATCTGAAAAACAAAATTCTGGGCGAGTCATTATTTCGAAATGTTCTCATTTAGGGCCGTCAAATATCAGACTACTTCGGTTTATTTATTACAATTTTTTTAATAAGTTATTGTGAGATTTGGGGGTCAGTTTCAGGTTCGGAAATTGCAATTATTTGCTATGGGTAAATGAGTACGAACTGTAACCTATGCCAATCGGCTTTATTCCCAAAATCACCAGGAAACTACACCCCCACTTGCGTTTAATGTATAAATCTCGAGAACCCACGTTTTTGACGATTTTTTCTCCCTTTTTTGACCAGTTGTTGGCCGCTGGCTTTTATCCGTACATGGCAATCAGGCAGACTAGAATTTGGGTACAACTAGACTCCTACTGGAGTCCATGTGAAAAAAAAACGATTTTTTTTACATCTGAGAAATTTGGTGATCGATACAGCGGACATGACGAAATTTGAGAAGACTGATTGAAATGTTTGCTTTATGATTACAAAGGCTTAATATTGATAGTAATAAGTCAAAAGTAAGGCTTCAGCCTTAGGCTCGGTACACACGTTGAGGATTTCCGGAGAGGATTTCCCGTTCAGGCCAACCTCTCCGGAAATCCTCAACGTGTATACGGGCCGGAGAGGATTTCCTCAGTTGAGGCGGACTGTTCAGGCCGCCAGGCCTTTCCAAATTTTGGAAAGGCCGCCTGAACAGTCCGCCTCCACTGAACTGTTTCCTCACGTGTGAATGGGAGCGAAGGCCTAACGTCAGGCCTCGAGGCCGCACTGCGACAGTCATTTTAATTTGCGACGCAGCTGACATTTTCATTATCTACTGTGGTATCACTAGATTCTTCGTTCCTATTCGTTCTGATCGCTTTGTTTCTTGTTATTTAGTAATTTATTATATATTATTTTATCTTGTTTAGTAATTTTCCTTTTATTTAGTAATAGCCAAAAAAAGATCCTCGAAGGACATTGTATTGGAGGAGTTATTTGATATATACCGATGTGAGCCGTGCCTTTGGCAAGTTAAAAGTAAATTCGGGTTCCACTGTCAGCTCGCTCAGCAGATTTGCGTGTGTTCCCACCGTATTCCGTCTCAGCAACCAATCTTTACACCATTTAAAACATTCTTTTCTTTTTTTTTGCCGAATTATAGAAAAAAAAAACCCGCGATGTTGTCGTCCGTCATCATGGAGGAAACGGTCGGGACTGCCCAGTTTTCCTCTGAGGCCGCCGGAGAGGAATTCCTCAGAGGCCGCCAGAGTCGTGTGGCGGCTCCATCCGGCTCCGGCAATAATCTGAGGATTTCCGGAGAGGAATTCCTCTCCGGAAATCCTCAACGTGTGTACCCAGCCTTAAATTTCGATTTTATTTGTCTTAGTTCTACAACGATCCTTCGCAGGAACGTAGGCATCTTCATTGAGTGCAATCTTCTTTGCATTAATTTAATGAGAATCGAATGCAGTTTTATGAGTTGTGTTTAGCTGCTGAATAGTGTATGCTTTGCTGCTCCAACTTTTCTGAATAGACACAAATATGCTCGAATAGTTAAGCTTCGGTATATCAGTTATCATTACTCCAAATAAACCGATTCAGGAACACCTATTTACTACATGATAGATAATAGTTTTGGCTTATGATTTTCAATAATAAGGCTCTGTAATCGTGTAGGAGAAAATCCACGAGCCGAACGGGCCATCAAAGACCTTAGAGTTGATGTGAAAAATCCTCTCTTTCTCGCATGAACTCTACTTTGTCCCAACTTCCAGCCGACCTGATTGCCTTAGGTCAAAAACGCGGTAAAAATGTTTATTTTAATAATTTTTATTGACCTAGGCAAATGGGGTGTCATTTTCAGATATTTTTGAAAATCCAGATCGATTGAGGTAGGCCCCAAACCAGTCCAAGCTCAACTGACTTCAAAAATCTCATTTTAATAGTGAAAATGTTGAAGGAAAAAGGTGTAAAATTCGATATTCGTATCAATTTTTTTTAACGGTCTCAATTAATAAACCTTTACGAAGTAATTTAATCATTGGAGACTCTTACGCAGATTCACGAGCATGACTAGCGGTTTCCTGTACTGCGGCACCAAACTGGCGGGCGTTTTGATGGGAAAAATCAACACCGAGACCTGCAAGGTGGAGGATCACCACAATAGAAAATCGACACGGAAGTTCTGGATTGCATGGACGTACCTTCACCCGCACAAGACCTGGATCCAAGATGTGATAAAAGATCCTGGGAAATGGATCAAGGGCGCAGCGAATCGGGAAGCCAAAGTCCCTTCCTGCCTCACCTGGTTCCTTTTCGGAGTCGTCATCGGATGGCGGCACATGATGCGATACACTTTACGTTTGTCGTCTGTCGTTATTTTTTTATTACAAATAAACTACGCAATACTATGAAACAATTTTCCTTCATTTGATTTTACTGGATTCATCTAGTAGACTGCGTCATTGGATGGTGATAAATGTAAACACTGTGCAAGTTATTTAACAACCTTTAATTATTAACAACTCAACTTGCCTCCGAGTATACCATTAAAAACCTCAAAAAACTATTTTTTGCCACGTTTTTGACCAGCACCGATCCCACCATCATGTGACACAACTCCATCTTATAGTCCCAATTTCGTGTATGAGGTATGAGTGTCAGGTACAATTTTCTTAATAGAAAGTTAATGATCTTTTCAATGGTTTTTCTAATTGTGCTGTAATACCATGGGGGAAATGGCTGATTTCATGAGGGGACACTTTAGGTCAGTGTTTTTCAACCTTTTTTATGACACGACCCCCCTAGTATAAAAAAATATTTCGCGACCCCCCAACCCTTTTTTCCATGTATGTTAAAAATATGTAATTTGTAATACTTACAAAGATTTTAGGCGTTTGTGTGATTTGCAATCTGATATAAACATATAATTAAGTATTAAATACGTAAAACATATAATTTTAAATTGATAACTAACAAACAAATACAAACATATTAGATGTATATAAATAAATAAAATAAATCGTTTGATCCTAGACTCCCAGCGCTATCTGTTGTTAACACTAGCACTAGGAAATAGTACACACAGGTAAATACAGTACAGGTTCCGGATGTTAGCAACAGATGGCGCTGGTAGTCTACGAAAGATCCACAAGTTTCGAGACGTTTCTTTACGCTTCGAGAAAATTCGCGCTAGAATGCGCGGGCCTATAAATAAAGCGGTCGACCGCGGCCATGGTAGTTTGACGCTGTCTTGCGAAGCAAGTGGAATCAGAAGCAATCCCGATAAGTGGAAATAGAGTGATTTGTGAACGTAAGTCACCCGGGGTCATGTCTGCTATTTAGAGTGCGAACCACTTGTTGTACGGTACCTATTTATTTGAGTTGTTATAATTGAAAATGGATAAATTCCTGAAAAGATCATCAGAACCATCAACGTCTAGCGGGAGTACTGGAATAAAGAAAAAACGTCTTTATTATTTTAACGAATTATTTAAAATTTGGGTTTACTGTACTTGACAGTAAACCGCAGTGCGTAATTTGCTTTGAAATTTTGTCAAGAGAAAGCATGAAGCCATCGAAGTTGGTACGTCACTTAAACACAAAACATCCTAATGAAAAAAATAAACCTGTGGAATTTTTTGAGCGAAAATGAAAGCTCTTGAACATCAAAAAACTGCTATAGGACAAATGTCCAACCTGAATGAGAAAGCGTTGCTCGCTAGTTATCGAGTAGCTTTTCGTGTGGCTAAAGCAGGGAAATCTCACAGTATTGCCGAAAATTTGATTTTACCAGCGGCTTTAGATATAGCAGAGATTATGTTTGGCAAGCAAGAGGTCGAAAAGCTCAAAAGTATACCTCTCTCTGACAATACCATTCAACGCAGGATAAGCAACATGGCGACTGATGTTCGTGATCAAGTCATGGAAAAAATAAAGAAAAGTTCTTTTGTATCCTTGCAATTTGATGAATCAACGGATATTGCGAGTTGTGCGCAATTTGTAGCTTTTGTGCGTTTTGAATGGAATGAAATAATGATGGAAGAAATACTATTTTGCTAGGCACTTCCCAAAAATACTGCAGGTCAATGTTTGCATGACGTGTTCCTTGAAGCTACGCAAGATATGAATATCGATTGGGCACAAAAATGCATTGCTATTTGTAGTGACGGAGCAAAAGCCATGACTGGTGCGAAGAGTGGATTTATTGCTAGACTGAAAGAACAGATGCCAAACGCTTGTTGGATGCAGTGCTTTCTCCATCGCCAAGCTCTTGCAGCCAAATCCTTACCGCAAGAATACAGTCAAGTTCTTAATATTATCATTAACATTGTAAATTCTATTAAAGGAAAAGCATTGCAGACTCGATTGTTTCGAATCATTTGTGAAGATATGGGGACACTACACCGCAATTTGCTTTACCATACAGAGGTTAGGTGGTTATCAAAAGGCAAAGTACTGACCAGAGTTATGGAACTTCGCGCTGAACTATTAGTATATTTACAGCAAACCAAGTCAAATTACTCTGAATTCATTTCTGACCCGGAATCCCTTTTGAAATTGGCTTTTTTTCTGACTTATTTGAACATTTAAATAACTCTAATAAAAGTCTTCAAGGGCGTGATGAAAATGTCATTACAGCAAAAGACAAACCCCATGGCTTCATAAAAAAAATTGAATTGTGGTCATCATCTATAAATCAAAACAACTTTGAATCATTTTCGTCCACACAGTCTTTTATTGAAGAAGTCGGAAGCGAAATCAACATCAACTCGTATATATCCGGTATGAAAATGGTGTTACATAATTTGAAGAAAGAATTGTGTCATTATTTCTCACTGCAAGAGATATCGTATAACACTGGGCAAAGATGGATCTTAAATCCGTTTCTAAATGCAGCTATAAACGAGGCTAGTTTAGCAACTAAGCTCAAAGAGAATCTGCTGGAACTGTCTGCCGATGGGATGCTACACTTGGAATTCAAGTCTGAAAATTTGGATACGTTTTGGTTAAAAAGAAAAACAGAATACCCGGAATCAACATCCGAGGCTTTGAAGTGTTTGATTCCATTTTCTACCTCGTACTTGTGCGAGTTGGCATTTTCATCAATGGCGCGAATAAAATGTAAACTAAGAAATCGCTTAAATTTGGAAAACGATTTAATACTTAATGTGGCAAGAGCGGATCCACGATGGGAGAAATTAATTGAACAAACTCAAGCGCAACCATCACATTAAAATGAACGAAGATAAGCAAGCACAGATGTAATCATTTTCTATTTAAACTCATTTTTAATATTTACTTTTTTTTGTAATAACATGTTTTAAACTAGCATTTTTCTGACTTGTATGATTGATTATATGCAAATTTTGTTAAATATAAGAATTTTTTATTTAAGTCTCACAAATTATGTCTTGTATAAAAAAACTGAAGTTTTCTCGACCTCTCGCGACCCCCCTACAGAGGCTCCGCGACCCCCCAGGGGGTCGCGACCCACAGGTTGAAAAACACTGCTTTAGGTGTTACCAAGAAAACCGAAAAGCCAATATATTTCCGTCACAGGTTCTTTTGATTCGGTTATGGACTATCTATTAACTTCTAGATGTTTGTAGCACGAATATGAGAGTATATTTACATACTTGAACAAGTTCTCTACGCTGAAGGGCATATAATAAAGGAATAACAAACTCCTGTGCGATATTTTGTGTTTGGAATCATTAGTGTCGTTTAGTATCGAACAAAAATACTAATATATCAGGCTGATGGCCTGTCCCGACCCTCGGTGGATTCCAAACACTGGTAATAGGAGGTAAGCTTCCTGATTAGTTACTGCAGGTTTGAGCCGCTTCGTTGCCGAGCCCATTGATCATTCACTAAGCCCGCGCTACGGTGGGATAGGTGAGAGGCCCTCGCGACCCCACAAGTCACAGCGGATACCGTTTGCACCGGTTTGGTTCGACCCGACCGACCAAGTTGTTCGATTGCCTGCTGCGGCAAAATCGACCTTCCCTACACTGCTTCCCTCAGTGCTAAACGAACTGGCCAGATATTGCCAAGGCTATGCAAACAAACCTCTCGTTATGAATGAAGAAATAAGAAAAACAACAACTTATGTCATATACGCAGGTTTTGAGAAGTGTTCAAGTCATTTAAAAATTAAAGAACAAATTTCTTCTTAAATTTCTTCTTAATTTCTTTTTTTCTTCTTAAATTAAATTACAAAATGCAGAAAAGTATTATTTGTAACAAGTTTTTTCGCAATAACGTTAATCGTTCGAATTTTGTTGACCACGAAAGTTTTCCAATTTCTGCTTGATTTGACATGTGTAAATGTGATACGATTATTTTGGGAAATTCGATCATGAAATCATGCTGCATGACTGGAAATTTGTTACATCAAATGATCACTTCAGCCTGGACATGAATGATATTACGGTTCGCAGGGATACCTGCGTGTAAGGGGAGGGCCTTAGTAGTGGGCCTCTTGGGAATTCCTCTCGTGATTTTGCTATGTACTGTTAGAGGGATATAAGTATGCCTTTCTAGCATGTGAATTCAAAATGAGGAACCAATACCAAAAAGTCACCAAAATACCTGGCAGAGCCTTAAAAAGTGATTTCCTAGTTCAGATTATGACTGATGATATTGGAAAAGGGTGGATGACTAGGAATTTCAAACTTTTTTCTCTCTTTTGTGACAGCCGTCACCATCTATCGGCTATCAACGGAACAATCGCGAGAGGAGTGGCGAGGAGTGACTGGGGGGGGAAGGAGAGATAACGAACCGGCGAAACTACGGTGACGCCTTCCCTTCACTCTGATCCAGAAAGACGCCGAATCACAAGGTACCGTTTTCCAATTATCATTGAACTCGAATCAAATTGATATTAATATCCATACCCATCCTATTAACCGAACCCCTTACCTAATACCACCTGCGGTGCTATTTTATAAAAGTAAAAATGTTAAAGGAATACCATAACCTTTTCCACCTTGTGGTTAATAGGACCCCCGTAGTAATTCTTGGAGCAATATATACATTTATTGAATAAATAACTATATCTATTACCAAAACCTTGCGTATAATTATTTCTTGAACCTTATATATCTGTATATAAAATAACCTTAGTAATTAATAAGGTGAAAAGAGGGAATAATATCAAGAAATCGTAATCAAGTTAGGGTAGAATTGATATAACACTTCCTTTCAAGTATTACACTTTTCAGAACATAATTATCCTTCCTTCAACAATGATTGTTTCGAGCAACAGATCAAAAATACCGTTACCGATACCGATACCGTTAGAGCTTAGGGAATCCCATAGAATTACCTAGCCATTGTTAGCAGTCCCTTGGATGCCAATTACTGAACGACTACAGCTCAGCAATCCTCTCAGGTTTTCCGTTTTGCATTCCACTTTTAGATATCACTAAAACCGGAAAACAGTTCACCGCTCAACTGTACCTGTCGTTTTCACCACCGTCCCACAGTCACTCTTCAAAATCTATGAGATTCTAAAACATTTTTTCCCATCTCGGGGTTCTCCTCCTTGAATTCCCTCTCCATTCACCATGACGTTCCCATTCGTGCCTTTAAAGTACCTACAGAACTTGGGAGGTCGATATGTTTTTTTAAAGACACTTCTGCTTCAGTGACTCCAACGTTACAACTCCTCACTTGTGTTTCGTATCTTCATATCTCCGACTCAATTCGTATCTTCATACTCGGACTCTCTTCGTATGTTCAGAAGCGCCGTGTTTATTGTAAACATTCGTGTAAGTAGTAGTTTTAGATTTTCCTTCGAATATGTTTATCTATCTCCAATCTACGACTTCTTCATTGATTTTTCCGTGCTCTAAACAATGATAATAAAACCTGCAGTTTGAAAAAAAATAGTTATGTAGAATGGCCTAAACAATAAGTACTTGTCCTCCAAACAGCTGTAGATAATTTCTGCGAAAATTCGCCGATAGAATAATTGTACTAGACGGCTGATCTGCTTTTTAGGCATGAAAGATGTGCTCCCTTGTATAGGGACATATGGCTTTTCAGCACCCCCTTGAAAGTGATGTATGCTTAAAACCACACAATTCTTACTAAAAAGAACACATGCCTAAAAAGCAGGAAATCCTTGTAATAGCAATGGAATGTAGGCCAAAAAGGGAGAGCTTGTTCTGGTGGAAAAATGCTTTCCGTGGAGTGTAGGCAATGTCGATCCCCGATGCTTCCTCCTCCACACCAGATGGGGAACTGACAATGTCCTTGGAGTTGAGAGAACCCGTTGTGGTGGAACTGTCCCAAGCTTTAGAAATCTGAACCAATCGTGCCTAAAACGCAAATGAATTTTGAATTTTTATTTTAATTTGACAATTTTTCATTAGAAAATTTAAATGCATACCATAACAAACAAAACATTTACGGCTGAAGCACCTGGTTATGAGCCGGAGTTCGGATTTCATTTATCAATATCAAATACCTATTATTATATTATACAGTGTATAATATATATAATATACACCCATTAGACTCTATATTATGGTACACTCAGATTTAAATTTACAACATATATATAATACTAGTTTAATGGCCCTGCTACGCAGGTTAAAAAGAAATAGGTGAATAACACAATTTTTTTTTTCGTGATTTATTAATTGCGACTTAAAAATCAAATACATTTCATCTAGCAATTTTACATATCAATAAAGGTACACTCCAAGAGGGTAGGTTTACAGCAAAATCTAGCCCTTTATTATATAGCTCAATTAATTAGCACTGAGTTCGATTGCACTTCTATTCACGCAGCACAACTAAATCCAGTGGTTTGTTTCGCTTGAGACGTCGGATTTCACCTTCGTTGTCCAAAACGTAGAGCATCTCCGGGTTCACGTGTTTGTGGAGGCGATGTTCATGCTTCCTTGCGTATTTTGCAATAATTTCATATACTGTCTCCATCCTCAAATCTCGATGAATATCATCGTTTCGCATGTACCAAGGGGCTCCAACTACACTTCTCAGCATTTTATTCTGAAAGGTTTGGATTTTCTCAATATTTGATTTCTTGGCACAGCCCCAGATCTGTATCCCATAGGTCCAAATAGGGCGAAGGATCTGCTTATATATAAGCAGTTTGTTGTGAAGAGAGAGATGGGAATTCCTTCCCATTAGCCAATACGTCCTTCTGTACTTGATTTTAAGTTCTTCTTTCTTCTTTTCTATGTGTTTATTCCAGTTTAATTTGGAGTCAATTGTCAAACCCAAGTATTTAACTGCTTCAGTATGCGGTATTTTATTCGAATTGATCTCAACATCCAAGATTGGGACTTTTCGGTTAGTGAAGTTGATGTAGGCTGATTTTGATTCGTTCAGCTTCATTTTCCACATCTTGATCCATTTATAAACCTCAGTAGTAGACGTCTGTAGTTTGCGTGTTGCAGCTTCTATATCATCTCCAACAGAGAGGATAGCCGTATCATCTGCAAAGGTGGCAACAGTTGTGCCTTCTTGTTGGGGTAAGTCCCGTGTGTACAGGAGGTAGAGTACTAAACAACACAATGAGGGAGTATAATAACAATATTAAAAGTAAAAAAATCGTACATCCCAAATCCTCGAGGAGAGGACCACGTCGCTTGCCCTGGGAGACGCTTCCCCCCGCTTGGGCCCTCCTTCCTTCACTGGCGGGGTCGGGGGGGGGGAGGGGGGAGCCGATCGGTTGCCCTGGGAGACGGGGGCGAAAATTCCACCCGCCCAGCGTTACCACCCCCTGGAAACGTCGATATACTCTGATAAGCTGGTTTTTATATAGTGTGATATAAATCATTAACTTTAATTCAACAAATGTTAACTCTCCTTTAACTCAACATAATACCAATATCACAAAATATATATATAAATAAGTATCAACAATTCTCAAAAATTCCATTCCCCCACTAATTTCTATATTTGAGCGGTCTCAGTAAATACCAGCCTAGCACCAACTAATTTTTTCCATCCAAATATTGAACCGCTTCTTCATTTGACAAATACAGGCATCCAAAATGTACTTGGCGGATACCCCTCAAAATATGACATTGTGCCAAAAAATGCAAAACCGTCTCCTCTTCCCCTGTATTACAGTGAGCTTTTTACAGCGAGTTCTACTGGTATTGCACACAATTCTCACTACACTTAGAGGGAAACATGCCTAAAAGCAGGAAATCCTGGGCAACTGACAATGTCCTTGGAGTGGAGAGAACCCGTTGCAGTAGAACTGCCCCCGGCTCCAGAAATGAGAACCAATCATGCCTAAAAGCCACATGCCCGGCCTATGTGTTGATGGTTTCTGGGCACTAGAAGTCTTCAAATGTCAAAACATCGTTAGGTACTTGTCCAAGCATAATGGAAATTCGTTCATGTTGCCATTCTGCACGACTAGGACTTTATCGTTTTACCTCTCCGATGTGCAAGGACCTACGAACGTTAATCGGCTAATTGCGGGAAATAAGGAACTCGCGTTGTAAATACTCGCGAAACGCTCTAACCGAGTTAAAGTCTCATTTGTTAGGCAGAAGGTGGAGGCGGCGGTCGGTGGTTGAGGTGAAGCTCATCCCCCATTCATAAGTTCCATACGGAGGAAATCCATTATTAGACTTTCAAGCTTCTTCTTCTGGGAAGTTCACTCAGGCAAATTGAGTGGGTCGGGGATCACGATGTCGCCAAGGGCAGTGACTAAGCTACCGGATTCTCTCTCGTTTGAATGCGTTGACCCAACCACTGACATTGGCCAATTGGGAATTGGTCTATTCGAATCTAACAGACACACATCAAACAACGTTTATTCTAAAAATTCACAAGTTAAAAACTCTGCAAATTATTACAAGAAGAATCATTATTTATTTATTCCCTTCTTCGTAAATCATTGAGCCCTTTATTAGGGATGATACCGTATCGATTCTCAAGAGTCGTTAATTTAGCGACGTTCGTTGTAAGAAATAATATAAAAGTACTTTTCTCTCGGTAATTGTAATTAATTGTCTCTCAAGTCACGTCGTAAATGTATTTTTCTAGCCTGAACTTTTTTAAATCCTAGATTTTTGTAAACCCTCAGCTTTTTTAGCGATTTCCATTGTTGATTTACCACCTCACAATCCACTGGAAAAATGGATGAGCTTCACGATAAAAACATCTACGTTTCATCAGTTTTCTATCGGTTCATTAAATTTTTATTTTAGAGCAAATTTCGACAGAGAAATTGGTGTTCGAACTTTTAGCATTTTTCACATGACCCTCTAGGACCCTGTGGATAATTTAAATAATGAATTTTGGATTGGGAGTTGACAATATCGGCCTTGGTGCTATCAGATTTCCTGCAATTACAGACCTTGTGGTATACATAGTATTTCGTTGTGAACCTATAACATATTTGTGGATACTCACGGAATCACAGAAGACAATTTTCAACACACAGTTGTCTTATAGTTAACTCCTTAGTAAGAAGTATATACACTAGCAGATTGAGTCCAAGGAGGTGCATACCATAATTTTCATAATGATTTTTTGGCGTACTTTTAATTTATGTATAGAAGAAGAAGAAAAATTTTTTATTATTCTAAGCCACACACAGTGCAAAAATGCACAGCAATTGAAGTGTACATATCAATACCAGAACAAATAATGTTCACGAAAGTATAATTATAATTTATTTATTGTTTTTATTGAATTATTATTATTTTTTAATTAATATGTATATAAACGTGTATTTTTTTATTTTTATAAGCATTATACGACAATGGGTTAAAGAAACCCGTCTATCGGAGAGCGTGATTGGTCCCCAATTTTTCAAACTACCACTAATATCACTAATTTTCAACAAACAATAACACAAAATAAAGCTGTATACTTAATTACATGAACATTTCAAACCTATTTGGGTAGGTCTCAAACTACCAATTGAATTCTACCATCAGGCTGTTTCTGTATTTCCATGCTGTTCTACAATACCTTGCAATATAATGCCAATCACCATAGTTCAACATTTGCATAACCTGCTCTCTATTCAGCCTACTAACTCCAACACAAGGAACCCTGAACACCTGCAACACCGGACACACCACAACAAATGATACACATCCTCTACTTCTCCCAAATTGCACATTGAACATTCCTCTCGCCTTGCTTGATCTGCCAACAGGGAAGCTTTGTGGTTCAGCCCCAGTAATGAACCCCTCAATTTCACGATCCTAATGATCATACGATCATAATGATTTTTCGCCGTGCTTTTAATTCATGTATATGTTGTAATTATTCTGTATTGAATTACACATTGCAGCATACTGTAGTGTATGAGTTTTATCTTATTTCTTGAGAGTACGTTTCGAATGTTATGGAATATGTACATGTATTTATTAATTTCATTGTGAGTTTAGTCTATATCGGTTTCCAGTTTCTCTCTTCGACCAAGACCAACCCGAGATACTAATGCTTCGCTACCTCGTTCTACCTAGCAACAAGAACAACTGTTATCAAGTACGAAGAATGATTCTTCAATTTTTTCGGCAACATATGACTGATTCCTACCAAAAAGATTAGTTTCGACTTTTGGCGTTCAATGAAAGATAATTTTTTATAGATCCATCGTCCAATCTTCTCGTTGATCAGATTAGTCTTGCTAAAACATCCTGACACGTAAAACATCACCTCCAACTAGCACGGCAGTATGATCCGCGAACAAATACATTTTGGCGTCTGGTAACTCTGGAAAGGCCACTTCATCTGTAGGTATACAAAAGAAACCATAGTGGACCCAATTTAGTTCCTCGAACCACAAGAAAATTAATATTACTTTCTTGACTTGCCAATTGCCAATTGACTTTTTCTGCTTTCGATTTCTCAAGTAACCTTTATACCATTCTAAGCTAGGGCCTGTCCACTTGCACATTAGTTGTTCCCTGTCGATTGTATCGAATGCTTCGGCAATGTCAAGTAGTACGAGAGCGTTCTTTTTGTTCTTATCCCTAACATTGGAAAGATCCGTAGTTGGCGGAAATTCCTTAGTAACGATATCAGAAATGTTATTCGATAAACCTAATAGACCCTCTAGAAATAATTAAGCTTAATCAACTGTTTTTAATTTTTTGTGGAGCTCTAGCTGCGAATCATACTTCTGGAGCCCTTCAGTTTCCAAAAAATATAAAAACATTGTGTGAAACTGAAAAATGCACGTAGTTAATGGGACTGAAATGAACCATTTATTTCAGGGCTTCTCTACTTTATTTTACGCTCTCTGGCATTAACTATTTAAACTCAGAAAGCAGTTGGTGGTGTCAACTATTTCACTTTGAAAACACTATTTCTTAGTTTCGGTTTTCTTCTTTTCGCTTTTGATAATCTTGTTGTTGATTATTTCCAATGGTAAAACGAATAATCCTGCTAGTGAGTACATGGTTCCGGCGAAATACCAAGTTGTATAGTCATCATTGGTTAAATCTTTGAAGAACTCAGCAACGGGGGCTCCGTAAAGGGAGCCAACTGCTTGGAAAACGAATAGCATCCCCATCGCATTTGTAAGCTTGTCCAAGCCGATGTAGCGCACGACCAAAACGCTTCTCATGGGTACCCACACTCCTATAAGGAAACCCATTACGCACCCAATAACGCAAACAGCTATACGGTTTGTCGTCCATGACAAAGAACAATGACATAAGCCACCCAATATCACGTAGCAACTAGTAAAATAGTGCGGCGGTAGATCAGGGAAAAAGTGAAAAATCAGACCCAAGCTGATCCTGGATAGCGCCATGAAACCACCAAACAACTGAAGCACGAGGATGCCAATATCTTCTCCCATGCCTTTCCTTTTGGCAGTCCGTGGCACGAATAGATACGTAACGTATATGGCACTGTAGTAGAACATGGTATCCACTAAGAACATCAAATACACAGGGTTTTTCAACAGAGAAATACCAAGCATATCTTTCAATGGGCGGACAACGGATTCCGGACAGCAAACACACCCTTTTTCCAATTGCTGTCTTATATCTCTTTCTGTTGTCATTTTATGCACAGAAAGCATGTACTCCGCTTCAGTCTGCTTACCTTGTTTTTTTACTGCGGTTGTTCTACTGGCTAAAAAAATATCACTTTTATACATTGGTCTTTCAATCGCGACTTCTTTTGAGTTGCAAGGCGAGCAGAGCTTCTCAAAAAACGAAGGCTTAGTCAAGATCACTGATGGATCTGAAAGTTTCCGGGGAGGTGATTTCTGATTTTGGATGTTCGTGTGTTGAGACATTTGGCGAATCACATCGTCTGCTTTCCTTCCTCCTCCCGTATTACGCACGTTGAGTATGGACATAGACATGGTTGCCATGGGTTTTGCCGGTTTCGATTGTTCAGGAGGCTCGTAACCTTCAACTTCTACTAACATCATAGGTGGTTTCCTGATGAAAAAACCCAAGACAAACGCAATAACGAACATGATCCCGAGAAGGATGAATACGCTGCCCCAGTTCACTGAGGTCGCGACGACTTTCGCGAGGGGGGGAATAATGAGGCAAGCCACTCCGCTTGCGCTGTTGGACACTCCAAAAGCCAGGGATCGCTTCTGGTCGAACCAGTATCCAGGGCAAGCCATTGACACCATGTAAATCATCGAGCCTCCGATGCCCGTGAGAACCCCGTACATTACCATGGTCATGATGTACAAATTCGACCAGTAACACGCTACTAATGAAATTGCTCCAACCGCTCCACCCACTATGTTCAATATCTTGAAACCGAATCTATTGGCTACAGCTGCAGTGACAGGTCCCAACAAGTAGACCAAGCAATTGAACACTGAAACCATCATGGACGACTGCACGCCGCTGATTTTCAAAAAATCGCTCACTTCTTGCTGAATGACAGAATACCCTAAACTCACACCGTCGATGCAGAGGCAGTCCCAGGTACTCACAGCCAAAATGACCCACGCCCATCCACCATCAGGAGCTATGGTGACTAATGTATGGGTCAATGCCTCCTCTTTCGACTTGGCGAGATTATGTTTCGAAGCATTGGGTGCTCTTTGTATTTCCGTTCTTGCGGGAGGTGGCATCGGTCCGGGTGGGCTGTCGGAGTCCATTCTCGAACGATTACATTAGGTCCTCTAACATTTAATAAAGGTACTGGATAATAATCCAAGAACTAGGTGTACTGCATCACAATTTATCCAACGATTATAGAAAGCTTTTTTGTTTTGTTGCTATTTTCTTGGAAACCATCTAAGCAAAAGAGCTTCCCCATGGTTTCAAATAGAAATACATAGTTCATGCATGAGTGTTAACCACAAATTTGACATAAACGTTTTCTATTTAATAAAGTTAAGTTCTGAGGGACTTGGAAAATGCTGAAATCAAGAGTTAGGCAGCATGCTCTAAATTTAAACTGAAAAACCTTGGTAAGGGCATACCGATTATACACGTGGTTTTGTATGTTGCTGTCATGTGACCTTCACAATGGTCCCCACCTTCCTTGGCAATCTCAGCATGATTCTAGAAGTTCTCGAAGCAGGAACCTAGTGTTATTGTTTCTTTGAGTGGTAAGTCAAATTTCCAGATCAATCTCATTTTCTCCTAGCTTCTAATTGTGATGAGATGTGGGTGCTTTCCTGCTGATTTTCTAGTGAATAGGTTAACAGACTATAGCATAAATAGCATAAATGTTCTTGTTAGGCCAACTAACCCTTCAAATTTATCATAACTGGCCCCTCATGTTATTCAAGTAGCTGAACATTTAGGTATGCTCCTAATTAAATATTCGGATCATGGTCAGCAAACACTCACTTAAGTTCACAGAAGACAAGGGAATGGGAATGGGGATGAGAGAACCCCATAATGATTTTGTCGAAGGACTCAGAGTGGATGATTATGAGGCTGTGAGATGTGTTGGTGGAACATACTTGGGTCAAATCACCGAAATTGATGTAAATGATGCCAAGGTGAACACCATGACAATGCTGAAGAAGCATTGGGTAGGTATGGCCCAAAACCCGAAATAAAATCTGGTTCAAAAAGAAGATCTGCTGAAGGTAACTGGAGTCGGTATATCCTTAAGCATATGAGGCATATCAGGAGGATTGGGAAACACAAGAAATTTGAGTAACGTTTTGAAATAATTCTAATCAGGTTTTGTGGCTAAGATGGCTAAGGCTGTGATGTAAGAGAAAATCCGCCTTCTTTCATTGAAAAGTTCATGTTTTTCCCTGGGTTTCCCCCATTTTCTTAATTCGGTCGATTTCATGGCTCACAATTGATTTTCATAATTAAACTATTGTTGAAAACAAGTAATTTGAATTTTACTTGTAATATATATGAACAGTGCTGAGGTTAACATTCACTCTAAGAAATGACCTCTCTTGATGGGGATGAAATGTTATAAACTGACCTGGTTTGGCTTTCAAGAGCAGTTGAGAATATACACGATTCTACTGTATGAATGTGCGAGTTGGAGAGAGTGAACGGAGCAATATTCCTGTCTTGAACGCCCTTGTCAGGTATGAGAGGGAACTGTCAGCGCTGATGAAATGTAAGTCTCATCTCACATACTTTGTCCTTCTGTATTCCGTTTTACTGAACCGCTGCAGACCTCCCATTACATTATTGGAGCCGCTTACCTACCACATCCGTTACCTACCGACACTCTGCACATTCTATCAGCATTCCATAATATCTTATCATATTCGGGTTCTGTATCACTAACATCACGAATATCATACCCATACGTACCTATCATTTACTTGGTATTTGAGCAGATGGTATTTAGCAGAACGGTTGAGGGGCTCAATGAGGGCCCCGATATTGTGTCACGTAATACTGCTTGATGAAATAAAAATGATGGAAATTGCTTTGTTTTAGCTTGACCAATTGAATTGAGAAATGGGGTAAATAACCGATTCATTTTAAATATTTTCTTATTGCAAGTTAGAGGCAGATTAAGACTATAGATATAATCATTTCGCAGAATAAGTCCTATTTTATCTGTCAGGAGCTCAACGAAATCCAGAGATTCGAATTGGCGAATGCTGCTAATGGCGGTTCAAGTCTCAGTGGCAAACCCTGTCTGCTGATTTTTATAATCCGTAGGCTACCCCACTAAAATAGCTCGTGCGTTACCATAACGAAATCTTGAAGTTTGTCTTTACTCTTACCGACATTCGAAATGGAAGTCAAGAGTCAAGACAGTTAAAAAAAAACGCTGCAAATTCTTTCACTGGGGTTTATTATTCAATTGGCTTGCGTTCATGATATGAATTTCTACTAAGCTTAAGAATGTACGTGTTTCACAGGATGGAGCGATTATTGAATTTCAGGAGATATGAATGGAGCACGTAGATCTGTTCTCAACCAAAATACCTATTTGGATTGATCAGTTGATCATATTTGTGTGCCTCCTGAAGTTCAATAATCGCTCTATCCTGTGAAACTCTCAAACTCCCAAGCTTAGTACAGATTCAAATCATGAACGCAAGCCAATTGAATAATAAACCCGAGTGAAAGAATACTTATTTACCCCAGTAATAATATTGAATAATAATCCCCAATAATAATATTTACCTATATATTATCAGCGTTTCATAACTCAGCTTAGTAGAAATTCAAATTATGAACGCAAGCCAATTGAATAATAAACCCCAGTGAAGAGCGTTTTTTTATTGAACCTCAATAACCCCCCCCCCCCCCACTATAAAAACATCCATAATTTATCAAGTCCTTTAGCGCTCGTATTGCGTTAAAACTTCTCCAAACTCAAATTTAAACGATGTAGCCAAAGGAAGACTGATGTAGAGGAGGCACACAAATATCATCAACTGATCAATCCAAATAGCTGTTTTGGTTGAGAACCGATTTACGTGGTCTATGCATATCTCCTGAAATTCAATAATCGCTCTATCATCTGTAAAACACGCACACTCTAAAGCTTAGTAGAAATTCAAATCTTGAATGCAACTCAAATGAATAAAATTGAATAATGAACCCCACTGAAAGAATTTGCTGTGTGCGTGTTTCACAGGTGATAGAGCGATTATTGAATTTCAGGAGGCACGCAAATATGATCAACTGATCAATCAAAATAGGTGTTTTGGTTGAGAACAGATCTACGTGCTCCGTGCATATCTCCAGGAATTCAATATCGCTCTATCACCTGTGAAACACGCACACTCCGAAGCTTAGTACAGATTCAAATCATGAACGCAAGCCAATTGAATAATAAACCCGAGCGAAAGACTTATTTACCCCAGTAATAATATTGAATAATAATCCCCAGTAATAATATTTTCCTATATATTATCAGCGTTTCATACATATCAGAATGCTTCAACCCGTGTATCGGCTATAAACTACAAGTATCCACATCGGCTATCACCCCAGTAACCACATTCACTACAACTCGACGCTATCGGCATCACTAGGTTACAAACAAACAATAATAAACCAAAAAACGCAAATGTTGGCACCATAAATCGGGCCATACATCGTGAATGGTTTGGTCTACGGACGTGGGGAAGGGCTCATTCGATTCCTAATGGTATGTTCTTCAAATAGAGTAAAAATTAGGCAACTCCGACTTGCTTTTAGGTTTTTAGGGATTTTACAAAACTTTGACAGCCCTTAAAGGACACTTTAAATTGAGAGCTGGCTCAAGAATTGGGGCGTCGTCCGACCAAGATGGATTTTTCCTGAAAATTTCACATCTTTTGCTCCAGCCGTTTGGGAGATATCGTGCGTACGGCGTACGGCGGACGGACGGAAAAATTTTATTTCAGATTCGGATTCTACACCCTTTGAAACGTAAACCATGAAATTTTCTGGGGGGGTTAGAATTTTTTTTCCAGAGCGATTACAATGGTTTATTATTGAATAATAAACCAAAACGCAACTAAGTTACGACTTACCTGAACATAATGGTCAAGTACAGAAAAAAAACCCATCTGGTCTCATCAACAACGAACCAACTCGAAGTTTACGATCAAGTGCCAAATATTCAAACGTTGATTATTCCAAAACCTCCTGATGTTTTCTGTAAAGGATTGAAACTTGTTTAAATTGGATACATGCTTGTGGGAGAGATTGTACAGTGAATTTTGAATTTTACATTTGACTTATATAATATAAAAGTATAAAAGAAACATATTATTAACTAATGGCCTCCCCCAGCTATTGCGACTTGATGACAAAACAGCGGACGATCCTCAGTCAATCGTCGACCTATTCGGCCTCCACTTTTCCACAGTTTACGAAACCGGTGGTGTTGTATCCGAGAGTTGGATGTGGTGTTGATCGGGAGTTTGGCGGTTTCTGAGGCTTCGGTGGCCAACCTGCTCTCTAAACTTGACACCTCGAAGGGAATGGGACCGGATGGCGTTCCGCCTATCCTGCTTAGATCCTGCTTCGAATACCTTGCCTCACCTATATCTCTACTTTTCAATAAGTCATTGTCCGCTGGAGTATTCCCTTCTCGCTGGAAGTCGTCCTTTGTTACTCCAATCCATAAGGGAGGGGAAAAGACCGACATAAGAAACTATAGACCAATATGCACCATTTCCACGATACCTAAATTATTCGAAAAGCTTGTTACAGACCAGATGACACCACTCTTTTCACCATATATCATCCCAGAACAGCACGGCTTCGTGAGGGGGAGGTCGACTACTTCAAACCTGGCTATGTTTCAGGAGTATACACTACAGGCGTTTCAGCGGGGGCATCAGGTCGACTTGATTATGACTGACTTCTCCAAGGCTTTTGACAAGCTGTCTCATCAGGTTATACTATCTGTACTTCGCTCTCTGGGGATATTTGGCGATCTTCTCGAGTGGTTGGAGAGCTATTTGGTCGGCAGATTGATGATAGTCAGGTGTAAAGACACATTATCCACACCATTTCTTGCCACATCTGGTGTTCCTCAAGGTTCACATGTCGGCCCACTGCTGTTTCTGTTGGTTATCAATAGTGTGAGTATGGTGCTAAGCGAAGTCAAATATCTTTTATTTGCTGATGATTTGAAATTATTTCGGATTGTGGAGTCGGATGGGGACTGTCGGGTTCTTCAAACCGCGCTTGATGCACTGTCTGTTTGGTGCTCAGACAATAGCTTAGCCCTAAACCCTTCGAAGTGTGCCATTATCTCCTTCCACCGCTCTGTGAATCCATTGGTCCATGAATATTCAATCGGTGATTCGTTACTAAGAAGAGTCACGTCTGCTCGGGATCTTGGAGTGCTTCTAGATACGCAGCTCACCTTCACTGACCACATCACATCGATTTCTTCCCGTGCAATGCGTGCTTTGGGATTCGTGAAAAGGAATACGAGGGAGTTCACCCAGGTCCCTGCTATAACTGCTCTTTATGTTTCCCTAGTTGCCCCTATAATGGAATTCGCTTCTGTGATTTGGAGCCCATTCTATAAGTGCCACACTGACCAGCTGGAAAGAGTTCATCGTCGTTTCCTCCGTTACGTGGCATTCAAGCTTCATATGTCAATGGACTTCATAAGCTATGAGGCTATTGACAGGCATTGCGGAACTGTACCCCCTCTAGTCAGAAGATACCAATCCGACATTTCATTTTTATACAATGTCGTGAATAATCGAGTCGATTCTCCCCATCTTCTGGAAATGGTAAATTTCTTGGTGCCTCGTCCCGCCTCACGATCGAGCAATTTATTTTGGACATCCTTCTCGCCGACAAACTACATGTACCACCGCCCTCTGTCTAGACTGCCACGTGAGGCCGACTGCTTGCTAAATGAATACACGGAAATTGATTTCTTCAGCACCTCATTGCCCTCTCTCCGCCTGAAGGTGAAGCAATTATGCGAAATTGTGCCCAACTTTGGACTATAAACAGTGAATTGTTCTTTTTTTTCCATTCCCCTCAAAATTGTAGACCAAGTTAAGTGAATTTGATTTTTTTTTCCCCGCCGCGGTGATTTATTCATGTATTGTGATATCTCTAATGTATTGGGCTTGCCCGTTTTATTGAAATAAATAAATAAATATTATGTTTCTTTTATACAGGGTGTCCCAGGAGTTATGCACAATCCGACCCACTCTACAAATCATTTCCGACCAAAAATGCCTCATAGCAATTTTTTGCCAGAGGCCTCGTTTCCGAGCTATTCGTGATTTAAGATTTTTTTTGTGTTTTCGATCTTATGTCATTAAAACTGTAATTACTCCTTCAATTTTGGATATAGCTCAAATTTGATGACACCGTTGGAAAGAGCGGTACATTTTCTATCTATTTGATGTCAGAAAACTTTTTAAAAATTGCATTGAAAATGTGCGATTGCCGCGCGAAATGGCAGTTTTGTCAAAATCTTGAAATCGCCGGTTTTTCATCTCGCCTAGAAACCCCATGAATGCTTGACGCAGAACTGTGCAGGCCTGGTAAAACGTGCGTCAAAATGTCAGCTTTCGAATGGTGTAGTCGTTTCGGTTTTACAAAATATTTTTAGTTAAGGAAATGGTGTTTAACTGCAGAAAAACGTGTGTTATCTGTTAAAATTGAGGTTTTTCCAAAAGTCTCTACGAAAAAAGGTTGGTGGCGGGATATACGTAACTTTTCTCGCTGAATCGAATGGTGACAGAATGGCCAGACCTTTAAAGTGACGATTTCAGTTAGTGTTGTCGGATGCATAAACCCGTTCGTTTGTGAACAGCGTCTACGGCATTTCTAAGCTGTCTGGCCAAAGTCAGGATAATCGAAGAGCTGGTAGTAATAACCAAAACCTCAGTGACGAAAAACAATAGTACATAAAAAACAGATAGTTTACTAGATAAAGAAGGACATAAACAGTGATATAAGCTACCAATATTATCTACCAAAATTGTTTCCTCATACTATCCGACGTGTTCGCTAGGGTGTGAGTTGTACACAGGAGGTGTGTGACTCCCATGCTGCTTCAGAAGCATTACCATTGGCAAACCCGTGCACGAAAATCATGTCAACATAATGTCAAATCATCGCAATCAATCGTAAATGATCAAAAACAGTAGCTGTCTATCGGATCTTCGATTATCCTGAATTTGGCTGGACAGCTTGGAAATGCCGTAGACGCTGATCACTAATTCATTTTCATTTTTCATTTTTAAATATTCATGTTTTAATTTAAATCTTAACAATCTTGTTTAAACTCTAACTCTTTGTATGAACTCGATTTAAACCCCAATATCTTACCATTGTCCAACAACTGGATAACATGTTCGAGTCAATAAACATTTTACTAAAACTGAATTTGGTCAGAAACAACAAATTATCAACATTGCAACACCCAATGCTACGGCCAAATCAGATTGGGGTTGCTAATACACGGCGCACAAAGCAACCCCTCCTTCAAGACCCGGGGGTCGTGCAGGTCATTGCATATCCTTGCCCCTGACCAAGACAATGCCTCCTCCGTAGCTTTCCCAATTTTCAAACATACGGTCTTTTTTAGTGATACAGGGTGTCCCAGGACTTATGCACAATCCGACTCCTACTTGTTCTACAACTCAATTTCCGACTGCGATGAGTTGCATTCATCTTCGAGACTTTTGGAAAAACCTCAATTTTATCAGAAAAGACACGTTTTTCTGCAGTTAAACACCATTTCCATAACTAAAAATATTTTTTAAAACCAAAACGACTACACCGTTGGAAAGCTGACATTTTGGCGCACGTTTTACCAGGCCTGCACAGTTCTGCGTCAAGCATTCATGGAGTTTCTAGGCGAGATGAAAAGCAGGTGATTTCAAGATTTTGACAAAACTGCCATTTCGCGCAGCAATCGCGCATCTTCAATGCAATTTTTAAAAAGTTTTCTGACATCAAATAGATAGGAAATGTAACGCTCTTCCCAACGGTGTCATCAAATTGGAGCTATTTCTAAAATTGAGGGAGTTATGACAGTTTTAATGACTTAAGATTGAAAACACAAATAAAATCTTAAATCGAATAGCTCGGAAACGATTCCTCTGGCAAAAAATTGCCATGAGGCATTTTTGGTCGGAAATGATTTGTAGAGTGGGTCGGATTGTCTGTAACTCCTAGGACACCCTGTAGAACTTTCCAAATCAATTTGAAACATTCGAAGTCAGTTCCAGAATTTTCCGAATCGATTGAGGACTTTCCAAATCAATTTGAGAACTTTAAATATCAATTTTAGAGTTTTCCACATCAATTGAGAACTTTCCAAATCAATTCGGGAATTTCCCAAACCAATTTGAAACTTTCCAAATCGAATTGAGAACTTTCGAATTTAATCTGAGAATATTACTTATCATTTTGAGAACTTTGAACTATTTTTTCTTATACAGGTCGGTATATTTTGTAGAAGGAAAGATGAAGAATGCAATAGTGAAAAGAATCATTCATATTTTCAAATTAGTATTGGAAACCATGGAAAGGTGCAGGAACTGAAGTACTTAGATTAAAATGCATACCTTTAACAAAAATGAAAATAGAACAAAGGAACAGCACTTTCAGTGAAGTGAATTCCAGCAAATAGATGAGTGGGCAGTTCGGTTGATTTGATACCGATTTCGGGCTATCCCAATTGCAATATTCAAGTCAGGGATACGGAATAGCGTTTAAGAGAGGGAAAGAAACTATAATATAACTGGCTAGAAGATCAAAGAACAAAATGATAAATAAAAGAGGAAATACAAGAACCACCAAAACAAGAAAACCAAAACCAGGATTCAGGTTCAGAAGGAGATTAGCAGTCCGTGGGATGCGATGAGGCGTTCAATTTAGCTGGTAGTTGGTTGGCGGCAATGGCACTCCAAAGAGCGCTGGGGTACGCGCGGAGAACGTATAATCACTGTTCGTAGTATAGCATTAGAAATGGAAAGTTCTCCTCAATTTGATTTGGAAACTTCTCAATCTGAATGGGGAAACCTATATACTCCATTGGTCACAACACCGATTTTGCTCCTGTAAACAGTTTCCGTAGGCCGTCCATTTCTCGGCGGCAACTCCCAAACCGCACGAGGCAGAGGGATCGACTCACCTAATCCCCATGAAGAGGGTAGCGCGGATCGTCCGAGACAACGTGAAGACGGCTTCCTGACTTTTCTCCGGGAAGTATCGGAAACCCGAGGAGATGGGGGAGGATCCCTTGTCACAACTCGTGTCCCAACTTGCACGTAACTCCGTCCGCGGGCCGAAAGTCACGTTTGCAACAGAATCCTACTCAACACTCGACCCTCTTACTGACAACTTTTGGAGGAGCTGCAAACTTTTGTGTACCTACTACAATCTTCCGTGTTTCGGTTTCGATTTCCTGCCGAGTCCAGAACCATTTACGTGTGGGCGTAGCTCCCCAAAAATATTGATACCTTAGACGGAGTTCGAACTCGTGTCCCTACGACTAAGGAGATATTTCCCTTTAGTTTCAACACCCTAACGGATTGAGCTATGATGCCGATTGAATCAAACCCTTCGGACTGTGGTTTATAAACCTTAATACAACTTGGGAGATTTCAAAATTTCGGTACAATGTTTTCCCGAAAAATGTGTCTCCTAAAATTGTTGAAAACCCTTCTTTTTTGTTGTTTTCATATCGTTTCGTTTCTGCCAAACCAACGTAACTTTCTCGCTCCGCCACATTAACGAATCTGCAAAACTTGAGTAGCCTCAATTTTTTAGCCAAAATACTACTACTACTTGCGACCAAGGTATTACTTCGATCGTTCAAATATTTTTCTATCAACGTTGAGTTATGAATTTACCTAACTGTGTGATATTTTGCACTAAGCCAAACTAACTCCTTTTCATTGTTGTCATGGCTAACAATCAGACTCGTGATCCTGGAGCGGTATAAATAGTATGCACTGGGCAAGTGACTGGGGGCAGAGGGTGATGAGTGAATGAGTAAAAAACGCAACAGTTAATTAAACGAGACTTGTAATTAGGTAGAAAAATATTTGAGATAAGTGTCACGGAATCATATGACGCAACAATAATAATAAACCGTATAAGGTTATCGATGGTTATCCAAGGAAGTTGCAGAGGTTGCTTCAACAGAGGGGACCGTTGACGAAGCGCTCCTTGGGTTTCCACAGAAAGCCCCTTCGATTGTCAGGTACCGTGCCGTGAAATAACCGTGGTCCGAGATATGCGAAATCACCGGAAGAAATCGGTGGCTAGGTGAAGATTATTCACACTACCTTAGTAGGGATAAACCAAAAATCGTTCTTCCCTTGAGAGTAACAACAATGTTTCTGTTCACCGGTGGACCGTATCAAAATATCGAAAGCATCGGTAGTTTGGTAAAAGTCGAGAATACCCCTCTCTTATCAGAACACCGCCATATTGAAAAGTTAAAGTCTCCTATCGATATAGGTCCACGCTTTCGATGTATAAAACGAAGAGTCGTGTTACCTCTACGGATGGGAAACATCTGATTTAACAAATCCTTACTTTTAAATATGGCGGAAAACAACGAACTTTGAAGTAGCAAAATTTGCATTTAATGCCGGGACATGAACCAAGTGAAATACAGACGCTTAGGCGTCTGGATGGGAAAAAAACATCTCAGTTGAGCAACAATGTCGGGCTCCTCGGCCGTGAAAATCATTCTACAATGCACGTGGCAGTGGTATTGCTATATTATCCTACATATCGATGAAAGTACACATCGATACATGTTCGAATGAGCCTGATAATAGGCAGGGGTTATCCTCTACTTCAGCCGGTAGTTTTTCTTAATTATTAATAACGGCCCATCAAGGGTTCAGCTATCGACTATAATCAGTCCCTTTAATGTACCTCAAGTTGGGATGGTACACATCACCCCCTCTCCATTCAATCCCTGAAGCAACCAAAAGGTTATGCCCCTTGAGGCTTCCTTGGAAACCGCTCAGCCGAGCGGAGACTCGGGCTTGGCCGTCTCCGCTGCTCCCGTTTCCAGTTTGACTTTCCCCCTGCCAATCCCATCGTTCTGAGTCGGTCTGAGGTGGGTACGCGGGGGGTCGCTCTTTATCCAGCTCTGACTTTTACAAATGGTCGGGCGCCTCTCAAGTGTCCTCATCCTCCTCCTCCTCCGCCATACAATGATCCCACTCCGCGGACCGACCTTTTCCCCAGTAACCGTTTCCTCTCCCGGTCCTCTCTTCTTCGGATTACTTTTACTTTTACTTCTTCTTCAGTCTTCCCCTATTCGCTCGTCGTTAAATAAAAAGAAGAAAAATATCAGAGGGACAGATACAGTAATTAATCACGTTCATTTTTGGAGGTTGTCTTGGGAAAAGTTTTGTAAACGGGTAAAAAGAATTTTCTTTCACGTCATTGGATGTCTGAACTCAAACATAAATCATATTGATGTAACGTACAAACTCCATGCACCTGAGCTATTTTGGGAAACTAAACAACGTAAAACGACCACGTGGACATGTAGCACCAAAACCAACCGACCGACAAAAAACTACCAAACTTGAACTAACGTACAACCACCGAATTTTCCACTGAACGCATTTTACTAGTCCAGACTACCTGGGCCCTTAAACAAACGGCAGTGACAATATAAAAGAAATCATAAGAATGAGAATATGAATCACTTCAATTTTTATTCATTTTGTATATTTTTTTACCTACTTCAGATATTAACTTACTTTTCTCTTCTACAGTCGTAGTGTTTTTTTGAGTAATTTATTTTCAATAAACAGAATGGTTACAGAATCATTATATCTCAATGGTTGTAAATAGAACGCAAATCTTGTTGACACTATTTAAAGTTAGATTAACCCTGACGTACGGTGGAAAATTATTCCCCAATATGGGCTACTGCCCACAGTCCCGCCTGCAGATGCTCTTGTTTTCAGAGCGATAGAACTCATAAAGCGGCCCACACACTATCCAACCGTCGGCCGAGATTCGGTGGTGGGGGGTGCCGAAAGACGACCCCCTCTCCGCACTCGCACGTGAGTTGGGCGGTGTGTCTTGTTGGATTAGAACCACCCGACATCAAGTCGATAGTCCAGATTGTCGGCGGTCATAAGTTACCATCTGCTACCCAACCCACACATTCCCTGCAGATTGTATCAAAAACTGATTGAAACTGCAGGAACTGGGCATGTCAGAAGGATTTTACGTTCGCGCACGATGATTTTCTACTAACGGAACTTAACGCGTTGATATCCTGCCAGATGTTCTGATAAATCTCCGTCTCAATAAAATGTCATCCTGTTTCGATCAGTTTGTTGTTACATTGATGACGAAGGAGGGAAAACGTGCAAGGCCATAGCCAGCTTAGTGCACAGTTGACATTTAAATGAGGCATTGGGCTTTTCAGCCCCAGCCCACAAAGCCAAAACCACGCAACAATGGCAACAATCGGAGGTTACAGCAGTTACTGATACATACCGCAGTGACTCAACGGACGCTCTCCAGCTGCTTGGAGGTGCTATTCCCTTCGATCTTCTTTTGGATTTTCGAGTCACTAAATCACTGTCTTAGGTGGCAAACCTCCAAGGTTTGCGACAGTATGAGCAGAAGACACATTTCTCCATCTCATAAAATGTCTCAACCAATGGTAGGGCATGGTAGTTTCAATAATATGATAAGTTGCACTACTTTAAGAGACCTGATTCACCAACATGCTCTAGTGGAGTTCCGAATAAAACGCAGAACATGCAAAAAGAGACTGCTTCAAGTACTTACAATGATTTGGGGCTAAACATGTGCGGGGACACACAATACAATGGCCCTCTGGCACAATTAGTCAGCACTCAAGAAAAATTTGATGGACTCAAGCGCAAACGAGTGGCATGAACGAAGATATGAAGGTGCTGAAATGAGATTCGATGGAGGGCAATGATACCTAACCGTTTCGATATTATGCAGTGAATTCTGCTCTCTTGAATCATCCCTTTAAGAAAACCTGCCAACCTTCAGGCGGTCCATCCTGGGTGTTAGCTCTAAATTTGAGGAGGAGAACAACATTGGCTGCTGTAGAGAAGGCTGATGCAATATGAAAGCAAAACAAAATATGGAAATTTCGGTCGAATCAAGAATTCAAATGGAGAGAAAATATTGTAATGGGCCATGAAAGGCCTCCGAAACAATTTACCCAAGTGTACACTGTACAGTAGGTCTGCGAACACACGGACAGACCAAAGACACACACGAAGGAAAAGTTGTTCAAAATGCTCCGAAACGTTGGATGAAAGTGGAAATTTCGATTTTGAAGAAAAAACATATCTCACCTCCCAAAAGTGATAACAAAGGTCCCACTACCTACTGCTCGACTCGGAAGCAAAAGAGATTATTTTCAGAGGGATTAAATAACATTTCCACTTCAACTTTTGCGCGGATAGGAAGAGCTAAAAATACGACTTCAAGAGCATTTGATAAATGCCTCCAGGTCGGCACCTCGAGTGGTAAAAACAGCCTGCGAGCCTACCAACTCTTTCTCGCACGCTGCCCGACAACAAAACCTTCCAAGAGGCCGATATAACAGGTTTCGCCTTCTTTTTTTTTTCACCAGGCTTTTTCGCTATCAAAGTCCCCATTCACATCCTCATAAGGAGGCACTTAAAACAACCTTTCCTCCTTCCCTAATGGCTCCCTCCCCCGCACTCGCTCGCTCTGGACGTTTATGTACATCCACCTACTAGCCTCCCACTTTGGAATTCCGTGAGCCGTTTTGTTCTGTTTCAGATAAAACTCAAAACGTTACTTAAACCATTATTACTTGCACGTTATTAATTTCGCAAAACACAAAAAAATTAATTGGGTGCACTACTTGATAGTGAAAACGCTGAAAATTACTATAGAGAGGTTTATTTCTGTATTAGAAAACCTTTCTACGTATGTCACTAATCTATGTTGATCTGTGCTACATTAACTGATGAGAGAAGTATAGTTTCTTAAGAATCCTAGAGCCTCTTACTCGTTTAATGTTTTTGCTGGTACTATTTAGATGCAATTTTTGGTTGGCTTGTTTAATGAAAGGGTAATCGTATAAAATGGGAAAATATTAATTATTAAGACTATATTTATGTACGCCTTCAACATAAACTTTCTCAACCTACCTAACGGCATGCTGTGGACAAAGCTTGGTGCCAGTAAAAAAAATGTATACTTAACGCTTATAAATTGATACTGGATAGAATATTATGTTAAGCTCTTGAAGCAAATTTTCATCAAAAAGGTGCGAGAAGGGGTGCTGATATTTGAGCTCTTGTGTGTGTGTGTGTCAATTAACAGAGCCTGATACCAAATAATCCGATGTACAAGTGCCTCTTTGAACATTTTTTATTTATTTTTATCTGCAGTGCTATATTGCTTACACAGTGGAATTGAGTGGGGATAATTTAGTTTGAATGATTAAAAACGTGGCTTATTTCATGGCCGTTTTATTGAATTGAGGTAGAAAACACGAAAAATATTTTTATGTTGGAATAACTCGAAAACGAAGCCACTAAAAAAAAAAAAAACAAATTCAAAGAGGCTCTTGTAGTCAGCAATGAGTTGTAGAATGTATTCCTAGCTGGTGGTAGGTTCTTCTATAACATGTTTGAAAGGACTCACCTGATTATAAAGCTCGGAACACGGAAGAAGAAAGCAGTGAGCTACAGAAAGAACGCGAAGAAGATGGTGGCCACCACGTGGGACAAATTGCTGGACATATAATGGAAGGGCAATTGATCGATGGGAAATGAAGTGTCCACGTGAACAGGTAGCTAGATGATGTAAGGGGTGAAGATAAAACATGTTATGGAAGGGAGTTTTTGGTCTCGGGGGTGGGGCGAATTGTAGCGTATGACTTATGAGCCGAAGACACGAACGACGATCAGATGAGTCCCCGTGCATGGTAAGACACTCCAACGGTCAGCAGTGGTCCTCTTCTTGGACTGAGCCCAAACACTATCCAAACTCGTAGCTTCCATTACTTGTAATTCTAGATGCTTCAAAAAAGAGCTTCTATTATATTCCAGCATCGTAGATATATTAGGAAGGAAAACAGCCACAAGGCTCTTTCAGCTGATCTGTTTGTATCCATCACTTTGTAGACACAAATCGATATTTGTAGACGTCCCAAAGGATAGACGGAGGTCATAGAAGTCGGAGGTTTTTATTTTTTCACACAGAGATATGGCAATACAAAAGTGACAAATAGAACATTAGCATCACAAAAATAGATACAAAAGTAATAAATACCATGATTACAAAAACATTTTAAAATAAATTTTCCACCAAAAAAGTCAAATTATCCAGCATTAAATCAGTAAACCCAACAGGACGTGAGCATTGATGAAGTAGTTTTTCACGCAAATAATAGTGTTTAATTATGAATACCATATATAATTAACTTATCCAAGCAGGGAACATTCTCCTTGCAGCTTTGTTCAATTGGTCTTGTTCGTTCGGGTCGAAACTTGCAGCTGATATTTGGTATCCCAAGTCTCGCTATGATTTAAATCGGTTCCAAACGTTACGGAAAAATATAACTTCGTAACGGTAGGCATTTTCCTAGGCAATCTAGCACATCAAAAAGTTACAACAGAAAGTAGAACACGCTTTGTTATCCGAGGTCTTATGTGCTTCCGTTACGGTGTTCGGACGCTAAGACGTTTTCGACAAATTCAACTTCATTTCTCAAGAAATTGGTTATCCTCGAATTATTCTTATCACGGATTTCGTTGAGTACTTTGAAGAATGGTGTTCATCCAAATGCAATCACGGGTATTCGTCGACCAATAATGGACCTGAGGCAACCAACGCTGTCATCAAGCAGTGATCAACTTCGTGTTGGTCAGCTCCTGGCTCAAATCAGAGACCTCCTCAACAACTGTTATCAATCCAGGGACCCTGACTCACCTCACCGTATATATATGCTATATACAGAGCTATATTCCACCGTAACATTTCACGTTCCCCTAATTAAATGTGTATACTTAGCGTTTTTCTTTTGGAACTGGAAAGAGAACCGGCAGGTTGAAAACAGCACCCAAACCGAAATCGTTCCTTCCGCGTATATTTGTGTCTAAGTGCCCTGCTGCCGGAGAGTCATTGTAATGACAAAATCGTTGTTTGTGTGTTGACACTGTAGATACACCAATAATGAGATTAACCTCCTTTTCCCCCGTCACACCGGCATCTCCCTACTTACGGCCTAACCACGTTAGCCAGCGCCTACTGATACGTCGCGGTCAGCTTCATTCCCCTTTTCCTTCTTATTTAATTTATCAGCCTCACACTTCCAGCATCCTTCTTCCACTCTTCAGCCTTTGTCATCCCAAATCTCTAAAACCTTCTTGTCACCATAATTTTTAGATCAAGTTTCTCTACGTAGAAATGTAGTAATGAGGTAGTCTCCGAACGATTTTTCATAGAAAATGACGCTATTGCTCTAAAAATCTTGATCTAAACATTTTTGAAAAAATGTCTCCACAGAAATTTACAGCCGCGTCTTCACCAACCGAACATGTTCGCCGAACAGTGTTTTTGTGATGGACATTTGTGATGGCCGAACATTGTTCTCTGTTGGTTTGGTGGGGACGCCTTCTCTCACATTCTGAGCGTTGTGTTGGGGTTAGTGTCTGGAACCTGTTGTTGGCTGTAAAATTTCGCAGCCAGACAGAACATTTAGTAGTCACCAACAATCATAAAGTAAAGGACAGACAATCATTTACACTAATAGCATTGCGATAGTTAATGTTTTGTTTCGAAATAGTTGCTCCAATCAGCGATATAAGTAATTCAAAATCCTCAATACACACCCTTGTAAAATTTGTGAATAAGCAACTCACTGTCAGTTCTGCACGAAATTGGTCACTGCACTCATTTCTACCTCGAAACAGAAAACTGTTGTCTCTGCCACCAAAGAGCAGGTCGATGAGCGGACTTGAGCAAATAAGCAGCTGCTATGCACGCCACGCACGCTGTACCCGCCGCTGCGTAGATGCGCTCATCACTACACAAGATTACCAACTCTAACCAAAATGTTCGGATGTCAGTAGCGAACATTGATTTGTCTGTCCGAGAGCTATTGCGATTGAAAGTTTGTCCGTTTTTATGTTCGCGAACAACGTTCGGAGAAAATGTTTGGATGGTAGGGACGTGGCTTTATTTACATGCATATCATTGAAGCACATCAAATTGGTCAAATTCAATAGCCGTACTGGAAAAAAATCATCAAACAATTCTAAAAGCTACATTTTTTAGCAGAATATTACGCAAACAAATTTTTTAACAATGGAATAGGTGATGATGGGTTCAATAGGTTAATAGGTTCGTTTAAAACTTGAAGCTCAAATTTATGTTTTAAATTGTACTTTAATTTCATCAAAAGTGCCAAATGTATATTAATGCTTAAAATCAAATTTGATTTGACCATTGCATATCTCTGCCTCACACTTCCAGCATCCTTCTTACATTCCCCAGGCGTTGTCATCCAATATCCCTAAAACATTTTGGAACCATAATTTGTAGTTAGTGGTTCTTTACAATAAGTATGTAGAAATGAGTTAGAAAACTCGTACTTTTCGTGGTCATACTTTCTGGTCGTACTTTTATTCTCTTTTGTTTGAAGGTAACTGGCCTATCGTTACGGCAGTGATCTGTCGTGGTGTGGAACGTGTCCTTCGAGTGCCTTTCAACCTGTAATCAAACTATCAGTTATGGAATATTTGTCCAGTTCGTCATGAAAATTCCAACTTAAACACATAGCCACTTGTACACATACGCAGTTCCACAGTGATATATCGAAGTGATTGTTAGTTTTGTGAGTGTTGGGAAAATCAAATATTCAAAACACTAAAAATCAATCATTCACGTGTGAGCGGAATGATGTACGTTCCGTGTTCGTCACGCGTTAACACTCAAATTTTACAATTATATCGGGGACCCGAGCTTTGCAAGAAAACAAAATGCCCTCTGCAGATCGACTGGCCTCCGTTAAATAGGTATTGATATGGTGAAAGTGGGCATATGCAAGACCTTCATATCAATCCATTCAATTAAGATCCTTCAACGTTTCTGCGCCACCGATTCAAAGCGTGAAACACCGTCTAATAAAGCAGGGTGGTAGGATCCGTGGAGCATGAATTGAAAAAATGACGTGCTTTGCTCATTAGGGTTGTACACATTTATGTCTAATGCTTCCCTTGGATAATTGTATTCAACGGTTGTTGTCTAGCATGTTTCCCAATTATGTTAGTAATTTAAATTACGAATATCTGTGAAACAAGATTTGCATCAAGATCTACACTTAACTGAAGTGGGTTAGTGAATTCCATGTATCTACATCGCACCTCTCGAATAGTAATATGACAACGCAGAAATCTTCAATTTCGGGAGATCAAAGTTTTGCGTTCTTAACTTATTTCGCCAAATCGTAATTTTTTTCCACTTTAATTTTAGTTTTTACGAATAATGCTACTCAGGGAGTTTAGCTATTTTCTTGAAAAACAGAGTCGGCAGGAAAAAGTTTGAATAAAATTATCCTTCAAAATGTGAAAAAGATTTGAGTTGTTCCATTGCTATGAAAAAAAAATGTTAGCAAATTTTTAGGTAGTTCCTTACACACCAAAAAGGTCTAATGTGAAGAAAAAATAAATTGCGTAGCTTAAATGAAAAATTCGCAGGAAATTTAACATCAACAAGTCGGGTTCTGGAAATAAACGAATCGTGAAATTCTTTTTAGTAGCTATTCGATTCAACTTACTGAACGTTGTTTTTTTCTGTCCAACTTAAGGAAGGCAAACGGATAAATGTAAAGCGGTCCGGGTAGACCCATTAGATACATTGAATGGACATCTATCAATAATAAACATGAAAGCATTAGTGTTACTTTGTAAGTTTTCGATTTTTTAATATTTTAGCCCTTTGATTTGACGCTTTAGGGTTGTTCGAATATGCTGCGGATGGAGTATCATCGTCTCCCATTTGCTAATTTCGATACAGATTTAGTTTACTTTGGTCCTGTTGTTTCGGAGAAAATCTCTCGACGGTTTTTTTTAAATTCTGAACTCACCTTGAAACATGTAACAACAACTTTTTAAGGTGGGGTTACATTTTTGTTCGATTACAAAGGTACATTATTGAAAATAATAAACCAAAACGAAGTATTTTTAAGAACTGATTAAAAATAACTGTGAAAATTCAAAATGATGTAATCTGGGCGAATAGCAATATTACACCTCAAAAACGGCTCTGTATAGCAATCTCGGTTGGAACTTACTAACTAGTCGGTAGGTGTTACACACAGCTATCCTGGTGTAAAGCGCCCTCCCCGACTCTGATGGGAGTGTAACAACCGCTCCTAAGTAGTTACTAAGTAGTTAAAATGGGCCTCAAGCTTGTAAAGATACTATTTCCTTGTGGAGCTCGTCGAGATCTATCTGCCTACAAGTTTGACTCAAAAGTAGATATTTTAGCTTGACACACAGGCACGATACGTAAGAAAAACGACTTCTATTCACAGTAAACACGTTGTTTTGGAAAAGAACCACATAATTTGGAAAGTTGACATACCTTAGGCGGGCAGTTATAAGTTTCTTAGTGCTATAGGTTTAAACATTAAATCTTGGATGGATATCGGAAACTGCTACTCTTGGAACAACTAGCAAAAAACTTGTGAAAAAAGTCCATCGGAATTTGCAAAGGGTCACATGACGTGCAATAGATCCGCAGCAATTTCCACACTCCAACAATCCTCTGCGGCAAAGGCTTAGACAGCGACGAAGAGATAGCGTGAATTATGGGAGACGCTGATGTAAATTCAGCCTATATGACCCAAACAGACCTGAGGCGCTTCGCCCGGCCCTTCAAGCGGCTGAATCCTGCATGACCCTCCCTCGCCTTCTATCACCGGGAAAAAACCCTCAGTTGTTTTATGTCGTCCTTCCTTCCCCATGACCTAATTGCGCCTCGGACTACGTGCCGTCACCTGACTCCTAGCAGTAAATTTTAATCAATTATAAGATGAGCGAGTAAATTGAGAAGAAACTTGGAAGTTTCCAAGGGTGGCGGGAGGGGTGGTTGCGGGGTATTTCGACTAAATTGATAATAAGAGAGCCGGGAAAGGGGGCTGTCAAATATTCAGGGGAGGAGGCCCCTGAAACCGGCTGGGCACACAATTTAATATTGCACCCTCTTGTTGTGTTTTCTTCAACTACGTACTTCCCTTTTCGGTCTGACGGTAGCTTGCTTAAGCTTCGTCGTTGTTACGTCTCTCAAGCTTCCTAGCGCAACACGGGAAATATGGGATCGTCGGATTGAATTTTGTCATCCTTCTAAATATCGAAATCGTGATATTAGGAATCAGTCAACTGAAATCAAGGTGAGAAAGAAAAATGCTTCTTTCGTATTTTGTAAGATTAAGATTCTAAAACTGACCAAAAGTCTACACATTCATGTGGAAGATACGAAGGAGGTTTAATTGCCACGTCCAACTTAGCAGATCTATTAAAAATTAACTGAACCCTCGGATAAACATGGTGTTTAAAAAACGGTGATAGGAGTGGTGTACCATTGTCATATAATGAGTGTTTAGAGAGGGAATGTTTTTAGGGAATAGTGTAAAAAGTTGAACTTTTTTCGTAGCAATCGTTTTATTGGATAAGGGAACAAAATTATGCATATAGGAAGTACTACAACATAACAGAAAAATTCACGAAAATGAATTATGAACATTACAACTACAGAAGTAGCCAACGAATATTTGGGGTTTGGCACAATAATTACTTATTTGTTTATTGAAGCAAACAATTTTTAGGCAACATTCTTCAAAGATACCTTAACCTTAACAAAAGTTTGCAGCAAACGGAGCTCTCTTCAATCAACATTTTGTAAAGACTTTACCGGGAGAGGAACTATTATCGTTACCTCAAAGGAAACCAGAAAAAATCACATTATTTATGGTAAAAAATGTAAGTTAGGTACAGTTGGTATTTTCTTGTTGAGCTGAATTACTTAATGGCAACATTATTCACAAATGGGTTTCTTGTGCTCTGTACACAGAAAGTTTCCACATGGTGAGCAATTGTCAATGTATTAATTTATTTTTCAAAATACTTTAGAGGGGTTTCTTTCGATTTTTCCAGGATATGACTTACGGGTGCTCTCTAAGGCTCTTGCTCCCAATATTGTTTTTCTTCATTGCTGTTGACATTTTTTACCACGTCCGTAGTAAAAGTAACATGCTCAACGATCTTTGACCGAAAAAAAAAAAAAAAAATGTTAACACACATGTGAATATGAACTTCCTTGCACATAGTTAAAATCGCCTAGTACATTGTGCCAAAGTATCTGCTGATATAATAATTATATTGCAATTTAATTTTGTTTGTAAGAGTTCCTTTTCAAAATAGAGTTGTTCAATAAATGGTGCATACTTACTAACTAGTAAAAAATAGGTACGTAAAGAAGAGTTCAGTAGTACTTAGTGCCGGATGGTTTGAGGCACACTGGGTAACCTAGTAAATTTAATGAATGGAATATTCATTTATATATTCGTACTATTGACAATTGAGTTTCGAAAATGGGCATATCGACATCTCAAATCGACCGTGTTCACGAGTCAATGGAGAAAACAGAAGGAAACATCACTTTTCATGATACGTATCAAACAAACGGTTGGAGGGATGAAATGAGGAACAGCGGGATGATACGAATGTAAAGTCACAATCAACGATCCGACACCTCCCGAAATATAAGGTGAGATGTAAAGGGAGTTTCGAAGTGGTTGATACGAATGAATGCGGATGTCAAAACTGGGACGTCAATGAAATGAGCGAAACAGCAACGTTGGTCTGAACCCGAGGAGGTGTTTTCTGCAAGAAGTTTGGTAGATCTACGGTTTCAATTATTACAACATTAATATTAGGTGTGCGTTTAAGAGTGTTTTTTTGTTTATTAGTTTAAATAATGTAGCTTTTTAATCGTACTTTAATTGAGGTCATGCAAGGTCATGCCAGTATTATCTTCCATTTATTCGCAAGTGCACTTCGCTTGAAACAACCCAACGCATTTGTTTTCCAAACATAGAAAAATGGTCAAAAACACAATTTAGCCTTGCTGAACGTGGCCTCCTGACCGATCTTCACATTTCGATGATAAGCACAGCTGTTTCCATTCTCTTTGACGGAATATTGGCATCAGAGAACCACTGCCGACTTTCATTTCTGCATTCATAGAGTCTCAGCACGCATGTTCGCCGTCCCGCTGCGGTGGACCACAATGCTGAATGTACTTTGTTAAAACTTTGTTCTAACCAAAAACTATAATATCCGAAATAAACGTAGACGGCAAAAGTGAGGGACGGACGAGAGGTCAATCCCCCTGGAAACACCCTACTCCAGAGAAGGGAACAACTCAGAGGCTATTTAAGCCCCAGGCTCCAGAAGAGAGTTAACTAGTGGGATCCTAACTTTTCCCTTACCTACACCAAACTTACCTTAACTGTTCTCTATCTACAAAACCTAAAATCCTTAATATTATATACAGTCGAAGCGGCTTTTCTCTTCAATATACTCTCACTCCTGAATTAGAAAGTGGTCGAAGCGGCCTCCCTCTTCAAGGGATATTCGCTCCTGCTTAATCACTCCTCGATAAGTCGAAGCGGCCTCTCTCTTAAAGAGTTTATCGCTCCTTATCAAGGAAGAGTGGTCGAAGCGGCCTCCCTTTTGGTTTATTATTCAATAGTAAACCATTGTAATCGCTCTTGAAAAAAAAAAAATTTTAACCCCCCCCTGAAAATTTCATAGTTGACGTTTCAAAGGGTGTAGAATCCGAATCTGCAATAAAAAAAATTTCCGTCCGTACGACGTACGCACGATTTCTCCCAAACGGCTGAAGCAAAAAAGCTGAAATTTTCAGGAAAAATTCATGTTGGTCCGGCGACGCCCCAATTCTTGAGCCAGCTCTCTCACTTAATTTAAAGTGCCCTTTAAGGGTTGTCAAAGTTTCGTAAAATCCCTAAAAACCTCAAAAAGTAGTCAAGGCGGCCTAAATTTGTACTCTTTTTGAAGAACACTCCACGAGAAATCGAATGAGCCCTTGTCCAGGTCTGTAGGTCAAACCATTCTCGATCTATGGCCCCATTTATGGTGCCAACATTCGCGTTATTTTGGTTTATTATGGTTTTTGTGTTGATATCAGTAACCTAGTGACGTAGTGATGTAGTGATTTAGTAATGTGGATACTGGAGTGAATTAAAAGGCTTTGTAGCCGATAAACGGGTTGAAGCATTCTAGTAACCATAAAAAAAAAATAATAATAATAATAAAATAATAATCATAAAAAACGCTGCAAATTCTTTCACTGGGGTTTATAATTCAATTGGGTTGCGTTCATGATTTGAATTTATACTAAGCTTTGGAGTATGCGTGTTTCACAGGTGATAGAGCGATTATTGAATTTCAGGATATGCATAGAGCACGTAAATCTGGTCTCAACCAAAATACCTATTTTGATAGATCAGTTGATCATATTTGTGTGCCTCCTGATATTTAATAATCGCTCTATCACCCGTGAAATACGCACACTCCAAAGCTTAGTAGAAATTCAAATCACGAACGCAAGCCAATTGAATGATAAATCCCAGTGAAAGAATTTGCAGCGTTTCAAGGGATATTCGCTCCTACTCTTATACATTCAATTTGCTATTATAGTGAAGCTGCCTCCTTCTTCAAGGGATTCTAGCTCCTGTAGTCAGCAAAGTGATTGAAGTGGCCTCTTTCTTCAAATTGTTCTCGCTCTCACTGCATATGTACTACGTGGTCTTAAACCATAAACGTAGAAAGTCAAGGAACAATCCTTAACATACTTCTTCACCGAAGAGGGCACCTTTTAGCGCTTCCATCTATTTACCCTGATTTCTGGGATGAGTACACACAGTTCGGGTATTCCAAATCCAACGTCCCCCATCGCTGCCTGGGTATAGGCAATGCGGGAATCATAGGACAATTTGAATCATTCTCACCAAAACACTTGAAGCTCACCTAAAATGATAAATTTACGAATTTTATCAAAATCAGATGAAGACAGTCGGAATAAGGCTTGTTTCAAGGATAGGCGGACACACACAGTCACTCACTAAACAATTAGCCACGAAACGAAAGTTTTTCAAAATGGTCTAATGTATCAAACGAGGAGAAATTTCAATTTGGGAGAGAACTGATTTCGTTTGATTACGAATTTGATCTAGTTTAAAAAAATACTTATTGTTTGTTTATAATTATTTTTATGAATTATTTTTATAATTATTTGTATAAAAACCTGGCGTCTGATCAACCCTCTAATGCATGTATTACTTTCTAATGTTTTTACTGGTTCCTTTGACTCCTATGAAACATCATTAGATTTTCTCAAGTACTTGATGAAATAACTTTAAATACACCGTGTACTTGAGTGTCCCAATTCTAATGGCTGTACTTATGTTGGTTAGTTTTGTCCTGAACTACCAGCTGTAGCTCTCCTGCATATACGCTCTGAGGTGAGAGGAACCTAGAAACGGGCTAGGAAGATATGGGAAGGGTCGTGAGGGGTGCAAAAAGGGGTTGGAAAGGGGTCAGCAAAAAGACGCAGAAGAGGCGTGAGTGGTCTGGGGAGGGCTTGGAAGGGTGACTGGGCCTTGTGGGGAATGATGGATGAGGGGAGAGGTTATAGCGGCGAGGCGGGCCGAAGCACGGCCCATCTTCTTTTCTTGAAAGGATTTATCGTTGCAGGTAAAAAAGGGGGAAAAGACTTAGGTTTCAGAGAACCGTAGATTGCCAACTTCATAATATCATAGGCCGGATAAATATGCAGCGTACATTGAATAGCATGCTCAGTTGAAATGAATTTGTCCCCCCCCCCCCCATCTTGATGAAATCTTTTCGAAATCGAATGTAATTCGACAGTCATTATAGTGAAATTCTACTGTATCTATGATTACCTGTTACGGGAATGGATTTCCTGGAACGTCATGGAATGCCTGTCCGATGAATCCATTTATCAAAAATTCGTTTTGGCGTTATTGAAAATAATAAACCGATATGATGAAGAGAAACAAACAACAGAAAAAGCTCTCAACTCTCAATCTTGGTGCACATATTGGACAACGCAAAATGTCCTCAAACTGTCATCCCAATCGAGCAGTTCCTCCCACTCAGAACCGGGCCTTATTGGCAGAGTGTCAGTTCCACAATAATTCGATATCAGACAAAAAATTATCTTGGATTTACTTATGAATCTCACATACGAATTGAAAATTACCCAGAGCCTCCTGCTCTCCCCTATTATACCTAGTTCATCCACGATGCTGAAAAATCTAATTTATATACAATCGTGGTTGTGCCATAGTTCCTTACATTTACACACAGCATAACACCTGATATTGGTAATCAATATTGACCAGCATTTTACTGTTTCTGTCTAGAACAAACTACTCTCCTGATCAAGTCTTGAACTAGACTCTTGATGTTTGTCTTTCACATTGTTTTCTCCAGCTTTGTTTATAATTATGTTTATGGGTGATTCCTAAACTGAGGGCGAATTCGTGTCTAACACCTGTGATATTTCACTCATAAGGCCGACATTCTTGATTTTTTTTCCTAACTGCAGGTTCTGACGAGCTCTTCAGTACCCTTTGGCAACAATATGGCCATTTGGTTTTTAAAGAAAAGTAAATAGGTGATTTACCTACCTATTCACATTGTAGTGGTTGGTCTAAATGTTAAATACTCAACTCAGCAATTGATTTTGATGCACCTATAAATTTTCTATGAACTCAGTTTTTTTCCTCATTCAAGTTGAGGATCTTACGCCTTGAGATTAGGTTTTGCAATGCTCCTGTAAAATCTTGGCAGCAATTATGATCATGGAAAAGCTGTCTACAACTTTTCATAACATTGTCGTGGGTAAAAGAGATCCGCTGCGTGGCAAAGGGGATTTGGAATATTTTTGAAGTTGATGTTCGTCACGAAGGGTGGCATCCCAGCGCATCACGTCCCAACGGCCACTCAGTGACTAACTGATCCTCTCGGGGATGATATTACAGGTGAGTAGGTTTATTGTTGACATTGTCGTAGTTGTATCTAGTTCTATCATTTTAATGACCAAGATTCCTTCCAATGCATGTTTTCACAACTTCGTTAAAGGCTGTAATTAATGAGCATTGGAGGAACCCTGAGAGATGAGTACTCCTGTCACACGTGATCTTAAAGTTTAAAATAACATTGTCGTGGACATTCCAAACTACCAAAAGACAACGACAATGTTTGAGTTCCACAACTATCTCAAAATTAAGTAGTAATTACCTTATTTTTCTACCAAGCTTATTATTATAGTGTGCCTACCGCTACTTGGGAATCCACCTATTTGTTCAGTGACTGGCGCAACTCATGGTTTTACAGATTAAGCTGAATGGGGGGGGATCAAGAATTTTAGAAGAGGAGAGATTACGAAGACAACGAGTCTTCAAGATTTTTTTTTCTTTATAGTTTCATATTTTGGTGAATGTACTTAATTACATGGGGGTTTGGAACCTCCATAAAGTCAGGAATGAGACAATGACAGCTCTCCTGTTTGATTCAGCCCAAATAGTCATTTCCGTTACCAACCTTTTTTCTTAATTGGTTATCGTGATTTCAATTTTACTTCGAGTAGGAGTTCAGTAATTTTAGAAACTTTGAAGGCTGATAGATGAGAGACTGCCGACAAGTAGTCTAATATACTGCCAAGTATTACATAATTTTTCATATTTTGATTCTTGTTAAAAAACTGTTTCACATTAATTAAATGGTATAAAAACGATTTTTCCAAATACAATGCCATTTTTTCCTTTTACCAATCAACCCAAGAAAAAAATAATACTGCAACGGAATGAAATTTATCGACAGTGCGACACGGCGATTAACATTGTCGTGCGTCCTGATTCACATTGTCCAGGGCGCGAATTTCAAATTCAAATTTTGGACTTTTAAAAGGGATTCATGCGCTGACATTGCGCTTTTTGCTTCAAAGATTATAACTAAAATCCATATGAAAAAATGCCAGTAATTTTGAAAACTTTTTTTACAAAATTTTGTTCTGATCAAAATTGCCCCTAGTTTAGGAATCACCCCTACAAGTGTGATTATGTAATGCGTTTGGGATCAAACCGGACATCTCTAAAATTTCTGAAACAGATTTTTTCACATTTTTATGCCAATTTTTGCTGGCATTTTTATGCTCTCAGATTGGGTCAGTAGGTAACTAGACTAAAACCATGATAAATAACGCGGCAGGATTCCGATTTGGTTTTCAAAAGCGGACAACTGCAGGCTCATCTTGAAACCGCAAGGTTCGCCACGACCGCGCTCCCAGGTGTTATTCAAGCTTACTGTACTACAAGACTGTGTTTGATGGCCCGGTTCTTGCACCTAATGATGATGCTAGAATGGGGGTGAATGTGGAAACGTCACATAAGAATATTGTTGTAAATAGAGAATGTGTATTTTTTACTGTACCTATGTCAGAATGTTTGGTAGCAATAAAGATTGACATATTTACTAAGCTTTCATAAATTAAGAATTTTGAAAACGATCAAATAAAGACAGAATATATTTATATTAATCCTGTTTTTTGTGCACTTCCCCCATCTATAAACAGTGAGTTTTTTTGTAAATTAGGTGACTGAAATACCAAAGAGTATTGATATTTTGCATATTGAAAGGTTGCAATACTCTTGGAGTAATTCGCAAGCGAAAATGTATAATTAGGGTAGGGTTAGTTTCAAAGACGGCATAGGATAATTTCAGTTTCAAAACCGGACAGAAAATATTGTGTTTGACATTTTATGCCTTTACTTTGTTACATAAACTCGAAAATGTAACGCAGACAGCGTCTCGAAAAAATCGTCACGAAAATATTTCTGATGGTTTTCGCTTACAACCGATTCGTTGCTACGGATTATCTTCGACATTCGTGATCGTACAAAACTCGTTCATCACTCATTTGAAAGCTGTTGATTTACTCAATCTTGTTACGTTAACCCCTGGACATTCGGAACCTCAGTGACCACCCGATGGAACCATATTGTTTACTAACTGGGACAGTCCTGTGAGTGGTGATGATTGTCTTTACAGTTCACCATTCGTTGCTTCGGAACCTCAAGTGACCAAACGATGGAACCGTTACATCGCAACCATCAACGAGCACAATCTAACGTATTGGTCCTACAAAACGGCACTCGTTGGAACTAGTGGGCGAATATCGTTTACGCAAAAAGCTGCTTATGAATACTACTTTATCCACAAATGAAATTGAAATTGGCGAGGTACGTGATACATTTATCGAGACGCCTTATTCTCTCGCCGACGTTGGATTCGATAAGCGTTTTACTTCAAAACTGACCTCCAATTGGAAGTACGTGGTATGTGCGGGAGGGAGCGCAAAGACATAAAATGTCCCTCGTGGTTGCGTACTTGTATGAAAGCTGTTTTTTTTCGAACTTCCGATGCAATCTGTGGGCTTATTTCGAAACCAATCACTTCCATTCCTTTATCTTGGTGGTTTTACGCACCATTCAATGAGGACTTTTCCTTTGTAGCCCGTATTTGGGCATATCTCTTTAAAAACAAGTTGAATCGGGTAGAAATTTTGGGGAATGAATTATGAGCGCACCTAATATGAATATGCAATCATTACTACGATACAATAATTACAATTGACAGAATTACAATTGGCAGCCCCGAACGCGTTTCAGCTCTTCCTGTAAAACTTGGTTTTGTGGAGTTGTCCACTTTTGATCTATAACGTTTCAAATAAAAACCGTACATCCCTGTAATGCAAAAATTACTTACCAGTATCTTAACTCAAAAAGCCAATTTTCCAAATTGTCGGTGGCGACGATATATTTTAAATGTTGTTATCATTATTTCTATTCTCCTCTTTTCCTTCTAATCCATATTTATCCCTATCACTCACTCTCTCAATCTCCTCATTTTGTCCTTCATCCTTCTCATCGCCCCGACAACTGCGGTTTTTGGGAAGCTATTGCCAAACTGCCGAAAAAGATCAAGCTGATAGCAACGTCCAAATCTTTCGTTATTCTCCTTGTTCTACTCTAAATAATAATCGTTTTATACATGTATTACTTATTTATACATGCTCTGACCCTCGCACATATCCTCCAAGCCCACACCTACCCGATTACGTGCGTTTCTCGACCCCATGTTTCCGATCCCTACCCTTCCCACCCCTTTCCTATCTTCCCTCACTCATCCCCTTCATCAACTCGTGGTGGATCTCACATGATTCAAAACAGCCCAACATTAAATAGTAACAGCTCCCTCTGACCTTCCAACTCCATCATCTTCCTACCTCATTACGATTTATAACCCGGTTGTTTCTGCTGCCCTTATTAATTTACTAACGTGGTTTTTCCAAGGTGCTCTGCGTATTGATACATCACAAAGGTTATCAGTAAAACAATCACACTACTTCCTTTCACGTGTATAGAATACGTTAAAGTGCAAATAATGAAAACCACAGAGACCACAATACTTGAAGCTTCTCCTATTCAGACTACCACCAAACACAAAGAAACATACCACAAGTTCATTGTTTTTGTCATTACAATTCCAGATATGATTTTTCGTTTGATTTAAATAAGCACTTATGTCGTTTCGCTACTACAGTGGAAGCATTTGGGTTTAAGCTTACTGCAGTTAACAGATAGTTGTTGGTTATCATCGCACATCGAACGACCTTCTTTTCCTTTGCAACGGGATGTCCCGTGATCAAATAGACAAAATTTTTGGCACGGTGTTGCTATTTACATAGTGAAGTTCCGGTTGAGACTGAAATGTAATCTTCATAGAGTCAATTGGTTCGAGACATGGGGCTGCGTCTAAAAATTTGCTGATGTTTTAGAAACAGCTAGTTGGAAACAGTATAATTTTTGTTCAATAAATTACAATTACAGTTAATAACAAGAGGTCTCGGATTATGCTTAGAGATTGTTCGATAAGGTGAGATGTACTTATCTGTAGGTGATAAGCTGGCGTCTCAGGTTACGAGTGTCTCATGTCCCATCACGTCGAAGGTCGAGACAACGGTCTGGACACAACATCTGCAAGAACTTTATTGAAAAAACAGGAGAAAACAACCTACATGATATGGTGATTTCCTTTTTGAAATGTGCTGAAAAAGACATTTCATTTTCCTTTGAATATTAAATTAGGATCATTTGTTCTTCATACTATAATGTATTAGGTGAAACTGTATTGCTAGTAATATTTTAAATTATACATATATTGATTTTGTGATTTATACGATAAAATGTGCGCTTGGCGACATGGGAGAACAAGCCAAAAATAAAAGGAAAACAAGTTCATTGTTTCAACTTTGGTTGACATTCAATTGATTGTCAGTGAGAAACATAAAGACAAGTCCACGTAATGAATTTGATTCCAAATTAGAATTAATACCCGAAGAGCATTCATATGCCTTTCGAGAAGCTATGGGAAACCTTTCCTGCACACCGCAATAAACGAGTGTAATAATATTAGTTTACCCTTTGAGAGCAGTCAAAAGATAAAACATACAGAGTGAATATAAGTATTTATTACCTATATCAAATTTTGATCAACAGGAAAGAAATCAGTTCTGACGAAGTTGATTTCTGTGAAAACTGTGTGTTTTTGGGATCGAAATTCGATTAGACCGTTTCGATGAGTAGAACAACCCAACAACGGATTTCGATTAATACAATTTTGGAAAAATTCTGTTTAACAAGTCTTGGATCCATTTTAATAGTTTCTTTATATGATAAAATAATAAAATAGAAGCTCGAGGATTATTAGGAAGATTTCGTACGGCATAACAGCACGCTCTTAAGAGTGATACGTACCTACTATTATGCCTAGAAAATTTTGTGGAGCACCTACCTTTTTCATAACTAATTTTAACGGATTCTTTTCTACATGTAATGATAAACTAGAAATCACTAACCCCACGCCACAGGAGAAATGATTCTTTGAAACAACAGTTTCCATTCAACAGGAGGAGAAGTTGTCCTGAAGCAGGATTTATGAGTGGAGGCAGGTCTTTGGAAAGAGCGTCGGCTCGTATTGGAACCAAACTCTGCCAATATTTCCCTGAGTAGACGGTAGAAAAGGGGGTCGAAACGCTGGAGGGTAAAATGGATAGGTAACTATTACCAACCTGCAGGGGAGGATAGATGGCTTCGTTGTTAGAGAGGGGAGGTGAAACGTAGGTAGTTTCAACGAAGTCAATATTGTTCCAGGAGCTGGACCCCATTTCACGATCCCTTTTTCCGGCGAAAGGTGGGCTTGGCACGCTTCCAACGCATTGCCCTGACTGAGTGAATCAATTTTTACTTTCCTCGCCGCCCGGAGGATAATTCGGAGAAGTGATTTGATTTGTTGGAAAGATGAATAAAAATTCTGCAAATTATTACACAGAGGCTTGTGATTTCTGTATTACATAGCCCTTCTAGGTATACTAGACAGGTCTGTGGTACATTACCTTTCAACTCGAAATCTTGTAATAACATTCAAGATGAAAATACTTGGGCTATAGCCAGCCATGCGGCCGAGCTGAGGCCTCCCGTTGAAATGGCTCTGCCGCCAAGGTCTTCAACTCGACCGCCTACCTGATCGAATTTTCTTCACGTAAAGATGAAGTTTCCAAATGGTGAGCGAACGGATGATCAAACTGCAGTCCGAGTGCTCTCACTCGGTTTGGGGAACTAATTTCTATCGTAATCTTTAACAAAACTACCCTCTTACCTAAAAAGTTGTTGAGATATAGATTTTTGACAAAATAATCGTTAAATATAGCCCCTCTGGATAGATTGATCAAGATGTCGAGGTCACTGGCACATCGCGGATTTTTTTAGGCAAATGTAAACTTAGGTCCAGTAGTTTCGGAGAAAAGTTTCGGAGGGTGGACGGACGGATTACGATTTATTATTTTCAATAATGAATAATACAGCCCAGTACAATAGAAATATGAGATAACAACATAAGACGTTCCATAACGACAAGTCCAATCTTCCTCGATACAAATGCAACTGAATTATGCATTTAGTGTTAATTTAGTGGTAACATTCATGTCGGTAGCGAGCCTGTTGCCTACGACGTGGACAGCAACCACCCGTTCATTACTATCCGCAGACGTCAAGATCTTTCCAAAACGTTAAAGTAGTAAAAAAAAAAAACAATGACCAACCTCCACCACACTACACAGGCCTAACCCTCTTTGATTCAGGTGCCAGTGAATGAATACGCGTTTTGCGTATTTACCTGTGTCGCTAGGCCCTTAAACGATCAAACGCTGCAGCCCACCATTGGATACATTCCACAGTGTCCAGTTACACGCATCGAATAAATACAGCCATTTTCATTTTCGGGCAATTGAATATTCCTGACACAGACAAGCCTTTGAAAACAATCCGATACGGTGAAATTAAGTTTCCTCTGTCGGTACCCTGTCCCACCCCACATCCCAAGCTCGGAGAAATTTATAATAACACCCTTTTCGTAGGCACCCGTCGCCCGCCGCTGACGCTCATATTTAAATTCCTGTCCCCATTTCTTGTTTACGTTTCACTGGACGTTAATTCATTCGAAAAGAAAAACCGACTCGAGGGCGGGTTTCAAAACATAGAAAGCGGTAAAGGGCAGTAGGGAGTAAATATTTGTTAAAACTAACGGAATTATACTCTGGGCCGCCATAACTTATTTCCAGTTGGCCGACGAGTGATGGCCCGAGGGTCAGGATTTTCAATCTATCCTCTGTTTTTCCGAAGAGGGGACAGTGATAATCGTATGTCACCGGATTTTTTTTCCTCTCCGCTTCTCTTCAGGTCTCATATTGCGCCAAAAATGAACTGCACATCAGGGAAATCCGTGGGTTTCCCTGAAAAGGATGAGTTCCTCAGTACATTAAAAAACGTAAGGGTAGATGAATTTTAGGCAGCACACTGCGACAAACAGATAGAAAGGGAAAAACGTCCAAATCAGGAATCAGAAATTAGCTTTGTGAACCCACTCAAAAATGTATATAAGAACGTTTTTCAGATTACCAAGTTTATACCAGCCAAGAAACGAATGTAAGATTCAATAAAACTCGTATTAACAATAGAAAGGTTAGTTCTAGAATCTGGAATTCATCACGTAGGTAAGTATTTGAATTGTGCCCGGATTTTGGTTTATTATTCAATAATAAACCATTGTAATCGCTCTGGAAAAAAAATTCTAACCCCCCTGAAAATTTCATGGTTTACGTTTCAAAGGGTGTAGAATCCGAATCTGCAATAACAATTTTTCCGTCCGTCCGCCGTACGCCGTACGTACGATTTCTCACAAACGGCTGGAGCGAACGATCTGAAATTTTCAGGAAAAATCCATCTTGGTCCGACGACACCCCAATTCTTGAGCCAGCTCTCTCACTCAATTCAAAATGCCCTTTAAGGGCTGCCAAAGTTTTGTAAAATCCCTAAAAACCTCAAAACAAGTCAAGGCGGCCTAAATGTGTACTCATTTATAAGAACATAACTCGAGGAATCGAATGAGCCCTTCCCCAGGTCCTTAAGTCAAACCGTTCCCGATCTATAGCCCGATTTATGGTGCCAACATTTTGGCACTTTTTTTTTTTTTTTTTGGTTTATTATTGTTTGTTTGTAACCTAGTGATGCCGATAGCGTCGAGTTGTAGTGAATGTGGATACTGGAGTGATAGCCGATGTGGATACTTGTAGTTTATAGCCGATACACGGGTTGAAGCATTCTGATATTCATGAAACGCTGATAATATATAGGTAAATATTATTCAATATTATTACTGGGGTAAATAAGTATTCTTTCACTGGGGTTTATTATTCAATTGGCTTGCGTTCATGATTTGAATTTCTACTAAGCTTTGGAGTGTGCGTGTTTCACAGGATAGAGCGATTATTGAATTTCAGGAGATATATACGGAGCACGTAGGACTGTTCTCAACCAATAAACCTATTTGGATCGATCAGTTGATCATATTTGTGTGCCTCCTGAAATTCAATAATCTCTCTATCACCTGTGAAACACGCACACTGCAAATTCTTTCAGTGGGGTTTATTATTCAATTTTATTCATCGAGTTGCATTCATGATTTGAATTCCTACTAAGCTTTGGAGTGTGCGTGTTTTACAGGTGATAGAGTGATTATTGAATCGCAAGCCAATTGGATAATAAACCACAGTGAAAGAATTAGCAGCTTTTTTTTCCTCAAGAAATCAGTATTTACATTAATCAAAAAGTTGTTGAAAATTGAATAAAAAAATATTTAATGTCTAATAAACATCCAGTTAGGTTTAATACAGAATTGAATTTAATACGCAGAATTGAAATTCCACCCGTACAAAATCATGGTGGTTCAGAAAATTTTGCCTGCAGACCACAAAAAAAGGCTTCAGTTCAGCCATCGCATATTAGAGATAATGGAGAATGAAGATGCGATTTTCTTGATGAGTGACGAGTCTCACTTTCTCCAACATTGAGAATTGCCGGCGTATGGCCGATGCTAATCCACGGGGATTCCACCACTAACCTCTCCACAGTGACAAGGTAATTGTTTGGTGTGGGTTTCCAAGTTTTGATTATTGGACCTTATTTTTTTAATTGAAATGGGACGTGAATTCTCAGCGGGAATTTTACGGTAAATTCTGAGCGATTTGGAAGGAGCGTTTCGGGGAATTCTTCATTTCACAACTCGAACAGAACTACTACGACATGCATCAATGCCAGCCAGAAGGATAGGGCAGTTCCTGACACGGCAAGAACATCCATGCCAACAGTAAGCACTCTGTTCCCAGAGCATCTGATTCGCGTTCCGGAGATGTGGAATGAACTCCTTGCTCGCTTGATCTCACGGTGTGCGATGTCTTTTTATGGGGTTGTTTAAAAGCTAAAGTGTAGTCCGATAAACCCTGTACCATTCAAGAATCGAAGACTTCGATTCAGACGGAAATTCGATCCATTCTCATCAACATGCTTCAGCGAGCTATGCAAAACATGAAGGACCGAATCTAGAAGTGCATCGCCCAAGAAGGCAGACCTTTAATGAACATAATCATTCATAATTAACAAGAATTGTTTTCTGTAATAAATTTCCATTGTTACTTAACATTTTAAAATTCATGTAAGCCCGATATCTTCAACATTGACGATTATTTAAAATCCACCCGGTTTTTCTGCTCCACCCTGTATTTGCCAGTAGCCACAAAAAAAAAAAAAAAAAGGTTTTTGTGTACAGTAGTATCACATCCTAATAAGCAGTTGGTACTGCACTTCAGAAAGCAGTACATCTGAGCATCCAGTACATCTAGAATGATCGACTTTGAACCAGAAATAGCTACTAGGCTTGTGCTTAAATTGAATAATTGTACTTCAAGTAGAGTTATTCGTCTCCATCGGTGAAATACCGATTCAGTTTCTTATTTGTCGGATTGCGACCAACCAAATATAATGAGGTATAAAACAACCCAATTTTCACAAATCGCTTGCAAAATTTTAATTTAAATTAGAACGATGTTTAGAGATGATGTCGAATTAGCATTAGCCTCTGGGCATGCACAACAGAAACGAGTTCCGCTTGATGAAGCAAAACGTTAAAAGCAATTTTGATGAATTTTTGGGGGATTGAAAGAATGAATAAGTAAGTATATACTTATGCACTGTTGAAAAAAAAGTCATTTATATAACAAGCCTTTTCACTATTTTGAATTGTCGATAGCTTTCAATCATTACGTTCTCTCCTTGTAGTCATTCGTGTTGTAAGAAATGAGGAACATATGGAACACAATTCATTTCACTTGGATGTCTTTCTCTGCCTTTTAGGAATCAGTACCGGCTAATTTAAATAATTGATATTTTGTCTCTAAAACCGATAATTTTTTAACCGATGTTATTCTGGCACGGTTAATCGGTAATCGATTGAATGGGCTAGATTCATAAGGTTTCGGCGATTTCGGTTTCTGTTTTTATACCCATAGATTTTACACCAAAGAAAAAGTTGGTACTTTTCTTATTGATGTATTCTATACATAAATATGAAAATCTTTGGGTATCTGTGTTTCATTTCAGACGACAACTGTCCTTAAAAATCATTCAAAAGAAAGGAGGAGTTTGTTGCACATCAATGTATGAGCACAGAAAATTAGTCACAGATGAAAAAACGTCCTAAAAAAATCAATAAAAGCTGATTCAAAACGGCTGGAAATACATTATAGGTACTTTTAAATCAAAATATTACAAACGAAAAACATTTTGTCTTCTGGAAACTAAGTAAAACATTAAAAAATGAAAGCTAAGAAAACTGAAAATTCGGAATATTAATTTGAATATACTCGTATCATCTACAACAGGGGTCTCCAAACTACCCCTGCCGCCCGCGGACGCCAATGAGAAAAAGTAGGCTACCGCCAAAATAGAAAGAAAAGTGGCGACTCAGCCGTCTAACCCAGCGAAAGCCACTCGTACTCCCTTCGGCCAGGCTTTTTTGAGCTCCACCAAGTAATTGAAATTTTGATTATTGCTGGAAGAGCTCACGGACGACCGTTGGCTTTGGAAGCTTGCATTTCATGTTGATCTAATCACTCATCTCATCACATTAAATTTGAAATTGCAGGGTAAGCGTTCTTTTGTGAACGACATGTTTCAACACTGGTTATGGTATAGAAGATATTGAGGAATCTGGCTTTTAAATTTAATTTAATTTAATTCAATTGTCTAGGTGAAGCTATATCTAAGTATATCCATACGGTGTAAAATTTACAGCAGCCTAAGCATTTAATGTTCTTCCTTAAAGCAGGTAGGTGCTGAAAGTATGTGAGTGTTTCTTAGGCTGTTAATAATTTTCGATCATTGTTACTATTTTTTTGTTTTGCTTCATTCTCGTTCCTCGCATAGAAAGTTAACCAAATTAATTCCACTATTTTTTGATCAGATCCACCTACCGCATAGTTTAAGGAATCAACTCTCAAGTTCACTAGTGTACTACCAATATTCTAGATCGTTCAAAGCGGTAATTGAAGATAGATTTTAAGGTAATATCTGACAGCTACATGTAGTGAACTATTAAGATTGAACGGAGCTATCACAGCCTTTTAGTGTGACCATCATCAACTGTCGAATCATACGATGAGAACTATACCATCTTACTATACTATAGTGCGTACTTCTTTAAACAGTCAATTTTTATAAGAGATCGAGGAAACGGAATCTATGGGACATCACCAGGGGGCGCAAGACATTCGGTTGAGAGAAGACAAAGAAGAGTGAAGGAAATTGGTCGCCTTAGGTACAGCGATGTAGCTAAGAGATGTAGTTACAAGTATCTAGATTAATAATCCATACAAAGTTTATAATCTATACATTCTACGAGGTGCCAAAGCTTTCAATCGAATTGGGGCGTTTCGAGGCTTGATGGCTACCTTCAAGCTGCAAGATCCCCTTGTGACTTCATAGGGGTACCTAGGATCAAGGTTTACACGATTGGGTGCTCATACCACCTCACACACATTTTCAAAGTGAGATATTCCGCTCTTCAAACCACCCTTTTCCAGTTTTAAAAACACGATTTGGAATCATTACGCTCCTCCCTTCCGAATTGTCGAGTAAACAGCGGTTCCCTTTCACTTTCTAGTAACGTTATCATTTTAATTGGGAGCATCATCTTCAGGAAGTGGGCAGAGTCTAGATAGTCAGCATTTCATAATTCCAGAGGCAGTTTCAACGACATGACCACCTTTCCAAGATGGGTCCAATGAAGCGTCCAAGAAACCATTTAAGGAGGTAAATTGTCTTATTCTATGAGGACTAACTTGTGTATTAGCAAGCTAGGAAGAGACGAAGTCTATTTTGAATTTCCAGCGATGATAAGTATTCTATAGACAAACGTTTCCAGAAGTGCTGAAACATTCATTGAAGTAGAGACCATCGAGACAATGAACTGGGTCTGGATGGAGTCAGATCATGTTTCACAACTGCTGAGATAGCGTCGCCAATTTAAAAGTGCCCAGGCGTTAACGCGGTTATTCGGATTATCGATAAAATGGGCAGGAGGGGTCAGGAATGAACAGCCTCTTTCATAATCAAAACTTTCGTTAATTATTCAAAAGATTTTTCGCATTCTTAGATGGAAATAGTTGCAACCTCACATATTCCGAAAAAATGAGCTGCTCTTGGGAGAAGAAACACCGTATCAGTAGACAAAAATATTTATGCATAGGGCTGTTTCTACTTCAGAAGATGGAAGAGGTAAGCCGAACATTTTGAGTAACACACGAGGCTGCCACATGTAACCACATAAGACGTGTAAAAAAAATGCCATTCCCAGCCTAGTCTACATCTTAACCGCTCACAGAAAAAAAGGAAGCCGTCCAGAGATCATTGCATGGAGAGAAATAAGCACAGGTCCATATTGAAAAACATCCAAGGTGAGTCCTTGGAACTTGAATTCCAACGAGAGGCCATCTCACAATAATGAACCACCACCGATGCTTTATGGTGAAGATGATGGATCCCACCATGATCTCAGTCACTCTGAAATACTTTCACGGACACAGGAAGGATACATGATAGTTATAATGATACCAAAAAAAAAGTAATTTCTACTCTGAAAGAAGAAAAACACCAACCCAAAACCGCTGACGAGGTAAGTATTGATTCAAACGAATTAAGAAATATATCCACCTAGTTGTATTCCTACCATTATCAAGAGCAGAATTTATTAAACCTTTGTGTAACCTTGTAGCAATTTTGGCTTTCGTGACTTTAACCTAAAGTGCTTTGCTCTTGTCTCGGTTAGGGAAATACAACCCCTAAATAAAAACACCATATTTATTTAATTCCCATTCATTTCACCCTTCTCGATTCACGAACAAAATCAAGTTTTCAGATTTGTGAAAGTATGTTCGTAAGCGGGTTTATGACATTGTAAATCAAGGGGTCGTGTAGCAAACAGGCTAAAAACACTAAATACACACACTTTAATAAATAACAATATTTATTTTAGAAAACATTATACGTAATGTCACAATTTTTCAACGAAATCCTCACACTTATGGCACATACATAATAAGGAAATCCATTAATTCTGTCTTTTGTACAGTAGATATATATTCATTAATTTTTGTTATTAAACACGTATATTAATATAATTAGGGTATGAAATTCGTTATTCAAATTACAAAGTTAATGAATTCATGTCCATTTGTACACCAGGAACCGGAAACTGTAATCGTTCGTTTTCTCACATTCAAATAAAGCTAAGAACGAAATTTGGTTTTTTTCCTGTTTTCCTTAGAGTTATTTTGTGAAAATCACGTAAAATGTCCTTTATGAACATACTATTTACATCCAAACATTTAGAATGATTAGGATGAATGGGAGCTGTCAGGAGAGTTTTGTCAAATGTACTGTACAGGGGATATTTACATTGAATGTGACAACACCCATACATCACGGACCTGGAGGGGCCTCCCGTATTTTTTTTCTTTTAATGGGAATGATTACAATTACTTTCAAATTAGCTATGTCTTAAAAAATTATCATTATCTATTATATACTTTTTGGAATGTTTTTGTTGTTTTTTTTTTCGGGCTTTTTATGTTTAATGCAAATAATTACGGTAATCCCTTAAAAATACAATAATATTTGTACACCTTTTAGAGTGTAGATGTGTACCGTTGAGGTACCTATTTCCGTAAAAAGTTCGCGGTAGTGAAGTACCTTGACTGGACGAAATGAAAATCATGGCTAAGGTAGAACAGTCCATCAAGACTACGCGTAAATCCCTAATAAAACAATACACTTAGAGCACCGTTTCTCGAGGATAATCAACAGAACATTTTTGAGTTTCATTACGTACATCATATAAGAATTTATGACGTATTATTCTCACTTTCATGTGACTTACTCAATACTGTTGTGGTATAAAATCAATTAAGTAGGTCGTTCTACGACTTGGTTTGATTTATATTGAATACACTACCAACATGTTCCTGAATCCACAAGGTAGATAATTCCTTAGAATGAGAGTTAATGTTTGTCGCCATTCGTAACGTTATTTCAGACACAACATAAAAGAACAAACAAAACTAAGAAATTTGAAGAGTCATAACATCTTTGGCACTATTAGTTTTCTTTAGAGGTTAGCTTTCTTGGGAGGTTACTATTGAAAATCCCATCATTTTCCAAGGAATCGTGATTGATTTGTTTCATTGATTATCAATATGACCATTGAGTTCAAATTTTTGAATGGACTTCTTGGATTTAGTGTATTATTTAGAGGCTGATAAATGCATAGAGTACTATTTTCATTATGTACAACTACCAAAACATTCCCGATTCCACAAGGTGGGAATTTTATAGAATCAGAGATCTGGTTTGTCATCATTCGTGAATCATACATTTTCCTGAGAAAGAAAATGGGTGAATCTTTTACATTATTCAACATTTACCCTTGAAACTGAGTGATTGGACTTCATATAGTAACTAATGTTAAATACATGATTTTCAATAGATGGAATATGCAATCCCTCGTTTGGGCCCTCGTTTAGTTAGCTGAGTGTCAAAACTGTACAATAGTGGTGCTAAATAGTACGTTACCAAATAAAAGTTTATTTCAGACTATACCAAAACATAAAAGATCAAACTAAACAACCAAATTTGAAGCCTAGTAAAATCCCGGGCCACAATCAGTTTTCTGTTGATGTTGGCTTCCTTGGAAGAGAGTGTATAAAGAAGGGTAATGCAGGAAATCTCATCATTTTCCGAGGAAAGTACTGCGATTGATTTATTTTATTGATCATCAATAAGTCCATTATACTAACATTTTGGAATGGACTTCTTGCATTTGGTCGTCAAAAGGAGGCCTGAGTGTAAAATAGAGAAAATGGGATAATATTGGCTCTTGCAAGTTACGACAATAAAAATTACTGGCGGTTGAATTTTCCAGCCAAATATCAGTTACTACAAATAAATAGAAGGAATTTTAAAAAGATTTCACTCTATGATGAAGTTTGTTTTTAGGGCCGGGTTAAGTGGGTCAACTTACGGTTTAAAAGAAAGAAAAAATTTGTTTGAGAGTCAGGGCGTGCGATGGGGGATGAAGGTGTTTGTTATGGTTGACGCAAGCGAAGACTCCGCTTGAAACGCCCATCTCGTTGCCTCGTTCAGTATGCGCTGCGGGCCCTCAAGGAAGGCACAATTTAAACCAAAAGGCGATAGGCATGACAAGAGCTTTGAAAAGGTGGTGATAAAAGATACTGGCAGAGGAGGAAAGATGGCGCTGAGGGTGGTGGGAAGGGAGAGGGCTACAAGAAGAAGGTATGGCAGTATTCTGGATACCTTCCCCATGCTCCTTCCGCGCCCTGGGTTTCTGATAGCATTATCAAAATCTCCTTCCTCCACTTCTTCGCCTAGAATACCAAACAAGGCCGGGTGTTTTCCCTTGCTCTCGCTTCGAGAAACTCTTATTGTTCTGACGTTTTTATTGTCGTTGAATAACGTCCTCCATTACCCCCACTCTCTTCCAGTGCTTCATCGTTTTTTGCTTTACGACTGTTAGAATTCCCCGTTTCTTAATTTCTCCCTTTTCCATTTTGAGGTGTCTGCTTATCTATCCGGAATGGTAGGGAGTGAGGACGGGTGGCTTTTGTTCAGCACTATTGAAGTTTAAATTTGAAAAAAATACAAAAAAACTCCGGACAAATAGCCTTAAGCAATGACGTTTTGACACAATTAGAGTTGTATTTTGATTTGATAATTATAAAATTAAATCATCACATAATGATAACCATGAAGCTAGTTTATACGAAAAACGGAATGAATGGTTATGTACAGTGGTTTACCACTCCATAGTGCAAGCAACAGATTCAGGCGTTTAGTTAATAGGTTTCATCTATATATCATTGGGTAGAAAATAAGTTGTAATTCGTATGTAGGAAGTTATTTGTTACCGAGAAAGTCCACTGGCACACAAGGGTTGTAATTTGCGGCACAATTGAGAAAATATTCAATTCAATATTTCACGGGATCACACAGAGAACACAAAAAAAAGTAAAAGTGCATTGTAAGATCTATTTTTGATAAATAGTGACAAATAAAACTGTGGATACGGAAGACAGAAAAATTGGAGAGCCGTTTTTAAAATTTTGTCTTCATTACCGTTAAAATAGGAAAAAATATCATTAACGAAACAGAAGGTATAGCTACTCTCTAAATATTTCGAATCACTCAATCATTTTCATCCATATACTCGTAATAAAATGAACAAGTACTTCACCACCTATAAAAATACATAATAAACACACCGCTATGTTTGAGACTCGACCGAATTTCAAACTCTTATTTCCATCAATCGGTTATTGTCCTCGACCCAACAATCACCAAACGATGCTACAAATATGAATGTCAAATAAAAATAAGAAAACAAACCATATGAAAAATCTTCATTCTAACGCAAAATTTATATACCTATCTTAAAGCCCTTTGTTTTGTTTCTTTTTCAATTCTCCTTTTTTACTTACTTTTTAAAACTAATTATATCAACACCAAGTTTTCATTGATGAATATTATCTTTTAAATGGTAGTCACAACGTTCAATCTTAAAATTTAACTGTACAATTAATAGGTAAATTAACTTATAAAAATAATAGCCAACAGACTGTTTTGCGTAACTGCTTGTGGATCGCACGCCATTCAACGCTTTAGACGTAGTCGAAAGATAATATTACAGGTACTACAATGGATTCTATAGCATTCTCAAGTCTGATTCGAAATTCTAAAATATTAATAAATTGTGATTTTAAAATAACAAATTTGAATTGTGTTTCAGTTTTTGAATGCGAAGCAACGCAAAATGATCCAAAAAATATGCTATAGTTGTTTAGGTTTTTAAAATCATGTTTCATTCTATCAGTTCATAGTGAAATGTTGTTTTAATAGCCGTTAGTAATTCCAGTTTCCATGTCTTGAGCTTACATTACTAATGCTCTTAGTTGGCAACGTATCAGAAACTTTTTATTTCCATTCAATTCCAACAAATTCGTGGACCGCTATTCGTACGAAATTGTGCGTTTCGGTGGTAAAAGCTAGAAAAATTATGGGTGGTCTTGATTAAATTTAGAATAGTGTTCATTGTAAAAAGGTCATCCGATTGTTAGGTTTCCTAAAATCCACGTCAGGGAAAACTGAATCTGGCTGATGAGTTTCAAGCAAAAACAGTGAAATGTATCAAACCCCCGACAAATTCAATAACATGATAAACAAAATTTCGTATTATTTTGTACGTGACCTCAAAAATAAGACTTCCCACTCGGATTTGGCGATTTGTACCATTTTCCAGTTTCCAAAGATCATTTTCACGAACATGATTAAATCAACTTGTGTTTATGTAATGTAACACCTTAAAAAGGAAAATATTTATATAAAACAGAAATTCAAATGTGCCTTCGAAATGCTTCTTAGTACCTCTATTCATGAGTTAATTATGCCTCCATAACTATCCATGCAATAGCTACCCTAGAAGTGAACGAAAAGAACGGAGCTGTACCTATTGAATTCTTAAAAATGAATTTGAAAACGCAAAAATCTGTCATTATAACCAGATTATGGTCTATCCTTTGCTGTACTTATCGTTGCATATTCAAAAATTGGAATAAGACAAAAAAACATTCGAGATTTGTTGGAGCCACAATGAAATGGTTATTTAGTGATTGTAATGACATCAGATGCTCTTTATCTTTGCACTGAGCTTACAACAACCAACCAACTTTTTTTTAACGTTGCAATTTCAACTGATTTGCCAAAATCACTGAATTATTATAAAATTATTAAATTAAAATCGTAAATGGAATGATTTTACTGAACGGTTTCACTTGCCATGAATAAAAATGAGAAGCGTCAGAAGGCATTGAACGAGATTGTAGAACATAAGGGATTTATTTTCAAAGAATTGGGTTTGGTTTAGAGGGCTTTGAACTCTTTTTCGACGAACCATGTTGTTAACTTGAAAATGCTATAACAAGTGGACGCATCATACGGCAAACGTCAGAGATTTGAGAAAAAACAAACTTCTCGATAATATATGAGGGTGACAACCTTCGTATTGGCTTTCTTATTAATTTCACTTTTTATTTAATTTTCGTTCACTAAGTTCTATTTGTTTCGACGAAACACCATAATTTTGAATTCACACTCAGTTTACAGGAAGGTACTTTGGTAGTTGATATTTCAATAGAAAACATCGAACCGAAACGTATCACACATATTTATAAACTTGGCAAAATCATTTTAACGTTAAAACCACTCGTTACCTCTAATTCACGAACATGTCAGCTTCTCTTTGTGACTTCATTATTAGTTAACATGCAAGTTAGTTTAGGTTTTTTAAAATTTAATTGAGGATTGGATTTAATTTAATAAATGAGCAGGAATTTACCTACAACTTAAATATTTAAGAGACGAATTTGAACATTAACACATACCTTTAGTAAAAGTCGATTGCCTGATACTAATGGTGGAAAAACTGTTTAAACCAAACCTGTGTACTCTGCTTCAACCATACAATTATTTGGGGTTGCGTCGAACTGATACTGTCCATAAATAGCTATAGGACTTGATAACAAAGGTCGGTAATAAGTAATAAATTTACAGTGCAACCACTATTGTTTCACATCCGATATGTAGTGATAATAAAGCCATTCATAATAGTTAATAAAGTTCATGTTAAGTAAAAATTTAACAATTAAAATCGGTCAGACATCTATTGTAGGTTTAACCGCTAAACAGTTTTTCACATCCTTCCATTCTAAAAAAGATACCTACTCCGATAAATCATTCAACAATTAAATGTTACGTCGATTGACACCTTTTTCAGCTTTTCAAAGTCTCTTAGGTTACATTCACTCTTTCCAAGTAAATTCCAGTGTTGAAATTAATATTTTATAATGGAAAACCACTGCCAAGGGGAAGAGAGCTTTCCACGTTCTCACCACTTCAGAAGCCGTTGCAGAGGCTGCATACTAGACTGAGTTCGGCTAAAAATACTGTGGCGTCCGAGCATTAACTGCAAAGTAATATTAATAGGCCCAAATGATATTGCCGGCCACACATCACGATTTCCACCACCAATAAATCAACGCAATCAACGTTCTTATCCGAGAAATGATTTAGTCATAACCTCATTAAACTAACTATCTCTATAGGTACCCTACCACGTGGATTTCACAATTCCACGATTTCATCAACTTTCACTTTCTACCTAGGCAATTAAAAGTAGTCACGAATTTGAGACATGATTTTCTTCGTGATCAGAGTCACCGAGAATCACAACCGAAGGAACAAAAACCGCGCCATTTGGTCGGCTAGACGAGTCGTTTAGTTTCGTTCAAATCATACTTTCTTGCACCCAATATACAAAAACCTATTAAAAATACAAATACTCAACGAAAATAACGACAGGCGTCGCCAAGTAAGGAAATCATAGTTTTTTTTTTCTTAGAAAGGGATTTTGTTTGTTTTAAAAGTTGGCACTTCGTGATTACTTCAGCTGATGGTCGTGGATTTTGATCAGACTTGAGTGTGAGTGTTGCTGTGAAGTTGATCCGTTTCCGGCTGGTTGATGGCGTTGCCTGACGAATAGTACTGGAACAAGGTCTCCCTCTTCTTGTGGTACGTTTCAAATTTCGGAATTGATTTCGAAAGGAAGATGATTTGGAAGAGGGTTTGTTTTCGAAACGGGAATTGGGAACAGAAACAAACAAGAAAGAGAAAGTTCACAGTTAGATTGTTCAGAGAGAAATCATTTCATGAGAACAACACAATCATTTTGATCGAAAGCGATGCAAAGGCAAAAATGAAGCAGTAGCGCATGCGTCGAAAAGCAATAATGTCTTCCAGAAGCTTGTAAATGCGCAGAAAAAATAAGATGACGATTTAACAGATACACAGAAACTCGAAATACAAACAAACCAGAAAATGTGAGTACGGTAAATAAAACAATATTGATATCATACAAGTTGTAATGTTTAATTTTGAGTTTGAACATGATTAAGGTGACAATACATGTAATTGATTTATGTATCAACTCATTCGTCATAGAACAAACTATGCAGATATCTACAAGCGTTAGAATTAAAATTATTCTGGCTGGAGGAAATATACAGATATACAAAGAAAAAAGGAGAAGATTGTTGCTTTCGGAGCTGATTTTGTTCCTTAGTAATGTACCTAGTTAATCAGGAGAAAATTTGTGAACGACGCTGTGAAAAGCTCTAATAAAATTCATGTTTGATGAGAAGTTTTACAAAAGTGGGAGACGTTGGATTTTATAACTTTTTTCGGAAATCAAAAGTAACCCAGGCACGTTAGCATTCCTGCTATGTTGTTCAAGATGAGAAATATTCCACCGAGTCCGCTTCCTCGAATTGTAAGAATAGATGAATGAATAACAACATGCACGATGGCTGACCAAGAACTCAACAATCCGTTGCGATTCAATACCCATCCCTGCAATTGAATTTCAAATATCTTATATTATGTTGAATGACAGTACATCGGTACTGATGAGTGTGAAATCCTCTTGAATTCATAATGGGGGTTGGTATTGGCGTTTATAGTTGAAAGCGCACCCCCAGAGGAAACTCGCACATTGACTGTTAAATGTAGCTGATTAAATATTGAAGCAGATGCCGAAACACAATTTGAGCAGAAGACGATTGCGGTTTTGAATGTTGCGCTAGCTGTAACGAATTCATGTTAGTGCAACCACAGGCACGGAGACCATTCACGGAGATACACGGAGAAATTACTTAAGTTTCTCACAGAAATATATTAAGTATAAGACTAAAAGAAGAATATCCTGTGTCGTTCCATTATATATTTTCTGCTGATAGTACACATGCAAAGTATTTGTAGCAAAGGGATCTATCGTACAAGACTCGTAAATGCAGTTTTCCATGTATTGCTTCCTAGTCTACTAAAGTAGCGGAAGCATTGTTTTCACTTCCGGAATGTGAAAATTTTTTTGTCTCCAAAATCAAAAATGCCACTTGCATTTTGCGTTTTAGACCTTTCTGAACAATTTTGGTTCCGTGTCTGTCTGTGTGTCTGTCTGTCTGTCAGCAAATCCTTGTTACGGGCAAAACTAAATTTATAACGGTTATTCTTTACAGAGTTGTATTCAAATTTGAATCGCACTGCTCCGTTAATTGTGATGGACGCCTGGGCGTTAATACACGAAGTTATAGTCCGATTTTGATGAAATTATCAGGGATTGTGCGGGTTAGGGTGCAGATGGTCCCCTATAGGTTTCATGACCCCCGGATCAATAGTAGCCTCTGCGCATGCGCAAACGTGAAATCCTTGTTACGCGCATAACTTCGGGAGTTCTTGACCAATTTCGATGAAATTTCCAGGGTTTGTTCGGTTCGATGTGTAGATGGTCCCCTATGAAGTTTCATGACCCCCGGATCAATAGTAGCCTCTGCGCATGCGCAAACGTGAAATCCTTGCCACAAGCATAACTCTGGGAGTTCTTGACCGATTTCGATGAAATTTTCAGGGATTGTTCGGACTTATTAGGTATATTTTATAGTTTGTTCAATAGTTGAACATGCCCACCTTTATTTTCTCAAGTTATGCTCCTGCATAATAATAAATTTACCCTAATTCAATATTTACTTCGCCTAATTGAACGAAGTTCTTTAGTTAATAATAATTTTCAATGATCTATACAGTCATTTTATGGATACGAGGAAGCTATGTGCCACACCCACTTGGCAGAGGTTTTTTTCCTGTACTATTACGGAACGGCGCTACAGATCTACCTCTTCTGCAAGACCAAGCAGTTGTGCGGGTCTTGCCTAACCCCACACTGTTTACGGGGTTCGTTTGAGTTCGCGGTACGGGAAATTCAACTGACCTCTTTCACCATACACTTCGCCAGATAATGGTGGCACCAATTACCTTCATCTGTCCAGATTTTATATCCCACTGTGCTGCAGCTTGGAGTAGAGCATCAACTAGATATTTCCTCATTTTGACAGAGTTTATATAAGCAAGTGCTCCTCCTGTCTGAACCTGAGATCACTACATCAAACATCAATATTGAAACTCATCAATTGGAACATGAATAATGAATGCCCATGATGGTGTCACTACCAGAAAGTAAAAAAACGAATGATGAACGGAACTACAAAAGCGTAAACTTGATTTTACGAGTATAAACTCCGACGCCTATGGTTGCTCTTTTCCTTATCCGGGTGTACACTCTCACACATTCAGAATGTAATTTAAACTTTGTTGATAAAAAAAGGGTGTTCGTTTTACTCCACAAATTAACTTGTAGGTACTCTTTAAAATGTTAGTAGATACGCCCCTCCGGCCTACGGATATTCCGTATTGCTCAAAACAGGATAAGTCCTCAAAAAATGAAAATATTCACGATAAAATAGCAACAGATGCTTGCAGTCAGCATGCAGATTTTCAAAGCAGCTGCGACGAAGAAAAAACGAAAATAATGGGAAATCGCCAATACAGTTGAATGTATTGAATGTAAAGTACTCACAATGCGAATCGACTTCATTACTGGTCTCAGTAATGGCTAGTTTGAGCCAGTTGTCCATGCATCTACACTAGCTTTGCATCTGAACACAAAACTCATATACAAATTCGAACGAAAAGAGTAAAGAAAATGAAACTAGGTAATGCTGGTGCAAAGGCAAAAGGGATATCATCATGGTAGTTGGTCTAGACAACTACCACAAGTCACAAAAGTGATCTGTGACGTCTTCATAGATTACGTTTTCAAGGCCGTGTTTCGTGACTTATTCATAAAATACATGTTGTTTCAATATTTCTGTCCCTTCTTGAATTGGTTCGTTTCAATACTCGACAATAAGAACGTCAGATTTAATGCATCGTAACGCACGATTGATTTCATGGAAATATTAACCGATGCCGGCTTGTTCTTGAGCCGAACCGCTGCATGAACTTTATTGAATTGCGTGTCATGGTACCAGTGAGACTCACCTAAGCTGATTCATAGTTCATGAATATTCAATCCATACACAATCAAGTTTACAGTTTTGATGTCATCTAATAGTACATATCCTAACCAAGGAAAAGATTTGGCTTCAGTGAATAATTTTAATTTAAACACCCAAGAATACATACTACAATAGCTCAAGCATCAAACAATGGGGTCAATTCATTACCACGCTCTTGCTAAGATGTAACAAGGGTGATGGAATCGTATAGTTGCCCCTTCCAGGAGGTCCCAGATGCTGGAAGAGGTGTCAAATATTTTTGGGCCATAGCAATATTGATGACAATATGAAGGTCTTGAAGACGACCAGATTCCATGTGTAGCCCAATGCCATTGTCAGACTGTCGCTTAACTTGCTATTTCTCAAGGGGTGATTCGTTTCATGAAATATCATTCATTGCCAGGCTTACATCGTACGCTCGATACGATTGATGGTGATCATATTTAATATGGTACTAATTTAGTAAACTTCTTACTCCATCCTACAATTATCAGGGAGATTTTTTAGAAGGAATGGAAATGTGATTGATTGACTCTCATCAAATTTTCTGAGGGAACGGAAATCACTGTTTAGAAAACTTGTTGCGGAGGTTGCCGCCCTTTATAAAGTAGAAGAATTGGGGGTTCTGAACTAGCCTATGATGTGCGCTACAACTCGTTGAACATTTTACGACCTCTTCCGCCATCAATCGCCCAGCAATTCAGATATCTATGAGAACATAGAAACAAACTTTGAGTTTTATAGATTTGAGCAAACCTGTTTTAAGTTTCCACCCGCAAACTGTTTTAAGTTTCTGACTATTAAGTCCACTTTTGTAATTGTGTCTCTGAAAAAATATTTGATTCATGAAACTTTTTTTTAACATGAGTATGAATTATGTAATGTCCATGTCAGACATGTGAAAAACAAAATTTCTTTCCAGCACATCTCTCCCTGTTGAATGAAGTTCTTACGTAACACGGAAACACAGCCTAAAACTTCCTAGCAATAAATTACAATAACGTCCAATTAGATTATAACAAAATACCACCTTTTGCCGATGCAACATATTGGTTTTATGGGGGAATAACATCACATTCTAGTTCCATACAAATAATCGAATAATGAATACACTAATGAAATCTAGCGCACTGCTCATTTAACACAGCTTTCCAAGTTCATCAAGCTAGTGGTATTATTCCCCCATCTTCAAGATCATACTAGAAACAAATGTCGACTTTCATTTGAACAAGTAAGCGAGATATGCTCAAGACAGAATGTCATGATTCTTATATAGCAACTACAAAAAAGTATTTTCCAACTCATTAAAATCATGCTTTTGAACAATTCTAATACAGCAATCATGCTGATAGATCAAATTGTTGTTAGGTAGGTAGTTTATTTCAATAAAATTCAGAATCATATTTATTGTAGTACATGTAAAGAGTTAAGCTATGATGATGGGTTCAACATACGAAAAAATGAATATAGATCAAGGGATCTCCATACGTGTAAACGGTTGAATGGTGTACCAACATGGATTGATTCGTTGCATAATATTCAACGATATTATCTTAACGAATATTATTCCAACATTCACTTCAATACTAAGGAGTTATTCGTTACAAGAGTTTATGATGCTCGTCCAAATGTTCACAACAATCTTCCATTTGGGATTTATTCTAAAAGATAAAGATATTTCGAATAGGTTTTATAGAGCTATTTTCTTTTTAAAGACTCTCAGCAGTGACGGTTTTCGATCAGAGTAAGATGATGACATCGATTCGTAATAAAAATTAACCACATAGGAATCCGTTTCAGAATTTTTAGAAATTAAATCATTGGGACTAAGAGCGAAGGGTGTCTGTCTGAAAAATTCTTGTTCTAGATGCTAAGTTTTAATCGTTTTAAAGCTGCCAATGTAATTAGGCAAAGGTCACCAATGTAATCATATAAAGAGTAATTTTAGTGGACTATTACTCCACTAGCAAAAGAGAAAACCACATATTAGGTTGAAATTTATGGCAGTTTGCCCACTATAGCTGATCGATTTAGGAATATTTCGAGGAGAAAAGTAATTTCAGTTTGAAACTTTCATACAAGTGAATGTGCCATTAGACATTTTTGACAAAAACATATTATTGCTTTAAGACCTCTAATTTAACTTTTAAAATAAAGAGAAGTTAGTAAATTAAGGTGTTCGGAGGTTTATTGTCAAGAATTTCGGTCAAAGAACGAGAATGAATGACTCTCAGGCTTTTCTTCCACTGGGTTTTACACTGATGATTGCAATGATTCACTTTTCCAAATGATTTTGAATAAGAGTATTCATTTAAATGACAATTAAAATGATCATAAGAGGTAGAATCGAACTTGGAACGTCACATTGAACAACGAATTACGCAAACGAAATTAGTTGGAATCAATAGGTACATAATATGCATATAATGCATTATATAATGCATATAATGATTATGTGCACATAATCAAGCGTATTAATTGAACTGCCTTATTCAAAGTTGTTGTACAGTTATTTTATAATTAATTGCATAGAGGCTCTAGTCACATCCCTAAGCAATATGAACCACTGTATTGCATTTAATCAATAACATTGAAGAATTGAAGGCTTTCGTACAAAATAATTTAGTAATAATAAGGGCTTAGTGGATTTTTGAGGTCACACGGGATGTAAAAATCTACTTCTACAGTATTAAGACTCGAACTCATGATGTTCGTTTTGTATAAAGCAATACTTGTTATTACTACACATTCCTGCCGTTTCAATCTAGGCTGATGATTGTGCCACCGAAATGAGAATTGGATAACTTTAAATTGACACTCCCATCTGCTGAGGGTCTGGTGTGGCAGTATCTGTTGTAGAATCCAATTATTTTTGTTGAATAAAGTTGATGTTTGTTAAGGAGTGGGAATAATAGTTCACACTAAAGGTATAAGTGAAACTAAATGATATTAGTTTAAAATAACGACACACGATTTTCCATGTTCAGACACAATTTAAGTAGTTAACACTCACGATAACAATACATTATGGGGTCTGAAAGGTGTAGGGAAATCCCTTGATCTTACGTAACTTGATGATGAAGTAAATTAATAAATCGATCGGTGAAGACTGAATTGACCAAGCTGTTATGTAAATAGGTGGTTTTCTGGCACGAGAAAACTAACTACTTTTTTACCAAATTATTCAAGTCAGCAGTGTTAATGAAAACTGCCCTATTCTAAAGTTGGACTTATGAGAAAAGTTCTTATTTTAAGAGAAACTCAGTTGTGGTGTTGGGGTACCTATTCACCCATGGCGCAGTTAGGAACGCTATGGGAAAACCGTCGATCGTTTCAAAACGGGGCCTGAGGTTTTCCCACAACTTTCCTTTCTGTGCCACGGGTGAATAGATACCCCACCACCACACCCGGGGTTATTTTCTAAAAGATACTTCTCTCATCAGTCCAACTTTGGAATGAGACAGTTTCCATAAAAATTGTACATCGCTGACTTAAACTGGGCATCCTCCCCTTCATGTAAGTCTAAAGTATTTACGATATAATTTTTTGTTGTTCACTAAGTGTACGCTTAAAACAGTTCACCAGTTAATTTTTGTTCCTCATTCTCTTTTACGAGTAGTTTTGATACATAGGCTCTTTACAAATATCATAATTCTTCATCATAAAGTTTTTATCCCTCCCTATTTAGTTCTAAATTTGTAGGCAATTTTGTTCTCAATTAAAATACCCAAGAGTTCATCACTAATAGGTTATTCCATTTTTTCTGTATGTTTGTAAATGCCCCTTGACATTGGGGAAGTAAAACTCCGAAACGTTGGGACCAAGATTTTGTTAAATTCAAGATCGAACCTCAATAATCCCCCAGATGCTTCTTCTGAATAAATAAATAAGTATAAATCCAGGAATTTAATCTGAATACTTTAAAACATGGATTTTTATTTTAACGTTTTCAGAGCCATTGCATCAGTTTTACTTCCTATGGGAATTCGGTGAAAATGTCATTTTTAATTGTAAAAATGTTGAAAACGGATGTAACTTTCATTTATTTTTAATTTTCTTGTTTTGATTACTTGGTTATTAAGAACCTTTGTGCAATAATTTGCAGAGTTTTTACAACTTTTTAATCGTAGATGGCAGATTCAATCTCTCTCTCTATCTTTCCAATATTGGCTCCCTCGGAACATCAATTCACTCCGAACTACCCATTTTCTGGAAGTCATTTCTGATTGGCTTTTGTAAAAACATACATTCTGTGTTTAAATGTGTTTTTTTTTTTTTTTTTTTTTGCTGTTTACTTTCTCTGATGGTGTAGAGTGGATATTAAAGAACGAGACAATTATTCAGATCAAATAATCCCTTGTGACACTAGTTGTAAATTGTTGGACAAACGAAGTAACCTATAAAAAAGATCTACGAACATAACAAATATTAGCTCCATGAGATCCATCAAACGAATCAGATCTATTGAGTGAATTGAAATTCTCCCGAACTAGAAGACCACCCGAAAAAAATTGCATCAAAATTTATATATCGATTTATATATCGGTATACATTCTCATATGAATAAAATTGACATTGCCAGCAGTACTAGACAGACGAAAGATGACCACAGTACTGAGAATAATGATTGGGAATCGTATAAATATATGTAAGTAAATTAGCTTCAGACGAAGTGACGTCTAAAACGTAATGTGGTATTCTCTTTTCATGTTGACGTTATTGAAATCCCTGAGACTCGTCATACTTACTCGGGTGTTATCGTATTCCCTGCCCCCGATCGTCAGTCTGGCTTTGGCTTTCATCGCATCTGACAGCGGGATCTGGAAATATGAAAGAGTTAATTGAACTGGGCACTAAAGGAAATTAAATCCGGATCTAAATGTACGGTTCATTTTCTGGAAACAAACAAGACGCGTACCATTTCAGAAGTTATTGGAACAATGAGTCATATCTTTAAATCATTGTACTTTATAAATTAAGTTGTTAGTTGCGAAATAATTGAAGGGTAAGGAGGTATAACAATCGGTGTCCAGCTGATTTAGTTTCTGGTAAATAACAAAAATTAAGTCCCAATGGTATCTTTCCAGACATTTTTTCGAAAGCATCGTCACATGCCCGAACTAATTCTCTTGAACATTCTACAACTTGAGTTACCCTTAAAATCATAAGGCGCTTGAGATATGAGAGTAACTAACTGGAGTGCTACTCACATTTGAGAAGAATCATCAATGTCCAGGACACCGATGAATCTTCCAGCGTTTTTTTTCCTGATAGAGCAGGGTTAAAAATGTTCAAGGAAACGGAATTTTTAGAAATAATAGCATAACGCAATTTATTTACTTTTTTTTATATTCGAAAATGTTGAAACCCTTCAACTTTAGTTTTCCTGAACCTGACCGTCATCAATAAAATTGGCTTCTATATTCTGGAAGCTATCCGCGTTGTCTTGCAATTTAAAGCAGAAGTCTTTTGGGTTGGGTTTCCCAGAAATTAGGCAAGTTTCACCAGGTCAATAAGTGTACTCCTTTTCAGTGGAAGAGGACCACTGTTGGATTTCTGCGAGGGAATCAGAGGCTTCACAGTACGACGGGGAAGGTTCTTGCTAGATTTTTTTCGTCGATTTGTTTGTTGCAGGTATTTTGAAGTGACCTTTAAGAACACCAATTCGTTGTTTTGTGTTGTACTCTCTAGCGAATGCCTGTTTGCAATAAAACAGAACCGCTTGATCATTTCTTATTTCGAGCAATTGAATGGGTCTTGTTGGCGCTCGACATTTAGCAGGCGCATACGTTCTAGATAAGCGGTCAGTCCACTAATTAAACTCGAAATTGTATCTTCCACACAACTATTTCAAACGGAAAGGGTTCCACCCTTGAATTTCGAATTACGACCTGCCAATTGTCAGGGACTTTAGTGTAAGGTTTCTGATTAATTATGCTCATGTCTCGGTCTCATTCCAGATCTCATTCCAGGAGTGTCCCCATATGGGACAATTTTGCCGCCTTAAAACGACCAGTCACATGGACCATGCAGTGCAGAAATCTTAAGAGAGTATAATTTTTATCCTGACCTGCACATGAATCGCAGAAGATCGCAAGCTCCTCTACTTCAGGAGCCAATATTTTATTCACAAAGTGATTCATCATATAATACAATCCGTCTGCGAAATGTAACCTGTTGAATGCAGAAGTTTTTTTCTACATACCCAGGTTATATGAACATTGATTGATATTCCCCAGACGCTCGAGGAGTTTGATTGTTATTCCGTGGTACCAACAAAATTTGGCCTCAAATTTCAATGGGATTTCACCGGTACTTTCTTCGTAGGATTAGACCATCAGAAACTACTCTTGGAACACCAATTGGTGCTATCTGTTTCGTTCCGACAAAGAGTGGACATTGTTGGTTATTCCCTGTACCCTTCAATTGTTTCCTTGCCTCACCGAATGACAATAAGTTCAATGGTTTTAAGGTTCAGAAATCCTTGAGTCGCTTTCTTTTACTTTCAGTGCGAAACAGTTTGATTGTTGAAACGTGGACACTCACCCGTATTTTGGACCGTTTATCAAGTGAAATAATTAGGTGCGTACTTGTTGAAAACGAACTCCAAAAACATCGAACTTACAGACCAAGATTTAAATTTGAAGGGTTACGGAAATATAGGATTCAACAAATGAATGAAATCATTTTCGCCTGATTGTACTATATTAGCGCCTCTGGCGATCAGTCGAACTCGAACTAGGTTTGACTTCTTCAGACCTCCAACTGCTGACTAATAACTACTGAAACGAAAGAGTGGAAAATAGAAGGTCTGGGCTGGGCAAGAAATTATTGAAAAAATGTAAATGGGTTCAGGGAGTTACTTCTAGGTCATCGTAGGGTATCCATATACATCTCCCAGATATAAATCACCAAATAGGGGGACTTGAAGCAAATGATAAGTCGAATGCAAATCAAAACAGTGATGTTTCGGAAAACAAACTTCCATCATTACAAGCTGCACACGTTGAAAAGGTAATTATTTAAGGTTGATTAGGTAATAAGATTCAAGCCAAGAAACCCAAAATAGTTCTTAGTAAAGATGGGAGTAAAATTGAGCCAGGGCTTTCCAATCCAAAATTATCTCGTTCAGGTCGAGGGATGTTTTTTCCCCTGGTCTACTTATTGCGGAGAGTAATTGAAGAAAAATATCTTGATTTGATCGTTCCAGAATGTTCTTACTAACTAGTCAATACGAATTATATACCATGTACTCTATTGTTATTATTAGAGTTCGGATCAATATGACGTAAAAAACTTCAAAATTGGACTTAAAACATCTGCTAATATGACAAGAAAAAGGACCTAAAACTTTCATATAAACGTGACCATAAAAAAAAACAGAAAATCTAGGGCAAGTTTCACAATAAATTAAAAATACCTTCCTAGTACACAAAGTTAACCCCAAAATCTCATTTCACTTCTTTGAACCAATTTTCTTCTATAATGATAGTAGGTTTGTATATTTTTATGATTTCCAGCGTTATCTATAATCGATTCATGTGATTCTGAATTACGGTAGCTCAAAGAAGTGGAGAATGAGGATAAATCGTTCTAAGAAGCTTGTCTGTCAATCGACACTATTGAAATTATGATGGGGGACACTTCGCAGTTGGGCATTAATGGCGGTGGAAGGAAACTAGCAGGAGAGGGTAGGACGCCACCATGGGTGCCAGAGTTCTTGCATGGAATCCAAGTGATTTTCACACAAGTTCAGTGGTCTGTAATATGTACTTGATGATTTATTCTACTGCTAAACATACAGTTATTAACTAATGTATTAATCCAAATTTGAGCTAGATGTATTAGTAGAGCTCCGGGACCCTGAGAGTGTTTGGCTTTCGAGTTGTGTATTCTACATTAAATGAACATTTGTACATCTAATATGATGTGAATCTTACATAAAAATAAGTAAATAAATATATTTTTTATGTCACACAAGATACATAATGTAAAATCACTCACTTTGGCCCTTGTTGCTTCAGAGTGGGATTTGTAACAGAATTCTAGAAGAGCTACGGCCATGGCGAGCATAAGACCACCAATCAAGATGTAAAATATGCCCGCCACATTACTCAACGACAACTCGTTTCTTGACGTGTCCTGAAAAACCCCACACATATTTAAAACTTGAAGAATGTTCGACTTATTTTCCTTTCAACTAACACTAAGATATCGTTGAAGGTTGATAACTGAAACCGCCTTAATCTAGAATGATTCATTTATGAGAAAATGGATCTAGTGTTTGGTAGGAAAATGAAATAACTTAATTGGTTAAAATAGGCCTTATGAAACTAGCACGGTGTATTAGGCTTCCTCCAACATCTCTCTGCCTTCAGTTGAATGAGGAGTGCTTCATTATGCTAAGAACCGTGAAGATTTGGTGGAATTTCAATAACATATTCAAAAAGCTATTTGTTATTTGATAACTAGTATGACGCTTTTGATGTCAACACCAATCAGCATGTCAGCAGCAAGGAGTCTGGGTTTCACTTGAATATGAACTATATCACCATGATGGACCTAGCATCGATAAGTTGTCCAAGAACTGGAGGAATCCAAATTGGCCCTTCCAAGTTCAAGATTGAGTATAATAATTAATATAAATAATAATATAAGTGTTCCTATAGAACACCAAGCCATAAACGCTCGGAATCCCATATCAATGGACTTCTTTATTTGCTTTAAAGCCAATAAAAGGAATTCAATTTCGAAGGAAACATTATACGTACTAAGGTTGCTACATAAATTCTTATCATGTAATTAATCTGATTACAGAAGTAGTTCTACTCAAATGGTATCATCAATTTAATTCTGCAACGTGTAAACTTTGAATGACCGAAGAACGGTTGTTGAAAAATGACAATCGACATATATATCTTCTAACATTTTGTCAGATAAATGCTTGATGTTTGCTATTGGGAAGTTAAATGTTAACATTTGAATTGTTAGACACCAATAAAGTTCGGAAGAAAACTAGGATGGAAATGTTGTATAAAATGAGTACAAAGTAAGTTGAAACATCGGAATGATCAAGGTCGAAATTTCAACATCTCTTAAAAAACATGAATTTCGGAACAAAAACCTGTTAGATTGGAATAATAGTTTGCAAAGTTGTAAAACATTCAAATAACCCTTTTTAGGAAACACATAGTAGACCGAGTGAATGTATATTTAATAAAATCACACTATATAAAAACCAGCTTATCAGAGTATATCGACGTTTCAGGGGGTGGTAACGCTGGGCGGGTGGAATTCTCGCCCCCGTCTCCCAGGGCAACCGACCTGCTCCCCCCTCCCCCCTACCCCGCCAGTGAAGGAAGGAGGGCCCCAGCGGGGGGAAGCGCCTCCCAGGGCAAGCGACGTGGTCCTCTCCTCGGGGATTTGGGATATACGATTTTTTGACTTTGCATATTGTTATTATACTCCCTCATTGTGTTGTTTAGTACTCTACCTCCTGTACACACGGGACTTACCCCAACAAGAAGGCACAACTGTTGCCACCTTTGCAGATGATACGGCTATCCTCTCTGTTGGAGATGATATAGAAGCTGCAACACGCAAACTACAGACGTCTACTACTGAGAATAAAAAACGGAGTAGGATAGAACGTTGTCTATATTTCCACGAAAGTAAAGAGTTACACTTTTACTGTTACTTTCGTGGAAATATAGACAACGTTCTATCCTACTCCGTTTTTATTTGAAATGGGTTTCCACAACTTCGTCGTGAGTGACTTAGTCCGTATCTACTACTGACGTTTGTAAATGGACCAAGATGTGGAGAATGAAGCTGAACGAATCAAAATCAGCCCACATCAACTTCACTAACCGAAAAGTCCCAATCTTGGATGTTGAGATCAATTCGAATAAAATACCGCATACTGAAGCAGTTAAATACTTGGGTTTGACACTTGATTCCAAATTAAACGGGAATAAACACATAGAAAAGAAGAAAGAAGAACTTAAAATCAAGTACAGAAGGATGTATTGGCTAATGGGAAGGAATTCCCATCTCTCTCTTCACAACAAACTGCTTATATATAAGCAGATCCTTCGCCCTATTTGGACCTAAGGGATACAGATCTGGGGCTGTGCCAAGAAATCAAATATTAAGAAAATCCAAACCTTTCAGAATAAAATACTGAGAAGTACAGTTGGAGCCCCTTGGTACATGCGAAACGATGATATTCTCGAGATTTGAGGATGGAGACAGTATATGAAATTATTGCAAAATACGCAAGGAAGCATGAACATCGCCTCCACAAACACGTGAACCCGGAGATGCTCTACGTTTCGGACAACGAAGGTGAAATCCGACGTCTCAAGCGAAACAAACCACTGGATTTAGTTGTGCTGCGTGAAAAGAAGTGCAATCGAACTCAGTGCTAATTAATTGAGCTATATAATAAAGGGCTAGATTTTGCTGTAAACCTACCCTCTTGGAGTTATTGATATGTAAAATTGCTAGATGAAATGTAGGTATTTGATTTTTCAGTCGCAATTAATAAATCACGGAAAAAAAATGTGTTATTCACCTATTTCTTTTTAACCTGCGTAGCAGGGCCATTAAACTAGTAGATATATAAATGAAATTCAGAAATTCTTGCTTACACCAGTTTCAAACAATAAACAACAAAAAAGGCTACAAAATTGCGACAGTTGCTAAGCGAAAATCTTATAGTGATTTATTTATTGATTTGTTATTAATTTTCTACTAATGTATTTACTATTTTTAGCAACTTAAGTCCATTTTTCATCAATTTATTCTATCAATTTATCCTTCTCTTTCTGTTGGCTATCATAAATCAAAAATGTGCTGTCTTTCTTCTCATGTCTTTGCATCCATTCAGTTCATCGAAACATTGATAACTGCCCTACAACTTTGACGACAAATAAACGATTTTGATTTGGTCTTATGAAGAAGGAAAGGGAGATCCAGAACGGTAGCTTACCTTTAGATTTCTTAAGCTTCACATTAACACTTACCAAATTGACGTCATCGTTTCATTCCTTCCCCATTTCATTCACTTTGATAAGACGTTATTGATTTTAAGATTATGGTTATTGATTTTGTCCAAGGGGGAAACAAGTGTTATTGCTTCTCCAAACGTCAGAATTCCTCAATGTAAATTTGGATGTCAGACTATGAGCTGTTGTTCGTCAGCCTAATAGATACGTTCTCTTTTGTTAACGTCAGGAAGATTTAAAGCAAACAAAAGTTTAAAAAAGGGAAAAAAGGAAGGGAGATCAAAGAAAAAAACGAAAATCCAAATCCGATGACTACGAACCTTATCTCCGTGTTTGCATTCCGTCCGGTCGTACCACCATTTGTTTTTCAATTTGGCCAGCTCCCCTGATTCAATCAACGAGAGGACCGCTAAATTAATCACTTCCCTGAAACAATATGAAACATTCGTTGTCAAAGCTCTCCAAGAGGAATTCAATACAATACTGAGGCCTTGTTGATTAATTTAGTTTCCCTACTTCTCGCTCTTGCAATGTGGAGAGCGTTTATTGAAATATACCTATTGACGAGTTTCAAAAAAATATAGGAAGAACCGAAAACATTTTGTTTTGAAGGTTGTCCGAATTGGAGTTTAGTTTTGAAGATCAACGAAGTAAAAATTAACAAAAAAAAAAAAAAAGTAACAATTTTTGTCCACTTGTACCCAATCTAGGGTATTGGGTATCTCGCTGTTGGATAGATGGATTAATAGTGTCACGTATGTTAATCGGGATTACTCTCCCGATGTAAGGAAACGACGCTCGAAGTGATTATTGATTCGAAAGGAGTTATTCAAAAGAAATTCATAAGCTAAGATTTGTTGAGCGCCGACAGGCTGTACGTTGATAAGGGATGATAGATCAAATTTACATGGATTTCAAGGTATGGGATTGTTTTGGAGGAGCAGCCAGGGGCGGTGAGCTAGATGGTAAAATGTTGATGTTTCACCAATCGGAAGCTTCTGATGGTTCTGACCTGACGTCAACAGATTTGTCGGAGGATCTTAGGTAAAGATATTGGACTACGAGTGTTGGCTTATACCTAACTTATGATTGCTAATTTTTCATTTCTTGAAGAGTTGTCATGTTTTTTGTCTTTTTAGATGTGGAAATTGCATTTCAATTGATCAACTCTGAATAAGATTTTTCATGGATTTTGGTAGCTAAGGTACAACATTTGGTAGAGCCCGAGGAGGGGCACAATATTGTATCAACATGTAGTGTAAGTCCAAGAATATATTACCATAAAAATGTCTGTATGTTCATGTTTTCACGCTTTGGACTAACGGAAATTGAGAAAATTTGGAGGGTTTTCGGTGACGGGCGAGGATATTTATCAGGGCGGTACCTATTTACTTAAATGATTATGGAAACTCAGTTAAACAGAGTAAATATATGGCACCAGACCTTGAAAGGATAATATGGTAAAATGAAAAATAATAAGGAGCATTAATGAGAAAGTTAATGGAATTAATGGCAAAAGTTGAAAATTGATAACTTTTTATTAAACTCCATTCGATTTATATTTTCAAAATTAATACCGGGCAAAAGTAGCCGTCATGCTGCACGTAGCGAATTATTTTTCAATTCGAACTTTCAGTTATTTTACTATTTTAAAGTGCAGATACTCAAATTTAACGATGAAGCCCAAGCAGACGTTTATTAATTCGCTCTGTCAGCTTTGGGCGATTAAGATGATTCTGTTTTGCTTTGTTTTTCTGTACTGTTTCGCATTTGTTCAATATAGCTTTCTTCTTCTTATTATTATTATCTACTTAACCTAATACAATGAATATTTGGTAGATATGAACATTAACGTACCCGTAATATAGTATAATTTTATTATATTATTTGAGAGGAATGTGATATAGATTCAGACAGTTTGGGCAGACCATGATAACGAAATCGTTCACAAACATATTCAACACATTCACATAAACAAAAATAGCCTGGTAGAGGTTCAAATTAGATCAACATAAATAAAGTAAATATAATGGACATACTTCATGTAGGTATTGATTTGATTTGCATTAAAATTGGGCTTATCCCTATGCTCTGTGCAGTTGTCTATCCAGATTTTAAAGATTTTTTTTTGTACTTTGTCTAAGAAAAAAACCCTTGCCCCCTCAAATGTTGTAGGTTTATGTTTCAAAAAAAAAAAAAAAAAAAAGCTACAAATTATACAAATGATAACACCGAGAACAAACTCGAATTAAATCTTATTTGCCTATTGATCGGGAATTTTTGAATTTAATGAATTATTCCTGGGTACAAACGTCCCATATCGATTGCATTGATGTTATCAATTTATTAAAATGAGTAACATCGTCAGATTGACTGAATTTTATTATGTGGATGTTTACCTACCTCGCCAAAAAAGTGAAAGCAAACATTTCGTTACATCTCCTGCATTGAAAATTCGTCGGCAGATTATTTTTTCGTACCTGTAGGCTGTAAGTTGATGGTGTAGGTTAGATAAACAATGTTTACGCGTTATTAATGATGGGTTTTTGTACATCCATCGTGATAATGGATCTCCCACCCATTCTGCACATTACAAGAACCTCAACGCTAAAAGGTTTTGGTAAAAGCATATTCAAAAATTTCTTCAGCTGCACTATTCGAAACATGCAAATTCACCGTCTCGAACTAACCCGTTTTTTTACACTCCTGCACGAGCGGGGTTAACTTGTGAATACCTACTGCCTTCTGTTTTCTTTACCTACGCCGTGAGGGTTTCCTTGACGTTGAGTTAAGTACCGCTGAATGATACAACCGTAACAATTTAACAATCTCATTTCGACCATACTTCACCCAAACTTAACAAACAAAACAATCCAGACTGATATGTATTGTTTATACCCAGCTTTGATATAACATTTGATATAACTCCAGTGGATGTTTTACAATCTGAATCAGGCGATTTACCACTCCAATTACGAAGAGGGATCGATATATGTTGCGCCTGAAGAGACGCCAGGCTACACTTTTTAATGATGAAGCATATTTTACTTCTGAGATACTAATTGAATGGAGCAGTCGAAATAAAATCACTCCCCCACTCATGTCAAGTTTCACACGACATTATTGTAATAAAACAGCTATTAACCAAAACTGGGCCCAATTCATGTTGAAATGTGAAGACAAGATGTTCCCAGTACAGGTTATTCGGTACTATGAGGTACGTGAAGTTTTCAGTGAAATTTCCAATAAAATGTTCTCGGAGTATTTACCAATTTGGTGGTCTTCTCACGCGGTGATAAAGTGGACATGTGAAGCGGTAACATTCTCCCTACCTCATTTGGATAATCAGGATTTCAATTTCAACCTCGAATAGTGAATAACGCAGCACATGACAGATCCTACTTTTCATGGATAAATCCTGTTGCGAGAGAGATAAATGTTGAGAAAAATTTAGAGGTGTTTCACATTGGAAATTATGAATTCGCAGTCTCCATTTCGAATTGTAGAACGTTTTGATTGTCTATAAATTTTAGCGAATCGAAGACGGAAACGACGAGAAAACAAGATCTGTATTTTGTGAGGAATAGTTGTAAAGTCGAGTCAAGATCAATGTCAACGATTACTATAGGTAAGGAATTACGAGGTCAAGGGATGCGATTTAGGACGTGAACCACGGAGGGGCAAGTTTTCTGTGCATAAATCTTAAATAAAAGCGTGGTTCTGCAGGGAAGGACTACAAAATTCTTAGTAAGACGTGACAGAACTTTTAAGCATTCTCAAACAGAGGTAATTCTCCACTTGAGCTCAAACCACAGTGGTTACAGGCAATGTCTAGAAACAATGCATGAATACCGATGTGGATGTCACTATGATTTTAGAACTTTTATGTCTTGGAGACGTTGGGAGAGACTGTAATGAACGAATTTGTTTATGTAATCCTTAGATTTAAGCTAATAATGTTACCAATAACAATTATTGGAATTATTATTTATTAATGTACATCAAACTGGATATTTTAGTTGTTCAGGCTAATGACAGACCTAAGAGGTGATCCAAGGGGCGTAGCGATGCCGAAGCCTTTTGCGTCGAGGTTCCTGCCGACTTTCATCGTGTCGCAAGGCTCTCTCTCGTTGATGTAGTCGTTTTTCGGAGACTCAATCAGCAGAGCGTATTTTCCTTTCGACTGCCGCACGCGACGAATCCCTTCGTCGTACTTCCGCACGAACACGTGTTTACGCGAGTTCATGTACTCCCACATCTTGCTGTACAAGGAGATCTGGGATTTCTGTGGAAGCAACAAAGTAGATATTGGTGATGATAGACTACACTGATAATTACATTTGGGTAGGGAAGTCTGAATATCACTCGAAAACAACGGTGACTCCCTTTACTATTTTTTATCATAGTTGCTTACAATCTAAGCTTTAAAACATGTCGATGATGCGGTCTGTAAAAACAATACGCTGAAATTTCTGAGCATAGAAGACTTATCCCAAGACTGGGTGGTTCTCAGCATCAAGAAGTTAGATAATTGAACAGAAGTGGTGTAACGTTTCTGTTACAATCGTTCCGTGGTTCACAGGTGGAACAACTTGGTACGATTTCTACCAATCATCGATATCAGTTTCACCTGCAACGCCCGACCACCATTCTACTTCGCTGCCTTTCTCTCCCTGGAAACTGGAATCTGTGGTTGGATTTGGAATCGACCTTTGGTTAAACAAAAGGAGAACGTTAATTCGTACAAGAAAGATATTGTGATCAATCAATGAAGGTTTTGGAGCAGTGAACTTCTCAGAAATGTTCATCAAACATTTTAGACTTCGACTGCTAGAACTGTTAGAAAACTGCGACCATCATCTAGTATTAACCTTGATTTTTCGTTTGGGACAAAAATGATTGTACATCTCATTTTTTTACTATTTATTTGTAGTAAAAAAAGACAAATTTGAATAAATTGAGTCTATCCAGAGGGCAAGTAGGATGTTTAGATCCTTGAGAACAAAATAATGATACCAAACTGAGGCCTTGGGGCCCAAAAACAGATTGAAAGAGTAGATCGACCGCATGGTATTGCTCCAGCAATCGTGAAACTTATTCGTATTTTGGAACCTTTCCGAACGTATTATGGAACGCGTAATGGATACGGATACCTCCCCTCTTCTAGATTCTTGAATCCGACACCTCTGGATCCTTGGGTACCTCTCAGTACTAGGGAGGAGAAGCTTCTTGCTTACATGATAGCATCACGCTTCTTGTTACATGGTAACAAAGCGTGGTTACACCTACCCCATAGGCAAGTTTATTTTTAATATATTACTCTACCCTGTTTATTATGAGTCTGAGCCCCTCGATTATTGCGAGTCCCCCCCCCCCCCTCCTCCTCTCCCCTTCACCCCAACTTTTAACCCCATTGAGTGTGATAGATATGGATATTCTCCCCTTCCAGATTCTTAAATCCGCCACCTCTGGATATATACCAGGCGCCTTCTTAATCGCCTCAAACTTGGAAGGGGCACCTAAATCATTCCATCAGACTCCTCGCTAAAAACGTTTTGCCTCAATGAAAACAACTTCTCAATTCAGTACTACAAATATTTCCGTAAAATTATATATTCCTTCTTGACAAATGATGAGATCAATTTAGTGAGAAATCTAGTTAGATTTGATTCGGAATGAAAGATGAAAAACTACATTCGTAATGTTGATTTGTTTAGGAAACTAGGACATCAGGTTCTTTTCTTAGTTGCCATAATATAAGAAACTAGTTTCGTTATGCAAGCTATTATTGTTCTGTTCGTATGTGTCCGCAAGTGAACCTGAACTTTCTCAATCTCCTGCCCCCGGGGCTTGACATCGCTCCTATCACCGATCTACCCTTCTTTCTTCCACTCACCTCCTCTTGTGTGTGCTCCGTCATTTTGTTCATTCGCGTCGTCAGTTACCATCGAAGTTTTGGCGCACTTGTACCCAAGGCTCTTCAGCAATTGCTCCCACTTGGTGGACACCATCTTTTCCAAGCCCCTTTCTGCTGAACCCGTCTGCCCTTTTTTCAATGTTCAGGTCAATCCTTCCCAATATATCATACTGGACTGTATGGTATCTGCTGTTGTTAACTCCCGAACAAACACACACACACACACACACAGATCTCCCGCTGCATCACCTCATTGATTTTTATTTCAGTCATGCTTGCTGGTCTATAAAACTGGTATTCAGCCTAACCATAGACAGCAAACACGTAATGCTGTCTCATCAAATATCCACCTAACTGAGCTTCATACCGAAAGTGCAAAAAAAATGCATTTTATAAAGTTTTACATTTCCTCTATTCTTCTTAAGTCAATTCGGATATGTTCAGCAGTTTTGTGACACATTTTGAAGAGGATCAAGTCGTTATATTAATTTATGGCGTCCTTTTGTAGGCGTTTGAGTTTTTACCTTGTTTAAGATTATTTTATTACCTAATTTTGGCTGGGACCTGCTCTACCAGCCGCCACCAGTTCTTATAAACTTATATGGTTGGTGGGCAGAAAAATGTTTTTTCTTTGTTGCGTTCGTTTGTATGCCTTTTAGCTTTCAATTTCCGTCATTATTCTTTGTCTCAATAAATTTCTATTCTATTCTATTCATCGGATTCGACTGTAACATTTTGAGTGCATACTCATTGTTCCTCGAATTATAAGGTTGACAAGGGTTCAGCTACAGTTATCGTTTGAGAAACCCACTCGAGAAGAGAAGAGGACTTACCCTGAAGAAGTCCCAGGTGGATCCGTGGTAGAGGGTGCCGTACTGAACCTCAGTCTGGGACGCGAGGTCCTCCGGGGAGTTGATGGGGGCGACCATCCGCTCGACGGTGAGGAAAGCCGCCAAGTTCGCCGTGTACGAGGAGATGAGGATGAGCGTGAAGAACCACCACACGCTTCCCACAATCCGTCCGGATATTGACCTGGAAGCGACATTTTTGTTTAATATTTTCAATAATAGGCTTTAGTATTCGAAAGCAAAACATTTGTATAACCCCCTAAGATTCAGAATATGCCAAGTCCTTCTGCCGTACAAGCTACAAAAGGCCGTAAAGTTGATGAAAAAATCCAAACTTTCAAGCGCGCTCCATACGGTCTAGCATGTCCTAACTTCTAACCAGTCCAATCGCCTCACACGCTTAGATCCTACGGGAAAAAAAACTGGACAGAAACGTGGGTTATCGAGGTTTTTACTGACATTCGCAAATGGTGTGTAATTTCCTTGCAATATTTTACTCAAAATCGACTGGGATATTTAATGTGAACCTAGAAGTGATTCCTCAAACCTCACTTGGACTATTCAAAAAATAACAAACCCATGTGTAAGAATTGGCAACGTTTCAAGCTCTAAGAATGAAATGACCGTCGGTCGTGAGATGACAATCGTGGGAGTGTATAGTAAAAAATAGGATGTTCTAGATATTGCAACAACAGGGGAAAAAATACATCCTCATAATACGTTCAGTAAATTTTATTTGAAAGTGCATAAATTAATAAAAAACGTTATTAGTGGTGGGGCATGGCCGAACACATTCGGTCATTACATGAATATGATTTTCTTTTTCGCGTCATTGGAAGTAATTTTTTGAGAAAATAGAGGGCTGTATGTAAAAAAGGTTCAATTATTTTGAAAAAAAAGTTTACGTGTATTGGGAAAATGTTTAATTCAATTCGGAGAAGGTTTAATTGTTTCGGAAAGGGTTTAATTCTTTTGGAAAAAGGGTTAATTCAATTGGAAACCACCAACTATACCACAGACTACGTCTAGCAAGCATAGGTATGTAATTTACGTAGAAGGTCTACGTAGTACAGAAATAATAAATTTCCGTGTATTAATTTGCAGCGTTTTTCTTGGTCGTTGCTTATATTTATCATCTAAAAGTAGAATACGACAACGTTAATTATTATTGCGCATAGCAAATTAATTGTTGGGAAACCAATATACTGATAAAATGCAATAAGACATTAATCTTTTCCAAGTGAGAAAGCAGCTTATTATTTAAATTAGGCCTCAAGAGATCGAGCGTGTGTAATTCACAAAAACCGCAGACTGAGAGTTAAAAACGCATTCGGCATCGTAAGGATGATTTATAAAAACGATGGAGTAAGTATAGGGTCGCGGTAAAGCAGGAAAAACTGCCCTTTTAGGTGGTTTAGACGCTCAGCGCGATCGTGATACGGTGGCGGAAAGACCTCTAAAAACCGCCGGAATGAGATTTTCTCGAATTGCCGGTATAGGGGGTGGGCGAGTGTGAGGGTATATGTGCTGTGTGTGATGTGTATATGCGGCGCGCGGGGCGTATGTGTGGGCGTGCGGTGGGAAGCCCGGGAGAGGCAATAGGTCGACTCCGCGGTAACTACGGAGGTCGCCATTATCGCTTGAATGGTCCTCTGTCGCACATAACACTTCCTTTTCCTTTTCCCTCCGGAGATACAAGGGTTAACCCTCGCCACCCTCTTAGCGCCGACTTGGCCCCATCCTCGGATTTCGGCTTTTGGAGTGGTTTTCCCTTCCCGCGATTTGAGAGGATGCGCTAAACTGCGAATGCTTCCTGGGTTAATTGGCCCTGTATGCTAATTACCTACAAGGGCCGCTAACATGGATCGTTCGGCCTGGTTATACCCTCGATTTGAGGGGAAATGGAAATTGCTATAAGTAACTACGATGAGAGTGGTGGAAGCCATAACCGTATGGGAGAAGTACCTATTCACTACAGAGACTTAAAAACCCGAGCAACACGGATAAACATGCAGGCATTATAGGGACGTCTTTATATCCTGTTTTCATATGCCCACACTTAAAAACATAATTATAAACACTCATCTATATTCGTAAAACTAAACGATTTCTTAATCGAGCTGAAAAACACGAAAATCGGGCGACAATGTGGTAGGTATGTGCAGTGCTTCAAGTTATCGACCATTAACCCCTTCATCCTCCTTTCCGACATCAAATTTTTGAGGTTTACAGCACAAGAAAAGTTTTTTAGACAACAATTGAGATTAAAAACAAAACACATGAAAATGGTGAAGGTGTAACGATTCATTACCCTGACCACCTCAATTAAATTTGAAAAATCTGAAATATATTTCACAACTAGACCAAAGTTTTTAATCAAACAATTATGGTATGGAGGTGGAAGATGTCTAATTTAGATGATGTATCACAGTTTAACTCAAATATGTGATTTACGTGGAAGGGCTGTCAAATACTAATATAATTTACATTTTTGCAACAATTTGCAGCACTTTTAGTAAATTTATGTTATACAAATTGTTGAAACTCAGGTCTCATCAAACTAATTATGTACAGCTGGAGAGGTGGTTAAGTAACAGTTGTGTAGTGTTCACTATTTAAAAACGAGATGTGAGGGGCCATACTTTGACATAACTGTGTACGACATTCAAGATAGTTGGTTCTGCAGGATGAGATAAAGGAAAGTGATGAGCTAACTGTCTAAATCAGCAGTTCGTTATGCACTCACTGAAGAGTATAAATTGCTGTTTCAAGATTTCCTTGGAAAATGTCTTCTTGGAATACTGCTAGTCATCCGGAAAGTCCACTCGGTAAAAAATGAGAAAACGGGAGCCCAAATTCCAGTATGTTTGGCCAATCTATTTCAAAGGTTGACGGAATCAAATGTATCAGTGAGGCGAGGTCAGGTTGTGCGAAGCCGTAACGCCGCCCACCCCATCAGTCACACGGAAAGGGATATTACGAGAGGGCGCTCAGACCCTTATCAACTTGACATTGGCTCGCTGTCCTTACTACAGTACACTCTACGACCCCCTCCTATCACCCTATCTCGCCACCCTACCAGAGGAATACCCCGCGTTTTTTTCTCCCATTCCATCGATCCCGGCGAAGACTTCCAGCAACGTGATTGGGGATACAGAGCACAACCTAAACCAACCCGCCCCAATTACTACGCTGTGTCAAGAGAGGTTTCACACTGAAAGGGTATAGCTATATTAACGAAAGCTATGATATTTATTGCTCATAGTTACACAACACGACTACAGACACCGCTGAAAGCTCTTTCATCCTGCAAAACCCAAACTTGGACCCAGGCGTAGAGCTTCCAACTTGACATGGCAAACACTTATTTGTATTCTATATTGTGAAGTACAGAATTCGGATTGCTCGTACAATTCGTAGAGAAAAATACTTTTCGGCATAATTGTTTCCACCATCCTTTCTCTCCAAATTTTATAGGAGTTCCAGTTATCGCCAGATTATCCGGCGAGTAGTCCAGCTAATCGTTGGAATTTTCAAAGCGGACCAGAATGGCCCAGGTGGCAATACTCGCAACCTTTCAGTCGAGATTACCCTCATTATTTGCTGTTTTTTCTCGACAGGCCACAGTTTTTTTCTCGAAATAACCTCAGAAATAGCCATAAGAGGCACGATATTTTTACAAACACACTATTGTCTCATACATACATATTACATCCCTGGGGCCTAATCAGACGCCAACCCTGCAACCTCTGTAGAAAGCCAATCAGAACTGGGTGTTTACTAGTTGATATGCCAAAAATCCAACTGCAATTAAAACCTTATTATGTTGGCAAAGCACCACAACCCAATCATCGGGTCAATAAACACCGAGATTCAGTCACCCACTCCTCATCAACGGTCATGTGAGATCCCACGACGCATCATTTCATGAGTGTTTTCGGGTGAAGGAAGGTCCTCAAGAAGATGCCACCAGGATCCAATGACAGACAGCTCCAACAGTCAGAAAGGGAGCATAAGTGGATTTTAAGAGTGAATCAACCTCCTGGTCTGAATATAAGATATATATCTTTTATTATTATATATTTTTTCACTCAGGAGATACTGAAACACTTTTATTCTCTTTATACAAAAAAAAAAACGTATATTGAAAAGAGCATGTTATCTCTCTGCTGCCGAAACAAGAACCGAAGTGGATAGTATGGTTTGAAATGTCAAGAGACCCGATTCTTGCATCGCTTCACGATACGAGTCATAACTTCAAGCTATCAAAGAAACATCAAAGACACGTAGTTTTATTACCTTTATTTGTAGCACTGTAACGTCAGTAGTAGATATAATTTTATCATAGAATCACTGAGGTGTCAAAAAACACGATTTATTTTCAGAACAGCAAGTGACTAGTAGGTTCCTATCCTAGCCTTCTGAGGAACGCCTAAGACCCATCAGGCATCAGATTCATATTTTTTCTTGTTCTTATTTAATACGAAAAACACTACCACATTAACCTTGGGGTTGTTTAGACAATATATCTTTGTTTGACCTCTCTAACTTCATGTCCCATTTTTTAATACTTCTGTGCATCGTGCTTCCGATTTGTAACACTTGGGTCTTTTGCAACTGGTGAAGTTCATAGTTGGGTCCTCTCAGGTTTGAATCAGAAACTATTCAGTCCTGTTGTTGAATGATAGTAATTAATTCAAACCTTTGTAATGTACATTATATTATGACTAGATAGTACAAACCTGGGTGAGATATCGCAACCCTGCTGCATGAAAGCGCCGAGTGCGAACCAGAGGCTATTGAGGATGCTGAAGTCGTTAGCGAGGACGTTGGGCGGCCCCGGGGGTCCGGGAGGTTGGACGGTGTGGTGGAGTCCGTGGTGGTGGGGCTCGTCCCCGTAGGAGATGAGTCGCCACTCGTACGGCGAAAACCGGCTCACGATGAACAACACGATGCTCACCTTTCAAATGACAACAACGTCAACAATTTAATAGGTGATCTACATTTAACTACAGTCGAGGGTAATCAAACCACCTGATATCCACTCAGCCTTATCCGTTCCCACACAGACCGTCCTAGATCGCGATTACAAATGGAATGAAGACTAATCAGAAAGGATGCATAAACTGAAATAACTTGCTGCACGCGAGAATCATCAATAACAAGAACGTTATGTGGTTTGCTAACCAGATGTATCATCAGCTGTTGAAGTAGTGGAGTCAGGTCCCAACATTCCTCCCTCCTCAAGCGATTTGGAACCCTTCCGCATCTGATCCACATGAACCCTTCTTTCCGACCCATCCAGCAACACCAAGTTGGATGAAAGGCTTGTTCGTTTCAGCACAGTAGCTTGGGTGAACCCTCTGTCTTCCTTTCTTCTCTTGACCCATGCCACCTCTATCACACTGAATTCCTTTAGAAAGGATTTGTCCGTTTGTTGTTTCTGTAAGGTCTCATCTAGTTGGGCAGCAAGATTAGGTTTCAGAAGGGACAACCGAGTGCGGGGTTCTCTACCAAACATCCGCATCGCAGGTGATCGATTAGTCGAGCTATGTACAGATGTCCTGTAGGAGAAGAGATATTTTGCTAATCGTGCTTGTAGATTACCATCACTTTTAGAAGAACACATTCTTTGCTTGATTGTACGCATTGCTCTCTCAGATAGTCCATTTGACTTAGGATGGTGCGGGGTTGTCCTGACATGCTTGATGTTGTTGGTAGCACAGAAGTTAACGAACTGTTGGGATGTAAACCATTGTCCGAACAAATTACTCTAGGGAGGCCAAACCTTGCAAAGATCTCGTCTAAAGCTGAAATTGTCCTGTTGTTTAATGGGGATGGCCTCCTGCCACTCTTTAAAACCAGCGTGATGGTGTTACCACATTAAAAATCTTCTTCGGGTAACGAAAATCGGTCGTCCATGTTGAGTTAGACGGTAGAGAAGGAGAGCCGAGTTACAGAGTCCGTTCGACGGGAGGTCTAATAATAATTATTATTATTATGCATATATTATATATAATACTGTGTTGACTGGTTAGCTGTTCTGCTGAACTATATAACGTTTGTTAAAGAAATAGTACAAATTTAACAGATATAAAGGTGAAAGAATATGTTTGATATTTCGAAAGAATCTTTGTCAAAAATTAGAAGAAAAGTGATTTTTGGTTTTGGGATCGGGCTTGCATCTTGTTGTCGTGATAGTCGTCACCATAGTGGAGTTAACTCATTCATTGATGTTGAGTCCGGGTGGACGATTTGATCCCAATACCAAAAGGTGAGCTCGTTCCGACTGTTGTAAAAGTCGGTCGTTTGTGAGCTGGGTCATCTTTTTTAAAACTTTAACGCCGACACATTCATTAAAAGTGGTTGAGGGTCCGTGTGATAGTGTGTGGAGTTTTACTGGCCGTGGTTGTGATTGGTGTATTGATGCTCTGTGATTGTTCATTCGCAGGTTCAATTGTGCGGCTTTTCCAATATAGAAGCACCTTGATTGTTCTTCTGTGCATTTTCTACAAATCAATTGGTAAACGCACATACGCGTTTGACAATCAGCAGCACCCTGGCATCTGTATGAATGACCGGTGTTTGGAGAAGTGAAATTGATGTTATCAATGGCAATTTCGCACAGCTTGCATCTTGGGCGATGGCACGGACGTAGGCCCCGGTGTTGCTGATGTTGGTGTGTTGATGGATGCCGGTGAGATAATATGCTTCCCAAATTTTGTCCCTGTCTGTATGTAAGTCGTGGTACTTCCTTGAAGACATCTTGAGTCAGCGCACTTGAGCCCAGGATTGGCTGAAGCTCCCTAAGTATCCCATTCATTTTTTGGAAACCAAAGAAGAATGTGGTCACCAGAGGAACTCGGTCAGTAGGTGGCTGTGATGTTCGTTGATAACTGACATGAGCTGGATCATTCTCTTCTCAACTAACCGTCGTGGATATCCCCTTTCTCTTAATTTATCTCCGACACCAGACAAGTAGTTTCCCAGGTTTTCCCGGGCACTACATATTCGGTGGCCTCTCGCAGATAATGATCGGGGGATTGACCGTTTTGTATGAGGGGGATGGCAGCTGTCGTAGTGTAAGTACAACTGTTTGTTTGTTGGCTTAATGTGTACACTAGTTGACAGGCTCCCATTCTCAATCTTCATGTCCACATCAAGAAATGTTGCAGCTGACTCAGAGTAGGACCAAGTAAAATTGACTGAAAAACGGGAATTCAGATTTTCTAGAAACAATTTGAGTTCGTCCTCACCATGGGTCCATATCATGAAGCAGTCATCAATGAAACGCTTCCACAGCAAAGGGGTTTTTGCGCTGGATGCCAGGAAGCTGTTTTCCAAATCAGCCATGTATAAATTTGCATATGATGGTGCCATTCGAGTTCCCATAGCAGTTCCCCTCTTTTGCTGATATATTCGGTTTCCATAATTGAACACGTTCATTGTGAGTACAAACTCTGCAAGTTTCACCAGGAAGTCAGTGGAAGGAACTCTTGGTTCTGAACGTTCCTGGAGGAAACGATTGAGAGCAGCCAAACCTTCGTTGTGTGGAATCTCTGTATACAATGAGTTCACGTCAATAGTGACGAGGATCGCTCCTGTTGGGACTCTGGTCTCTTGTAGTACAGTCAAAAAGTGCTGAGTGTCCTTGATGAACGATGGTTGACTCTGTACAATAGATTGAAGGTGTGAATCAACAAATGCCGATATCCGCTCTGTAACAGAACCAAAGCTTGCTACAATAGGACGGCCGGGGGAAAGTAGATCAGGAAGAGAATATGATTTGTGAAATTTAGGGAGAATATAGAAGTCAGGGCATTTCGGCTCATCTGGAACTAGAAGTTCAATGTCTTTAGAGCATAGCCCTTCTCTCCTCACATTCGTTTTTATGAACCTTTTGATAACATTGGCTAGCGCCAATGTTGGGTCATTATCAAGTGGTTCGTAGAATCTTGAATCATTCAACTGTCTGTTAATTCCTCGTTCATAATCAGTTGTGTTCATTACCACCACTGTTGACCCTTTATCAGCCGGCATGATTCGAATTGATTGGTCCAACTTGAGGGATTTGAAGGTCCGGCGTTCTTCTGGGGAAAGGTTATCACGTGGGGTGAGGGAGTCCAAAAATGTAGAGCTTGATGTGCGTTGAAGCAGAGCAGTTATGTATTTCTCCAAAGGGTGGGTGGGAGGCAGTCTTGAGTCAGGGATACCTATTATTATATATAATAGTTATATGCATAATATATAATATTAATAATAATTTACCGTGTTTTCATACATTTTTCTTAGCAATTCTTTGTTGTCGCGTTATTAATCTCTTTTAACTCACAAATGACGTTCATAGCTGTCATTCGATGGCTTCATCAACAAAACATCTTATACCATTGTTTACGCACCTAGTTTTACTCTTATTTACTTATCCGCATACAATATTTGTGAAAGGACAAATTTACATAATAATTATGTAATTATTTAGTGTATCCTGTCCAATAATTAAACTAAATTATTTAGTGTATCCTGTCAGTTCTAAGATCTCAAAATTACCATTCAAATAAAGTGAGGGCCATAGAAAGGTTAAAGACTGGTTATAATAGCTACAACAGTGTTATAAACAAAACTGAAATACGAACTAGCTCGCCTATGATGGCAAATCATTTTCTTTCAATCGTCTTTGAGCCCAAACGATTAAGAGTTCAAGTTTTGAGGTTTAAGCCGCTCAATCTCTATTTCCTTCTTCTTTTTTTTTTTTTGAAGAACAAGCTACAGACTTAAGCCGATCTTCAACACGTTGAACGGATTGGAACATCGACGGATTAGTAATTGAACAGTCCTAAGAACAACTGAAATATCTAATGGTCCAGTCACAGTTCTCATGACCACAACACAATTTATCAACGGAAAATTACGAATGTCTTTGAATTCAGTACTTTTCAAGTACTTCTATTCCCAACATTTCAATATACTAATTACTTATTGTAGCATATTTTGTAGAGAATACATATTGTCCAGAAAAAAGTTTTTAGATCAAATTTATTCCGTCCAAAATGCTAATGAATTTATTCTTCATTCAAGAAGTTATTATTACACTTATTATTTTCCCCTTTGTTATTGACCAAGAAAACCGAATTGGAACCGTCTCTCAAAATTTTTTGTTTCAAGATGTGTAGAATTCAAAAATAGAATTAGAAAAGAATATTAAAAACCAATCCGTCATAGGTCTGCCTCTCTTCCGAAACTGGTGGACTGAAATCCCTTTGAGTCGCAATTGTGGTGCAGTTGGGGTTGAATTCTCAGCACCACTTTCTCTCAATCTCGAATGATATTTGAGAAGTCATAAACCATAGAACTTTTCCTAAAATCAGTTTTTTACATTACTAACGATATTCCAAGTTTCATTTTGAATACAATATTTTGAGAACCACCAGAAAATTAAGAGTTTGTTTGGATTTTCAACACTCACACACACAACTCTGCATTCGATTAAACGAGGTTTACCAGAGCTGAATTAAAAACAGCTTGTAAAGAAACCCGCGAAAAGAATCATTTCGAATGCCGAATATATTAGTAACCAAGGGGATAAAATGAAACGAATAACTTGGGAATGAACCTGTGTTTCGTATATTCGTATATTGTTGCTCTTATTAATAGGTTGTATTGACGGTTTGACGTTTAACTTTAAGTTGAACTAACACCAGGTAGAATAGGGTTCCGCCAGATTTCGCTCCCGAACTTTCATTACCATCAACAATAATATTGTGCAAAATATTATAGGCAGGAAGCCTGAACAGTTTTCTTTTTCGCTCAAATGAATAAAATTGATACCTGAAACGCGTATCTCTACTTTTTGGCGACAACGCGAAGCATCAACAGACTCATTGTCACGGATACGCTCATGGCTTGGCATCAACATAAAATCCCATGGACAAAAGTAGTTGGTGCAGTTATATAACAATTCAGGAATTCAGGTATCATTGGAATATTAGGTCCTGAAAGCCCCAATGGAACATATTGAGTCACAGAAGACAAACAACTGGCAACGTGATCATCAATTCTTGCAAGACTATATAAGAATTCTTTGTATCAGGGGATCATTGGAACACGAATTCCTAAAAGCTTAAATGGTAGTCAATGAGTTACATTTAAAAAACCACCTGCCAACGTTAGCTGAAAATATGAATGTAGTTCATGCCTCTCTACGAATTATTGATCTGCTTTTAATGAGGAAAGTTCGGATTTGTTTTTCCAGGGCCCTCTGTATTGTTTACACCGCCAAGACCGGTGTTATTTTAAACATTTCTACATTGACACTCGTCCGGACGTTAGTAAAGGAAGCCATAAATAAGGAAAACAAGCAGAAAAAAAACTCCGGGGATATTTACCCCGATGTATGAGAATATGACGCAGACCCAGATCTCCTTGGAGAGGGGATTGAGGAATGAGAAGACCCCAGGCTTCTGTTTCACCGGCTTCTTTATCATAATGCTGATCCCGAGGGACATGAAGGGCTTGCTAAAATCGATGACTCGCTCACGCTCCGAAGTGATCGTCATCGATGCGATCGCCATGTCCGCTTCCTGCAACACAAACATTTTTGGTAATAATTGATGAATTAGTAATTTATAATTAATTACCAGTACATACGAGATGAGAAATTGAGTTTATAAGGTCGTTCCTGTGTCCATTTTTATATTATCATACTCATAAACAAAATTACGCTTATGAATATTCTTAGAAAGTAGACCAAAGACCTCAATCGAACAAAAAAGCACGAACATTGTAGGTCCTTCCGTTCACTGTCTCCCTTTATCATTCTCTGCCTTTATAATTTCTATCTTTAGCTCATGAATTTAGCCCAACGTAATTTATTGATTGCGTAATTTATGTACCTTGTAATACGGGAATACACTTATTTGATAAAAAATTTGAAGAAAGCAATCCAAAGCATTGTTGAATGTAAAATTAAGGACTAGTGAGCATAGAATTTAATGTTAAATTTCAATAAAATTTTTATTGTTTTGGTTTATTATTCAATGATAAACCATTGTAATCGCCCTTCAAAAAAAAAAAAAAAAAAATGTATAACCCCCCTGAAAATTTCATGGTTTAGGTTTCAAAGCGTGTAGAACCCAAATCAGCAATAAAAAATTTTCCGTCCGTCCGCCGTAGGTACTCACGATTTCTCCCAAACGGCTGAAGCAAAAAAGCTGAAATTTTCAGGAAAACCCCATGTTGGTCCGACGACGCCCCGATTCTTGAGCCATTCCCGATGGAACTCCTAAAAAGATTTGTAGCCGATACACATGTTGAAGCATTCTGGTATGCATGAAACTCTGCAAATTCTTTCACTGGGGTTTATTATTCAATTTCATTCATTTGCATTGCATTCGTGATTTGAATTTCTACTAAGCTTTGGAGTTTGCGTGTTACACAGGTGATAGAGCGATTATCGAATTTCAGGAGATATGCATAGAGCACGTAAATCGGTTCTCAACCAAAATTCCTATTTGGATTGATCAGTTGATCATATTGTGTGCCTCCTGAAATTTAGCATTTTCTCCCAAATAGAGAAAATGTACGCATGTTTTTATTGTGTATTGTATGTTTATGTGTATTGAGGTTCAATAAAAAAACGCTGCGAATTTTTTCACTGGAGTTTATTATTCAATTGGCTTGCGTTCATGATTTTTTTCTGCTAATCTTTGGAGTGTGCATGTTTCACAGGATAGAGTTATTATTGAATTTCAGGAGGCACACAAATATGATCAACTGATCAATCCAAATAATTATTTTGGTTGAGAACAGATTTACGTGCTCTATGCATCTCCTGAAATTCAATAATCGCTCTATCACCTGTGAAACAGGGACACTCCAAAGATTAGTAGAAATTCAAATCATGAATGCAAGCCAATTGAATAATAAACCCCAGTGAAAGAATACTTATTTACGCTGATTTACGTGATGCTATCCGTTTCTTGATTCCACTCAATTTTATCGGAATAATGAACGAAATTTGTTTATTTCGCGTGAAAAATCATCATTTATGCAGATTTTTAACTCTCAGATTAAGATGATTTTTCACTTGATCACTGAAGACGGTTTCAATTTCCTATTTTGACATTTTTCAACCCGACCTCGAAAATTAATCCCCGTAACAATCTGAAAACAGTTGCGTAAATAAAAAAACGCACGCGAAATATATCACTTTCGGCCATTATTCTGCAAAAATTGAGTCAAATCAAAATCACAGGATAGGGCGATTATTGAATTTCAGGAGATATACATGGAGCACGTGAATCTGTTCTCGACCAAAATACCTATTTGGATTGATCAGTTGATCATATTTGTGTGACTCCTGAAATTCAATAATCGCCCTATCCTGTGAAACACGCAGACTCCAAAGCTTAGTAGAAATTCAAATCATGAACGCAAGCCGATTGAATAATAAACCCCAGTGAAAGAATTTGCAGCGTTTTTTTATTGAACCTCAACCCCCCCCCCCCCCCCCCACAATAAAAACATCTATAATTTATCAAGTCCTTTGGCACTCGTATTGCATTAAAACTTCCCCAAATCCAAATTTAAACGATGTAGCCAAAGGTAGACAGATGTAGAGGGGGCACACAAATATCATCAACTGATCAATCCAAATAGGTGTTTTGGATGAGAACCGATTTACGTGGTCTATGCATATCTCCTGAAATTCAATAATCGCTCTATCACCTGTAAAACACGCACACTCCGAAGCTTAGTAAAATTCAAATCATGAATGCAAGCCAATTGAATAATAAACCCCAGTGAAAGAATACTTATTTACCAGAGTAATAATATTGAATAATAAACCCCAGTAATAATATTGAATATTATTTACCTATATATTATCAGAATGCTTCAACCCGCGTATCCGCTTCTAACTACACTACAAGTATTCACATCGGCTACCACTCCAGTATCCACATTCACTACAACTCGACGCTATCGGCCGGACATCACTATGTTACAAACAAACAATAATAAACGAAAAAACGCAAATGTATGCACCATAAATCGGGCCATACATCGGGAACGGTTTGACCTACGGACGTGGGGAAGGGCTCATTCGATTCCTAATGGCATGTTCTTCAAATAGGAAAATATTTAGGCCGATTCGACTAGTTTTGAGGTTTTCAGGGATTTTATAAAACTTTTACAGCTCTTAAAGGGCCCTTTAAATTGAGTGAGGGAGCTGGCTCAAGAATTAGGGCGTCGTCGGACCAAGATGGATTTTTCCTGAAAATTTCAGATTTTTTGCTCCAGCCGTTTCGGAGATATCGTGCGTACGGCGTACGGCGGACGGACGGAAATTTTTTTATTGCAGATTCGGATTCTATACCCTTTGAAACGTAAACCATGAAATTTGCATGGCTGTTTAGAATTTTTTTTCCAGAGCGATTACAATGGCTTATTTTTGAATAATAAACCAAAACGAATCACGCAAATCACAGTTGAAAAAAAAAAAAAAAAAATAAATAAAATTCATGTGCCACACTTAGCATTTTACCATCATACACTATCTGACAATTTTGAGGTTGGGCAACTTTTCGTGCTCGCTGAACCGGTTGCGCAAATTGGTCGATTGGTCAAATTTTAATAAAATTTTGGGTGGAATCCGAATCCTAGAAGTAGGTAGAATCCGATTCTGCAATAAAAAATTTGGGTTCCTATTTGAAATAAGAAAGTCAGTGTCACATGTCCATGGTTGATATTTGAGATTCTCGGAAAGAAATATGAAGACTCAAAACGTATTTTTTTGTTAACTCCCATTTGGACCATTTTAGGAGGGAGGGGGCGGGGACACCCTACATTCTGGAACGCACCGATATGTTGAATTTAGTATTGAATAAAAGTTTATTGTATTATAATGCTATGTAAATGAATTCTGTTTTATGTAGCAATAGACGCCTCTTCTATTCATCTATCTATCTAAAAGTTCGTAATATTTGTTGGGTATTAAGAAGATTATTTTTGTTGGGAACGTGAAATAGCGATCTGATTTCAACGAAGGGTTCCCGAAAAAGAGCTCTTGGCATAATGCGCCAATAAACCAAAGGGGCCCGATGGCCAAGAGGGGCGGAGGTGGGGAGATGAGAGTGTGGCTGAAGCGCAGAGTCGTGTAGGTGGAGTGTGGTTGAGCGGGGGCGGAGGAACTAACCAACTGGGCGCTCCTCAAATAAATCAGTCACTCCTGCCAACGGAGTATGTTGCCGGAGGCTGCCACAACCCATCTCCTCGCCCTTTAACTCGGTCCCTTCACCGAAATGAGAGGACAAAAGCAATTGCTTCTAATGCTACTCGACGTCCACCTACCCGTTCCCCCCTTTTTCAACAATCTTGTGAGAAGCACTCGCACACTTACGTGAAGATCTCGCATAATTATGTGTACAACTTAGCACATTTTCGTGCATAACGTAGCACACTTACGCGCATAACTCAGCACCCTTAAAAAAATAGAATGATTAATATTAATCTAATACATAAAATTTCCATGTCACAATGTTAGTTATCGTAATGCTCCGAAACCACTTGACCGATTTTTACCAAATTTTATACGCGTATTCAACAGGTCTGAGAATCGGCTACTATCAATTTTTCATACCCCGATAGTGATATGAGTTGTTAACCCTTAACATTTTTTTTTTAATTTTTGGACAAAATTCTTCGTTTTTATTTTTTTTTATAATGTCGCATTAAAAAATAAATACAACCCTAAATTTTACTTTTTAATCACCAACCCCTATTTTTTATAGCCATTTTATTAATTTTATCAACAAATCCCAAGAACAAACGATGTCTATTTGTGGCTTAGATTTGAGTACACCATGTTTTTCACACGGACAATTGTACGTAGCATGCTCTCGAGTCGGTAAACCAGCTCTCGTGCTCGCTAAAGATGGGCTAACAAAAAATATTGTCCCCGCTATAGCATTAAACGATTGTTGTTTTTTAGTGTTACTGTCGTAATTAATATTTGATATTTAATTTTAAGAAACAATCTATAATACCTTGAAAATAATATTGTTTGGCGTTTGTTATTTTTATATTTCTTCATCTTTCATAGCACTCCTCGCCTACATCACGCACATACCACATACTTACGCACTTATAATAAGTAAGTTACTTTTTGTCTACACTAGAATTTATCTAGAAACTAAAAAAATGTATAGGACAAAACAACGTTTGCTGGGTCAGCTAGTAAATGAATAATTGTTGAAGTATATTATACATGGTGTTTACAAAATAGGTCTCATTTCTTCAAGATATCGATTTTACAACTAATTTGCGACAAGAAAATGCCTCCTAGAGTTCTTTTTTTGACGCTTGTATTCAAAGTTATTCGAGATTCAAGATTTTTTTGGTTATCAACCATTAAAACGGACATAGTTCCCTCATTTTCAAAGTAATATCAAACTTGCAACCGGTTGGGAAGACCGTAAAATTTCCAATCTGCCTCACACCAAATAAAATTTTGCAGTTGAATTTTACGGGGAATAAAGCAACCTGAACCAAAGCAACCATATGTTCAAATAATTCGGGATAAGAACTGCGCCAGAATCACAGCTTTCTAACGGTATAATCAATTCCGATTTCACTGTGCTGATTACAGTAGAAAGTTCGTACCAGAAAAACGTAGTTTCACACGGAAAACGATGTGCTAGGGCGAAAAATAACTCTTCATGGAAAAATGAGTTTGACATTGAATTTTATGCATTTTTTTTACGATGTTAATCCAATACATGGTGCCACTCTCGATCAGCCTTCGCAATTTCCCCGCGGTCTGGGTAACTCATAAAATGAGAACGATTCGCCTAATGTTTAACATCCATTTTTTTTTAATCTAAAAATAATAATAGTACTTCTAAAATTTTTGACAGGTACAGATATTTTCCGAAGTGCCTTCCTGGATTCTCCAAACAGAGTCTAGCCCTCCTATTCACCGCACCGACTGCCCTCTGTACTTGCCATGAAATTTCACACCGATTGGTTCAGAACCTTAAAGAGCCAAGGCCTCTACCCCGAACCATTTGACAAAAGTATGAAATACCATCAATCTGATCATTCCTGCCTGTCTTTTCTGCATCTGTTAAACGCAATTTTCTCCTCTAAACAGCACAGTAAAATCTGGAAAGCTGTCATTCTGGCGCAGTTTTTAGGCGAACCGTTGGTAGTGCATTATCTCGAATTATGTCCGTTTTAACGAAATAAGGACGATAACAGGAAACAAATCTAAAATCGTGAATAAATTTGATTACAAGCGTTTGAAAAAAACTTGAAGAGGCATTTCTTGGGGCAAATTAGTTGTCCAATCAATCTCTTCAAAGAATGGGACCTGTTTTGCAGACAAACCGTATAGCTAAGGTATGCCTCATGTATTTGGTATTTATCTGATAAAGTAGGGTATTTCGGATTCCACATTGCAATGCCCAATGAGGTTGTACGAATGTATGATTTTGATTTGATTTGTAACAAGTTTTGGCAACTAAGTGATAAGCGTATCATGTTGAGGGCATCAATTCAGTTTCAGTGTAGCAAGGGCTTCTCGGATCTCCGATAAGAACTTACGAACGTCGGGGAGTTAACTATTTTCTCAGGGAAGAGAGCGAACGAGACCGGAATAATTAGGAGGCGGCCGCCTTGATGAAACAATAAAGTAATATCCCCACGTTTCCCCTCGGAGATCCAACTCGACGGAATATCTAATATAATACACCTAATCCCATCATTGCCAAGGCGAGCTCCGGATGATTAGGCGAAGGGAGTGAAGATGAAAGACGGGGAACGATTGTGAAAAGTGGAGGTTGGAAGTGGGAGGACTGACGCGGAACTTTCACTTGAAAGGTTATTCGAACGTTCCACATTGGACGGTTAAACGTTTGAACCGACAGACGCGGCAAAAGCTTCAAGGCCTTCCCTAGTAACTGGGAGCAAATTGGTAACATGTACATCCCTTTTAGAAAGTAAGAATAACATCATGATGTGGAATTCGTTAATTATAATTATGAATACGGTAATGAATATGAATATGATCACAACGTTATTCACAAATCAAATATAATTTTATCGGCGAGCAACATTTTTTGTGATTTTCTAGAATAAGAAGTTTGTTTAACCCTTCAGTTCCTAATGCCAGGGTCCACCTCATTTTAGGCCTGTACAAAATTAAGTAATGACGATATAATGGTTACAGACATTTCTGCTGTTATTGTAGGAACCGTAGAAACTGTGAAAATGTTTGGAGGAGGTTATTTAAAATCCGACACGTTTACAATCTTCGAAACAAGTGTAAGCTCACAGTCAGTCTGTCTGGCTGTGACTGGGGATGTTGTTCAGATATCGTTCAGTACGTCAATACAAAAGGTACCTAAATAATTTTGTTTTCTTCCAATTTATAGTTTTCCCGATCATTTGTGTACCAGTTGACGGTGACTAGGATTTATGGTGCTTGCTGGCTTTGGTTCGCAGCAAGCTCGAATTTTCTTCAATCGTGTGAAATCCTATTTATGCCGTTTTCGCGAGAGTCCAACATAAATTTATGAATCTCATCTTTTACCGCTTCATGGTTGATGAAGAGGGATTCTGTGATGCTTCACATCGGAATTATATGAACCTGAAATCATTACCCAGTCGACGAGCTTTGGCTGATTTGGTGTTCATGGCAAAACTGCTGAAGGGTGATATAGATTCCCCTAATCTTTTGGCTCTTGTTGGACTCCGAACTCCATCATACCCTACTAGAAACCCAACCACGTTTGCTCTACCGCTTTGCACCAGGTACGGAATGAACAGCCCCGCACGATACCGGTGTCGGTCATCGACATCCCCCCTAGCAAAGGAGTGGATTTTTTCTTGCCAATCATGAAGACGTAGCTGAATGATTATTATCCCTGTTTCAGTCCTCTGCAGTTGTTTCTTTGTTCTTTCTTTCATTCCTAAGTCATTCAATAGTACTTATTTTGGTTTCTCTCTGTTTTTTTCTTTCAAATTACCATACAGTTAGTTCCTTTCATGTAACATTGAATCTGACAAAAGGGATGTATCCCGTATTGTATAAATGGATCAATAATGAGTTAAGTCATATTGAGAATTTCCCAAAAGTTCCCAATTTGATTTGGAAAAGTCTCAATATGAATTGGAAATCTATATAATAGGAAAACCTTTAATAAACCTACCAAGTACAAGAATTAATTGATCCGCTACTTTGTTAATAGATTTTGACGTTCATAATATGAACCATCAAAATGAAATCTATATAAACCATACGAAATCTATATAATAGTGAATTGGAAAGCTTTAATAAACCCACAAGTACAAGAATTAATTGATCCGCTACCTTTGTTAATAGATTTTGACGTTCATATATTATACGCTTTCCTTGTGTGACACAACACACTACACCACCTAGGCATGTTGAGGGGATGTCGTGAACTTTTCAATATTGAACTAAATCCAAACAGTAAGGTTTCGACGAGAAATGGTGAAGGGCGAGGATATCGGAAAATAATTTATAGGGTACCAGGGCCGGGAGTGTTTAACAACATTTCCACAGCGTTAGGCCGCGCCGCTTTTCGAGGAATAATTATGAAAGGGGGAACAAAACATCAAGATGGCCCGATATATATCAATTTAAATACGAAACGAGCTCTCGCGTAATGTACCGCAGGTCCGTAACGTTAGCGTTTGGGTTATAAATGGGGCGCGAGAGGCCATTCTTCCACAGTATTAATATTCACAACGGATAGTAGAGATGAAAATTACATTGATAACTGGTGGTTGAAATGAAGCTCGGTTAAGCTCGAGTGTATTTTACAACTGGGTGCAAAAATTTTGTTGAGTTTATTATTAATGAAGAGCACAGGGAGAGAACAGAAAGAGGATAAAATGGTTTTCCGGCTTCCAAAAAATACGAATTTTGACGGGGAAAAAAAACTCATAATGCATGAAATTTAGGAATTATAATGCCAAAGTATAAGTGCAAGTAGTAAAAATGCCAAAATACCTCACAAAACTATTGAAGTATTTAATTAAATACAATGTTTAAAAGTGGCAAACATCCAAAAGAACTCGGAATTGATTGGCCGTAGTAAATAATTACGTCTGAGTCGGGAAACTCATTTTCACACCAATCTTTTCACCTTTGGGTTAGGAGTAATCGGGCTGGAGAGGTGTTTGGACCATCAAGGGACCAAACCGAATTTGTGCCAAATTTCTGATTTTTCCCACGCTTCAATATTCCCTAGGGAGGTTTTTGCCTTTTTCAGTCATCTTGATTCAAGTATGGTTTCTGTTAATATCTGCACAATTTCAAATCGTTCATCACTCGTAAGGGATATGAGAGTAACTGTATTATTATTATTTATATTATTACTATACATTATACAGATGAACAGGACGTAGTTACACTGCCATTCAACGGCTCCACCTAAAATGGATATCAATAGGTAATTAAAATTGGGTGAATTGTGTTTCTCACACTTGCTAAGGTTCTTCAGTAATGAAGTGTTCCATTAATCGAATCAACGTTGGGTTTCGCCGCTGTTCCAGTACTGCTAGCTCTATTTGCTCTCAATTAGTTTTCAATTAACGTTGGTTCACCCAAGACTGTGTGTACTCGCTCGTAATTGAACTTCGCGGTTAGCATTTCCACATTTCTGCTTCGTTTCCATTTTCTTCTGTATAATACTTGGGTTGAACGAATTTTCCGGACGTTGCGAATTGACGACGCAACGCGAAAGAGCAGAGAAAAGTTAGGTTATACTGGATAAAGTTGATTTAGCGGTTTTACTGCCAAGAGTATACGATTGTTGGTGGAGGTTAACTCGAGATCACGGAGTTCGAAACGAAGAGCAAGCACTGCATTTTTATGAGTTCCTCTGAAGCAAGGCATCTTTAGTAGAGGGTGGCGAATTAGAATTGATCCAGTGAGACAAACCCAAGCATGAGAACAACAATAATTCGTTTCAAACCGTTCTGAAACCGAAGACGGGGAAAAAACGGGGTCTTTGTGTGTGTGTACCAAATTTAGTTGATGCCTAAAGCTTGCAATCCTTGACAGATTCTGACGATTCATTTTCGGTTCGTTCCCAATTTTACTTTAGTCGTGCAACGAACTCCAGAAATCACGACGAACAGGAGAATTGGTGGGGTTAGTGCTGAAAAAGTGTATTTTTTCGTGACTAATTTCGTCGACGCTGCTGTACTTCTCGTCGTCGTAGACAACCGTTTATCCTCGTCCATTATTAGTGTGTAAAACTCCAGTTTTATACATACAACACGTATGATCGCTTCATCACCTTTAATTTGTTCTCTAGGAATTCATTTGTTCGCTCGTCTACAAAGTTTCAACAACTGGCTGTGGAAGAGACTAGTTCGCCGAAAGAAGGCTTGTTTGTTTCAGTTATTCGTCAAACTTCACTGCTAATGAACTTTATTTATAGTACTATCATGGTGATTAATTAATAAAACGTTTTCAGAACGCATCGCAGTCGTCTTCTTTGGCTTACACGCTTATAAGTGTTATTTGTTTCAACTACTGCACTTATCATCAAGAAAACTAAGTTCATTAATATGCCAACCATTCAAATAAACAAATTAACTGACTCAATTTAACTGATACATTTTATCGTTAACGCTGATATCAGAACGGGAGTCTGTGAATCCGTTAACAGTGATCTGCATTCCCTATGATTGGTCTCCATGGTAATTCCTACTAGGTATTTGCAACAAATTGAATTAAGTTTTATTTAGTTAAATTGAACTATCATGGTGAACATTTCATTCTCTGCCTCCTTCAACACTTCACATGGATTCAACCTCCCACCATTTTGCCATTTCGAACTTCTGAGGCCTACCGTTAGTAAGTCACTCGCGCCTACCGTATATATTTGGAAATCCCGCCAGGCACCCTGGAATTTTGAAGATACGGGGTTTTTCATTTTTAGATCTCGCCATTACATCCAACAGTTTGCTCTCCACACTTCCCACCTTATTTCTCGACTTACTTCTTTTTAAATCGAAAAACCAACAACCTGTTTCACTCTCAACAACTCATCTTTTTCTCAACTACTTAAAGCGTTGTCCTTTGGCTTCTTGAGTTTGAGCTTATTGTCATCAAATCTCCAAGATTCCTTGCATTTTCCTTTCACGATTTCTCCTTGTTCATCTTCAAGAACTGAACATTATCGGGAGCTTCCTGATTCTGGGCGAGAAAAATTGGGACCTAGCACACCTCACCAACACCGTGAAGGTCCTTTCCTTTATTTTCTATAGGTTATTTGGGTAGGGACATTTCTCACTTGCTCATTTATTTTAATATATGTATCTTTATAATTTAAACGTCTTTGCATTCCTCTCTTCTACGGCATATATAGGTAGCTATATATCTACAATCAATATACTTTTCCAGTCTTAGGCTAATGGTCCTTTGAAAATTCACAACTTGAATCTTTTTTTACTTGTTTGGTTGGAGCACGTGGTGCTGCCCCTCCCGCATTCTCAAACAGTTCATGATTCTTATTTTGTTCGGTCCCAATTTTTTGCAAAAAGACCTGGAAATTTCGATTTCGCTGACTGGAAGGGGAAGGGAGGGAGTAATCGCTAATCCGTATTTTGATAAATAAATAAATCGTTTCAATCGCTACTTAACCGAAAACTCCGGGCCAATTCTTATCACTACTTTTTGTTCAATTAAAACTTTGGTTTAGAATTGAATAATATTTCAGCTCATTTAATTGTCATTAGGAAAGGGGTGAATGGAGGGGGGGGCAGTTATAAATCTTTATTTCTTCACTATTTTCATCTGATTTTATTGATTTAAAAACTTTTTTTGGTACGACCCTAATCCTACTTTCTAGTCGTGCAACGAATCTCGTTATAACAAGTACTTATAACGAATATAACAAGTACTCGGAATACTGATAACTGATGAAACCGAAAATTTCTTCAACTACTTCTCGGCGGGAGGAGGGTGTTGGTTATCAGTCAGCCAGTACTGATTAAAAGCCCCTCTCATCTGAGCACCTCATCATCGTAACCCAACAGTCTCTACGATGTTCCTTTCTTTCCATTCGGTAGAGCATTAGGGATGTAAGACAAGTAACCAGGGATGCGAAGGATGCGGAGAGCAGATGGTGGTAAGTAAATACCTTTGAATCCAACTAATTCATGAGCTTCAGTTGACTAAGCAGGAAAGTAGTCACAAAAAATATTTGGTGGGGTTGAACTTCAACGGACTTGAAATCCATCCCAGTCTATTGTGAGTCCGAAATTACTAATAAACCACAGTTCACTGGATTATGACAGTGAAAAACTCGAATGACCACGTTTATGGAATGTTTTAAAAACAAGTTTTCTCCCATTGGAACCATACGTGTGAGGCGATTGGACAGAATTTAGGACCACCTAGATCCCAAGTAGAGTCTATATGCGAAAGAACGGACTTTTACTATATACAGGGTGTCCCGCACTTAGTGTAAAAAAAAAAATTGGGTGAAACTACATGGAAAAGGGAGTAAATCGCCGCCAACCGCGATTTTTTTTCTCAACCCGTTGCTGAGATATGCTATTTTTAAGAGTTTTTTCAAAAATCGCGTTTTTCGCCATTAAAACGCTTTTTTCTCGGCAATTTCCCAACATTTTTGCACATTTGACCACATTTTCGGAATCTGCGTTAAATTTCCTATAAGATGAAGTTACTTTGATTTCCTAAACGCATCTTCCAAACACCGAAATTTTCAATCAAAGATGAACATTTTTCGCAAAGTGAAATTTTTCAAAAACTTGGAACGCAACATCCGACATCAGAAAGAATGGAGGACATTTTGAGAACGTATTGTGAGTTCCTTTATTAGGCCAGTGAGCAAATTCAACGTTAATTTTTTTACTATTCATCTTGTACATATCGTTCATTTTTAATGTAAATAAACTGCAAATTTTTTTTTACACATTTATCACAATTCTCAATTTTTATTTTGTGGAGAAACCTGTATTCTTCGATGTCCCTGTTCAACAGCCACCTGCAAAACTGGACTCTCGGAACTGCGTCGTTCGGTAGGAGTCCCTGAACTGGTGTGAAATGGTAGGGATAGTAATCATTGGATTGCAGAATTCTATGAATCACGGATTTTGGAAACAAAATGAACCTCTTCTTACAGGAAAATTTAACGCCCAATTCGAACCTGTGGTTGAATGCCGGAAAACGTTAATTGAAATCGAGAAAAATCAGTTTCTGTGGCCCATATCGTACGTCACCTACCAACTTACGTTAAAACGAACTACACGTTTTCTGGCATTCGAACTTTAATTTCTCCGTCAATTCCAATCAGAATTAAATGGTTGATACGCCGTTGAAAAGCTTAGAAGTGGGAGAAGTTTTTATCAAATTTGACAACGAAAAAAACTATTTTTGTGGTCACGCCAAGCGTTCCAAGTTTTTGAAAAATTTCACTTTGCGAAAAATGTTCATCTTTGATTGAAAATTTCGGTGTTTGGAAGATGCGTTTAGGAAATCAAAGTAACTTCATCTTATAGGAAATTTAACGCAGATTCCGAAAATGTGGTCAAATGTGCAAAAATGTTGGGAAATTGCCGAGAAAAAAGCGTTTTAATGGCGAAAAACGCGATTTCTTGAAAAAACTCTTAAAAATAGCATATCTCAGCAACGGGTTGAGAAAAAAAATCGCGGTTGGCGGCGATTTACTACCTTTTCCATGTAGTTTCACCCAATTTTTTTTTTTTTACACTAAGTGCGGGACACCCTGTATTTTATGACTCCTACGGAGTTTGGACGTAGCAGACTTGAAACGAAAAAGGGTAGTATTTCAAGGGGAGAAAGGGGGCTATGAAAAGCGTTTGCTGAGAGATTACAAAGACTTATGATAGAGAATAACGAATCAAAAATTTGTAGGGATATAGTTTTTCTCAATTCGGAAATACCTTTATTAAATTACTTTCTAATTAGGTTGCTTGGCAAAAACTTTATAAAAGTTGTCCCACTCTGAGGAAATAAGTACTTTATTTGGGTAATTAAATTATAAGTTAGCTGGTTTGAAATTGATAGTTCATCTCAGTTGAACATTTTTTTCTCCTTTTTTAATTGGAAAAGTATTGAAGTAGCCTGATTGCTGAAGAAAATAAGAAATTTTTAGATCATTTTGTTTTACATCTTTTTTGCTGTTAATTTCGTCAGTGATGAACGGGTTAAAATTCTTTGATCAATTGAATTTTTTGCAGACGATTGATATTGTGCGCACTGTTGACTGTAGGTCAGTAATCAAGCTTGCATGAGTTGAGAAGTATCGAGAGATGTGCGTCGGAACACAGCCCGCAAAGAAAACCTGATTCCAATTGATGAACAATTTATGTTTGTATCTCACTTACTTTACATGCTCTTGGAAATTGGATAGTAAGTCAGTGAAGTTGCAAATTATGTGGCAGCATCTCAGAAAATATCACAACATCCTCAAACATGATTAACGTTTTGCTGCCATTGAAGATAGGAACGATGTTGTCACTATGAACACCAATTTGATTTAAAATGCTTGATAATGAAAATTATATTGCGTCATGATAATATAACTTTGAGCCTTATCACAGCTTGATAGTGGGCTGTATGATCAATATAGGGCATTGAATTGATGACAGAATCCAGTGAGAAGGCATCATGTTATGTTAGTTGATATAATAACAACAGGTAGTGATCGTAGTTTATTGCTGTGAGGTAACGAATAAAACTGGGTTTGTACCTATAAGTGGGCCAGGTTCAGGTGATGTAACAATAAGAAAGAGTGATTTGAAAAGTAAAGATGGAAGAAGCCAGCTATAATGAAGATGGATATACGCCGTTGAGTGCAGACAGGTAATGTGAACAGTGAAGAAAGGTAGTAGTGAAAGCGCATCCAAAAAATATAGGATGAAAGGCTTTCGTTGTAGTATAGATGGACACATCTTACCAAAATACTATTTCTGATCTTGATCAGGAAATCCAGCAAGCAGATACCTTTTGGATATTGAAGGTAATTATCCGACTTCTGGAAGATTCGCACGTACCTACATTTGAATCACTCCGAAACCAAAAATAGTACAGCACTAAAATTTGTTATAAGATATCAAGGATAGTTGAGTGCAGAACAGGTAAGAATAAGAAATATTGAGTATGTAGCGATGAACATCAAAAAGAGTCGAGAAGACGAGTCTGATAACGAAACGGAACGGCTGCACATAAGTTCCGGCAGGCTGTATTGATATCGACTGAATCAGCTGTTATAGTCACTCACACTTCATACCTGAACATTTGATCAATTTCAAATCAAAACTGTAAAATTTAATGCTGTTAAGACCATTGCCTCAAATTTAGTGCGACTTTTTCTTCAGCAGAAATAGGTACTCGTACTGTTCCATAGTTCTTTAGGTTTTCTCTTACTAACGAAACAATGAAATCGATTTGTTTAAAATTCGTCCGAAAGAACGACCTGAACCGTGGTGGGGGGAAGAAATGGTGACTGACGGTATTGAATGAAAGGTTGAAACTGGCTTCCTCCTTGACGAATTATTTTTCGCAAAGTGTATGAGTTTAAATGATGGGGGTGAGAATATATTTGTGGAAGTGGACTGTATAGGTGCGGTAAGCTGATCGAAAAGTTAATGTGGGGGACTAAATTGATTATTGTGGGGGGGAAATAATACAAAATTGCGGTACCTTGAGGGTTCGTCGATCTCGTAGAGAAGGGCCCTTCTGAAGGTCGATGCGGTGTAGGTAGGTACTTGGAGACCGTACAATTCGAAATAAATCGATGAAAAAATGAAATGCGGGGGAGCAATAGGTGTGGTCGCGACGTTGACTTTATCGATGGACATGGGAGACTGATTCGGGTTATTTCCTGATGCTCAACTGTTAAAAACTTAATCGGTGAAGGGGTGCGGGAGTTCATCTTAGCGACACCTGTTGTTAATCAGCTGAACTACCCTAAAAGAAAGAGTTCTTCTAGTATGATTGAGGGAGAGCAATATGGTTCATACACAAAGTAATGAAGTATTCCTGCAGTACTTGAAGGAATAAGATCAAAATATCAAGAAAAACAGAATATGGAGATGGACGCATAGAGAAAGATTTTGTGATAGCTCGAACCAAAGCTCACCCCGACCATTTTAACAGCCTACTATGAACACTATAGCGGTCCTGAGCGACCAGAGGTCATTCCATCGCTCTGTTTGATCCCTACAATGAACACGGCGCTACGAGCCCGCACGACCGCTCGGTCTTTCAGGCTAGCCTAAGAACGCCTTCACGTTATATTGTATATCCCAATGTAATATCGCTGCTCAGGTAGCAACTTAGGAATTGAACTTATCAACTTATTATTAAGTACAAAGATAAATTTAGGGTATTATGTAAATTCATCATCGATTTCAACTATTCGTAAGAAGTAATTAGTTCCCCGACCAGCACCTAGAAAATCGATTTTGAAAATTCAGTGTTATCTATCATATCGTTGTGAAGGGAAAACAAATTAATTTTTTTTTGTCACATGCTTGTCCTATGTACCAAACACTCTGGCACCAATAAATTTTTCGTTTATAACATTTTACACCGCATATGGATTAAAAAGGTTTCCTCCTGCTGGACTTGGGTGCAAGGAAATGCCGATAGTGGACTTGGGTAAGTAATTCTCGTGCACTTTTTCCAAGTATCAAAACAACAGGTTAGAATGACATTTATCGAAAAATTCCAACGTTTAATTCCTTCAATGGAGTAGTGCAAATTGAAGTTGAATTGTGGCAAGATACCTACAAGGAATAAATATAAGAAAATGGTAAATTATACTTAAGTCCCTGTAGAATAGTCACCTCCATGATTATCACTGTAGCAGAGAATGCCGCCAGAATGGGGGTCCTATCTCAGTCCATTGGATAGTTATGATTTTTTTAGTGCTTTCACGGTCAACTCCGACCTCACGTCATGAAATCGAGTTTTCTGGAACACTGAAGCGTCCATTTTAATTTTATTATACATTTTCGGATTCAGCATTAAATTTCCTATAAGATAAACATAATTTCAACCTTATAAAATTTCGATAACTCTGTTCATAAACGCAGTAAAAGGGAAAATTTGAAAAATTTCAAATTTTTCGATAAAATTCGAAACAGAGCCCACGTTCTAAAAATACTCCAAGAAGTTGTCAAATCTCATAAAAACTTCCTCATTTCATGAGCTTTCCAACGGTATACTCAATTTCAGGATTACAACATTTTTTCTTTGAGAAATTAAGTTTCAAATACAAAAAAACCAAGGTGGGGGCGTCAATCTTGGTAGGGAAGGGGGTGCAAGGAGTTAACTCACGTTCTCATTTCTTTCTGTTTCTTTATTCTTATTTTATGTTAAAAAAACCTGCAAATTACAACAAACAAAAATGAATTTAGGTTAACATTTGTTCGAACTGACGTCCCCTGTTACGAATGCATAACCTAGCTCGTTTTCGAATAGCTCTCACAGTAAATGAGAGTGTTAACTTCTCCTGAAGTTTTTGAGCTGCTTCTACAATTTTTCCCCTCAACTCTTCTTCTGTGTTCACCTGCGTTTTGTAGACTTCTTGTTTCAAAAATCCCCAAACGAAGAAGTCCATAGTACGCAGAAATGCGTTGTAACGGAAACTCACTTGCAGTGTACACAAGCCGTAGATATAATGCATTTCTGCGTACTCCCGAACACTAAACTCAGCCATGGTCAAACGTCAACTGTCCCCAAAACGGCGAAATGTATTCATTGCTGTTTGAACAAGTGTAGCCAGATCAGTGTTTATTCGTAAAGGTCAACGTCCAGGAGCTGGAGGAAATGAGAAGCTGCCGAGGTCCCCTGATCTCAACCCCATGGACTTCTTCGTTTGGGGATTTTTGAAACAAGAAGTCTACAAAACGCAGGTGAACACAGAAGAAGAGTTGAGGGGAAAAATTGTAGCAGCAGCTAAAAAACTTCAGGAGAAGTTAACACTCTCATTTACTGTGAGAGCTATTCGAAAACGAGCTAGGTTATGCATTCGTAACAGGGGACGTCAGTTCGAACAAATGTTAACCTAAATTCATTTTTGTTTGTTGTAATTTGCAGGTTTTTTTAACAGAAAATAAGAATAAAGAAACAGAAAGAAATGAGAACATGAGTCAACTCCTTGCACCCCCTTCCCTACCAACATTGACGCCCCCACCTTGGTTTTTTTGTGTTTGAAACTTAATTTCTCAAAGAAAAAATGTTGTAATCCTGAAATTGAGTATACCGTTGGAAAGCTCATGAAATGAGGAAGTTTTTATGAGATTTGACAACTTCTTGGAGTATTTTTAGAACGTGGGCTCTATTTCGAATTTTATCGAAAAATTTGAAATTTTTCAAATTTTCCCTTTTACTGCGTTTATGAACAGAGTTATCGAAATTTTATAAGGTTGAAATTATGTTTATCTTATAGGAAATTTAATGCTGAATCCGAAAATGTATAATAAAATTAAAATGGACGCTTCAGTGTACCAGAAAACTCGATTTCATGACGTGAGGTCGGAGTTGACCGTGAAAGCACTAAAAAAATCATAACTATCCAAAGGACTGAGATAGGACCCCCATTCTGGCGGCATCTTTCTAGCTAACAGGTATTACTGTTATTTTGAATTCTTTCCGCATAGTACAAGGCGGTGTTTACTATGTCCTCATTCCTATTTATTTTCTCCTTAGGATTGACTGAGACCCTAGAAGAGCCGAGAATTCAGTCCCAACTAGACACCAGGTGTGATTTTTGAAGAAAATAAACCAAAGTTCTCTGTTTTTGAAAAACTCAGATTTCACGTGAACTGAACACTCCCTCCCCGGTGTTTTGGGTTAGTCGAGGACCGGGAGGGAAGGACGCAAATGTGTGTGAATTAACGTCCCTCATATAAATCTGGGATCTACGACAGTTGCGATGGCAACCTATCCCATCCTCCCGCCGCGAATTTGTTGTTCTTCGAGGCGGTAGGTTGCGGTGGCGTCGGATCGTAGGAAGTGTTGCGCTCTGCACTCCGGATTCGAAACTACCACTATATTTTATTGAACTGGATCCGGCCCGTCGGACCATCTCCTCCCCCAAACGGTACAAGGCTTGAGAGAGACTCTCTTGACTTATATTTATCATCTTCTAAGCTTTGATTTTTACTTAATCTCACAAGAAGTTCCAAGATGTGTGATGAGTCATTATTTTCTCAAATCTCATCCAGTGTAAAAGTGTCATACTCGTTTAAAATGTAGGATTGGATTCAAGAAAACGTCCCACTACTTTATAAAAATAACAACAGCCCACTCTATACCAATCAAAGAATGTGTTATTTGGATGGAATTGTTCCCTGAACATAAATGAGTATGGCAGGTGTATTAGTTCTTTTGTCTCTCTGACCGCAGTTTGAAACAACGAATTAATTAAGTAAAAGCTTTACATTGAGAAATGGGGACACAATAAACATAATAATAAAAAACAAAACCCAGTCAAGCCATGGCAAATGCCGTCGATAAGTACTACTAACTAGATTATGATTGAAGAATTACCTATTTAGTTGGAACACTGTAATAAGCAAATTAATAAATTGAAAAACAAAATAATATAATAATGTTGATCAGTACCAATACACAACTCTTCCATGACTATTTATTGCTAACAATACATATTTTATTTTTCGACTTATTTCCGAAATTCGTATATGTCAAATGATCGCTTAAGAAAATACCAAATAAAACAGCCTAGCTATAGTTTTCCTCCGTTTTCAATTTTATACATTTTGCTGTTGATAGTCACATGCAGAAAGGACGACAATCAATGAAAAACGTACAAAATTGTAAGAATGTTTAGTTTTCACAGAGCCTTCCCATTATTATATTTTCCCTTCTTACCATTAGTGAATTTCCAGACTGAACGGATTCATCTCCGTTGACACGGTAGTCGTCTTGATGGTGTTGCATTAGGATCGCGTCCAATTTCAGCGTGCAGTTCTGTTAGGAAGTGCGATGTCTCGGTGTTTTCTCCTTCAATTTCATTTATGTCAATTAGTCGGAATTCCTTGATGCTTATTTTGATTTTTGCTGGACTTTGATCCTTCATCAAATCTTTCCTCAATATAAGACAAGATTTACGCTGCTCTCTCTTCTTTTTAGATGAATCGTGTAACGCTGATATCGTAGTGCCTCTAAGGTTACCTGTTTTTTGAGTATAGTGTTCACCAACATCGATATCTAGGGTGTATATCTATCCATCTTACCACTAAGCCCGAAGCTACATGAATTTACCTCTCTTTGAGCAAATATGAAGGGTACTGGGGAAGAACCTGGTTTGTCACCTGGGGTTTGATTTGAGTAATCTTAAATTGAAAATTCAAAACGTCCCGTTCTTCCACAGTTCAGCAGATCTTTCGGCCTTATTTTCAGCGACAATAAACTTTTTTCGCCCTGTTTGACTACACTATACGAAACTCCTCCATATAAACTACACAACTGCACCCATAACTCAGATTTGACAAAAATGTGACAAACCAGGTTCATACATAACCAGGTACCCTTCATATAAACTTCTAAGAGACTTTAAATTCACGTTTCACTCGCCACTCAAAGCACCACCAAGTAGTAGTCTGTCCCAGTCAAATGGACGCCTGTTCTACAAGACGTCTTCTCTCATTAATTCTCCTTAGGTGGTGGGGATATGCAATTTTCGTGGAATTTCACAGTTTTGGCTATTGCAACATCAATCTTCGGCATGACGTGCAATTTTGATTATTTTTCATTCAAATATAGCGTTTTCCAGTTGAATTAAACCTTTATCCGAAACACTTGATCCTTTTTTCAATGGAATTAATCATTTTCTAATTACAATTAACCTTTTTCCAAAATAATTAAACCTGTAGCGGGAAAAAATGGAATGGCAAGTCAATTAATGGCGAAACAGTTGAGTCATGAGTTAGTTTGAATGAATTGCAAGCTCACAAATATTTCACTGGTTGTTACGTCGTTTATCTATTTTCTATTACATCCCCTTCTTTTGAGAGGTTTAATTGTTTCGGGAAAAGGTTCAATTCTTCTGGAAAAAGGTTTAATTCAACTGGAAAATGCTATATAGCGTCCCTATTCTAAGTAGAATTGCATATTATGTATATTTCGTATTAGGAAATCTGTCCTGATCGACCTATGGTGCTGAAACATAAAATGGGTCTCCTTCAGAACACATAGAATACAATTGCAATGTTTGGAAGTGTACTGGCCAGTCGAGGCGAGTTTGTAGTTAATTGTTTCCCTAATCGGTCCAATGTACTGAAATTTGAAATGCATGTTCTTTGCGACATCGGAAAACCAATTACAAAGTATGGAAGCACACTGGCCAGCTGAAAGGGCCTCGCGGATAATCCCCATCAGCTACGACAATCCTTCAGCTGATCAGTGTTGAGATATAGGCTCAATTTTCAAGTGGTCTTTTTATCGAAATTAGAATCAATTATAAACTATGGAGGAGAGGCGGCCAATACAAAAATATACCGTAGATTATTCCATATACACATCATTCAGAGACCTACTCAGAAGGTCTATCATATACAGAAATAATGAATCTTTATGTAATGATTTGCCACGTTTTAAAAACCTTTGAATCATTCGTTCATTAATTTTACGGGTGTGAGGAAGCTATGTGCACACCTAATTCGGCGTACTGTTTCTTGGTTCAGCAGTTTTCAATATCAAGCCTTTTCAATCGACTATGAAAAACAAAATTTTTAACACGCCTTCAAAAGTTGTTTTTTCTCGTTTTAAAGATAGGCAGATTTCAAAATTGAATTTAAAAAAATCCGTCCGAAGCTATCCTACAAAACTGCAGGCCCTACCTAAATTTTCCAGTAATCTTGGCGTATTGATCAACCAATCCCTAAAGGGTTGTAATTAAGTATTTAACTATCAAAACCCCGAAATCTAAAAAACGTTTGATGTAAGGGGGTTGTTTTCCGTTGGATTAAGATAGAAATTAGTTCACTGATTCGAATAAGACTACTCAGGTTGCTGTACGATCACCATTTGAAAAATTGGCTAGTTAGATGGCCCAGCTGAAGAGACGGGCTGCAGAGCCTGTTTAATAGGAGGGCTAAGATAGACTACGTCGCTGGCGTAAGCCCAAGTATTTTCATCTTAAATACAATTACAAGAAGCGCGAAGTGCCGAGTTCAAATAATGTAACACAGACAACGTCCAATATAGATGTAGCATTTTCCAGTTGCATAAACCTTTTTCCAAAAATTTAAACCTTTTCCGAACGAATTAAACCTTTTCCCAATACAATTAAACTTATCATAAAAATTAAAAAAATTAAACGCATCATTCATTGACCTTTCGTTATTCGAGCATGTCTTTGTAGTTCGCTTTTCTGCAATTTCTTCCACCTCATTCCTTATTTTCCGGCCAGAGGTTTAATTCTTTTGGAAAACGGTTCAATTCTTTTGTAAGAAGGTTCAATTCAGCTGGAAAATGTCATGAATCGATGATGTAAGTAGAAGGGCTATTTCATACAGAAATAATAAACCTTTGTTTAATAATTCACAGTGTTTTTGAGCCTTGATGGGATGTAGAGTGAAGCCTAGCTCAAGAAGCCTCCTCCCTCTCCAGCTCACTGTACTATGTGGGAAATAACAGAATCATCTGTTATTGTTATCGTTCGACGGTCACGAGTCGATTTGTACTCATCGGGGGGAAAGTTGCCTTTCGGGAGAGAAGTAAAATTCCATCTCATTGACAAAAGGGAGGACGATCCGCCGATAAAGATAAACGAGCGAGATTCCAATTTGATGTCCCCTTTGAGAGAAAATGGCGTGAAAGGAGCATAAGGATAATAAATAACGACGGAATAGACACCATAGAATGATAAATAACTAGAGCAAGCATTTTCTTAAAGGAATCGCAAGAAATTACTGCTTGAGGGAAATGTGGTAAATATTCCGTTGTTCTGTATTTGTATTGTTTGTATTGTATTCCATCGTGGGCAACCAATCTATTCTGAAGGTTTTGATTCAGTCTTGTGACTTTCGTCAGGTTCGCTTTCCGTTCTAAACCAGGTGTTTTGTTTTGGAAAATATTATTGTTTTAGACTCTTTTAGAATAATATTTTAAAAGTAAGTTATACATAATTTAAAAAGTGTTCGTAATGTCATTTTTGAATTAGTTAATTACCTACAAACTTGGTTGAAGAGAATCTGAGTCTTTTATGTAACATTACTGATTTGGATAAAATTTATGTTTAAATGAAACTCTTTTTAACGTACATTGTTCATAACGTGTCGTGGGCGGGTGAGGCAGTGTTATGTCCGAACTTGAAAATCAATCACGAACCAGAGGCGCGTGAAAGTCAGTATTACATTGAAAAAAGGAGTTGTAACGTTTAGTGAGGATCCCAATTGCCGGTTCAAGCTGGAGGTACAACGTTGCATTCCTTAGGAGAGGGGGAGTTTGTACGTTCCATTCTCTGCAATTCTGATTTGAAACATGTACCCTTGACGGATACGGCATATGTCCAGATAGGTCGGATCGGGGTTTTACATAAATTAATTTTGTTCTGCAGGGGTGTCCACAAGATAGATAGAAAGATAGTTTATTTACATCGTTTTACATGTTACTTTCTTCAATTTAATAAGAACTGATGAACAAGGGGGGCTATGACGCAGACTGCGTCATTGAAATTCTTTTGGGGGAGGGGGTTCCAAAAAATGGTGGGGGGGGGGGGGGTGTAAAGTTTATTGAAACAGTGTTTAACGTGACGACATTCAAAAATATATTACATCACTAGATAGAACGTAAATAATAATGAAGCTAATAATTATTGGTCTGTTTTTCTAACTGAAAATGTATAAATGACAATTACCTACAGTGCTCGAATATTGTCCGTGATTTGGCGCCGGCGCGCGGCATGGTGGCGGCAGCGGGACTACAAATTTAGAATGTTTGACCTCAAACTGTTAATGTTTTAATGTATTTTACGATATTATTAATATTTTTTTTTTTTTTTTTACCATTTCGAATGTTGGCATTGAGAATACGATGTTACCTATGTAAAGAATCTCATGTATACACGTTTTGAATATAGCCGATTGGGCTTGCATTTTTTCAATACCCATATAATCTTCTTTTAGTTTTATATAAAATAAGGGGTGCTAACGAACATTTTTTATATTGGTTTATTATTCAATAATAAACCATTGTAATCGCTCTGGGAAAAAAATTCTAACCCCCCTGAAAATTTCATGGTTTACGTTTCAAAGGGTGTAGAATCCGAATCTGCAATAAAAAATTTTCCGCCCGTACGCCGTACGCACGATATCTCCGAAACGGCTGGAGCGAAAAATCTGAAATTTTCAGGAAAAATCCATCTTGGTCCGACGACGCCCCAATTCTTGAGCCAGCTCCCTCACTCAATTTAAAGTGCCCTTTAAGGGCTGTAAAAGTTTTGTAAAATCCCTGAAAACCTCAATACTAGTCGAATCGGCCTAAATATTTTCCTATTTGAAGAACATACCATTAGGAATCGAATGAGCCCTTCCCCACGTCCTTAGGTCAAACCATTCACGATGTATGGCCCGATTTATGGTGCCAACATTTGCGTTTTTTCGTTTATTATTGTTTTTTTGTAACCTAGTGTTGTCCGGCCGATAGCGTCGAGTTGTAGTGAATGTGGATACTGGAGTGATAGCCGATGTGAATACTTGTAGTGTAGTTAGTAGCCGATACACGGGTTGAAGCATTCTGATAATATATAGGTAAATATTATTCAATATTATTACTGGGGTTTATTATTCAATATTATTACTGGGGTAAATATTCTTTCACTGATTATTATTATTTAATTGGCTTGTGTTCGTGATTTGAATCTGTACTAAGCTTCGGAGTGTGCGTGTTTTACAGGTGATAGAGCGATTATTGAATTTCAGGAGATATGCATAGACCACGTAAATCGGTTCTCATCCAAAACACCTATTTGGATTGATCGGTTGATGATATTTGTGTGCCCCCTCTACATCTGTCTACCTTTGGCTACATCGTTTAAATTTGGATTCGGGGAAGTTTTAACCCAATAGGAGTGCCAAAGGACTTGATAAATTATAGATGTTTTTTTTTTTTTTTTTTTTGTGGGGGGGGGGGTATTGAGGTTCAATAAAAAAAAACGCTGCAAATTTTCGCTGGGGTTTATTATTCAATCGGCTTGCGTTCATGATTTGAATTTCCACTATGCTTTGGAGTCTGCGTGTTTCACAGGATAGGGCGATTATTGAATTTCAGGAGGCACACAAATATGATCAACTGATCAATCCAAATAGGCATTTTGGTTGAGAACAGATTCACGTGCTCCATGTATATCTCCTGAAATTCAATAATCGCTCTATCACCTGTGAAACAGGGACACTCCAAAGCTTAGTAGAAATTCAAATCATGAACGCAAGCCGATTGAATAATAAACACCAGTGAAAGAATTTGCAGCGTTTTTTTGTTTGATGGAATGGGTACCAATTTACATGAGAAGGGGGGTGGTTCTAAGCTAGGGGGGGGGGGGGGGTTGGGTCACCCGTGTGTTCTGGATTGACAAATTTGTGTTTTGAAGAAAATACTTTACCTGGGCAATTCGGACTTCGACTTTCTGTATAAGTTCGCCAATGATTATCATGGAAAGTTTGCCGTTTGTCCAATATCACGCCAAGATGTTTATGGGAGGTTCAAATTGAGATCAACTGTCCCAGATAGAGAAGTTCGGGATCTTCATAGATCCTTCTGCAAATTTAAGTTATCACACTAGAGTTTACACTGTTTATTTCTATTCTCCATTTTGTGCACCATTAAGCACTTGTACGTTAAGAATTTGTTGGAGGTTACAGTGGATTAAGAGGATAAGCTGGATTAGTTGAAAGGTCTATACCAGATTACGGGAGAAAAACAAGAGTCGAAATATATAAAAGAGGAAATTTTGGGATGAACTAAAACTGAAAAATATTACATATGAAAACTGCTGAGGAACTTTCTTCTTTTGCCTTTGGGAAAAGCATGGAAAAGACAATAAGAAGGATAGGATTGAGTACTCTTACAATTCTTACCTACAGAAAAACGTAGAAGATATCTTGTAGGTTGGAAACTTGAGATCATGTGGTGCACTTCTTGTCTCAGATGCTTTTAACTTTTTAAGTGGTTTAATAAAAATATATACTTAGTGAATCATTCCCTTGTCAAATGAATCCAACGCCATTACAACCTTGTAAACCTCCTCTTTACGGCTAAGAATATAGAAAACGAAATAAGTAAATAAAATTAAATCTCCGACACAAGTAGTACCAAATCTCTTTATCAGTTCTTGTTTTATCATTTTTTATCCCTTCTGCTCCTTCAGGTACAGTATAATATTTTGTTGCTAAGACAATAAATTACGAGATTATGGCGTAATAGCTTTAGGCCCGACGTTAATTGCTTTTTTGGGGGAAAAAGAGGGTGGGGGTTCCCGTGGAAAAGAGGCTTCCAGGGGGAAAATATCCTTGTACGGTGGAGGGGGGAGATGAGGGGTCGATAGAAGGGGATGAACATTTCCTGCTTCAAGCGCCCCCGTTCTTCCTTGTTTTGTTTTTCCACCTTGGAGAAGTTTGTTTTGTGCCAGGTCTTCCTCGCTACCATTAGCGCATTGTCTCACGAGGAGGAGATAAGGCGTCTTTATGCTCCTCGGCTCTCCCTCATTTGAATTTCGATTTCAGTTTATTAAAAGTCAACGGCATTTTAAAGATGATATGGAACAAGAATTTCGTGCGAGGTCGTTGGAAAATTAGAAACGTCGAAAATGATTCCTCAACGTTTTCTGTTTGGAAGGTTACATTTTACGTTATTCTGCCAACCCTACCATAACACCAACATACATCAATTTAATGAATTTGTATTTCCTTAATGCGAGGAACTTTGGAAAACGCTAAAACACGTGTAACTTTTTGTTTGTCTTAAATTCAACTATATAATTTTACTTTTTTTCGGCTGGGTCAAATGGCAGTGTTGGTGTGCACTGTTTTTTTGCTTGGTTTTTGTTTTTTTAGATGAGATCCCTTATTTATACATTGACATGGTCGGCAGAATACTGGTCATTCTGATTTCATAAACAAAGAAATAGGTCATTCAAAAGTTGAAGCTCAAAACCGTGCTGAAAATATCATTTAAATTTCATTGAAATGTACAAAAAAGGACAGAAATGATACAAAGTAAAAAAATTCAAAATTTTCGTTTGAATAGAAGAATGTTATTTTTGGTTCACGATATGAGAGCCAACAAGGGGCTTTTGCCAATTATATTGGGGCAAGGCTTGGTTATTTAGTGAATCTCAACATTTACCCCACTTCGGGGTTCTACAGTAACATATACAAGCATATTGCGAATGTGGTCGCTTTGCGTCACACAAAACGAAGCAGAAGTTATTTTGTTTCACGTCAATAAGTTTCATTTCATGATTGAATAGCCATCTGTATTTCGTTAGAATGTGTCGTTCGTTAAAACCCACGCCTATCACCGGGAAAAGAACTTCTTTTCACTCGCCCGCCCGTTCCGAAAATGAAGGAAACTGTTCCTGGAATTACCCAGTAAACTCTCAGAAGGAAAACCACCTGGAGAACTGAGAACGGTGGGAAAAGAGAGGGCAAGGTGGTGGGAGGGGGCGAGGGTCGCACTTCGACACTTGGAATACGACAGTTAGGAACACGTCGAGGATTAGGAAAGTTCTGCTCCAAACGACGAGCTGTTGAGAACGGCGGGCCTCGAGGAGGTATTTAGTCTCAAGTGTTTCTCCCGGAATTGATCTGAGCTTTGCTAAATTGTTCGGGATCACCGTTAACGGGTTAGGGAAAGCGTTAGCAGTCAAAACTGTGTTTAAATGCTCGAGCCAGTTTGTATTGCGGGAAATTCGAGAGGGATCAAGTAGGAGTTCCTTTCAGCTGAGCGATGTTGTGTGTTTGAGTGCTAACAACCACTTAGCCGATCGTGAACCGTCAACTTTCCCATTCGTTGGGGTCATGATGTTTTAAGGTGAAATAGGCCCAACAACATGCTGTTCCCAATATTTTTGTTCTCCGTATCTACGTCCATCAGTTGTTGGGAGCTTTTTTTTGCAATACGATGAACTGTTTTGGGTCTTATTGTTACAGTTGTAAAGAATGTATTACATCCAGTAATTTACTTCAATTCACTTGGTTAGCTCTTGATTCATCATAGATCACTAACTACCTCCATGGAAGGCTTCACTACTACTAGCGATTCGTAAAAAGGTCCAAGGCTTTGGTCCTATCCAGTCGCCGCACCTTATCACTGTTGTCCAGGAGAGATATGTCTTCGACGTTGATGTGATCACTCGACGTTCGGTACACAAGGGGTCCTCGATTTCAACGCATTCTACCGACCCATCATAGAACCACCGCCGCCACATTTTGAAAATATTCCGATCTCACTAAATGGGGATTCTCTGTGTCGCTAAACGACAACGTAATTATTTCCAGTAGAATAGTGTTTGTGTAAACAACTACTACTATTCACCTAAGGTGCGCCCGAGTTAAATACATAAGTATGAACCAATTAAGGTTTCTCAGGTTTTTTCTGACTTCTTCTGACTGGAAAAGAGGTACCTACTCAATTCGGGTTGAATGTTTTTTCAAAGAGTGCCAAGCAGCCACCGAGTGCCATCAAAAACTGTGTACGAAAGTTCACACTCAGGAGGGTACGAAAACGCACATGTACCTAAAAAATGTAGCGAAGGGGGCGAGGTAGCGTGTAGCTATCCTTTGGTAAATCTTTCGATGTGTGTTCGAATGTGTTCTGTCTAGTTTGCTGGTCTGGATGCTCGCTTCGCTCGCATCTCAAAAATTAAAAAATATCCTACATCAATCCTTCTAGTAATGTATAGATCAGTTGGACAAATAGATCAGAATGAATCATTATGTAGGTAGTTGTATATTTCAGTGAAGATGTCATAATTTCATCGAATCATTTGCGCTTTCGTGCCATACTAACAGTAGCGCTTTCGTACACAAGGCATCAAAATATATTTGCGCATTCGTACACCTGTCAAACATCGCGATTTGCGCTTTCGTATTCCACCGTGTATTTAATGTAATTTCCAACAGACTGAATTTCTCTCGAATAAACCTAGAAAGCTGATGTTCGGGAACTGGTGGCTCTAGAGCCCTTAGCCCCTCACCCATCATCCCTAAAAAGATCACAGATACTTACGTCCATTATAATTGTTATCAACATCAAATTAATTATACAGGTAATGCAAAGAGTATCGTGTTTTCTATCCTCTATCCTTTTTATCGTAACACCTGATTATATACATTTTTCAAGTGCCGATTCTTGTTACAACTGTCGGCGAATTGTTTATCAAAGATGTGACACTGCCACATCATATTCAATTAGATCGTAATAATAAACCATCTTAACCTTGAGATACCGTTGTACATAATTTGTTCGAATATACCATGGGATATTTACTGTGCTTCTCAGAATTTTGTTCTGGATGATTTAGAGTCTAAATTTTAGACGTTGCTCTTTTTGGTGCTGGCAAAGGCCCATATTGTTATAATCACTTGCTCATAGAGAAGCATTTTATTGTGGACCTGGAGCTGTGAATTCCTTCCCAGAATGCCATTCATTTTCTTGAATATTTCTGCCTTCTTTTTCTTCACGTTCTCTTTCCATTTGAGCTTAGCGTCTTGTGTCATTCTCAGATATTTAGCACGGCTATAATAGAGCGCGGCACAATCTGACACTTAATATCAATGGGGGTAGGGTCCACTTTTCGGTAGGTAAAATTTATGTACGTAGACTTGACTTCATTAAGCATTATGCGCCATCTTTTGTCGACTGAAGAATCGAATTCATGAGTCATGCAGCTTCACAGTGGTTTCCTCAATGCTATTTCATGTTGATAGGGTTGCTGTGTCGTCTGCAAACGTAGCTGTGACCACGTTAGCTGGTTTTGGAAGGTCCCTTGTGAACAGTAGGTACAGGACTGGCCCAAGTACACTGCCCTGCGGTACCCCTGCGGCTATTTTTCTTAGCTCGGAGCATTCATCTTCATGTTTTGGTCTAAAGTGCCTTTTTAAGAGGTACAACTTAATCAGTAGATATTGCTGCTATGCTGAAATGTGAATGGTACCACGATGATTTGAAGTCTTTCCAAAGTAACATGTTAACGAATGGCTCGTGGTCATGTGATCAGAGCAACATTTTGTTATTGGTTTTGTCATCAGATTCTATTTTTTTCAGAAGGATTTGTAGTTTTTACGGAGTTATATGTAAAACGAAGTCATCCAACTGTCTTCGGACTTCCAGAAGTCAATAATAAAGTGTGGAGACTAGAGATGGCCTTTGTGACTAATTTTGTCCCGCTTGTAGATAATATACCACTGACTACGTCTGACAAGCTTAGCTCAATGATTAAAAGTTTGATAAAATGGATAACCGAAGGTTCAAGTAAAAGAACCCAGCACTCAGGTATAAAGGTAAAAATCAGACAGAACGACCGGAATAAACCACGTAGAATAGAATTAAATTGAAAAACCCTGAAAAAGCTACACCGCCAAAGTCGACAAATATCTGTTTAGACCCTAAGAAAAAATGTTCAGGTATTGAAAAGAAAGTTATAAAATTCGACTTTTTCAAACAAAAATTACATTACAATTTGTATCAGCTATCTCGAAAAGTTCTATGACCAAAATGGAGTTGAGGTGTTTCGAATTGTGAGAAAGAAGAACCATTTCAATCGGTTCAATAAATCCGTAAAAAAATTCACCCCAAATCGGCCATCTTCACTCATTTTTTGGGAGTTTTCCCAGTACCCTCAACTCTTTCGAGCAATGAGGAAAATTATAGTTATTTTTCCGGACGAATCATCATAAAGTGGCCAACAAAAAAATTTCGTTTTTACTTCGATTGAAGGAGAAAAAAACAGAACAAATTGGAAAGGAAAGAAAAACTGAAGACTCGTTGAATGATTTCAGACGATACCACGCCACTCTGAGCAACCAGCTTCCTCCATAGGGTTCTAGCTCCTCACACTGGTCTCCCCTTCGCCTCTTTGTTCAAATTAACTGAAAGTCTGGTAATTACCCGGTAGCAGCAGCCGGAAGCCGGGGGGCTATTCGGGAAGCACCGAATAACTTCTACTACACCAGAAAAAGAGTAGAAAGAGGGGGAGCAGCAAACCCCCCCATTCAGCCGATGGGAAAAGGAAAGAGGAAAAAAGTTTGGTTTAGCGTTTAAACCCTCCCCGCCCCACAACTACTTCCATCACAACGTAAGAACTCTCGGTTCTTCCTATATATATATAAAGAAACCATCGGAAACTGTTTCAGGAGTTAAGGGCCAAAGGGGAAGGGAGAAAGGGGTGTGTGGCGAAAGGGTCGAACACGGCTTTACAAAGGTTATTCGTCTGTAACCATCCTTTAACCTTCTCAGCCCTAACTCCTGATCCCTCTCTCTCACGCAGCAGATCTCCCTTGATCAGCTTGATTGAGAAAAGAGCTCACGATTAACGGCAAGTCATTCGGGCTTCTTCCAACCTCCCAAAACCTTCCCGAAGCCAACCGTTTTTCTTCTTTTTTTCCCTCCGATAATTTTTCATCTTTTTATTACATTTATTTCAATTGACTTCACCTGAAACAATTTCAAAAAGCCGATTCCGCAGTCAAACCAAGTTGCCAGCGTCGACGAATTTTAAGAAGGATACTTAAAGGTACTTTTTGAGAATAAGTTGAATAAAAATCTTTAAGCTGCTCAAAGACGGATGAAGTTGATTGAAGAATCGATGCAGAGAAATAGCCGAAAATTCTGGTCAATTGAAATGGAGTTGGGATAGGTACGGTTTCAAAACGTTTGCAAACTATTACACAACTGTTCATTATTTCTGTAAAACATAGTTTTTCTAGGTGGAATCGTCCAAAGATTGACATAATCCGACATAACCCGGAAAATTTGATCAAAAAAGATATTGTTGAACTTGATGGTGTAAAAACGATGAGTGCCTAATTCAAAGTTCGGCTGAATGTGAGGCACGTCATCACCACTTTTTTACAGCCTTGACCCCTCTAAGTGACCCACGTTATCAGTCGCTACCCTAAAAAAATAATAAAACTCGAAGGCTCGAATCGCTGAATGATATTATATCAGAATTCAAAAATAAAAGAGGAGCGAACTTTATACTTATTCAAGATGTAATACAATAGTAGAAGATGATTTTAAATTAATTTTGGTGGTATTGCAAATGCCCTAAACGATCGCAAGTGTTGAAAACCTGATTAACCCGAGTGTGGGTTGTCTCGCGACTTTAGTTCCTCCATGTTTCTCTTTAACCCATATTCGGCCAAGGGAACGTATATATCAACTCAGCATTATTATTTTCTTTAAATTCCACAATTAATTTCCTATTATTTATACTATTTTAAACGATTAAGAACATCTAAATGGATGCTGCTACTTGTTTTCAACTATTAAAATCGTCAGCAAGCTATTTAGAAAAATTGTAAATATCGGCATTTTTTGCTTTCCGGATTCGTCAAAGTCAAAGTCAAATTTGTATATAATAAATATTATCATATTTTTATCTCATTTTGCATAATAGCTCAGTTGTAGACTGAACATAAAAGAAGATTTAGGTCCACTTCATAATGAAGGAAGGGTCGTGACCGTGAAAGCAGTAAGTAAAGGAGCCTCATCTTGGCCGGAATCATCTACTCTTATCTTACGAGGTGAAGAGTCAACGGGGAGTGAAATTCGGTCGCAAATGAAGTTAGAAAAATTACTTCACTAATATTATTGCATCAGTTCGTATCGGTTATGGTGGAGATAAGTTCCGAATATAGTCCATTTTTCCCATTTTAGTTCCGTTTTTCCAAGCTAATTCAATTCAAGTTACGAAGCTAGTTTAATCCTGAAAGGAACAAGGCGTGGATAAACGAAGAATTATTTTCTTTCTTAGGTGGTAGTGATGATGAATCCGACGGTATCGATGCCGTTTACATCCTTCCAGATGTTAATGAACTGACTGATAACGAAAATATTGATGATGATATATTGGGGAGTGCAGTGATGACTTGAATAAAGACTTCAGTGGCCACTATTCTTTAACTCACTGAGAAGCTCCGTTGCAGATTCGTGAAAAATTTATGCCGCATTAATCCAAAATCCGTTTCCTAAACAGAATTTCGCTCTGACTTTGTGCGGGAGATGATGAAATTTGCAGCTTCCCATTCATCAAACACCAGGTTCTACAACGTGGGGAACATGATAAGAAATGCAGATGATAAGCGGAGAAAGTGCGAAAAAGTTGCTACATCCCGAGTGTTTCAAGCTGTACCATGTCCGATGGTGTGTACCGCCAAGAGGAAGTTTACGTCCCCTCAACACGGTGTACATTTCGTGACGGTCAAAGGCCAGGAGAAGATTCTACGGAAAATTTCTGATCAAAAATGCCTCTTAGCAATTTTTTACACCCCTGGAAATGCTTTTTTTTCGATTTTAAGATTTTCTCGTTTTTTCGATCTTACTTACCGCATTAAAACGGCCATACTCCCACATTTTGCGTGCGATTTCAAATCTGAACCCACTATTGGAAATAGCGTTAAATTTTCTATCGCCCTAATGAGGAATCAACTTTTTTGAGCTGACGAAACGGGTGAAAAAATCAGCTTGAAAAGGACACGTTGTCAAATCGTGGAGATCTCGACTTTATGAGTCCCCTGTAAAAAGGCATGTGAATTTTAGCCTGTAGTGCTAATATAATCTAAGTTATAATAATATAAGTTATATAGTGCGATATAACCAAATTTGGAATTCCGAATAGTTTCCTGGGAGAAAATTGCTTTTCAAGTAAGAAAAACGTGGTTTTTACTGGATACTCCGGTTTTTCATCATGCGTTAATTCGTCTTGTAAAGACAAAAAAAAATTCAAGCCCTTATTTAAAAAAAAATTATTAATGAAGCATTGTAATAAATTGTAAATTTTTACTGTAAATACTGTTCAAAATGCGCACCATTCAATCTATGACCCCCTTTCTATCAATGAGCGACGCAGATTTGTACACGAAGGAGTCAGAGTCCGCCGGGCTGTTCCAAAAAAACCTCTGTACCTTTTTTTCTAAATACAGAGTGTGTTCTTCGTTACCCCCCCCCCCCCCCCATTTTCCAACGCTCGTCGCTTCATGAAATTCCAACAAAAATTTGATGTTGAGGTGATTTTTTGAAACTTTAGCTCGTGAACTTCTGGATGTGTGTGTTCATATTTTGAAGCAACAACTTTGTAAAAGCAAAATTCGTTATTTTGAAATTATTCAACGTTCTGAACATATCACTACGCAGTCTTGAAGTTTGTTCGGAAAATTAAACAGATATTGGAATATGTACACGAAACGAATTATATGATTTTACAACACGGACGAGTAGTGTTATCAATGAATTGATGCCACTAGGCCCCAATTTTTGTTTTTAGATTAATTTCCAAAGAAATATACAGAAAACATGTTCCTGAAATGTGGGATGAATCGGATGGATTTATTCCAAGCTCATATGGGATGGTAAAATTGCCTTTTTTTTCTTCTTTTTTTTTTTTTGGTTTGCTTTTGCAACGGTTTGAGATAGTGATACGCAAATGGTTTCAGGTAGATAAAATACCTAGAAGCCAACTACAATTGAAAAACATTGTTAACAATTAAGCCATTTGGAGACCGTTTTACCTCGTTTTCGGGTCTCTTTTGGGCCCTTTATTTTCGTACAAAATACCTGTCACGGTGTCGTTTTTACGGAGCAATTATAATCAGTAACGTTTATTCTTCTTTTTTTGGTTGAATTTTCCTACAAGTCGTATTGTCTTCCGATTTAGGATTAGATTCCCAAAAATGCGTATGGTGAAAAAAAGCACTGAAAATGACACTGAACCCGACTTTTTCCAATCGCGTTCCACGGTAAGTGGCGTTCCGCTTGCGTCGCTCTGGAGTCTCTATTTTGTTAATGAAGGCATAACCAATCATTCTTAAGTTCCCTGATAAATTCAAAGAAATGAAAAACCCATTTCTCACAATAGATCCTAGCGGTCTCAGTCTCAGTGACCAGGGGCTCCTCCCATCCCTATATAAAAATAAAAAAAAAAAAAAAAAACATTGGATATCCTAATTACAAATCTCATAACACCTAGGAAAATTGAAATATTTGACTAAGTGCAGCAAATTTCACAAGTTTCACTAAAAATGCATTGTCATTTTGAGGCATTAAGTTTTGAAAACTTTGTTGTGGCCTTCTATTGAGCTTCGTTTTGCCATAACACGTCAAGGTAGACCGATTTTTCGGATAGGTAATACTAATTAATATTATAAATAGTATTATGTAGCAGTTGTAATGATGGTGCTGTACGATAGTGTTGTACTCCAGGGTTAAAGAACGAATGCAAGAAAGGAAGACAAAAATTGAAGAGAAGTAAGAAATTTTCCAAACTATTAATATTACGACAAACGATCATCATTAAAAATTATGACCAAAAGCAACATGAGGATTTTCAACATCAAGAAACAGTATTAGAATTTTATTCGCATTGCCAAGTTGCTGACAGTAAAGTTAGTGGTGTAGAACCAATCAATCAAATTCAATTAAAGAACTATTTATTTGGGTAATCCTTCTGATTCAAGAGATTCGAAATCAGTATTGAAATACTTGGTATAAACTTGAGAAATTGAAGAAAAAGAACAATCGAAAGAATCGGGGGGTACTACGAAAAGTTCTCATTATTTAATACCATTTTAACCGTAAAAATACGAAGAATAAAATCTGAAACACGGTCCTTCACACTGCAGATCGCACTATCAACGCTGAATGTGAAGATAATCTCGGGTCGTGAATTATACACTAGCTTCATAATTCATCGTATCTCCGAACTGGTTTGTTTCGCGAGGATTCGCTCTCCTTTTCCCTTCCTTTGGCTCCCAAAGGATTTATGACGAATCTCGTCTCACACTCCGAATCATGCAAATTGCCGGCTTTACATAAATCCATACCCTCAGAATCCCCCCCCACCAACTCACTCATCCCAGACTTGCTACTTACTGAAATAAGACGGTAACAAGCGGAACGAAATGAAAACAGCAATAACTGAATTGGTAAGAGCCTAACTAAAGGGATGTCCCACACCTCGGAAAAGACTCCTACTTAAGTCTAACCAACAAATTTGTAGTTGAATACATGTTCACCTCATAAAACGACAAGAAAAGAAGGTTTTGCTTACAGTTAACCCTATCATAAAAGCCTGCAGCTGCAGAGCATCGTCTATTGGTGCCGACTTTGTCCATTTTGATAGTTATATAATTTGAATGTTTTAAAAATATCGTACTTAGTTTTGTTTTCCATTTCGGAAATAGAGAAGCATAATGTTCGTGTAAGATGTTGAAAACATTCCGTAAAACGTTGGAGTTACTTTTTGACAATTTCAAAGGTTTTTTTAAATTCTTCCCTCTGAATTGTATGTAGGAAGATTTTTTTTTCTATTATTGTTCCTGAAATACTCACCTTCATATTCTCGATTTAAAATTTATCATAGGTAGTCAAGGACCACGAGGAAAAAAATAGTTTGTAGATAAATGCTACCCTCTCCCATCGGTATGCTATTTGCCACCTATGTTTTGTCGTTTAAAAGAAAGAAGAAAGTGAACCTGGGTTACCGGTGTATTTGGACTTATTAATGTTGATGGAATTCTTGGATGATACACCAAAGCACTTGAAATTTGCTTCTTCAAGTGTTTACTCAAAAGTAGAATAAGTTTAAATACGCTATTCATAGTAGTAGCCGAAACATGGTGGTAGTAGATCAATCACTGCACTTCCGGTCAAGACACCGCCAGGTGAGTCCTTCCGGCCAGCGCAGCCGGAAATAAACTCTACGTTATTTCGTCGCTGCGCTGGCCGGAAGTAGGGTTACCAGATGGTATCCTTTGGGAGGACATGTCCTCCTTTTACGACTGTGTCCTCCCTGTCCTCCTTTGAACTGAAATGTTCTCCTTTTTCGGAGTTTTCCAACAAAAAGAAAAAACGAATGAAGGGGATGACATGTGACCAATTCTAAGCAAATATAATCCCGTATCACTCAATCCAAATCAGATGTAATTTGGTTACAGAGTATAGTTATTTGAATGGCGACAAATGTGGAATTATTCATTGCTTCACTCCATCAGTACCTTTGGGGTTTCGAATTGTTTATTCACCCAACGAACTTACCTATATAAGAATCCAAACACAAGACATTCCACTCATTAGTTTGAAAATCACAGATGAGGAAGGAGACATTTTAGATCTAGGAGGTTCACTAAATTCAATATCTCTTCATATTAGAGAAATTTGAATGGGTTTAACCTTTGTTCACAACCAAGGTTCAATAAAAAAATCCTTGACGTATAAAGGATTATCAAAACAAAACGTAAAATTTTTGAAACATCTAGGATTTGTTGTAAACAAATATGGAAACAGCTCTAGACATCGCATTTAAACCCCGCTTAACCAATATTGTTGAGGGTGTGCAGAAGATATTTTACCAACCTTTCAACAGTTCGGCGATAAATGAAAATGATTTGATAACAATCTCAGTTTACAACCACGATCAAATATCACAATTACACGAAAGCTACTTGCAAATAAGCGGTACTTTTTCAAAAAAAAGTGCGCTAGCTACAAATAAAATCCCCAACATTGTCTACAACGGTATTCTACATTTGTTTGAATCGATAACTCTTAGAGTAAATAATGTGATCGTTGATCATGTCCGACAACCAGGAGTAACATCAACCATCAAAGCTTTAGTATCAAAATCTATCGATGAATTGACAGGTTTACAGCATTCAGGTTTGAACGATTACAATACAAGTCACTTGGTATCGTCGGCTGTGTACAACAAACAATTTTCAACAATCACAGCTGTGGCTAATGAAAATGTAAATTTTACATTTACCATTCCGATGAATTTAATTACCGGTTTTTTTGAAGACCACAAACGAGCAATAGTAAATACAAACTATGAATTAGCTCTTCTCCGAGCTCCAAATGTCAACAATGCAGTGGTTGGAGAGGAATCATTAAAAGATTCAACTATCAAACTCGAAAAAATCTCGTGGGTTATCCCCACGCTGAAGCTCTCAGACAACCCTCGAGCAAAAATGTACGAGATTTTAGGAAAAGATCCTCCGTTAAACATAGCTTTTAGACAATGGTCTTACGTGGAAATACCTCAGCTTCCTCAAACGACCGAAACAATGTTTTCTCTTGGAACATCGAATCTTTTCAACAGACCACGATATGTACTAATAGCCTTTTTGACGAATTTAAAGAATGACTTTACAAAAAATATCGCTGAATTTAGCAAAATAAACTTAACCAGCGTAAAATTATTTTTGAATGATCAATGTTTTCCTAGTCATCAGATGGATTTGGATGGTAAACAAAACCGCTTCACAGAGCTGTACCACGATTTTATTAAATTTCGTCAAAATTATTATGGAACGTCAAGTAATCCTTCTATGACTTTGGAAACGTTTCAAAAACATCCAATAGTCGTCATTGATGCATCATATCAGCGAGAAATTTTGGGGAATATGGGATCCATGGATGTGAAACTTGAAATTAAAACGTCGGACAACATACCTGAAAACACCTGTTGTGTGGCTATCATCATATCTGATAAGCTATGCAGCTACACACCTTTGAGTGGAAGAGTGGAAAATGTCTAAATATAATTTTTTTCAACAGAATGAAACCTTCATGCCAGGATGTCTCCCCGCTCGACCTTTCAGCAACCTGTCCCACATGTCCAAGCCCCTATCCAACGCTGGAGGATCTGCTGGAGGACCCAAGGCCGTTGCTACCAGCTGTAGACAACGATATTTCTTTTGCGGATATAGATGAAGATGGTAAAAAAAGAAATCGATTTATCTGTTGGGTATGCAATGCAAGCATGTCTAGAGGCGAGATTTTAAAGCATTATTCTTACGATGAACATGTTTGTTTTGTATGCGCCACTAAATTCAGTTCTAATGCCTCTTACCAAAACCATTTAGAAATGTGTAGACCATCTGTAATAAGACATACCGATGCACAATCAACATGTCAACTAGTTCAATCGTTGTTAAGAAATCCGATAAATTGCAATATAAATTCGCTTTCTTGTAGGAAAAGACAGTTAATATCTAACGAGAGTATAATGAATCAACAGCCTAAAAAAGCGCGACAATACGCAGTACCTGCTGAAAACGGTTCAATAGTTCTTGGTTTTGGATCGGTATATCGAGAAATGTTTTTTAAGAATGTATATAACGTTATTTTAATTCCCGATTTTCTTGATAATGTTAAAGATAAATTAGAAAATGAACTTGTAAACACACTTTCCGAATGGTTTGGTTTAAAGTACAATTTGTTTCTTGAATGTACAATGGTAAAATTAAATGATGCGCTTGAACCATTGGAATTAAACGCTAATTTTAAAACGAAAAAGCGAGTCATAACGGACAAAGAGACAGTTTCTGAACACTTACAGACAGACTTTTCGAAATTGTTATCCGAGTACGAAACATTTTCTGCAGAAGGAAGTGGATGGAGTTTGCAGACCGTTGATGGTATTTTATTATCCATCAATAAGTACGATGTGTTGAAAGCAAGCTCTTATATACCTTTACCAAAGACTATTCAAAAGAAAAAATCGGTAATTAATGTTCAAAATTATGACGATAATTTTTGTTTTAAATATGCCATTTTGTCTAGCATTGCTTGCGAACGAAAGTTATCAAATCTCAATAGACCTAAAACTTATAGTAATTTACGTCACCCTTTTAATTTTGACGGTTTAACATATCCAGTTTCGTTCAAAGATGCAAAGTTATTTGAAAAACGTCACCAATCAGACGAGTTTAGATTATCCATAAACATTTACGGAATTTCTCCGAAAAACAAAATTTATCCCGTTCATATTTCCGAATACGCCAATGTTTCAACGAGGCATATAGATTTATTATTAATTACTGATGAACAAAATTCACATTGGGCGTACATATCTAATTTTTCGGGTTTAGTATCTTCACAATTATCCAATACAAACGCAAACAAACGCTTATTTTGTAAACGTTGTTTCCAAAACTATAGAACCGATATAATTTATAAATCTGGAAATATTCTTTATACTGCTCAAGAAAAATTAGCTCAACACGTACAATTGTGTAAGGAACACAGACCCGTGGAATCAAAAATACCTGTTAACCCACTTCTAAAATTTGAAAACTTGAACTTTATGACAGAAATTCCATTAATATTATACAGCGATATGGAATGTAGTCTACTTAAAGTAGTTCAACAAAATATATCCATTCCGGTTGTTGCTAGTTCACATTCATTCTCAACACGTGTACAAAAACACGATCCAACGTGTATAGGAGTTCTTTTGAAATCTAGAATCCCTAATAAAATTAAAGATAAATATTTCGTATTTTACGGAAATGATTGCATCGATAGATATTTGCTAAAACTTAGGGAAATATGTGCTCAGTATGAAATTATTTGTAAAAGGATAGAAAAAAGAAAACCATTAAGTTTGGAACAACAAGCAGAATTTGATAAGTTAACAAGTTGTATTCTATGTTTAACCCCATTTTTAACTAGTGAAAACAAGTGTATCGATCATTGCCATTTTTCTGGTAATCCACGTTTTGTAGGAATTTGTAGATCATGCAACTCATCTATGCAGAAATGTTCATTTATTCCGAATGTAATGCATAATTCTATGAATTACGATTTTCACTTTATCCTAGGACGGTTGCACACATTGCCTGGGGATGTTAGAGTAATACCACACTCTTCACAACATTTTATTTCTGCAACAAAATATTTTAAAGATTGTTCCATTTCTGTTAGATTTATCGATTCATTTAAATTTTTACCGCAAAGTCTTGAAAAACTAGTCAGTTATTTATCATCTACTCCTGAAATTGATAAACTTGTACCAAATGTTGAAGAGCGTGACTTGATGCTCCGGAAGGGTGTTTATCCTTATTCATATATAGACAGTTTCGAGAGACTAAAAGAGGCACAGTTACCTCCAAAGTGTGCTTTTTTCAACGATTTGAATGGTTCACATATTAATGATGAAGACTTTGAGCACGCGAATAAAGTTTGGAAAACTTTTAAATGTAACACTTTACTCGATTTCACATTGGTTTATTTACGTTTTGATGTTTTTCAATTGATGGAAGTATTTGAACAGTTTCGAAATTTATGCTTAAACTATTACAAAGTAGACCCAGGATGGAGTTACACATCTCCCGGACTTTTTTGAGGGAATGTTATTAAAATCACGAGTCAAATTGGAACTTCTTCAAGATATGGATATGATTTTGTTATTTGAGTCTGGAGTTAGAGGCGGCATGTGTCAAGCTGTACAGCGTTACTCAAAGGCAAATAACAGACTCATACCTGAAACGTACGATGAATCAAAAGAATGTTCCTATTTGCTCAATACCGACGTTACGAACCTTTACGGATACATTATGTTGGGGAAATTACCAGTTGGGGGTTTTGAGTGGGTGCACGATATTTCGCCAAATGATGTATTGAACTTCCCTCAAGATTCAGATTATGGATGGCTTGTACATTGCGACGTAGTTTATCCGTCAAAATTGCACGATACGCATAGAGATCTCCCCTTTTTACCTGAAAAACGGTGTCCACCGAATTTAAAATCGTCTAAACTGATGGGGACTCTTTACGATAAACGAAATTACGTGGCTCATTTTTTAAATTTGCAACAGGCTTCGAAGGCAGGCCTTATAATAACAAAAGTTCATAAAGCGATTAAATTTAAACAGTCTGCATTTTTGAAAGATTGGATTACAATGAATGCTAATTTACGGGCAGCATCAACAAACGAATTCCAAAAACAGTTTTTCAAGTTATCCAACAATGCAATTTTTGGGAAAACAATTCAAAATGTTCGAAATCGACTCGTTTGTAAAGTTGTGGATAACCCGAAATCTTTAGAAATGTACGTCAGAAAACCGGAATTTCAAAAATGTGTAATCATCAATGATCGTTGTTGCTTGGTAATGTTACACGAAACCTCCATTACGTTTAACCGTCCAATTTACATAGGTCAAGCGATTTTAGATTTAAGTAAACATTATATGTATCATTTGCACTACGACGTAATTACTACATTTTTTGGATCTGACATTTGTAACTTGGTTTAAGTATATGGATGCAGACAGTTTATTGTATCAAATTTCACTTGACGGACAAACAGACTTTTACACTTTATTGAAACACCTGCATGACCATTTTGATTTCTCAAATTACCCAACGCAACATCCAAATTACTCAATTTCAAACAAAGGTAAATTAGGAACTTTAAAAGACGAGACCGCTTCTATACCCATTTCCGAAGTAATAGCACTTGCCGCAAAATTATATTCGATTAAATTTAAATCAAATTGTATTTTAAAAGCTAAAGGGGTACCAACTAGAGCCTTAAAACGTCATATTAAATTCCAAGATTATTTCGATGTTTTAACCTCATCCAACCCAAAATATGTACCTTTTAGAGCGATTCGATCATATGATCATCAAGTCCACACGACAGATGGTAACAAAAAAGCTCTATCCGACGTGGACGACAAACGATGTCGGGACCCCTCTGACAAATTTAAAACTTTGCCTTGGGGTCATTATGCAATAAAATCGTTGGATGAGGTTGAAAAAGAAATTTTAGAATATCTTTCTGATTAGAAAATTTAAATATTAAAAATTGTAAAAATGAGTAAATCCTAGTCATATTATGTTCATAATATATTATTATGGTCATATTATATTATGGTCATATCATATTTATAAGATTTTTGAGATAAGCATTGTTTTTTCCAAAAATTTCTTCATAAACCAATCAAGTATATATAATTTTTTTTAGACATTCACCAACTGATAATGGCGTTTGAAGAAGCAGAAAGAAATTACCAACGAGCTCAAATAATAGATCTGACCATGCCCCCCGAAAACGAACCGAGAGAATCAGTAATTGTTCGGAATCCTCAATACATGAATTAAAATTTTAGTTTTTGTAATTTTTTTTTTTTTTTTAAGTTATAAATATATATTTTTTTGTATTGAAAATTGTGCTTTTTTAGAGAGAACCTTGATACGCCTATAAATTTTTTTAAAATGGATTTTCTATTTTAGTTAGCAAACAAATAAGCAAACGCTGGTAAGGTTGAGTAAGGTTGTCGTTCTTTTTTTCTGTTTTCCACAACAGGTGAGATGGTTGCCGAATGTATGAGTTGAGGGAAGACGAAGAATACTAATGCTTTTTCTTACTGTCGGCTATCAATGGAACAAATTGTGAGAGGAGTGAAAGGAGGTAGTGGGGAGTCAATCTATTACCAAAACCTTGTGTATTGTTATTTCTTGAACCTTATATACCTGTATAATAATAATCTAGTGATTAATAGAGTAAAATCAGGGAATAAATATCAAGAAAGCATAGCCAAGAAAGGTAGAATTGATACAACAATTCATTTTAAGCATTACATCATTGAGTATTAATGCTACCAAATCAACAAGAAAAGGTGAAAAAAAAACCGGAATGTTTTTCCGATTTTACTCTCGATATATTGGTTAAGAACTATTGACTGTCGATTATATCAAAAACCCACCATCGATGGAAAATAATCGGTCCTCTTTAACATAATATCGATATTTTTGAAATATCGATTATAATTATTGATCCCCACCACACTGTTAGCTCTGAGAGAACCATTGAAACATCTATACCAATGTTAATGTTACTGATGTTAGCTACATACTTGTTTGTTATTGATGGCCAAAAAAAGCCAAAAAAATGAACATTTTTTTCGACACATTCATTTTTTTATTATTTTGGTTTATTATTCAATAATAAACCATTGTAATCGCTCTGGAAAAAAAATTTAACCCCCCCCCCCCCCCCCTGAAAATTTCATGGTTTACGTTTCAAAGGGTGTAGAATCCGAATCTGCAATAAAAAATTTTCCGTCCGTCCGCCGTACGCCGTACGCACGATATCTCCGGAACGGCTGGAGCAAAAAATCTGAAATTTTCAGGAAAAATCCATCTTGGTCCGACGACGCTCCAATTCTTGAGCCAGCTCCCTCACTCAATTTAAAGTGCCCTTTTAGGGCTGTAAAAGTTTTGTAAAATCCCTGAAAACCTCAAAACTAATCGAATCGGCCTAAATATTTTCCTATTTGAACAACATACCATTAGGAATCGAATGAGCCCTTCCCCACGTCCGTAGGTCATACCATTCCCGATGTATGGCCCGATTTATGGTGCCAACATTTGCGTTTTTTCGTTTATTATTGTTTGTTTGTAACCTAGTGATGTCCGGCCGATAGCGTCGAGTTGTAGTGAATGTGGATACTGGAGTGATAGCCGATGTGAATACTTGTAGTGTAGTTAGTAGCCGATACACGGGTTGAAGCATTCTGATAATATATAGGTAAATATTATTCAATATTATTACTGGGGTTTATTATTCAATATTATTACTGGGGTAAATAAGTATTCTTTCACTGGGGTTTATTATTCAATTGGCTTGCGTTCGTGATTTGAATCTGTACTAAGCTTCGGAGTGTGCGTGTTTTACAGGTGATAGAGCGATTATCGAATTTCAGGAGATACGCATAGACCACGTAAATCGGTTCTCATCCAAAACACCTATTTGGATTGATCAGTTGATGATATTTGTGTGCCCCCTCTACATCTGTCTACCTTTGGCTACATCGTTTAAATTTGGATTTGGGGAAGTTTTAACGCAATGCGAGTGCCAAAGGACTTGATAAATTATAGATGTTTTTATTGTGAGGGGGTATTGAGGTTCAATAAAAAACGCTGCAAATTTTTTCACTGGGGTTTATTATTCAATCGGCTCGCGTTCATGATTTGAATTTCTACTAAGCTTTGGAGTCTGCGTGTTTCACAGGATAGGGCGATTATTGAATTTCAGGAGGCACACAAATATGATCAACTGATCAATCCAAATAGGCATTTTGGTCGAGAACAGATTCACGTGCTCCATGTATATCTCCTGAAATTCAATAATCGCCCTATCCTGTGAAACACGCACACTCCAAAGCTTAGTAGAAATTCAAATCATGAACGCAAGCCGATTGAATAACAAACCCCAGTGAAAGAATTTGCAGCGTTTTTACTTCAATTTATCTTGATTGTAGGTTTCGTGATTATCGACGTGATATCGGTTCGTAAATATCAACAACCCACCATCGATATAAAATATTCGGTTCTCCTTAACATAATATCGTATTTTTTTAAATATAGTAATCCATTCCCATCCCTGTCCCCCTGCGGTTAAAATTTACCCATTTTACGTGATTTTTCTCACAAATCAAAATTTTCAAATGGTTTTTGCCTTTTTGTGCTTGCTCATCAATTTGGTTCCGTGTCCGTCTGTAGGATGTCTATCAGTGTGTAGGGAAGTCCCAACTCCTTTTACGGCCAAAGCTACGTCAAGTTAAGGTCCAATTCGGTAAAATGGCATCGGATTATGGGGTTCAGTTCTAGGATGGTCTCCCCAACATTTAATTTTCGTCTGATAATTACAGCGTTTGTATTGTGAATACTGTGTTCATCAACTAACTTTAACCATTCGCATTACGGTAAGTGAAGAAGCTATACAGGCTTAGCTGACTTTTGTTGATAAAGCATTGTACCAAAATTCTGAGTGATGTCTTCATTGTGACGAGAATGAACCGAACGGCTCAGAGCAAATCCGCAATGTTGGTTAAAGATCAACCAAAGGTATGGTTTCCCACGGCAGGGCAGGCAACAGTAAAACGCTTACATGGATGTTCATTGATTTTTTTACCGTAAATCTCTAGTATTTATTGATTAAGAAAGTAGAAACTATGAAGAAGAAAAATTGAACGAAGACAAATAAAATGTGAAAAAGGAAGAAACAACGATGGAAGAAAAGAGACCTGAACAAAGTTCGGAGCGTGGAAGCTCAAGCTCCTTTTTCTCAGGTTAATTACGCGAAATTCTCGTCTTTATTCGCCAAGTTTTTCTCTTTTCTTTTAATTTTCCTTCGGCAGCGCATATAAGTTCTGGAATTAATTAAGGGTCGTCAAAGTTGGAAAAAAACTGAAGGGTGGGAAAGAAGAAATCTGTTTGCATCAGCTATACGGGCGGAGAGAATTGACGTGATCTCAAAAATCAATTGTCAGGATTATTATGTTTTTTAAATCAGCAACACGCTACTCTTTGAGGGTTTTCATGCGAGGAATATCGATTTTGAGATAGGATCAAACACGAAGAGTCGAAGGAATCAAGGGGGTTTTAACAGCAAATAATTTAGTGATTAACTAAAATGGCTATCAGTCGGCACGGAAGTGAAGTTAAACATGCGCAACAGTTAGAATGTTTATGGATTATTTATTTTACTTGACACGAAACGAGAAATGGCCATTTACAAAGATTACCTATACCAAAACTTCGTTTGATTTGTTGAGCAAATATGTGCGCGGGCCTCGTTTAAAAGCAGTGTCCATAATTTTCAGCGATTGATAACAGAGATAGATGCGAGAATGATACAATAGCGATAGATATAATTTATTAAAATAACAAAATGAAATTAAAAAAATAGGTAACCATTATGATTAAATCATCAAATTTGGAATGGTGACAAACTACGAAATTTCAATAGCGACCCCGAAATGAATGAGACATTTGAGCTTGAATGTGGAAAACTAATTCATCGATGATTGGATTAACTCTGCTGATACAAAGACGGATAGAATTTTCCATATTATCGTCCCTCAGGCTTCCACGATGTTTTGATTCGCTAACCTTCATCAATGAAGAGGACTGGCCACGCATAAATCAATGTTTTTGCAAATTTTCTAATTGCGGTAAATGGTCTTCTTTGAGGTACTTTTTACAGAAACAGCACAAATCAATGTCTTCAAATTTAGATTATTGGGGTGAGTTTCCTCGAATCTCGATCAACACCATCTGCAAGTGTATTTTTGCATTACTTTTTCTTGGAGAAGCAAATAAATTGAAACAGTTTTTTATGTTTTTGAAACCCCTAAATTTTATTGCCAATTGGTACAACAATAACCCGAGTTCTTCAGCTTAGTGACCATGAGTAAAATTTGCGTGGTGAAATGGTTACTGTTATCTGCTCCTCCCACAAGCGGATTTTGTTCTGAAACGCTTTCAAATAGCTGTACAAATCATTAACTGTCCTTGTTTTTGCAGTTTCAAATGTAAATCATTCAAAGGGCCTGTAAGGTCAAGTAGAAATTTTAAGTCACTTATCCATTTTGGGTCACTCAATTCCGATTTAATTTGCATAAAGTCTGCTAAATCATCTCTAAGCTCGTAAAACCGTTTCATCATTTTCCATTCCCTGACCCATCTGGCTTCACAATATGTGTTACTTCGTCATATTCGGCTGACATTTCATCCAAAAACGCCTTGAACTGACAATGGCTGAGCCATCGGGTCGAGAACAGGATAGTTTTCACTACCACGTTCATAACATTTTGGTGTCGAAAGAACTTAGAAAACAAGTTCTGTTGGTAAAAGCCTATCAAATCATCTTTTGATTCCACGAGTGTGAGTGAGTAGTGTGTACGTATTTTTTAAAAAATAAATTGATTCATTTATTTTTAATTGGGGTTTCCAAAATGATTCTAGGGCTGTTGCACACATATGCTGTACAGGAAGGCTCCTTCGATATAGGGACTCATATTAGAATTGATTCTGGGGGTTGGGGAAACTTAAGCATGAAAGAAAAAATAACTGAATATAAATCCGTTTCTGACCATTCTAAGGCCGAATCGTGTAAAAAATAAAACAAGGTTGTATGTGAGGCATGTGAACAAGTGAGTATAAAAAATTTTCCTGATTATATTGTGTTCGAACCCAATTGTAATCTAGTGGTGCAACAAACTAGATTAAAAAATTCAATTCCCAGAGTTGGATGAAGCAATAATCGAAACACGCGTTTTTTAAACAAATTTAGTTGACGCTACTTAATCTAAAATTCTTAATCGATTTTCTTAATTATATTTTCATACGATCCCCATTTTAGCCAAGTTGTGGAACAACGAATGGAAATTTGGAATTGGCAGCCGCGATATAGAATGAACGGAGTAACAGCTAATCTTTTCAATCGCTGCTCAATGATCTCGACTTTTCTTGTGATTTGCTTTTGTTCAGAAAAGAATTTGCTGAAGTTTTGAAACAATACCGCTCATTTCAACTTGAATAGCTGTCGTCAACACCACTTACCTTCCTTATGAGCTCTCCCACCATGCCGTCCCAGCCTCCTTTGACTTCAGGGTTCTCGGCTCCATATTGACCATCCTTGACGATTCTCAGCTCATCTGGAATAACATAAAAAATACACGTCATTTATTCAGAAGAGTTGGGGTTTCCTATGATAATTAACGACTATTTGAACCCCCAGTTTCAAAAATGCTATCTTGAAAATGCTGATTCATCAACTCATCTCTTAAAGGAGTCAATGTGAAGACGGAGGAGTGAACCGCTGGTCTACATACGATAGCAGTTCATTCATCGAATACTATCGATGAATCATCAAAATGACTACTGGAATTCGTAGGTTTCAACCGATTTTTTAATAATGTTTGTATGGAGATGGCTCAAAATCATAACAGAAGAAATGGAACAATATATTACTGCTCTATTGAAAATAATATCCGCTCCCTTCAGCTTAAAAACAAGTGTTTTCTTAGAAAAACATCGTACAGGTAATCAATTCAAAAATAAAATATTTAATAGCGTCCTTCTTTATTACGGAATATGTATGCATTTGACAATACCTAAACTCAAGAAAAAATTAATACCTCGAACAACTCCTATTTCACAATAACTGTATACGCTTTTAGCAAAATAATTTGAGTTAGTCCCTATAATTCTATTGGTAATTGACTAAACATTTGACGTAGAACAATATCACCGGTACAGGTGAATATCAAATCACAGAAAAAAGTCTTTAGAAATTCAAGAATTTATTCATTAGTAGAAAAATCCAAGACAAAAATTAAGATAATGGAATTCTTTTTTCTGTCTCAATTACTATGAACTTCTTTAAGTTAAAACTATTCAAAATGAATTGAATTGTCAACATCCATAAAATAAAATAATCCTTAGATGGGAGCAGCAGCCTGAAAATTATCAACAATTTGGACAAATTTTTTGCCTTGAGTCCTCCACAAATCAACCTGTCACATTTTGATTTCAGTCTCTGCAAAAGTTTCCCCCTCTTGTGTTCGGGATCGCTTTATTTGTTCGTTTGTATGTTTCTTCATCGTTTCATCCATCTCTAATGTTATGGAAAGAAGGAAACAATCAATCGGCTCTGTCGCTTCTCAAGAAAGTCCAATTGGCCCAGGTGTGAGATGGACGACATTTCTTCATGGATTTTTGTCTGATTTCGGAAGAGGTTTAGTTTTCCAGAGGAAAGGACTTCCGTCATTCCTTTCCCTTCCAGTGATCTTATCTCCTTCTAACGTCAAAACCAACTCATATTCTTCCATACCTACTCTCTTTTTCGGTCATTTTGCTTGGCACCCTGATTTTTTATCATCAGTTATATTTTTCTCCTTCACTTTATTGGCGCCTGACTCCCTTGCCAAATGAGTCCTGTTGCTGGACTCAGGCTCTGTAAGGAGTAGATCTTCTTCCTTCGAATCATGATTTGTGAGCGAAAAAATATATGTACCTATATATTTTCTTTATGAACGTACACACGTTCAGCTCTTGAGCAGACCTTTGAAACAGCTTCTGTTGATATCATGGAGTAAATTTGACAGAAGAATAGGCCTTTCAATGTGATTTTGGAGTCAACTTTGCTCGACATGCAATATTATCGATGGAGTCAAACTGACGCCACTTCAACTACTGCATTACTATCGTGGAGTCATTTTGACGTATAGGACTTCAGTATTTACCTGATAGGTGAGTTCAAATGTGGCTGCTGTCACACGCGTAACTGAGTAGACATACTGGAGGAAGCATAGCTGGGAGGGGAGCGACTTATACCACGGCACACTGCGAATACTGGAGGTGGATATTTAGAATAGAAAATATATTTATCAACAGAAAGGAAATCACATAATGGCGCAATAGCCCGAACAATACAAGACTCCTTCTGTCCACCAACCAAATAAGTTCTTAAGAACTTGTGGCGGCTGGTGGAGCAGGTTCAGCTATATAAACTTCCACACTATTTAGCTAGGAACATAATATCTATTAAAATAATTGAAATAGGGCCACTCTCTACAGATCCGAGTCCCGTACTGCCGCCAATATCTTTCTCTTGAAAACTCCAAAGCTATACATATTAAGGCTAATTTTCTTTTCATACAGGAACTGCAACACTTTATAATATGCGTTTCTTTTCGCACGCTCAGTCCTGAGTTTCGGCAATTGAATTTCAGAGGTAACAGCAGTGCGCGTGTGCAAAGCAACACTCAAATGCTCAGAATGGATCCCTATTTTATATAAAAGTAAACAAGATTGAAAAAGAAATAACTGCTTTACGGTATGCACATCGAACTCACTGAGCAGCAAACGAGTGGGGTACCGCGGACTTCTATGGAGGGCTATTTTGATAATAATGTTCTGAGTAACCTGAACAGTTCGTAACAATGAATTGACAGCACTACCCCATACAACAATGCCATACTTTAATAAAGAAAAAGCCAGTCCAAAATAAATCGATCTTAACTGAGCAACAGACAAAAAATTTTGTACTTCCCTGAAAACAAAAAACAATTTTCGCAATTTCGAAACCAAAGAATCAATGTGGAATATGATAGTTGTTTCGTTGTTGATTATTTTGCAAACGCTTTTTCTTCCTTACTGTTCATTATATTATCGCTGGGGTACACTGTCCTTTTTCCTAGGGTTTCTTTAATTCACCAATATCCTGGCAGCGACAGCATTCTATTTAGTTAGTATTACATGTATATGTATGCATAAAATTTATAAGTGGTACTCTATCAGGCGTCTCTGTCTGAAGTGCTTAATAGGGAGAAAGCTCTCTACGTGAGTAAAGGTGCGGTAAACACAAGTTTCAACACTGAATTTGACTGGCGATCAACACCCCTTTTCTGAATGAGAGTTCGGTATGAAAGACCCAAGGGCTGTGACACATCTTCGAGTTGGTCAGTGATCAATCACTATTGATCATCCCGAGTGGTCCTTGATTTATGACTGTGACAGTGAAATGGATTTTCAACTTGAACGTTGTAATTGAGTTCAATGATCCACGTAGTACATCCTCTTAGTTTTGGAGAAGAAGCAAGTTATTGGACGTCATGCTAAAACAGATATGTAACGAACCGGGGTATAAACTCCTAAGTAGGAGGTGAAAGTTATCACTGAAAGGATGCCCTTTGGATAATGCTCTCAAAAACTATACCCGGAGGAAGAAGAAAAAAAGCGAGGCACTCAAACTAGGGAGTTTGAACGAGTGCAAGCAGTTTTTGTGCCTCTCGGAACCGGACGAGGCTTAGCTCTCTCGAATCAATCCAAGGGATGGAACAGGGGGAAAAAAACTACGCGAAAACTTTTCCGCTGTCCGAGGCCCCCAATATCACTCGGGGCCGCAATCTCTGGGATTTCTTGTAACCGATTCCCTTTCCTTTCTTGAGAAGCGACCTTCGCAGTTGAGACGTTTCCTTCGAGGAGTAGAGAGTTGGTTGAGTAGGTAAGGGAGGGTGAGGTTGATAAAGAAAACCCAAGCGCGATTGGAAACACCTGCTGCTGAGAGTCACACAGCTTTCCCTACTTTTGGATTAATTTAAACGGGTAGCAATAAGGGGAATGCGCCACTGGTGGAATAGTGAATTGTTGCAAACTTGAGTTCTCCAACCGATCAAAGAACATAGTTCCACAAAATAAATGTTAGGTACGGCTTTTGGCTTCCTCGTACTCGTTTCGTGGATGAATAGATCATTTCATGCTTCAAACAAATTTAAAAAATGTTCAATCTAAGAATACGTAGAAATCAATCTTGTTACAAAGATTCATGGTACAACAACTAGGGACATAATAGATAATTTGATATAGCTTTTCCAAGTCGAATTGAGAATTTTCCAAACCAAAATGAGATTTTTCCAAATCAATTTGAGAATTTTCTAAATCAATTTGAGAATTTTCCAATCTAAGAAACATTCACCACTAAAAAGGAAGAGGAAGTTTTCCAAACCGAATTGACAATTTTCTAAGGCAATCCAAGACTTTTGTTGAAACAAAATTAGTGAAGAAAATGAAGGATAGCACTTTATGAACAAATTAACATTGAAATCATACAAACAAAATTAACGAAGAATACTTCATAAAAATTACGCTCTTGTTAAGAACAGAAAAAATCTAGGCCCTCTGCGTTTGCTAACGAAATTTTTTTTAATTTCAATTTCAAATACGTAGAACTCGTAAAAGAAAAAACGGCAATTGGTTGTAGTAGATTCAGTGGAAAAAACACGGGAGGTTCCAGAGCACCACATTAAAAAGTCGGATTCACAAAATAAGAGGATTTAAAGCACCGAAATTTCAGAAACCTCTCAAAACTTTGGGACTTCCTTTTTCAGTCCCTGAAGATTGCCCTGGATTTCGGAAGAAAAAGTCTGCCGAAAAACCCCCTAGGTTATTTAGTGTATTTGAAGACGGGTTTTAATCTTTTGTTTTCTTGCTCTAGATTTGCCCTTCGTACCCCTGCGTACCCCTGAGGCTGTAGGACACCGATATCCGCAGTTGGTGACGTAGGAGACCGACCATGCTGCAGCTTCCTGGTTTATACTTTGCAAAGACTTGCTGAAACCACTGGTTCCTCACTTGGTGGAGGACCTTGGCAAACACAATGGGATTGGCTAGATACAAAAAGCCTGCGGGTATTGCACGAGCGACGAACAAAGAAACCCTATTCAGTGCACGGCTGGCGAACGATTGGATCTACAGGCAGCTGGACTACAGCATGAACCTTGGTCACCTATTCAAGGAGCGACAGCAGTAATCTCTTCGGATCTTAATAAGGGTGTTGAGGTTTAGAGTTTCTTTGATACCACCTAACTACAAGGCTTGTAGTACAAGCCCAGATGATCATCTGCTTGTTCCAGATGTGATTTTGTAGCATCGGTGATCCAGAAGATGACATTCACTTACTCACGGTTGACCATATGCTCAATGAATTTAGAGCCTGCTCGCTTAGCCGAGGACGTCTGTGCGACAAGGAGGAGATTGATTTATCGAACGGAAGACATTGGCCACCGCTGGCAAAGTGGAAGTTGGAAATTGATTAAAAAAGTGTACCTAGCATTTTGATACTGCTTGGAATTAAACGCACACAATGTTTATCCTTATATTATCCTGCAAAATAAAATTAATTCTACATGGAAATAAATAATGGATGTGGGACCTTCTTTCATTGCAACATTCCGTGACTGAACCCCATTTGTGACCAAGTTTGTTGACTCAACGGTGAAAGCAGATTGTTCCCCTGCGGGTATGTGGTGTTTCCTTGGGACTGTAGCGCGTGGAAGGTCTACAATGGAAAGGTGTGTGTAGGGCGGAGTTCGACGTGTGACGTAGTGGAATGAACAGCTAATTAACTGGAGGGACGGCCACGTTCTCTGGGGAGCGGCCTCCGACCGCACGCCAATTCCCCGCGAAGTAAGTAAATTTTTCCTTGTTAGCGTCAACTCTCCCCTCCCACTCGCTCGTCACGGTCGTGTTTTTTTCTCTTCTCCCCCCCAAATCCTCCCTTTCATCCCTTTCCCTCGGGTAACACGTCCCCCGCTCGTCTTTATAAATTTTTAATTAAACCGAACGCCTGTTTCACGCCGGACCTGGGGTATTTCGGGAGGAAAATCGAAAGCCGGAGTAAAACCTCAATATAATCCAATGGAGAAATCAGGTGTTTCGTCCGTGAGCTGGTCTCAGACTTCGTGTTCTCTGCATACGTCCTCAGATGTAATAACTTAAATTTAACAAGATCAGATAAAGACACAGTCAGAAAGAATACTTCCGCTTGTTCACTTAAATCTGTGGAGCTGATTGTCCGCATGGTCGACAGAGCGGCGCACAGTGGGGTAAGGGCGGCAAAAATTCGATTTTCTGAAGATGTCGATTTTAAATAACTGATTTATTATTATAACAGTCCATTGGCCATAGAATCTAGTTACATAAAGGATTTGGGCTCAACTAAAACTCGACAACCACCATCAAAACACAACTATTAACTTAAAAAAAAAAGAAGAAAGTAGAAGATTGTGCAGTGGATTGAGAGAATTGAACTTGAAATCAGTGAAGGAGGAGGGATGTGGTGTAGATTGCCAATAATTATTATCATTACGAGTAATGTTTCCATGACTACTTGTACATGTCACTTCAGAGTGGAATTGAATAAAAACACTTGAGCACTTACTTGAAATGTTGAACAATTAGTTTTACCCATCATTAGTGTTGATTACTTATTGTATGTAATATCTTAGATACATTTGATATTATATTATAACATTAAAAACCCAGAAATCTGACTCGGTAGTCGAAGATGAGTCACCTATCTTCTATTTCCAATGTTTGCAGATGTTTGAGAAGAAATGTGCATTTCAACAAACCCAGGACCTCTTGGTCGAGCGAACTCGTATTTTTTCTTTCATGTTTGCGAAAACATAATATATTCTTGAGGCAAATTGGACACGTCCCCGCAGAATTGAACTTTGATTTAATCGAAAACACATCATGGACATTCATTCACACTTTTCCTGGGATGTTTACGCCACTCACCGAAAAATTGTCTGCCAACTGCTCTAGAGCACACTTTCTACAACAACCACCATAAACCTGTAAAATCTTTGAAATTGCAAAAAACGGCGAAGAAAATTGAAATCTAGAAAAGGCAAGGAGTCGAACAAAAAAAAAAAAACAAAAAAAAAAAAAAAAAAGAATTAGCTTGGAAGTAGTGGAATGCTACTTTTTTCTCCATTTATTTTCTCATTTGAGTGTAGTTCTTACACTACCGAAGAAAGGTGCGAGCTATTAAATCAATATTTTATCAACCGGAAAAATGTATTTGGTCGCCTACCTGTCTCCATTATATCCAACTGGTAGAGAATAATTTAATTTAACGAGGAACGAAAGACGTATAACGACTCGATAAACCTTCATTCCATTTCACTACGATTTACCCGTTCCTTCTTGAAACGTTGAAATGTTCGCTAGTTCTACACTTCCTCATGTATGGCTTTACCGAGAAGATATTTGTGTTTCAGTGATTCCTAACTTGTCTAGAGAGATTTTTGCTGTAATAAACCAAGAAATTTTGACATAGAAAACATGTCCACCTAAATTGGTCATTAGTCACTGTGCGACGTAAAAGAGCGTCAAGTACAATGAACGTATGTTGTTCAACAAATTTTTCCCATCTTCCGACGCCCTTGCTATTTTGCTCCATGCTATTCTTTCCATTTTCAGCCATCGTATTTTTTGTTTATTTCTCTTTTTCGTTATCCTAAATCGGTTCCTGAATTCCTGAGGAACAATTCGGAGTGATCAATGAGCTTAAGAGGCTTTTTTTAATTTTTTTCAACGAATATGTTGCACAGATTCGATTGTTCCGTGATGTGGATATTTATTACAGGGTAGAAAGAACGAGGGGATCACAGCAAATGAAACCCACTAATGGGAATTGTGACTTCAAAAATATGAAAAGGGCAAAAATACGTTAAAAATAAATAACAACCTTTTTTAGTGGGTACGAAAATTTTAATAAAGGAGAAAATCTAAACCGATTTGATTAAAAACATACCTACAGGAGAAATGTTCATATGAATACCTCTAAATGCCATGGCAATACATGCGGAAACAAGCACAATCCTTTTGCAGCTCTTTTGGAGAGCCAGGGAGAGCAGAAATTAATTCTGAAGGAGGGTGACGTGAAACTTGAAACAATGGTAGGACTGCCCGGAGCCCTTCGTTGGAAGGTTAATCCTAAGGACGTAATATATCCTTAGGCCCCCTCCACATCAGCGCTCCGAGCCCGCTCCGCTGACTCTGCAGGGGAAGAATTGTTCGATTTCTGAATTCATGCGCCCCGAGACTTGTCCACGTTCTTTCCCATTCATGACACCATCAAAACCTATTTTGAAGCATTGCGAAACGGTTGATGGATTTTACCGCCTGTAAGTCCGTTGGAAAACACTTTTTGGGTGCAATAAATTAGTACTACTTGTAAAATACACATAAAACAGTTCGCCACTCTTAATTTAGGTAAAAATTTTTGTCATCCACCTACACCATTCTTTCCGTTTTTTCCTCCTCCTCTGAGCTCATGTAACTATCATTACATCCAGAGGCGTTCTGATCTACGTCCTGTCCATCGCTGGGTGAAAGAAAGCCGAATATAAAACTGGGGAACTCATATATCAAGCTTCGTCAACAGTAGTGCTCCGAGCCCATTCCGCTCTAAGATGGCTCGGAGCAGGCGGTTCGCTGAAATATTGATTAAGATTTTATAGATCAATAAAATTGATCAATGCACGTCTAGGCACCACTATGGTAATTGCGCGTGTTCTTAGAAGGAGGAAAAGTAAATATATATTATATTTTGTGATATAAATAACAAATAGCGGTGTTAATGGATGACAAATATTTTCACCAAAAGGCAAAGTGGTATCATCGTCATTGTTTAATTGGCTAATTCGTTGTGCTTAAAAAGTGATTACCGACAAACATATATATTATATCGGATCGTTCGCCTTGGGAGATGAATCAGGCGATCATTATTACCGCATTCTTCTCAATGGAAGGGGTCAAATATAGGTACCATTCCATCACCTCACAGCGTTTAAATCCAGAAATCATTGCGGAATGCTTCACAACGGATTTTGATGAGAACGTGAAAGGAAAAAAGTTGATGGATTTAGAAATTGAACTCTTTGCTGCCCCGACTAGCAGGCTGATCTTCGCTTTGCGAGCAGTGATCGGAGCAGGCTCGAAGCTCCAGTATGGAAAAGGGCTTAATGTTGAATTGCCAGCACAATAACTGGGTCAATACTTGAAATTTTTATCAAAACTGAAGGCAATCGACATGTACCTGTTCGTACATGTGATCAAGTTGTGTCCTTGGATGGACATGTTGTGTATCTTGAATATTAATTTTAAGTTTTCCTGATATTTCCGTAACTATAGTTAATTTAATTGTATCAAATAACAAAGGTTATGGGCCCAGCACGCTTCCACAAAATACCGGAAGAATTTAAGATGGACCAATGCAGGCCAGTGACAACAATGATGGACCCGAAACAACAATTAAGTAAAGCAGAATGTCCAAAGACAAAACAGGGAAAATAGTTTATGAAGTAACAACCGTATAGGAGGTTAACAGGAAAATTGATGTATTCTGCTCAAGCCACTAAGCAATATTCAGCGTTTGCGGTGTCGAAATCAGAACAGTTGAAAATTCAAGTAAAGTTCATTGGGTGGCAAAGAAAATGGTTTTTAGATATTTGAAAGGTAACATGGATCAAGAGCCGGTTATAAGCAAATATGTTGAAGAGATAATAGGATTATCGGATTCTGATTGGACAGGGGGACATAGAAGGTCGACGACTGGGTAACTGTGTAACAGAATCAGGGAGAAGAAGGCAGAATCTGTTGACAATCGAGTGCACCTATTTGCACGTGTGTTCAACTTGTGTCCATGATTGGTCTTTTTTTTTTTTAATATTCATTACAAGTTTTTTGATATCGCAGTAATTGTTGTTGACTTAATTACATCAAATAGCAATATCCAGTCTAAAGACTTAATAGGTCCCATGAAATCGCCACATATATATATACTAGCAGATATCATGAAAAATTCTAATTAAAACTATGATTTCTGAATGAACAATTTATTTTATTTTATTATTCAAACTCCTTGCAAGTTCAAAAATACCCTACTATTCGGTAGACAACTGTACGTGAAAATGTCACCGACCATGCACCTGAACTGGGTTCGTATCATGTTCGTGTTTTCTGTCAATTCCTCCTCCCTTTTCCTACCGCCGCGGTAGTTGGGATAAGGACATTCTCAAGGAAAACTCCCAACGCAAACGCCATCCCGCGAAGGGACCACCACACCTCGCACCGCCCTAGCTTAGCAACATATTAATTAAACCTGCTTTGTAATCCAAACCCCCTCCAACCATCCTCTAAACTGTTCTACAAGAGGGATCCGTTGATGGTACAAGATGGCGGTATGGAATAGAAGACGGGGAGTTGGTAACAACGCATCATGTTCGCCTTAGCAGTCTTGTGCGCGGCTTCTATCTCCATGCGACCCACCTTCAGAGCTATCCTGTTTCCGGTTTCTTCTCGGGTAATTATCGACGAACTGCGGCGGGCTCGGATGAAGGGTGTAATCACATTATCCTGCAAGGCCACTTCCTGTTTGATACTTCAAGATGTCTCAAGCACCGTAACCAATCATATCAAGGGCAATTTCGCTTTAATACATCCAATTAGAAACCCTTCAAATCAAACAAAAAACTCGATTCTAAATAACACGTTTGTAAACTGTGGAAGATAAAACAAAAAAATCTTCTTTATTCAATTATTTAACCTCAGCAAGCCCAATACAACAAAACAATAGCATAATTTATATTGCTATATTTCTATTTGTATTTCTTATTTTATTATATTATAATAAAATAAGAAATACAAAAAGAAATAAATTCAGTTGAAACAAAGTTGAGGGTTATTTGTCCAAGCTGCTTATCACCATGTTAATAATCGCTTTCACTGATTGTTCAAAAACATCCAAATACGGACACTTGTGGGAGGATCGATTCACCACTGGAGGCTTCCTGTATTATGGTGGATTATAAAAGTAATTCGTGGGGGAGAATGATGTCCAGAAGAGATCATGACAACATGAGCCCAAGAGAGAAGTGAGAAATTTAATCTGAGCCAGGAGTGGTGGTACATCCACCGATCCACTAATAAATGCCAGCAAAAACTTGGAGAACTTGAAAACTACACATCTTAAAAATCTGCTTTATAGACAGCCATTATAGTCTTCTGGGTCCATCGCGTTTCTTCCACAGTAATGAATCCAATCCATAAGGCCTGGCTCGAAATGTCACTCAAGAGTAGGTGTTCCCTCTTGTGTTTGTACATCCTTGTTACAACTTTTACTCGTACTTCTTCTTACTATTCCAATGACATTTTTATGTTCGAGTTGGTTTCCAGATTGTACCCTGTGATTTTCACTACTCACATTGATCAACCCATTTTAACCCATTCCCTGTCTCTTGACCGTTGGTATTTCATTAGGGCTTTGAAGTTGCAGATCAACAGATACCCTAGCATGATTGAACAGGTCCAAAGTATCATGGTTCCGGACACCCATTGGACTGCCACAGCGGCATCAACGTGAATTTCTTGGCGATGTGGAGAGGATGGATGATCAGCCGAAGCATTTGGATCTGTTGGTGATTGCGATTTCCAGATGGATGGAGGAAATGCATGCTGGTACTTATCCTTCAAGGAATGCGCTTTACCAACCACTAGCACAGAGGTAAAATCTACTGGCAGCGGACGATCACCCTCTACGAGTTGGCCAGTGGATCTTAAAGCTGAGGGATGCTCTGCTTGCGTTGAACGACGGGATCTATTTGCGACCAGGTGCTCCATGTGCAACATGAACGCAGAAAAGGATGTGCGCCGCTTCTTTACAACTGCAAAGCACTGTTCTGCAGGAATTCAGGATACTCTTCCAAGGGGACAAGGTGTTCGGCATGTCAAGGATTACACACCTTCGGAACAGCAGGGCAGTGGCGAAGCGCGCTTATCATCCCTGGAAGTACCATGCTAACCTCATTGAACAGTTCAATATTGAATGAAATCTCTGAAGCCATCGTGTGACAATCTTACAGGATTAATAAGTAAACTATCTGATTAGATGAAAATTTTGCTGGCTCGTTTCACTCTTGCCCGTTGCTGTATCATGTTTTTTTGCGCAAGTAGTAATATCCATTCAACGAATTTACCCAGGTTCTACTCCCCCGATCTCTATCAAATTTGGAGGGTGATCGGTGTGATTATCCTGGATTAATTTCAACGTAATATTACCTTTATTCTATCCACTTGTAAATTAGCTCGACAAACCAGCTGTACATGCAGACTCACCTCTGAAGGAGTTGTACTAATCATGTCTACATCAGGATAGATCCCCGCAAATTGAATGTACTTCCAGAGTAGTTCACACAATGAAGAGAGAAGTCTGTTGGTACTTTTGAATTAAGGGTCTTTTGGATGTTTAGACCGTTTAGCAGCAAATATAAAGACACAGGAAGGGGATGAATGCAACCTTTACTTCAGGACTGGCGGCCTTTGATTGGGCGTTCAACGGTCATGACGGATTTGATTTGTATTGAGGTCGCTTCGATCTGGACCGGCTTTTGAGCTAACAGCGAGGACATTTGAGAGAACCATCTGAGGCTGGGAAGGGGGGGGGGGGGGGCGCAGTGCAGGACAAATCCGTCCCTGCGGTACATAACTCATCCGTAATCCCGTTGAAGCTGGAAAAACACGTTGGAGAGGATAAGCAATAGATCCTGATGTTACTGGATCTACCTCCTCCGATTTAACAGTAAGAACGTGCAAAAGCAAATACAACCCTCTCCCGCATCACTCACTCTATCTACCACAATGAAGTATGAAGTGATTTTTGTTGTCAAATCACACAAAGAAAAATTCATTGAAATGGAGAAATAAATTGAAAATAAATATCTGGAGTACCCTCCTTCATTTACTCTTGAATTCTAATCTACTTAGAAGTTCCAAAGAGAGGCTGAATATTTCGAACAAATTAGTTTAAGTATCGAAGCCCCGGAATTCGGTTGAGAATCGTATGCATGGTAATCCCCCCCACCGTCACAATCCATTCGAGTAACAATCCGTCAATCAAATTAAATCTACGGGTTTCTCACATAAAAATCAAAAGGTTCGGAACGCAGAAGTAAAAGACATCAAATATAATATGACTTTTAAATGAATAACAGAAGAGAAAATGAACATATCATTTTATTACGAAATTGCCTCCTCCGTTCGCCATCATCGAACACAAATGAGGAATATTGCGAGATTTTTTTATATAAAAAAAATCAGTTGAGTACAACAAAAACCTGTTGATTTATAATCATTACGTAAGTCATTTTCATAATTAACTAAATCATGATCATTAACTAACATTTTAAACTCCTGATTTTACCTCACTAGGGAATTCCTCATCATTTTCGGATCTAAGGTTGTTGCAGGTTGGGAAATTGAATAGGTTTTTCTAAAAAGAGCCACAATCTTTACAATTCCCTTCTGTACTGCATTTATTTGTGATCAACATACTGATTCGTGCAACATACGACCCTGTGCACTACCCTACTGAGATTTATTGATTTTTCCCTCTCTTTTCATCAATCGGGAGAAATGGATAATTATTTCAACTTGAAATTTAATATCTTCGTTTTTTTACCCTTTTCCAAATTGTAGAGAGTTGTTGGTTCGCCCCCACCCAGTCATTGGTGAGTTCCTATATTTGAAGATAATGTTTAAATTGTTTCAAGTTTTCCGTTTTTCCGGTTGTTGATCAAAATTTATGGGTTGTCTCATACTCCCTGGATTGATCCTAACAGGCTTCCCTCTATTAAAAAAGCCTTGCTTCGGTGGGACTTCCTAAAATCCAACCCGTGATGATCGGGACCGTTTCGCTTTGACGACCCGTTTGCATCACTCAATAATGCAGCGGTTCACGAAGTCACTTTATGTCCTGGCCGAAATCGGGGGAAGCCACGTAATAAGGAAGATTCGTGGAACTCGAGTACTAAATTCGAGCCCATTAAGTATTTCGCAGTAATAGACCGGCAGGTACGACTTCATTTAAGCTCGTGTGTCACCTTGTTAATCATGCGTTAATCAAGCTATACCTAACGATCTCAACCTCCTGCCACAATAGAACAGTCCATTTGAAATAATGACACTGGAATTAAGTTTGCTGGGAACCTGAGTTAAATTACTGAGCATAGATTAGTCGGGTGATCGATGTATTGGTTGATGTACGTGTGCGGTGGAGCTTAACACACTGTTTCGAACACCTGGAAAATTTGTTGTCTAGTCAAACCTGTCTAGGAGCCTATGCTGCAAATTATTACCTACTCGTAGGTTTGTTATTTCTGAAGATACTTGCAAGTTAATGATTACTTTTCATATTACGCTAGTATTTGATCGTACTGATACCATACACACAGAAACAAGGAAATACAGAAAATTTCGACTGATAATTACTCTGAAAGTAATGTCAAGTAATTATAAAGAATGTCGAAGGACAATGCCGTTACTTTCCCCCATTAAATGTAATGGGAATGGGACTATCTAAATGTAATGAGTATGCATATGTGTTAATGTTTATTTGACATTTTTCAAAGCCATTGCAAATGCATATTTTTTTGTTCTTCAGAAAAATCGGTAAGGACTAGTGGGAGTGATGCCATTCACATTACTCATTGCAAATAAATGAAGCACTCATTTCTTTTATGTCTTCAATGTAATGATAATAATTATCATTCAATAATTTTCAATTATTGAAAATCCCATTTCCATTACTTGGAATGGAAAATAGTGATGGCATTATCCTTGCCCATTCCTTGTAGTGGGAATGCCCATTACAATCCTTCAGGAGTAATAGAAATTTTATTTGTGTTGGGAATCCTTCTTGAACAACTCTTTTTCAGAATGAGATAGCTCTCCTTCGCAGATCACTGGTCTATGTTTTTGAGGCGTAGAATACATTTCATTGTCCAAACTCAGCCTCCATACCTTTTTAAATTACTTTGCTGTTTTGATTGAAATTCACCTTGGCTGACACCAACCATAGTCAAAACTCATAATTCAGGCCATTGAACAAGAAAATTTCGTTGAGAGTTATTTGAATGGGAATTGAAATTATATAAGTTCGAAAGGAATGGGACTTTGTAATGGGAATGGGAATTCCTTATATAACAACCCTGCCGTGTTGTCATATTCTGGATCCCTCAAAAGAATTCCGTTTATAATCAGATAAGTACCGTAGATGAACTAGAAAAGAAGGAAACCGTAAATGCCACTCAGCTGATAAAGCTGAGCTGGAGCTTGGTGTCAATTTCAACACCCATATTCCAGGAGCAGCTATTGCGAGTGCACAAATATGGAATCATTGGAACAATCCTACTTCCTAAAGTTTTCATCTGATTTTTTCGAAATTTTGTGGGACCGTATGGGTTAGGCCTATTAGTTTCATCTCTCTGAAATTAATGCATCAGTCTGCGCCAACGTCCAATCCTTGTAACACACCTAATTCTTTCAGTTTTCATCCAGTTTTGATGAAATCTTCAGGAAAAGTGTGGGTTAGGTTAATTATGATCTCCTAGGAATTTCAACTGTCTGAACATAATGAATTTGGTATTTCAAAATATCCAAGATTCATGTTACCCAGAAGAGGAATTTCATCTAAAATAACATCAATGTCTGTTACCTTAATGGTACCGTAAGGATCAAAATCAGGTCACATTAATCGAGAAGTTTTGAAAAAAATATTGGGAAATGATTGATTTCTTCTTGATCAATTCAGTAATTCAGCCAACAAGTGACACCAACAGTATTAATTGGTCGAGCGATCTACCCAACGGCGGATGGATGGAGTGAAAGGAAGTAAGCTAACGGGCACTTTAGTTGTGCCTCTGATGGCAAAACCTGAAAACACTTTTCGAACCAATTACGTTTGTCCAGGACTTTCTATTACTAGGAATGTCGGAAGTTAACAGGGAACATCTCTTTGGGAAGAGAGAAAATCTGTTTGCCTTATTCGGAATTTTCCAACGCTCAGCATTTTCCCGAACGATTGTTGTTCAGAGCTTTCGTCTATTCTCGTTCCAGGAAAATCCCGGGGTCCGAGAGGGGTCGGTCAAAGCCGATTAGTCAAAAACTGAACGGGGCTTATTGGTGCAGATTCTTAGAGAAGGAAAGGGCGGGTGGTGGAGGGGACGTTTAAACAACTTAATGTCAACATGAGTCAGACAGACTTTAAGGGTCGGCACGATGATGCAATGCCGATGTCAGGAGAGGAAAGTTATAATCCGGTGTAACAACAGCTTCCCCGCCGTTGTTTCGAATTTTCTGAGCTGCACGGAGGCAGGGAGGTGGTGAATATTCATTAGATGCATCACATCACTGGTCTACAGCTGCTGTTTCAAAGTCAACATACTCAAAACGTACCTATTTAATTGGCATTGGGTACCATCTCGACGTATTTCAGATTCGATTGAGACGTTCCGCTTTGTCCTTTCATTCACAGGGTTCATAGATGAGTTCTCCATTAATAGCGAGCTCATTCCAATCCGAGACCATAAATATGTAGAAGCAGATAACAAATACGTCGAAAAACAGCAATTCGTTTTTATGGCGCCTTGAGCCGCAGTGGCAACCCTTTTGCGGATTCTAAAAATCCTACGAATACCTCGTAGATTACTCTAACGAACGTTCAAAGTTATCTGTTTAATTGTGTCAACTGTTGGAATGCCTGTGAACATTCAAGGTGATTTGAAATGCACCAATAGGGTACTAGATAACTTATACAGGGTGTCCAGCGTACGATCCGAAAAACTTCGCACACGTGTTCTACAACTAGTTTCCAAAAAAAAAAAAAAAAAATGCCTCCTAGAGTTTTTTTAGACGCTTCATTTTCTAGTTATTTCACTTTTAAGATTTTTTTTCGTGTTTTCGACCTTACGTCACTAAGGCGAATCTAAGGATGCCGTTCTAAAGAGCATTGAATTTTCCATCGTTTCAGTCTTTAACAGTAATTTTTTTAAAGATAACTAACTAAAGGGTCAAAAATGAGCCTGAAAAGTAAATTTTGTCAAATTTTGAAAAAACAATTTTTTAAATGAATCATTAGTACCCCTCAATTTTAATGATACGTTTGAGAATGTAAGCCTAAAACATGCGCAAAAGTTTCAGCTTTCCAAAAGTATAATTCGTTTTTATTTTTTAGCAGGAACTTTTTTGAGAAAATTGAGATTTTATGCAAAAAAACGTGTGTTTTCAAGCACATTTGGGTTCCATAGACACCTCCTCTTCTCTTCAATCAATGCGCTTTGCATAGGCATCCTTAGATGTTGCAAATACTTCAAAAACGCCGGAGTTACGGCCGTTTTAGTGACTTAAGGTCGAAAACACGAAAAAAATCTTGTAAGTGAAATTACTCGACAACGAAGCCTCTAAAAAAAAACTCTAGGGGGCACTTTTCGTTGGAAACTAGTTGTAGAACACGTGTGCGAAGTTTTTCGGATCATACGCTGGACACCCTGTATATAGATGGATAAATGAATAGTTAAATATGTGTAAAAGAGTTTAAATCAAGAATGGTACCAGAATATTTCAAAAAGGGTTTCCATGAAGACAAATTAGAAAAATTCGTATTCTAAAATTGTTGAATCCACAGAAATAGCATCATTTCCTTTACAAAGTTGGATACACCATTCACAAACCAATCTAAATAATGTCAATTTGTGTGATCACATTATTATTCAAATGCATTTATACCATAATCATTATTATACGAAGTTATAGAATTATTGTCTCAATTGGTTTCTATTTGAAATATCAACCTTATTCAACGTATTGTACACGTGGTACGTGTTTCGAAGCAATGAAACGTCAACAACGGGCGATGGGTCGCAAGGATCGAAATCTCTCAGATCAATCAATCGAGTCATTAGGATTATGTACCCACTTAAACGCAACGTCAATATTCCTCCTGATTGGGAAATTAATAGACAATCTTGATCAAACGGGTTAGTGCCGCATCGGGAAGCGCGTTTCTCCGCGGAGGAGGTGCAGACCGGCGGAAAGGATTCAACCTGAGATCCGCCGCGTCCATTAGTTAGAACAGACAACTTGATTAGAACACCAAATTTACCGTGATCCCTCACATACCGGATTCGGTTGAGCTCACCGGTGAACGCGAAGGCTGCAGCGAACCTCGAGTGTTGTTCTAAATCAAAGTTACCGTTCTCTATCTAAACGAAATGCCTGTTCTAGATTGTGCACTCTAAGCATTCATCCACTGAATGAACTTTAAAGTGCAGAGTACAATTGATAACAGATTACGCAAAATATTAGTACAATTGATAATACGCTGCATTATTCCTGTATTTGAGTAACCCTTCTGCGTAAATCACTGATCTGTGTATTATGAAAAGTCAGTGGTGCATTATACCAACTCGATCCTCGCTCCTCCAGGGCTTGTATCGCCCATTTTTGATGCCATAAAGAGTAGGTATTTCAGCACGTTGGATGTCTAGAAACAACTGGATGACATAGTCTATGATATAACTTCGGGAACAACAATTTTTACACGCCTCTTTATTCGAAACAAAAGCTGTTCAGTTTGTTCGCTAGCTCTTGAAGAGTCAACATATATCCTCTGTATCTCTTATCTCTTAGTTGTACTATCTCTTTTCACCTTGTTTTCTGTCTCTGTTCCGATCGTGGTCGCTGTAACAGTCGGTCGAGCTTATCGGTTCGTGAAAGTTCGGAGTGCAAACTCTTTCGCTGACGTTATGCCCAACGGGAGAGATAACCCCCAAACAATGGATTGCGGTGTTTGTACGCGAGATCTCTTTTCTCCTAAGAAGACAGCAAAGTGTTCCTCATGCAATCGTCAATTTCATCCGGCTTGCACTCGGTTGAAGACTGTTGAGAAATTTAAGAAAATGAGTAAGGAAAGTAGAGAAAAATGGAAGTGTGACACTTTCAAGGCAAAAAAAAATCAAAAGCCAGAAGAGACTCCCGACGATTCGGAAGAAGATGGAGGAGAAAACTCTGATAGCTCAGAGCCCAGTCGTGAAGTGGAATCTGGGAAGGCGATGGTTGAAATAAACCGTAAACGCAACAAACTCGCGCCGCTCGTGGGGGACTTGAAAGAACTAAAGGCCTCCGTTGGATACATGAGTGCCCAATTTGACAACTTCGTCGAGGACATGGTTAATATGAAGGCGACCACTGGCGTGTTGTCGAAGGAGAACGATGATCTGAAACGTGTTGTCGGGGAGCTCCAGCACAAAGTCGATTTCCTGGAACAGAGCTCCAGATCTTCGATGGTCGAACTTCACGGTGTTCCGGAGTCTACCAATGAAAATTGCGTCGAAATCGTGAAGGAGGCATCGAAAGTGCTGAAAACAGAATGCGGCCCAATAACTAAAGCTTTTAGGGTCGGTTCACTCCAGAAGGGTCGCCCGAAGAAGATTCTCGAGGTCCTGAGCTCTCCCGTCGTTAGAGAGGATATTGTTCGCGCTGCAAAAGTCGACAAAAGCCTGACCGCGAATAAACTGTTCAGGGAGTGGCCAAGCGACCGAATATATATCAACGAGAACCTAACAGCGTTTAAGTCGGAGCTTCTTCGTCGGGCGAAAGCCAAGGCCAAGGAGAGAGGAATCAAGTACGTCTGGGTGAAGAATTTCGTCGTGCACACACGGAAAACTGAAGGTGATGGCGTGAAAACCATCAGGTCGTATGAAGACGTCGAACGTATGTAGCTCTTTTTTCCTCCATGACGACCCCCATAGTGCAATTAAACTCTCCAAATGGAATAAATGAAATCATAAATCCTGATTTGCTTTCCAACAATACCTGCCATTAATTCAAAGCCTTCGATTCATATAAGAAGGAAATGGTTGATTTTCAGAAGAACATTTTATTTTTACATTTAAATATTAGGAGTTTCAACAAGAATTCAGATGATCTGTTTACCTGGCTTGAAACTGCCCAATGTGAGCCTGACTTTATCATACTAACGGAGGTATGGCAAGCCTTTTGTATAAAGCGACCCACACACTATCCAACCGTCGGCCGACAATCGGGACGGAAGGTGGGGGGAACCCGACCGCTTGATGTCGGGTTGTTCTAGTCATCCAACGGGCCCGACGGTTGGGTCCCTTCCACACACTGTCCAACTCAGGTGCGAGTGCGGAGAGGGGGTCGTCTTTCGGCACCCCCCACCACCGATTGTCGGCCGACGGTTGGATAGTGTGTGGGCAGCTTAACATCGACATCCCTCCCTGGCTATAATTCGTACTATACATCTAACCCTCTTAACCGTAATGATGGAGTCATAGTCTACGCCAAATCGTATTTGTCTTGTGACGTAAAAGAAGTAAAGATTAATGATGTTTCTGCTCTTTCCATCAACTTTAAAATTTCGTATCACCCCTATCACTTATTAGCATTGTATAGATCGTGGTCTTGTATTTATGTGAACGCTTTCCTAGACGCATTAGAAACGTATTTGAAAAACGTAAAAGCAAAGCATTCTCTGGTAATTGGTGATGTTAATATAGATATATTAGATTGTAACGCATATGCAGAGTCTTATTTGGAAATACTAGATTCGTTGGGATACGAACATGTTATAAATATACCTACAAGGATCCAGGACTCGTCCCAAAGTTGCATAGATCATATTGCAATTAAAACAAGTAGAAAAGACACGATACCTGGTGTAATTGAAACCAGTATTACCGATCATTTCATCACGGTACTGTCTTTGCCAATATCAGAAAGAATCACAAAACAAATTACCACGAAAACTACGTCTAAGAATCTCGATTTTGAGCTATTAAATACAAAACTTGGCGAAATGAATTGGGATCCGTTATTCGCTTACGACGATAATAGCGAAAACCGTGGAAGATTCGACAACGAGAACCGTCAAACTAAAGCATAAAAAGTTAACTCCGTGGATAACCGAAGGCTTGATAACATCGATTAGGAAGCGGGATGAATTAAAAAAAAAATTGCAAAATCAACCTTTCAATGTTTCTTTAAAAACTTATTACACAAATTTCAGAAACAAGGTAAACCAAATAAAGAAAGTTGCAAAAGCTGATTACTACAGCAAAAAACTGGAGAGGGCTGAAAACAACCCGAAACAGCAATGGAATGTGATAAGAGAAATTGTTCAAGGAGGTTGTGATAGATATAAATCACTTCCCTTAATTCCAGAGATTGCCAAAGCTGGGAACATTCCCTTGGAAAGTGCCAGGCAAGTTGCATGTGATGAGTTGAACAATTACTTTTCCCAGATTGGCGAAACAATGGCTAATAAAATCGAGGCTAAACATTCCTATGAGGCTTATGTCGCCGATTCTATACCTCTTTCGGACAGTTCCTTCGCCATTCCCGAGATGACAAAAGAGGATGTAAAGCGCATCGTTGGAAAAATGAGAGGAAACTCAGCACCAGGGATTGATGGTATTTCACCGAAAGTTCTAAAATCTTCCATTGACTTCTTGTGTGATCCTATGAAACATGTTTTCAATCTCAGTATTCGTCAGTCGGTTTTCCCTGATGCATACAAGGTTGCTAAAATCACGCCACTGTATAAGGGTGGAAAAGGAGCAGATCTAGGAAACTATAGACCAATTTCGCTACTGAGTGTTGTCTCGAAGATTCTAGAGAAATGGGTCAATGAATGCCTATACAATTACCTGGAAAGAAGCAACTTGATCACAGACGGGCAGTTCGGGTTTAGGAGAGACAAGGGGGTGGATGATGCCTTATTTGAACTATCAGAAGATTTATATCGAATAAGGGATCAAAATAAAAAAGGTTTACTCTTCTTCCTCGACATGGCCAAGTGCTTCGACTCAATAGACAGAAAAATGATGATTCAAAAATTAGAAGAAATCGGAGTTGATACGAAGAGCGTGAAATGGTTTGAACATTATCTATCGGATAGGAAACAAATTTTTGAAATAGAGTCAATCAGGAGTAAGGAGGTATTAAGCGATTATGGGATTATTCAAGGGAGCACCCTAAGCAGCACGTTATTTCTCGTCTACATCAACCACGTTGCAAATAGAGCCCGAAATTGTCTAATTTATCTATTTGCTGACGACACGTCTCTGCTGTTTGAGGGAATGTCGTGGGACGAGGTCTTCGATACTGCCAACACAACGATTAATAACCTCCAGTCATGGTTCGATAGTAACTTGTTAACATTAAACGCAAGCAAAACAAAATTTCTAGAATTCGGTAAAAGACAGAATTCTCAGAAGAAAGTAGTGACCCACAACTGCGTGAACAGGAGTAACTGCTCGTGTGAGCCCATCGTGTCCGGAAGTAGTCACAAATACCTTGGGATTACGATCGATAACAATCTACGATGGGATATGCATACTTTCAAACAAACTCAAAAAATTCGTAGGTATATTTTATCGGATAAGGAGCGTACTGCCAGAGGCAAAATTGAAATTGATCTACGACGCTATGTTCCAATCTGTGCTCCAGTACGGTATCCATATATGGGGAGCTGCTCTAAATAACTCAAACTCCATAGTCACAATTGTACAAAAAGCTGTATTGAAAATCCGCTTCAATTTGCCCCGCAGATTCCCTTCAAATGAGTTACACCAGAAAACAAAAACTTTCACCGTAAAACAACTGTTCTGTAAGAACCTCCTTTTATACCTGCACAAGCACCCTGAAGTAATAATTTCAGCTCCTCTACATAGTCACCTCACGAGGTTCCAAATAGAGAGAAATGTGGTAAACCCCGCCCTCGGTTACAACTGACAACTCGTAGTCCCACCTATGTAATGGGTATTATGCATAGAAGCTTGGATCGTGACTTGAAGCATCCACAACATTTCACTAGGGTGACTTACAAAAAGAAAATATTTGAATTCCTGATAGAAAAAGGGCCGCAACTAATTGAAAAGATATTGGTAAGCAATTATATCTAAAAATGTCAAAATATTATAGGAACTGGTGTCTCAGTCGAAGTATTCCAGTCAATATTTATTTTTGTATAGTGACAGATTAATATTTATAAAAGTAGTATTTATTTATATTAATGACATAAATATATACATAAACTAGGTATTTAAACCATGTGTTTCAATATTGTGAGCTAGACCTCGGTCTAGCGCTGTGGGGACATTGACCCAGATTCACAATATTATTATATTCAGTTATTTTTACTTTCATTTTAAATAATTGTTGTACAAGTGTAATTTTATTTTATTTTGAATCAATAAACTTCTCTCTCTCTCTCTCTCTCTCTCTCTCTCTCTCTCTCTCTCTCTCTCTCTCTCTCTCTCTCTCTCTCTCTCTCTCTCTCTCTCTCTCTCTCTCTCTCTCTCTCTCTCTCTCTCTCTCTCTCTCTCTCTCTCTCTCTCTCTCTCTCTCTCTCTCTCTCTCTCTCTCTCTCTCTCTCTCTCTCTCTCTCTCTCTCTCTCTCTCTCTCTCTCTCTCTCTCTCTCTCTCTCTCTCTCTCTCTCTCTCTCTCTCATTTAACTGAGAAAGCTCTTCACTCAAATCTACGGGTCTTTGTAACGGCCTCGATTTTTCTCAAATCATCACTCTACCATATTAATTCCAGGTTGACGAGGACAGGAAAGAGTTTTCTTGACAAACGAGCATATACCCCAGGGGGTGCAAGTAAGGACATTGGACATTAATATCCACAGTAGTGCAATATATCGTACGTGTACACGACATAGAGAAGCGACGATTAGAACAACTGAAATGGATTCAACGCAAGATCCACCGCCTTCATTAGTCAGAGCGGACAACTTGATTAGAACACCAAATTGACCCTGATCCCTCGCATACCGGACTAGGTTGAACTTCGGTGAATGCAAGTGAAGTGGGAAATCTCGATTTCTGTTCTACCGTATAGGAGTTACCGCTCATATGTCAACCGATTTGCTGTTTTTAATCACACCTTCATTTTATTAATGAACCTGGGAGTGTAATGTTGATGGATAAAATGTTGGTTAAAAACAGGGCTTGTTCCGAAACGAAACTCTAGTTATCTCATATTTTTTTATGTTGACGGGCAGTTGAGGGTGAAGCAGTGATTACTTTCTTCACTTGTATTAAATTTAGGGCGATTCGACAAATTCGCACCATTTTTCCAAACAAACCTTTGAAGCTGCTCATGTTGTAATTCTCACACAGTTTCAGATTGTAATTCTCACGTATTTTTGTGAGTGCTACCTAGTTCTATCCCAATTCTAGTGCAGTTGTGTCATAAACCTTGGGAATGTCGAAATTCATGAGAAAAATTACCGATTTGTGTGAGAGAAGCCGAAAAAAAGTGTTTCTTTGATTGATTTTCTCCCCAATATACGTTAAAGCCGCTCGCTCTATAATTCTCACAAAATTTTCATAAAAACCTCTTCTCCTAAAAACGTTGGTAATTGTCGGAATTCATGAAGGAAATTACAAATTTGAGGTAAAAAAAGCAAATACAAAAGACAATGCAGAGGTTACTACTTCTAAGTCAAAAGAAGAACCGTAATTAATTTATTATTCCATCCTTATGTCTTGTTAATGAAATTATTTAATTCATATATTCGTGGCTGTCAAATTTATTTGCAGAGGTTACTACTTCTAAGTCAAAAGAAGGATCGCAGTGTGACTAAAAGACTTTAAAGAACGACTTTGAGCTCTAATACGACTTCCTCATGTCTAATGAAATGACTAATATGTCTTCCAGCAATAATTTGACTTTTTATAAAAATAATAACAACTGATTTTGTTGTAGCTCAAATCATTTTGATATATGCACAAGTTCCCTTTAATTACTAATACCCAGTCACTCTTAGATGATGCCACACACATCAGGCAAAACATCTGAGAGTACGTGACAAATAATACAAGTGAAGAAGACTGCCAATTCCATCGCTTCACAATTCTAACAAGCCTACAAGAATGAAGCATATTGGTTCCTCAGTATTTTATTTTACATTGAGTTGTTCTTAACTTCTGGTTATTAGCAACCGCAATAATTAAACTCATTAACACACACTAATCACTTGTTTACATTTACTGGCTGTTCTCTCGCAATTATTGTATAATCATTGATTTGATAATTACCCTCTGGCCACAATTAATTTATTATTCCATCCTTAAGTCTTGTTAATGAAATTGTTTAATTCATATATTTATGGTTGCTAAAAATATGAAAATATTGTAGAATTTTTAAGAAGATATGATGAAAGTGCGCAAAGTGTGCAATTTTGTGTGGATCTCTGTTCAGTGCTGGGTTCTGCTGAGCCTCCCTGCAATTAATCACGGCTGATAATCTTTTCTGCCTTGGGGAGCCATGAACCAAGTTCTCATCGCCCTTTTAACTCCCTTCGATTCATATCCGATCAATTTGCGAAGTTTACATCTATTTATTACGGTATTAACGTGTGGTATTTGTTTATTGTCCTTATTGAAAACGGATATACCGGATTAATAATAGTATAGTACCTCCTCAATTTACACATGTCCTTGTTTTTCATCAATATAATTTCTTATTTAATTATGTTAATTTGGCGTTCTGACTGCTTTCATTAACCATCGCCCTGGTCGGTTACATACATTTTCCTTAAAATTTGAAGGTGTTCCTTCGAGAAATGAAATTAACTTATCAATTTCACCACCATTACACACATCTGGGGATAGAGAGGAACTAATAGTAAGGTGGCCACTGGATGTTCGCGGCAAGTCATACAGTTTGAAGAGCCATTTACATGTTTTAGAAGAACTGAAACTTTATCATCTTCATCCACTCAACTATTCGAAAGATATCCGTATTAGCGGTCTCCACTTTGAGTGAGCTATTCGCCGGGGAACACCAAGAGGAGGTGGCTAACGTCGCCTATTATTAGTGACATAAGTCACCTCGTCAAATTCGTCTATGAAACAAAAGTACAAAAAAAAAAAAAAAAAAAAAAAAAAAAGCGCAAATTAACAACAAAAAATGTAACCTAAAAAAAGAAAAACTAAACTGCAATCCGGAATGAAACGGATCTCACGAACTCAATCCTCTCGATGGTACCCTGCTGGTATCGAGACATTTGTTCAGCGAGAAATTGTTCTTTTTCTGAAGATTTCCTATTTCGCCGACCATGAATGCCATTCATTTTCATGAGGGAAGCCTCTATATACATAGTTCTCCAAAACGTAGGGTTCAACAATTCGAATTCGTTGAATCTCGATCTTTCCCCTTTGACCGCAATTCGGATGTTAACTTTCGAAGACGTGACCGCAACTGTTACACCTCATTAATGGCCTGTCGCAACTTGGATACAGCCTTAAATTATTTTCATTACGTTCACCATTTGCATTGACGCAGCTACTGAATATAGGACAAAGAAAATTCAGATTGGCTCGTACCAAATTGCAAAATGCGCTTCACACACTGAATTTTTGTTCTCATGTACTAACAATAGTACATTTTAGAAGAAAATTGTAAGAAAAGATTTATGGGGGTAAAGCCATTCCCAATAACCATTCCAAATAAAGAAATTTTAATGTGAAGCATTGTAATTGAAAGTCTCATTCCAATATATTAAATGTTGAAAAGTAATGGTAATGTCGTACACTCCAGTGGGAATGGAAATGCCTACTTTCGGAATAATTAACTGTTGGAACCACTGCATTTTAGTGTGTTAGTGTTGAATGATTAAGTTTTGAGATTAATTTAATCTTGTATCGATACAATGGGTTACAGTGATTCAGCGTGTTATGCTTTAGGGGAATGAGGTAATAGTACTGAACTCTTCAGAGAGAATCAACTCATTAAGGCGTCATTTACAACCCAACAACGCTCTTTTAAACGCTCCAAATATTTCCCCTTTTTCCCCGCATACGCGGTACTTTTTTTCCCCTTTTTGTGAGTGTGTTTTGCACACGAAAAAATATTTAACGATAAAGTCCGGCGGAGGATCTGTACCGAAAAGCCTCATGGAATCTCCCCCTGCTCTTTCCCTGCAGGTTTATACGGGGACAAGCGTTGTTAGTCCTCCGTTGTTTTACTCTTATCAGCATCAAACCATCTGCCCCGAGGCGCCCCACCGCTCCCTTCTCGTCTCTTTAAACCCGACTCCCTCTTAAATAACACCCCCCATCCTTACGTACATAACCCCCCCACGACACCCACCTCTTCCACTCGCCACCATCTCACCCCTAGCACATTACAACACCAACACGCGTATGCCCCACATTTGAATATCTAGCGCCCAGTCGGAATACCCTGCTAGCGTTTACCCTCTTCATCCCAGAGGGAATTAATTCGTTGCATTTTGCCTCGGAAATGTGAAAATTATAAGAGGAGATTGTTGACTCTCTTTTATACTTTGTGTTTTCCCTCGTTTTTGTTTCCCACTACGAGAAAATCTCTCTATTCAAATCCGCATCCTCTCCTTCTTAAATATTTGAGGAGGGTGTTCATTTGACAACATTTGAGCCAGCTGGAAGGCGAATCATGTTTTTTCATGGCTGGGCTCACAGTTGGGACTAAATTAAGTCATATATGATTTCTACATCCAAATAAAATAATATAATCATCGTCTCACGTTAGGCAAACCTCCAAGATCTACAGAAGAGATTTACAGCCCTTGTAGGAATAAAACTACATTCAACCAATAAACCCATGATTTTTCAGTGTTTGAAAATATAGGAACGGCAATCGAAAGAGTTGGTGTCATCATGCCTTAAATCTGGCTTTTTTGTAACTGCACAGGATCATGGAACACAGTCCATCGCTCTTTGTAGACTCAAGGTAACGTCTTTCCATAATCTCGACCTCTACGGAGCGCTGAATGAACCAGTTTTAAGTGCCTTACTGAACTTACAGATCATAACAGAGATGTGTTCATGAGGGAGCCTTTCATTGATAGTTCATGTGTTCATTCATTTGTACCTCAACGATACCAACAAGCCTCAACAGTAGCGGAATGATCCTCCTCCTCAGCATATTCCTTGAGTCCAATTCATAAGAAGATGATGCCACAGCGCTTGCCAAACCGTAAGATAATATACATATATCACGAGGAAATTAGCTTGAACCATGTCAGAAGCCAGAAAAGCAATCCACACTATCAAAGTTGATGGCAAGGAGATGAAGTAGTGCTTCGACATCCTTCAACAGTTGTGCGCCACCTTCCTGCCCTCATACCTCCCATGTAATGAGAACCTTCTGTATTCAATCGGTAACGTTTAGGTTTCTAATTCCTTTGCTGAGCAGTGTAATGACCTACACCTTTCTTCACACACTAGAGGTGTGATCCAGGCGCCCAGGGTCAAAAACATGACTGATTTCATTATTTGTGTCACACGTATAAAACCAAAGTATCCCATCCACTGAGCGATTAAATTTTCGTCTGCCATGTCAAATCTAATGGAATATAAAATGGCGGTTATGTTAAGTATGACCAATTTAAAGAAACCTGAATGATTTTAGTACTCATGAAACTTGGTTCTTCTGAAGTGGGAATGAATTTACTCGTAGAAAGCTTTGAAGGTTGTCTGCCACCATATAACCCATGGGCACTTAGCGGATGACGAGTGTGTTAAGGTCGTTTCGTGTTTGAACTATTATATTATCATGATAGTCCAGAAGTTAAGTCCTGTCTGCCGCTAAGTTTCCATGAGTTATACGGCGGCAGCCAACCTTCAAAGCACTTCGTTCATATATTCATTCCACTTTCAGAAGAAACGAATTTCATGAGTTTTGAAATCAGTCAGATTTCTTCAAATTGTTTGTACGCAACGTGGCCGCCATTTTTTATTCCATCGGGCTTGACATGGCACGAAAATTTATTGGCTTAGTGGATGGGATACTTTGGTTTTATACGTGCGACAAAAATAATGAAATCAGTCATGTTTTTGACCCTGGGCTCCTGGACTATTATAATGACTGCGTTTTATAGTAGCATATGTTGGAACTAAACAGTTTAATCACTTTAGTAGCCGTTATTGGAACCAAAGAGATTGCTTGACTCAGTAGATCAGATGACTCGGGACCAAAATTTGATTTTAGTGGAAAATGGATTAATCATTTGTGGTATTCTCTCAATCCTAGCATCCAGTGATACGGTTTCATTCGTACCGACCCTACTTAAGTATCAACAACTTGAAATCAACTCCCTCAGTTTTAGTTTGGGAAGTCCATTAAGTGGAAGGGATAAATTGTCTCATTAATATCGATGCTCGACTACGGCAGAAAACACGAACCAAGAGTGTTTGGTTAAGCCATATCCGAAATATAGATGTAGTAGACTGTATTTAAGAAAAGCTGGGAGAACCCAGGAAATCGGACTTACCAGGTAGATCTTTGATGGTCCAACTTTGAAGTCGATGCCGCACAGCTAATAAATTGACGGGAAATATCATAGGAAAGGTAAGGGAAATAAGAATGGCAGCTATAATTGTCGCGGAAAAGAGGGTTTTAAATCGGACGGCGATTTGGGGAATCCGACTGATATGAACAAAGACGAGAGAGCATGCGCTTTCCCGAGGAGGCGACGAAGGCGAGAGAGGAACGCGGTCGCCGACAAAAGAATCGCATGTTCAATCTGAGGAGGAGGGAACACCTATGCCACCTAGCGACCCCAGGTCCATCCCCTAATCACCGCGTTACGGTAATCACACTCGAGCCGTATTCGAGGAATCCTTTCATTTTGAGCTCTAGATCAGACCTCCCTAAACTCTAGATGAGTCATAAAGAATGAATCACTAGCTCTCTGAAGAAAACCGACGAAAATGAAATTTTGGTAGTTGAGACAGCCTACCTGTTTCCTTCTCGCAGGCCTAAAGCTGGAGTTGTATGTACTTTCCCTTCTAAGCCTTTTACGTCTCAGCAACGGTAATAACTAAAGTCCCCGTAAGACCTTAATTACCCGTAATGGGTGGTACGGTCGTAATGGGCAAGTTTTCACGAACGCCCTAAATATAATGGGAGGGAGAACGAGCTTTTTTCTACGAGGTGGAGCTTTAGGGAAGATGAGGCAGGAGATACAAGTGTGAAGGGGGAGAGGGTAAAACCCCGGAAATACGTCTTTTGACGTGCAGTACGTCAAAGGAAAACGGGAAACAGAAGAGACCTCTTCCAACACACGTAATGATTACGGACTGGGTTGCGTTACGGAGTCATCTTCTTATAGAGGTCCTAGAAAGGGAGGGATGGGTGGAGGGGAGAATCCTGACAAGTGATGAGAACGAAAACATCTCGTACTGTCCTTATCACGACGTTACCATCAACATTCAAATAACAAAGGTTATTTTGACGGCTTCCCGGCGGAGATGGGAAGAAATTATCTACAGCTAACAGTTAAACCTGATTTAGATGAGATTCGTCCGTCCTAACAAACAGCTAAAATTTTAGTTATTAGCTGTTGAAGGATAGTAAATTTTCAAACTAAATTAACTATTAGTTTATGAGTAGCGATTAAGCAGATAGCGGAGGAAAATTAGCTGTGAGAAGAACCTAAAAGCTAACAGAATTAGTTGTACCTTGAAGTATACAGCTAACCTTTACAAAAACTGGCTCCCGAGTGTAGATATAAGTTACTGGTTTCACTTCGCGACAAGCAAGTTCCTACGAAATGGCCCTAGACGAGGAATTAATGCACTGTACACAACAATCTGTCTGAAGACTGTGAATACCAGGAAGTGGGAGGTGTGATTACAGGTTTAACTTCTTTCAAGGCTACCGATCCTCTGAAGTCTTCGTTATTCCAAGGTTCTGCTTAATTTTTTCTTGTTTTCACCCATTCTTTCCCTGTAGATCGTAACCAGTTTTGCCGCCATGACCTTTTTTCCGTTTCACGATAACATGTAAAAACTATGCCTCTTGAGGTAACCTTTTCTCTATATTCTCAAAAACTGGTCTTCGCCCATTTTTCCCTGTCTCCAAATCTGTACCTCAAAGATAAACCATCGAATATACAAAACCCCAACTTTTCAGCAGAGCCAAAAGAAATTACCAAAATGCATTTTGTTGTCATAAACTGCAACGTTTCAAAATAAAGGTTACGAGCCACTATTTTTTTTCATACACTGTTCCTCCCAAACTATGAACATGTTTTCATAATTTTCATCAGTTTTCAAGGGGAGAGAAGCACTTATGATAGTTGTCCTCCCGATTTAATGATTTCTCCCTATGCTGTATAGCATGTACGACATTTTTTCCAATATGAATTTAGGATACCTGTAGCCCTGTTCTCCATTTCTAGGCTTCTAATAATCAATATTACAGAAAAATGGGCGTTTTTTTATGGAATGACTCAAAATGATTCCTAATTGTTGTGGGAAAAATGTATTTTACAAACTCATAATAATGAATTATCAAACTTATAAAAGAATCAGTAAAAGTCATCAAAGGAAGTTATGTCACCAGGACCATCTTGATCCACGTTATTCTATTTTTTCCCCCTTTTCTGGGTGGTGTTATCTGTGGGATCTTCTGATAGGAAGAGCGGAAACATGGAGGAACTTCGTGGGTGCCACTTCAGAGATTCCTGCAAATCTTGAAGGAACTCTGTTTGTTTATGTCTGTTCGTATGGATTTTCTATTCAAGGGGGAATACTATACTCAACCTGGGGTGGCGATGGTTTCTCCACTATCTCCTTTGCATGCGGATATTTATGTATATCATCTTGAAAAACAAATCATTCGACAACAAATCTTGTAAATCAAGCAACCTATTGTACTGGTGTAGATGCGTAGATGACAACATTATTATATGGACAGGAACCGAGAGACAACTAAATTCCTTTCAGGAAAAAATCGACAACTTGGATCCTTTCATCAAATTCACCCTTGAATTGGTTGGAAATAAGTTAAATTTTCCTGACCTGTCCATTTCATTGATTAACAGAAGGCATGATTTCTCCATTTATAGAGAAAATGCCTAAAGTGATACAACTATTCATAGCACTTCAAATCATCCTTTAGTTCATGAACATGCTGCCGTTCATAGTATTATCAACAGGGGCACTGGCCTTACCAATAAATGATCAACATTTAGTGAAAGAAAAATCTATTATTAAAAGTTTAGCCGTAAGGAATGGATATGGAGGAGAACTCCACTTGGAATAAGGTTCTTGCGAAAAAGATTAGGGAAAGAGTGAGTAATTTATTAAGAGAAATTGAGTTGGAAGAGAAAAAGAGGATTCATATACCTTATTATGGGAAAATTTCGGATAAACTTGGGAAAATTCTGCCGTCCAGAGGGTTCCAGAGGGTTGTTGGACTCAAGAAAAAAAATCCTAAAGTTTCTTTGGGTTCGGCTAAGGATGAAATTAAACTATCTCGGAGCATGTATGTTTGTATCTAGTGAATTACCACAGGGAGTCTACGACGGTTTACCTCTCTCCTCTTTACACACATGAGATGGTTTAAAGCTCCCGTTTTCAGCGGTCGTTTGGTTTTTAAGTAGGATGGTTTACCTCTAAGAACCTCTAACCAAAGTGAACACATATTATGAAAATCGCAAAATCGGGAAAATTGCACTTATGATGGTTCACCTAAGAGGTACAGAAATGTTGTACAAATCGGAGATTTTTTCGCCTTAGGTTACTGGGCTCATAGGGGTAAAGGGTTTTGAAGGGAAGTACATACAAAACGTGCTTTAGGCCTTCGAACAGGAAACAGATACGTTGTCTCAACTACCTGAATTTCACTTATGGTCGACTTCCTTCAGAGAGATTTCTTGTCATTCATACTTTACGACTCATCTGGAGTTGAGGGGAATCTGATCTAGAGCTCAACGTGAAGGGATTCCCCAATCCCTATCATAAAATAACGCTCTTGGTTCGTGTTTTCTACCGAAGTTCAGCATCGGTAATAATGGGGCAATTCATCCCTTCCATTGAGTGGACTTTCCAAACTAAAACTGCTCAGGGGACTGTCAAAAAACCAACAAGGGGCGTGTGCAGCATACAACCTCCTAGAAGAATTAAAACGACCATACAAGGAACACGAAAGAAGGTGAGCAGAATGGAGACAATAGAAAGACTGAAGGGGGTACGCATATAATGGTGGTATTTATTATCGATTGAAGATTGGAGATGCAGGGCGGCACCACTTGCGCTAACCGATTACACCTTCCAAAAGATGGTGGAAATTGCAATAAGAGAAATGCTAAGTGTGTAGTGTAATGTTGTGCAAAATGATTTTGTTAAATTTAGCTCTCGAAGTACCACAGCCCAAGGCTGAAAACAATTGTGTAAATGTGCAAGGAAAATATAAACAAGAAGGCAAGAAAGTTGAATTGTGAAGATACGTATATTATACGTTTTAAAAATGCTGCGAATCCTACCTACCTAACTCTATGGCCATAGAAAAAATACGAATCGATGGTACCGGGATGTTGCGAGCAGCGAGAAATTCCAGATCTTGAAGAAGCAGAAATAGCAGTCCTGAAGATTCAAGTGCCCAGTCCAGAAAGGCCCGAAACATGGCGATCGGAGGAGTACAGGTGGGAATCACCACTAAAATTCTCGGAATTCGATGCGATTTATGCGGTAATTTCATGCGTTGAATTTCCGTATTTCGCGGTCACTGTCTCGCACAAGACGTCTGGTAGAATTATTTTCAATTCTCAGCTGCAAAACTGCACCATTCACGAGTTGAAATCGGGAGAAAAACAGGAAACTTTTAAGCGATCGGGAGTTGAATTTTCTCTCAATTTATTACAAGTATCTTCTCGCATTCCATAAAAAATAACTACCGGTATTTTTTTGTAAGATAAGACATTTTACTAGTAAGATTTTTAAGACTTATTAAGTACTAGTAAGACTTATGGAATATTAATTATAGAAAGAAGAAGAAGCGATTAAAGGGTAATTTTTATTATTCCCCTAATAATGGTGAAAAGGTTGAATATGACTTGGAAATCCACATATATTATGTACACACGCTTAGAAAATAGGAGGGGTTTCCAAAAACGTAAAACATAATTGAAGTAAATATAGGTAAATGAAAATTACCGATTTGAAAAATGAAATTATCAGGAAAATGAATCTGTTGATCGATCTTATGGCTAGATACGATATAAACGTAACTGGCTACATGGAGCGATATAAATTACGGGTACTGTTTGAGCAATGTTCGATTTTTTCCGCGTGGCCCTCAGTCTAAAGACACCAATATCAATGAACGCGTGCGTCCTGGAGTGTTGACTGCTCTCGTAGCAAACACCGGGCCCCTTCTCACTCCATTCATTCATTAGTTAAACAAGCGGGTTGATTAAGGGTGGACGGAATTTACCCTGAGACCAACACGACCCCTCCGCTCCACGACTTATTACCACCCCTCTTCTCCTCTTGTCCACTGAGTCTCAGGCCCTTTGCCCGGACGTTGCTCGGGAGTCTCTGGAGGCGGGGACGGACGTCGCCTCAATAATAGAACAGGCGCCGGCGGTCAGGGCGCGCCCTGAGAATTTGGCTTAGCTTCTCCGGTTAGCCACTATCGCGTCCTTTTCCGATCGAAAACTGTTCTATAAATTATAGTATAATAATGATAGTTGGATAGAAAGATAAAGTGAACATTTTAGTTTGCTATATTGAATAGTGAACAGGTCGAGATTCTCGGTTTAAATAATTGGCTTTTGGAAGCTAGAACCGACGAGCATAGGAATGTTGAGATCAAACAGGTAAAGCATATGATGAAATTCTAATTAAAACTGTTTCTCCATAAAATATCATAAATTTTGCACTTTTAATCTGTATTGCTCCTGATAGTGTTCAAATTCAGCATTACACCCTCTAGATTAAAAGTGCAGAATTGTAGAAGTGCAAAAGTCTAGAAGAATTTCAAGATGGTGAAGGTGAGTACAACACAGTGGCAGCTCCTGACTGAAACCGTGGGTGTGCACCAAGGCCGTAAGGGATAACCACGAAGGGAACGTGAGACAAAAATGCGCTTTTCTCAGGCAAATTCAATTTTTAACTACCAATATCCGAAGGAGACCAATCTTGTCCGCTTTCTGGGCTTCAAATCGTGAAACCAACGACTCAATCCAACCTTTACAAGACATTCACTGGTAAGTACGTAAATACTTTTAAACAAATTTGAAACGATTGTCAAACATCAGAAAACGGCGTTTTGCAACAGTCGACAATCATATCTGCCCAGCAAGATCCGTGATGGAGGTGAAACGCCAATTCCATCTTTAACGCAAGCTTCATTCCTATTTCTGTAGCCAACAAGACAAGGGAAGCGGAAAAGTTGATTACTTACCTCACATTCCCAGAGCCAATCGACCTCTCAGTTGTGAAGAGGGTTGAACTTGCGAATCGTGGGACGATTTCTGGTTGCCTTTGAAGTTTGTTGGAGTCCTGATAATACTGGCATTAGGCACCCTGCATCGTAAATAATCAATCTTTGCTCCACGGCAATTTAGCTAACTCACGTTTTATAGAACTTACTGTATTCATCGCGTATTTACAGTTAACACAGTTCAGTCACAAGGGTAGAGGACGATAAACTGATAATAGGATAAGACTGTGATTAGGTGATTCTAGCGCTCTGTAGCACTAATGCACGCATTCTAGGTGGTGAGCGAACAACTAGATGTGCTCCCTGAAACTTCGGGCGCTTGGTTAATTCGTGGGAAACCGATCGAGTCGAAAGCCGTGTTCTACGTCCAAGCTCTGCCCATCAGAGCACTAGTACCCCTAATCTCATTCACCAAACTCACGACTCCACCATCCTCTTACCTATCCTGAGGCTCAGTAGGTGATTGAATTTGAAACTCTTCAATGAGGATTGATAGGGAAAAGTAGGAAAACATTATTATTATTATTTTCAGGTACCTTTTCAATTCGCCAGGGGGTGCAAATTCGCCTGTGTTCCTTTCAACAGCCACCTCTGGTATAACATGTTCAAAACGCATGTTGTGAGGTTGAATCAAAATTAATTCGGCTCCACCTAATGTGATGATGATGGATAAGGGTTAATTTTGAACTTCGATCTTATTTTGAACAAACAATGAACGAACAACCTGGCAGATAACTCCTATTTGTATTTGATGTCACGCAAAACTGTGCACTATGCAAATGGGTGCTTGGAAATATTGTAGGAAAACAGGGGTAGTTCTTTTAAAATAAGAAACCACATTATAGTGTGAGTTGGAGTAGAGTGAACTTTGGCTGGCGGATCCTCAGGGAACGAGGCTGAAGGGGAAAACTCCAGAGGGGAAGGAGAAAACTTGGTAGGTGAGGGGAGGAAGAAAACTTGGAAGGAGAGGGGAGAGAGGAAATTCGTATGAGACGGGTATGATGAGGGGAAGGGACGGGGTCGTGGGGCGGAATAGAGCAGGAAAAAAAACGTCATCCTCCGCGACCTCTAGGACATATATTAGGGGGTTTCGGTCCTCCTGCTCACTGGATCCCGTCCAGTCGGAGGATATATTTTTCAAGGGAAGCGACTGTCCACCCCAATCTTCCTCTTCCCCATTCCATCCTTAGTTCCCCACCCCGCCGACGACCGTAGTCCACTTCACCGACGGGTCCTGGGGGGGACCTTGATTTAATGTATATCTAAAGGAGGGGACCCCCTCAATCCCTAACCGTTACCATTCCGGAAGAGGAAGCTGGATGCCCCAGACCTTCGCAGGAAAATCACTAAGTCTCCTACCTCGAATCACGTCGATTTGAGTTACCCAAAAGTTGTGCAACGTGTATGGGGATTTCAAATTTTTCCTCCTGTAATAATTTTTCGATTTATGCTTTTATTTTTTCGTAAACTTCTTGGTATGGACTCCCTAGGCTGATCAGAAGTGGGCGCCAACTCAATCAAGTAGTTTAAGAAATATAAAACTCCGAATTTTTTTCGAAATTTCGACTTTGCAGGGAGAGAAAAACCATGGAATAGGTGAATTAAGTAACGAGTTTATTCCATCAAACGAGAGCGATCTTGGTTAAAAGGAAATCTCCCTACAATGCGACCTCTCTCCCCCTACGAATTTGCTTCTACCTAAAAGTTGAAGGAAGAGAGGTTGCAGGGAAAGAAAATTTGGAGGTTATCATGTCTGCATTTTTTTAATCACAGATTCTGAGCGTTTAACAAAATCCAGAACACCATGTCATTCATATTCGTAGTTAAAATTCAACTATATGCAATTCAAATCTGATCCTGAAGAATGACTTTTCTCATGACTTTAACACTTCACAACCAAAATATAACTGGTGGTAAGGAAGTGCATCAAACTGGAGTAGCTTCGGAAGGCATCTGGTAGCAGCGTAGACTTTTGTTTTGCATAGCACAAAATATGGCTTTCCTGGGAGTGGACTAGCAGTTCAAATAAAATATAGGGAGAGAGAATGAAACCTTATAACGGACGCTAAACTTGTCAAAAGCCCGTAAAATTTAATTGTTTTAAATTTGTCTATGAAGGGGTAAGCAACCTGGGCCAATAACATCTTTCATTCTAATTAAAACATAAATATCGAGACCACCTAAAAATTTTTAACATACCAACTGTTTGTGACAGGTGTAGGGAGAGAGGCTTTTTCATGGTTTTTGATCTTATTGATTGTTGGAATCAACAGTAGGTGATCTTTTTTCCTAATTGAATTAAACTTGTTCCCAATACCATTACACTGTTTCCAAAAAGATTACTCCTTTTCCCAATACAATCAAACTGGTTCGCCATTCATTTATGGCATTCGCAGTTTTAATTTCCCCTTTTCAGAATTGAATCAAACCACCCGCGAATTGAATCAGAGATTCAGCAAAAACAATTAACGTTTTCTCAAACTGAATTAAATTTTCCTCGAATTGAATAAAAACGAGGGAAAATCTGTTATTTTAGTAGAACAAAATGTGCAATTTCAACAAAGTTGCTACAGGGTGGCCCAAATATTTTCCGCCGCACTTTCAAAGTTGATAGAAAATAAACCACTGAGTACCAGATAAGTCGATCCATTCAAGCGCTCCTAATACCTACTAAAGTGGTCTTGTTGTACTTGTCATGATTAAGAACTCGGTTTAGTTTTTGGAAATATCCATAGGTTATTCAGCATTTTCCAGGTGAATTAAACATATACTGGGATCATACACAAATCGGGCATAGAGTCATCCCTGTAATTCATACCTTACTTACCAGTATGTTAGACCTTATTCGTGATATTGCTAGTAAATCAGTATTCTGACTGTAAAACAACTCAAACAAGATCTTCCAGGATTCATTTCTGCGTCGAATGAAAGTAAAGCCAAACTGATAAATCAAAAATTATATCGATTTTTCATTGGAGCTTTCCAACAACGTTGACATTTTTATCATATGTTTTTCATTATTAGGTAATAGGGGTCAGTCTGATTTGACTGGTAAACTTTGACCTGGCCTGTTTACGTATTGTTGAAATTGTACGTTTTGCGTTGCATGCAATACGTTTTTGTTAAATTAGCGGATTTTTTAATTCAACTTGTGTAAATTTTAATTCAATTAGCGGGAAGTTCAATTCATTCGAGAAAAGTTCGATTCAAAGTGCGAATGCTATACATGCAATTCCTTACTTTTCCACTAGAGGTTTAATTATTTTGGAAAAAGGTTTAATTATTTTTGCAAAAAGTTTAATTGTTTTGGGATGGGTTTAATTCAATTAGGCAATGTTTAATTGTTTCGGAGAAAGGTTAAATTCTCTTGGAAAAATAAGGAATGAAAATTTGATCCCTCTTTTGATTTTTTCGACCTCTCGCTGGCGGAGTCTCCAAAATAATGCAAATAAATGTTCACGAACCCAAGTGTGACTTATCAATTTTCATGGTTTCTGTTTTAAGTTGATTCACATTTGAAGCCGAAACAGCTTTGGAAAACAATGAAAATCGATGTGATACATTTTGCGTTTGCTAATATTCTTGTTTGTACAATTTTGTTGACTTGGCAACTTTGCCCGCTTGCTGAACGGTTTGTGTGGGACCAAATAATCAAATGAGAAGTAAAATTTTCTTGGAATGCAAAACAGGAATGAAAAGTTGGGTTCTCATGTGGGAGAATTAAGTTGAAGCGCGCTGAACACTTTAGCTAACGCAGCCACTGCGCAACGTGGTTATATTTGAAGTTCTAGGGAAAAATAATCAAATTTCAAAAAAACTTCAGGAACGTAATATAAAATTGTACACTCATAAACCGGTAACGTTAATTTCAATTCCCATACCACACAGTCGAGTAGTAGTTGTTTGAAATGTATACATTAAGACTTTCCATAGTCAAACCTATAACACATAACAAACTTTTCTCCAGGGGATAGGTGAATGTTTCCACCAGTTTCTAACTACCACATCGACGACATTCCAGCATCTAATAAGTTCAATGAGTTTTCAAGACCAGTAACATGCTAACTTTAGTGTCCTATAACTGACGCTGTTGTTGAATGTGTGCTTCGCCCTATAGTTTTTTCAGTGAACGTATTGAATTGATGTTGAAACTACTTAGCGGTACATAAATAATCATTAACAAAATAATCAATGCCTTCTTTATTGAACATTGAATAAGTAATGACTTATCTACTTTAATGGACCCAATTTTTTCACGTTACCCAAGTTAGAGTGTGGGTCTTGGATGTTAAAAATGTCTGAGGCCGATTTACGTAAATATTAGCGCTTGAACTCGTCAAATTTTCCGTCGCTAAGTGGTGTTTAACGAGGTGTGAGGAGCTATTAGGGTAAAAGCCAGACCGGTGGCCCTTGACTAGCGAGCGGGAACTATCCGCAAGTTACGAGCTGGAAGGTAACTGGAGGGTTACGCTAAGGGAGGGTGCTGGAAACTATCGAGTGAATGGAGGGAAGTGGAGGTTTTTCAAAGACGAGGTAGCTGTATGGACTCACTATTTGTGGGGCGAGGGGTTGTGGATAGTCTATTGATCGCTCACCGCAAGAGACCATTTTCCCTAAAAATCTCATCTTCTTTTATAAAACCGGAAAAACAGGAGCCGGGACGGAAAGCCGGTAACGAACAAAAACTGCGGTGAACTTTTCTGACCAACATTGACATCCCATTAATTATTTCCTGTCAGTGGAACTGGAACACTGGATGTACCGAATTTATAATGTCCCGCCCAATGTATAAAATGGAAGGCAAAAACACATTTCCCTGCTCTCATGGGACAGTAGCATCTTGAATAACCCCAAAAATCGAGACAATCCTCAATGAGACACCAATGTACGTCACGCGCATTATTAGATGGATGATTCGACTCTAAGGCAGGCATTGCAAGACTGCTTGGTTGAACGGCCATCAGAGAGAAACAAGTGCTTCCGAAAGGATTTTTTGTGCTAACTCCAAATATGTTTGCAGATTTTTCCTATCACGTCAAGTTTTTCCGCAAATCAATTCGTTTAAATGACTTTAAATTTACAAAATACCACATGATGACGATAATTTCGTGAAAAAAAGGAGTGACTCAAAAATAAAACAAAAACAAATTTCGTAACAAAATGTGTTCCATTTATTTAAAATTCCATTCTAATTTATTCAAAATTGAATTACTGGATGATTCTGAAAAGAATGGCCTTTCTGATGGTCTGCACTCAATCCCAAGAGCCTAGCCAAACGTGGAATGTCGCTGCACGCCCTGTAAGTCTCTCAAAAAGTCATTGAATTCTACTCGCATGAGGAGCCGAATCAAAGCTCCTCGTGTACGGTACGAACCACACCATTTCTGTTGTTAGGTAAGTTGATCAATCAGGTTTGAGGAATGAGAACTAGGAGGTCATCTCCATGAATTAGTGGGCTAATTGCTGGACAGACAATAGCGCTTTTGATCTTAGACGAAAATTTGCTTATACTTTTCATGCAAAAATAACAAACATCTATGAGGTTGGTATCGCGAGAGTGCATCGGCTATATCTAACCAGTAGTTCACAGGAGGAGGAGTAGCTATGTTTTCTCTTGATCCCCGAGTCTGACATCAAAGTATTCGAGGTAAGAATTTTTCACGAATACTGTAATGTCATTCCGCTGTTTTGACGCCACTGAACTTCCATTCATAACAAAAAAGATCAGGGCAATTTAAACAGTTCCGACGCGCAATACACATTTCAAAATACTGTGTAGATTACTTATGCCAAAGAGGACACCGGAACCCATGATAGCTACGACGACTGTAATTTAAAGAAGTCTGATGGGTGACTCATATTCTAAAACGTGTTTCGCAGAGAAAGTTTTGCTGGACTTAAGGGGAGCCCCCTCACACTTTGTGGATTTCACCGATTTTCATAGTTTTAAACATAAGATCCTGAAAGCAGATTATCAGGAAAATTGGACGTGACAGACAAATGAATACTAAATTGCGTATTGGCTTTTAAGCATCAAAAATCAGCTGACTTGTGTGATAATGAATGGGAGCCTCTCAAATATTTAATTGCCTGGTCTAAAACACATAAAAACGTTCGGATATCAATTGCCAAAAAAATCAATGCTGTGATATGCCTTTATTGAAAAACGCAATTAAAAAAAATGAGCTCGTTTGGCTTTATGTGTAGTAATTTTCGCCATGCACACTGGCAATGCTCAACTGTGAAACGAAATGCCACTGTTTGTATAGGCTCTCTGCGTACAATTATAGGCACAGCAGGAGTTCAGCATGTCTGAGAAAAAATTACAGATTGACATTTTCTTGATGCGACATGATAATAAGTGATTTCTGTATTCATAAAGAAGCGATGAAAACTTTGTGCGTTGAATAACTAGGGCGATAGGCTGAGTAAAGCGGCGTCTTGCTACATCGGAGTGGGGGAATTGGGAATTTCTCGGCTTGCTTTTCTCCCCCTCGAGAGGCCCGCAACAGTCAATCCATGTATATTACATCCGCCAAGAGTATAAAGAGAGCATTAGTAATATCGCTCGAGTAGTAATATTGCGTTGACAATTTCGAATATGAAAAACTGACCTTATTTTTAAGTTGGAGTTTTTTTATTTATGTTCAGATAGACATATCCATGTACAGATTTATCTGCACGCAGTATACTCAACTCGTGTAGTCAAGTCTTCATCAATGGAGGGATACTCATTTAAATTAATCTAGGAGGGTGATAGAGAACCCAACCATAAAAATTAAATGTTCAATAAAAATAAACAATTTTGATGAAGGAGTATTTTGTACATTACCCTTAAGGCTCTTGAGGACAGCTTGAGGTGTTGGTTAGTGTACACATACCCTTGATTACCCAATCAAAAAGTTGTGTGAATTTGATTTCGAAGAGCTCTTTTACGACTCCGAACGACTGTTCTTCGGGCTGAAGAATATGAGTCATAATCCAAGAGTAGATGCCGATTCAAGAAAAAATACGTGCATCTCACGAAATACTACTTGGAACCCAGAGATGTGGATTTAGAGACAGGGAGAGACCTTCTTGGACCTCGAGGCGTAGAGCCACTCACCACATCTCTGAATCAGCATAAGCTGCTAATGAAGGAGGAGTTAAAGGCGACAATAATGTAGTTAGATGGCACTTACATTGAATCCCAAGTTTCTTAGCGATGAGATCGGCCAGGTCCTTGCAGTAACCTTCGAACCTGTCATTCCCAGTGGCAGGGGGTTCTTCCAGCTCAGGTTTCTTTAGCATTATGTACGGCTCTTCCTGTAAAATAACATAAAGGATGAATGTACATGTTTACTTCTTCATTTTGCTGGACCCAACAAAGAAAGTAAAGGGAAGCTTAAAGGGAAATTATGTGATAGGCCTAAAAGAAAAAAAAATTTCTCGGAAAACTTCCCCGAAATATGGGCCTGAACTCGAACTGAAAACATTTGTTTTCGAAGAAATCACATCTCTTTGAAGATATACAGTTCGAGAGTATGTGACCATCATCTTTTATACGCCCCTCTGAAGCCAGGATTCGTCAGTAGAGAAACACCAATTAGAATCGATCAAGGAGCTTATGGGACATACAAAGTGAGAGAAAAATATAACTACTTACGAAGTCGTTTGAGACCAATCTAACACCGAAACCGTCAAACAAAGATAAGTGTATCTCTCTCTCTCTCTCTCTCTCTCTCTCTCTCTCTCTCTCTCTCTCTCTCTCTCTCTCTCTCTCTCTCTCTCTCTCTCTCTCTCTCTCTCTCTCTCTCTCTCTCTCTCTCTCTCTCTCTCTCTCTCTCTCTCTCTCTCTCTCTCTCTCTCTCTCTCTCTCTCTCTCTCTCTCTCTCTCTCTCTCTCTCTCTCTCTCTCTCTCTCTCTCTCTCTCTCTCTCTCTCTCTCTCTCTCTCTCTCTCTCTCTCTCTCTCTCTCTCTCTCTCTCTCTCTCTCTCTCTCTCTCTCTCTCTCTCTCTCTCTCTCTCTCTCTCTCTCTCTCTCTCTCTCTCTCTCTCTCTCTCTCTCTCTCTCTCTCTCTCTCTCTCTCTCTCTCTCTCTCTCTCTCTCTCTCTCTCTCTCTCTCTCTCTCTCTCTCTCTCTCTCTCTCTCTCTCTCTCTCTCTCTCTCTCTCTCTCTCTCTCTCTCTCTCTCTCTCTCTCTCTCTCTCTCTCTCTCTCTCTCTCTCTCTCTCTCTCTCTCTCTCTCTCTCTCTCTCTCTCTCTCTCTCTCTCTCTCTCTCTCTCTCTCTCTCTCTCTCTTCTCTAGCTCTCTTATTCCCTTTACCGATACGTAGTCATTAAATCTAATCTCGACTCTCTCCCGAAGGTGTGGGCCTCATAAACGTCAACAATTTTACGGCGGATGGATATTGCAGATTTTGAATCCACCAACCCTGAAACGTGACAGATCCTGAGGAAGGATTTCACAAAATGTTCGTTACACGTTGATGAGGATTTATTGTTATATATAACAATAAATCCTCATCAATTGAACATATATATAATAATTATTATATATATATATAATAAACCCATATATTATATATATATAATAAACCGAAATTGATATTGTTTTTTTTTTTTTTGGTTAGGTTAAGGTTATTGGTTCAGGTTTTTGAGGTCGTCCTTCACGTGAAATGACCCTATAAAATCGGAGTTTTCGGTCAAATCCACTTGAATGGAGGAAAATTCCATTGTTGCGGAATCGAATTAGAAGTGAAGCAACTCCTCCCCCTCCCACCAACCCAGTACCTCCACCACTTTCCTCTCTTTCCCTATCTCTATTTTAACACGAGGTCCATTTTACTCTTCCTATCGACCCCGGACGACCCCCAGAGCCGCCTCACACGTCCCTAAAACCCGAAGGGAAGTCGTGGGGGTGGAAAGTGTCCTCAAACTCTCCCCTTTTCTATACAGCTGACGTAATGAAGGCATAAGGTGAAATGGCGCGTGGCGGCCACGCTCGGCTGAGCCGACTCCGCGGCAAAGAACATCAGGGGAAGGAATTTGAACGAGTTGCGGGTTATGGGGAAAACTGATCAATACATCTAATGCGGTCCTTTCCTTCCCTTGTTCACACGCTCCTATTTACACTTTACGACGGGTCAACAGTTATTGCTTCCACGCAAACGATCAATGTGTCAACTCTCGCTGTCAGGCGCCTACGTTTGCGTTGGGACCAATCTGAGGCGAATAGTAGAATTAACTACACCATTCGTACGTCCTACATTCATAAATGTCTTGTGATTGTGATGAGACGAGCAATGATTGTGACACACCCTGATCCCATCGTCTGGGGATTCGCGGAGACCCAACTGAGTGGAATTCGTTGAATTTACTACAGCAATATATGTCAAACACCCTACATTTAGACAATTTTACAATACTTCAATACAAGTTTCCAAAATCGAATAGAAAACAAATCCGTCCGCCCGGCGTCCAATGCATTTCACCGAAACTTTTGGACGAAAGTTTACAATTTTCTCAACAACATAGATCCAGGATGTGCCTATAATCTCGACATCTAGATTAATAATCTCTACGTTATAATAAGAATTAATTATGATTTTGTTAATTATTAAAAATTGAACTATCAGAGATTTGAAATCTCAAAACCTTCTAACGTAAGAGCGTAGTTCTTATATGGTTTAAGATATAAATTAATTCCGTGAATCGAATGACACCACTCGGAAAGCTGTACGATCATCTGAACATACCTCATCATTGGGTAATGAAAATCAGTGGTCTACGGTCAGGTGGATGGTCGCGCTGGAGATCCATTTGCCTATTCAAGCGGAGGTCTGAGCATATCCTAGAGGCAGGCGACGGCTCAAGTGAAACGGATGTTGAGTTAATATAATGTAAAAAAGGTAGGTGATTTAAGTAGAACGGCTGTCTAATTCAGGAATAATGAGCCTCTGTAGTTTAATTTTCAGCGTTTTATTGTAGGAATAGCATCACGGTTTTTCAATGGCAAAGGAGCGGTATGGGGAACTGATGGTCTCTCCCAGGCATTTTCACTAGAATGTGGAACAGAGACAGGGGTAGCTGTAAAGTCTACAGCTCTTTGCTCTATATATCAATGACCTCGTAGAATCCTTGCCATGGGAGGGTTGAGATTGGTGGTTCCAAAATTAAAGCCCTGATGTACCCAGACGATATTGTGATTCTGGCTGAGTCTCAGTATGAAGAAACAAGTATGCCCTGCAGGAGTACACCTCCAAATGGGAGTTAACTGTAAACCTCAATACGTCCCAAGTTATCGTTTTATGTAGAGGAGGAAAGGTTGGGTTAGGAGTTAAATTCATGTTTCATGGCAGCCCAATTGAAACAGTGAACTCTTACAGATGCCTTTGAGTCACCCTCACCACAAAACTTTCATATAGCAGACATTTTTCAGAGAGAGATGCAGCTGCAAAGTTGGCTATTAAAAGCCAACAGAGCAACACGGATGTTAGTTCCATGGAGATCTGGAGAGTCTGAATGAATGGGCAGAGCAGCTGGAATTGTTGGTGGACGGGGTTTGTCGCAGCTGGACGGATGATATGAGAGCAAGCGCCCAGACTTCAAGGAACCCTCTTTACCCTCTTCTGAACCTGGAGATCCGGCCCACAAACCTGTTAGTGGATGGGGACCATCCGCTATGGGTTCTTCGGTGGATTTTAAGGCTTAGGGGTGCATTAGTTATGCTGAATTATGGCATCTATTCACGGTCGAGTACCACAAGGAGGCTATGCTCAATTTGCAATTTGAATGAGAATGAGGATGCCCTGCACTTCTTCGGGACCTGCCGTGTGCTTCAGGAATTCAGGATGCGCTTTCTGGGTGCACTGTGTTGGACATGGGGTGAATGGTTCAGCTATGAACAAAAAATATGAATGGTTGGCTGTGGCGTATTTTGCATTCCTCCCTTGGCGATACCGCTCTTACCTGGTCACAGTGTTTAACTGGTTTAACCCCTAAAATAAATTCAATAAAGTAAGTTTAATTGATAGGATCGGTGGCCGAGCCATTCCAGCAGACGGACATCAAGTCTATTGCTATAACATATTTTGAACTATTTTGCATGTGTTACTTATATCGATCAATAAATATGTTTTCTTCTTCTTCTTCTTTACGGTTGTTATCAATAGTATCTACCTGGTATCCACGGTTGCATTAAAATTGGACTTCGTACCTCTCCTGTACGGGAATCATTCAACTCCACACTACATGGATCCTATACATCAGCAGAAACGGTTCAAAGATTTGGTGGAAGCGCTTTTGAGCGTAAAATCCCGGAATTAATTGACGGCAACCCGCAGTCCCCTCCCCATCTCACATTGCGAGTCGCTAACCCTTTCACGAAACTCCGGGATAAGTTACATGGGCGTAATTATTCATTTGAGCTTCCCCCTCCCTTTTCGCTATCCAGGAGTCCGGGGGAGACCTCCAGGAGCATAAATACCCGCCTGCAGAGCAGCGCTACGCTAAAGGATAGGCGCAGCCGGGCTGACAGCTAACTAATGGAACGTGTAGGAGAAGCGTAGAGGCAGATAGCGGGAGAGCGTTACTGGGAATAGGAGATAAGGTTTCTAAACAGTCATTTGCACGCGTTACCCGTCAATTCGCGAATTAAATCGACCCCTGAGAGCAGAGAGCGGCACGTAGGCCGAAGTTTCGACGTGAGCGATCGCGACCCCGATCCCCACTCGTCATTCAAAACATCAAAGGGAAAAGGTGAAAAAAACTCTCTCCACTCATCAGTTGAAAATAGGGTGCAGATAAAAGAACTTGCAAAAATATAAAATAAGAGAAAATTGTCAGTTATCAGTGTGTACAGCAGCACCGTGCTAAATACAATATTTGTCTGAATTAGAATGAAGCCGTACGGGTTAGGCGTTCCAAGTAACCGTTCACCGTGTTAGCCATTTAGATGTTTTAAAAGCAAATAATTTTGTAAAATTATTTCAATTATTTCTCGAAACATATTTTTTTTTTTGACACCCCATTTTACGGTCCCCTCCCCAATGTTTTTCACAGCCAAGTCGTCAAAATGAGAAAACAACCTCATTCCTCGAAGTCGCAGAAAGTACAACGTGAAACTCAACGAGAAGAAATGTAAATTCTCAACAACATCAATGACTCTCTTGGGACACCTCATCGGTGCTGGGATTATCAAGACAGATCCAGACCGTTTGCAAATCAATGTTTTCATGATCTATTCACGATTTTTGGGACACCAGCCCACATTTATTCTGATCGCGGCACTAACTTTCTCTCTAGAGCCCTTAATTCATTCCTGCATGGTCAAGGGATAGCTACTAGTACAGCAACCCCGTACAATCTCGAGGGGAATGGTCAAGTTGAGAGATAGAATGGCATCCTCTGTCAATGACTCTGTCGATGAAAAGGCGAGGGCTTGAGACAACCCAAGGAGAAGAAGTGCTCGAAGGTTCGCTGGATGCCACTCGATCACTCCTCTGTACTTCAACAAACTGCTCTCTCGACGAAAGAATGTTCAGTCATGCACGAAGATCAACAAACGGCATCGCCATACCTTCATGGCTGACCCAGCCAGGGAAGGGCTTCTTGAAATATCATATTAGAAATTCAAAATATGAACCGTTAGTTGAAGGAGTCGAGCTAATTGAAGCAAACCTAGAAGATGCTCTGGTAAGAAGGCATGATGAAGGAACGACAGTTTCCTTGAAGAATTTAGCTACTACCGGGGACGGATCTATCTTCGGGCAGGCACGAAAATACAGTGACAGTCTTCCCGCCCAAGAAGTCCGAGCTACTCAAAATCTGCCGGAACCTGATGATTACAGCCTCCCTTTTACAAGAGATATGCTTCGGGATGCTACGAACCCTCATTGTCAAACTTCGCCTCCTGAGTTAAGAAGATACCAAAGACGAGAAAATTTCCAGTTCATTTTATTTTATTTTTTATTCTATTTTACTAATTTAGTGGCAAAAACAGTGAAAACAACTTTGAATAGGTATACAAAATACAATAGTCCACAGGCAAAAAGTTCAGTGATGAACCTGAGGTAACCAACCGGTGGAGTTAATAATTAAATGATAGTAGAATACCACTGTGCACATTCAATTCGGCTATCAAAATTATAATTGTTATAATTTGCGTTTGGTCTCACTTGAGACTTCGAAAATACACTTAATTAAGCGGATTTCGGGAATAATTAATAACGCACAGTTGCAGGAACGAAAACGAATCTTTTATCAATCTTATCAAAGTTGTTGTTGTATTACTTCAGTCTGTAACATCTCTCCCCCTCTTAAATAAAACATACTAATATTTTCTCAGGCCATAAAATAAAATAAACTTTACACACTTGAAACATTCACGATTAGTTCATGGGAGATTCTTCAGGAGACCGTTGTCCAGGGGGAGTGTCTGGTAAAGGAATCTCATGGGGCTGCAGGGATTTGCGTCTGGAAGGCTTTCTGCCACATTTGAAAGGTAGTGGAGACTCATCACGCTGCTGCGGGCGAGAGTCGCGTCGAGAGTCTGGGAGTAGCTGATCTACGTGACGTGTCCAGATTCTGTGGTTGACCTTAACTTCGTAGGTCTGGCTTCCAACAACCTTGGTAAATATCCCGGGAACCCACGTTGGATGAAGAGGGTCCCTGTAGTCTCTGGCTAGCACACAGTCATTTTCATAAAACTCTCTCTTCCCTCCAGTTTCTATCTGACGGTCTTGACGTGATTCCGCCCGTTCTTCATATGATGGACGTAACCGATCGAAGAGCGTGTAGGGCTTTCGCTGCATTAGTCGGTAAGCTGGTGTATCTCCAGTAGCAGAATGCGGAGTATTCCGATAGATGAATAAAAATTTATTGAGAGTTTCATGTAGGTTACGGCGCTCCTCTAATGCCTTTTGCAAACAGTGTTTCACTGACTTAACAGCGCTCTCTGCTTCTCCGTTTGTTCTGGGATGGAATGGTGCGCCTGTACGGTGTTGAATTCCCCATTTCTGAAGGAGTTTTGAAAATTCTGTGCCAGTAAACGCCCTAGCGCTGTCGGAGGTCACTATTCGTGGGAGTCCAAAACGTGCAAACAGCTCGGATAGTTTGGCTATCGCAAATTTGGCTGTGCAGGTGTTGACCATGAAAGCTTCCATCCATTTGGACGTTGAGTCAATAACTACAAAGGCGTAAATATTTCGGAGTGGCCCAAGGAAATCTATGTGAAGGCGGGTCCAAGGATTGCGAAGATACGGCCATGGCCGGAGAGTTGCGCTTTGTGGACTTGATCGGAATTTGGAGCAGATGGAGCAACTTGCTGCCTTACCTTCAATATCTGAGTCCAATTTTGGCCACCAAAAGAAACTTCGAGCTAAAGCTTTCATCTTACTCGCCCCCAAGTGGGTACTATGTAATTCTTTCAAAAGCGTTTCATGGTATTTCTGTGGAATGATGACTCGATAGCCCCACATTATACACCCTTGCTCCGTCGTGAGCTGATGAAGTCTTCTTAGATAAGGAGTAAACCGCTCTTCCTTGTTCAGCAGCTCTCCTTGGGTGACTGCTAAGACAACTTTTGAAAGAACTCTGTCCTCCTTAGTCGCACGGCTTATCATTTTCCAGTCGAGCTTGAATGGGAGCTCGTCCTGGACATAGTGGAGGTAGGAAATCTTGCTCTCTTCGGCTTCTTCGGTGTCACTCTGAAGTTTGATACGGCTCAAAAAATCTGCGATGTTGTCTGCCGTTGACACATTTGATGGTGTATTGAAATCCTGTCAAGATATACGCCCATCTTTGAAGCTGGTTAGCGGCGTATAACGGTACACCCTTAGTGTCTCCGAAGATGTACATAAGGGGACGATGATCAGTCACTAGCGTGAATTTACGGCCAAATAAATAGTCACGGAATCTGGATACTCCAAAGATGATAACGAACGCCTCACGCTCTATCTGGGCGTAACGCCGCTGGGTGTCAGTCAAACATTTAGAAGCGTATGCCAGTGGTCGATCCTTTCCGTGCGGATGTGTCTGCATAAGCACGGCGCCAACTGCGATGGAAGATGCGTCAACTACCAACTTGACCGGTAGTTTGGCGTCAAAGTGAGAAAGCACAGTCTTTGATACTAAAATCTTCTTGACTTCTTCGAAGGCTCGTTGACATCTGTCATCGCATTGCCATTTTACCCCTTTTTTTTGCAACTGATACAAGGGGTCTAAAATTTCGGCGGCCTTAGGGACAAATTTTATGTTGAACGTTAACATTCCGAGAAACGATCTCAACATTGCTACGTTCTCAGGTTTTGGAGCTTTCACAACATCGTTGATGTGATCATCAGTTGGATGAAGTCCCTCAGCATCAAAGATATGCCCTAAAAATCTTATTGAGTGTTTTGCGAATTCGCATTTGTCTAAATTAACTCGAAGGTTAGCCTGCTCCAAAATTCTGAGAACTTGGTGGAGGCGTGCATCGTGTTCCTGTCTAGTTCGCCCCGTAACGTAGATGTCATCCAAAACTGAGCCTACACCTTCAATCCCTTGTAACGTTTTATCCATGTTCTCCAGGAAAATTCCTGGTGCTATGGTAATTCCATACGCTAGCCTGGTGTATTGCATAAGGCCTATGTGTGTGTTGATTGTGGTCAATTCTTGCGATGCTTCATCCAGTAGCATCTGTTGATACGAGTCCTTGAAGTCCAGTTTGGAAAACCATTTGGCACCTCCAAAAGCCGCGCATAAGTGTTCTGGATGAGGTAGATTGCATGAAACATGTTCCAGTGCATTGTTGAGGGTAAGACGGTAATCTCCGCAAATTCTCACAGAATTATTCTTCTTGAGAACTGGGACAATTGGAGTGGCCCAGCTACTGTGTTTTACTGGTACCAGTATTCAATTCTGCTTCAATGAGGCCCTTGAGCGCTATAGGTAGTGTACGAGCTTTCATGAACCTGGGAACTACACCTTTTTTCAGGCGTAACGAAACTTTATGATGTGAAAATGCTCCCATATCATTGGACAATACGGTTGGATACTTATCCAAAATCTGGCGTACGTCCTCGGGGATGTCTTTAATTGGACCCAAATAGCTAATATTATAATTTGGGAGCCATTGTAATTTCTTGATACCGTCGCGCCCCAGTAGCGGTACTCCACCGTCGTCAATGACGTAGAACGTCATTTGGTGTGTAGGTATTCCCGTCCTGAATGATTTCTGTCGAAAATTTTCCCCGGGGGATAATCGGTTTCCCAACTTAGTCCACCAACCGAACGTCATTAGGCTGCAACTGCGCCTTAGGAAAATTACGTTGAAGAAATTCAAATGACATAACATTATATTTGGAACCAGTATCAATTTGAAACCCTGTTTGTCGAAAATCTTCAGCTTAATGTGAAACGGAGTGGCAGTGGTGGGTGGAGCCTCTTCCGTACAAAAGAAGGTATCAGCTAGCACTATTTCATCCTCATCCTTAGATCTAACATTAGCCTGAGCTAGGAACTTGTGTCCTGACCCCTGTTTTGACTTTCTAGAGGGACAAACGTTAGCCAGGTGGCCTTTGGACCTGCAAAAATTACAGGTATAATCTCTGAACGCGCACAGACCAGCATGCCGGCGTCCACAGTGGTTGCATCGAGGGTTAGGGTTGGAGCTCTGACTATTTTGGGATCCCTTGGCTTTATTACGGCCCTTTTTCCTTGTGTTCTGAGGGGTTCCGTGCCGAGAATAATGTAAATCAGCAGACTGGTCAATAGGTTCTGACTTTACCTCTACGTTATTCCGTCGTCCGGCTCGCTCTGCTAAGACAGCCTCCTTCCCTGCAGCTAACTCCACCAAATCGTGGAACGTTACTGACGTGAGTGATGCATCCTCCTCGAACATGCGGTCCTGTATTGGCCCTTTATCGTATCCTGATACAAATATATCAAGCAGTACAACTTGTATTTCGGTACCAAACTTACAAGTCGATGCTAAATTGCGAAGGCGGGCCGACCGCGAGGCGATAAGACTGAGAGGGTGCGAAATGCTCCACCATGAGGTCCATCAACGTTTTATAATCGGTCGATTCAATGTCTGAAGGCACACTAAGGCTTTCTACTAACTTAAAGGTTCCTTCGTTAAGTGAGGTTAGTAGCATGGCCTTCCTCATCGCCGTTTTCTCTGCCGTCACCCCATCTCGAATAAATGTCTGAAGGAGTTGAGTCCGAAAAACATGAAAATCATTCATGGCATGGTCGAAATATAATCGGTGAGACGACGAATCCATTATCCATGGCTACCAACAAGTGGTCCGAAAACGTAGGTAAACAATAAACCGATTAAACGCGAGGTAAAACCCGAAAATAGGAACTGCACTCAAATGTTATAATTTGCGGTATTGATCATTATATGGGATGGAATGTTGGAATAGTTGGGGTTGTGAAAAGTATAGATTGATATGCCAAAAGCTCGAATTGGTATGCCGAAAGTTGAAATTGAGTCGCCAAACGTTGAAATTAAGATGCCAAAAATATTAAAAGTTATTTGTGCCAAAGGTTCAAATTAGTTTCCCGTCGCCAAACTGTGTGTGTGTGTTATAATTTGCGTTTGGTCTCATAGAGACTTCGAAAATACACTTAATTAAGCGGATTTCGGGAATAATTAATAACGCACAGTTGCAGGAACGAAAACGAATCTTTTATCAATCTTATCAAAGTTGTTGTTGTATTACTTCAATCTGTAACAATAATAATAACGAAAAGTAAATGAAAATAAGTGTTCTAGATTACTTATTTACATTAGTGATAAGTTTCCCTTGATTACTGCCTAAATTCCTAAAATAGACAGAATATTCGTTCGTAAAGAAGATCTTCTGAAAGTTCCCAAATTTAATTCATTTATGTACAAAAAATGGATCGTTCTGTGATAAGGATTTTTTTTTAAATTCAGTTCTACAAATTGATAACCTAATACTTGATTCCTGGTATGATCTTATTTGACTAGCGCTACACATGTTTTCCCGCAAAACCCCCGTCTTATAGACTTGCAAACAAGAAGTCAATATCAAAATCTGCTTAACATTGAGCACCCCGAATTCTCTATGAAAAGCTGTAGTGAAGGACATGGAATGTTTATTTAAAACTATCCGTAATATTGTAATGGGCACAACTTGTATTTTGGTGATTTGTGTCATATTAGCAGCCGCCCACGCCAACTCACCATATTTCATTAGTGGATATATCAAACTGTAATACACAGTGGTGATCAAAAATAACATCAAGATACACTAGTACTAAATAATATAGGGGTACACATGAATAGAATTGTGGCTGATGAATACATTCAAATTTATGAAAATATACGCTTTCATGAAGCTTTTATGTAGAAAGAAAAATGAACCACCGAAGTCTTATTGAAGTCTTATATATAATGTATTCAAATCAAGCCAATGCTTATTATTTAACAAGGAACCACTGATATCGATCAATATAATTCGTACAGAATTTGCTACGGCCACAAATCCATTGGCATTTCCCACTCGTCAGTCCTCACATCAAAGGCCAAAACACCGAGAAAAATATCAAATCCCTTAGAACCAAAATAAACTAAAACGTAAAAAAACAAAAATGCGAGCCATCGGGAATATCGTTTTCAGAGAGATTTCATCAGACCTGATGAGTTTTGGAGGAGATTGTTCCGCCTCGGCGGTTCGACGAAATTCCGGTGACGCGTAAGTACGTTCACGAAGGGACAGAAACTTTATCAGCAGGTGGATCCGAACAACCGCTGGACTGAACAAAGCAGCTCTCTGCTCAATGGCGAATAGTGCTGTAGTCCGGAAGTATATGGAAAATTCACCAAGTCAATTTTTTCTAAAACCGAGCTTAATGCTTTACCAAGACCTCCAGGGGTTCTAGAGATACTGATTGGTCAAAAAAACCGTAATACTTCGTCGCATTCAATTGTTGAGAATCGGAGGATCATTGCTCAGCTGAGTGTTGAACTACCTACGTTGACTAATTTTTCGTCTTATTTTTAGAATTTTCTTTTTGTTTGGTCGTACCATTAGTTGTTTTGTCAATAAAATGGGTAGCCAAACACGGAGAATTCTAGAAATATTTTCCGATAACAAGGGAGCCTTCGCCCATAGATGGTGGGTCACGGAAATAGGGCCTAAAACGAAAAGGCAAAACTATGGATATTTTGGAAGTTCAATGATTTTATTTACATTTTTGGTTGAGAAATATCTGCAAATACCCGGAATTTCTAAAAACTGAATTGCGCATTTGATTTCCATCTTGTTCATTGCATGTTTTTTTTCTTTTTCCTTCAACAGTTAACTTTATTCTAAAACAATTACATTCCGTTGCGCTTAATGGGGTTATTTCTATGTAACATGGAACATGATGCGAGGTGCCTATTCAATAATAGTCGATAGCATGTGGCAAGTTGATAGAAGAAGTTATCGTGAATGCGCGGCAACAATGGTTCATCAATTGACACGCTGTTTTTCTTATTTCATTCTTAAGCTCGTCCAAAGTTTGTGGTTTTGATTCATAAACTCGTGACTTGAGGTACCCCCCACAGGAAAAAGTCACACACCGATAAGTCAGATAACCTTGGAGGCCATCGCACATTCCCAAAACGCCAAAACGTGATACGAGGCGGCCAGAAAACATTTCGAGTAAGATGTTCATTGTAACAATGGCGGTATGAGGTGGTGCCCCATCTAGTTGAAACCAAAGATCCAAAAGATTGACAGTTCTTCTGCCCAGCACGGGTTCCAAGAATGGGACCCTGTCGTTACTTTCAACAAACCACAAGTAGATGGCTCAATATCGAAGGACACGTCCACAGTAAACTCATGGTGGCGAAACCCAACACCAAAATTACTGATTGGCTACTAGGCAAAAACCGTAGGGAAAAGAAAACAATGGTGGGCCTCATAACCGCCTTCGTACCCCTAAGGTTCCACCTACTCCGCATTGTCGTCACACAAAGTACAACCCTGTGCAGGCTATGTGAGACTGACGAAACGGCATCCCACATAATATTTGAGTGCCCAGCACTCGCATCTCGCAGATTTGAACTCTTTGGGGCACAAATCCCAATGAGGTCCATTCACAGCGAGCAACTAATCAAGGGTCTCAAACCCCTCACCAAGGGGCTGAATCTCCATGATTAGAAGCAAAACTCCCAGAAAAGTACAATAAGCCAACAGGCTTCCGTGCTGGGGCTCAAAATCCCTACCCTGAGAGTTTTAGTTATCATCTACATCTACATCTGTCGTTACTTTCATCTCGGCAGTTCTAAGAGGCAAGGAGATAAGTGGAGATTGGGAAAACTAGAAAAAAAGGGTGTATAGCCAGAAGCACAACAACGGTGGAAAGTCAGCAATAGGCAAGCGAGAGAAATGTTCTGAAGAAATGCCTGGAAGTGGTTCTGAGACAGTTCTCTAAAACAAGACGCGGAGTGGTGGTTTTAGTTGGTAGGCCTTTAGAGTCCAACACTACTGATGCGGGGCTGTACCTGCTCAGTGGTCATGAGAGTTTCATCACTTCACAAAAAAAAAAAAAAAAAAAAACCTGGTCTACTGGCGTAGCAATGAGATAGCAGAACTACGGAGTTCGCTGGGCAGCTAGTTTAACATAAATGTAATACCCTCATGCTGCATGACTGGAGTTTTTTTTCTTGTTTGATTTCAACGGTTCATTATTGAAATTAATAAACCAAAATTTTTGATATATGTAGATTCCAAATCCGCAATGACCGTCTGTTCTTCCTCATGCCGTAGAATTGTTGTAAAAAATCTGTTCTTAAGCAGAAGAGAAGACGGGGGTAGGGGGTTGCAAAATATTAAACCTGTAAGTGGATTAATTGTTAGTTTTTTCTTTACGAGTTTTAAATCTTTGAGTGCGTCCTTTCACGTGGAATCCCCCATGTTCGAGTAGGTTATACATGAAGCGTTTTGCATGTGGTCTGCGTCAGGGTGTTAGCCAAACCTGACGTCACACCTACGTCTTGAGTTACGAGGGAAAACACGACAACGTTCGGAGGAGGAAAGTCTTGAAAAGTTACGGGGGCCTGCGGAGCTCGGGAGATACGCGAGGATGGATCACACACCGGAAACTTCTTTACTGCGGAGAGCCCCGTGGTAGGAGGAGGGGGCCCGAGGACTCGGGGAGTTAACGTTAAATTTCACCCACGATAACATTCAAAAGTTGTTGTGGGCGAGGAAACGCTCTTTTCCGGACCTCCCGGAGAAGGCTGAGTTGGTCGTATCTCCCTCCGGGGGAGATATAAGATTGAAGAGGACGACCGTATCTGTCGACTCCTCCACACATTTAGTAGCTGACGTGCAAGTATAATAACAAGGAACAACGGCTACCTTCTTCAGCATTACCTCGTTTTATTCAGATATTGGAGATGAGAGGTTTAGTTGTTCCCAGAAGAGCTTCACTGTGAGCAGTGGCGTAACGTTTTTCAGCGGGGCCCCCCCGCAAAATATTTTCGGGGACCCTCCCCATAATGTTTTTTTTTTTTTTTTTTTTTTCGAAGCGTGCGCTTCTTCAACGGTTATTATACAATACGCTAGGATAACCTAACTAAAAATACATAATAGAATATAACAATTTAACCTACTCACGTGGTACGCACTAGGGATGGGACATCGAGGGGAACATCGATATTGATATCGATGCCGATGTTTGAGAGCGGCGTCGATATGTCCTCCAATATCGGGTGAAAACATCGATATTTTCGATAACAGTATCCTTAACACACGCCTCTACCGATCGCTTCTTGCTAGTATTCTGAGGATTTTGTTTGTTCGTTCGTTCAGCGTTTGTGAGTGTGTGAATATTCCATAAAGATGTCTCCAAGTAAGTGGTGGCGTTTAAAAGACCAACGCCAAGTCTGAAAGATGCAGCATGACGGAATGAGCAAATTTTCAAAGCAACTCGTTTTGCAGGAGGAAAAATTACGCAAAAACCGACAATTTTATTTTCTGACTTGTGATACCCATTTCACATTTTAATTTCAAAATTTTTGAAAGCTGAAGAATTTTTTATTTTGTTGGCGAATTTTGCCAATCTACCTTGTTTTATCATCTTCAAACTGCTCTATTTTGAACGGATTGAAATATTTCCAATCCGATTTCACCATCGTGTTCAGCGTGAAAAAACCTACATATAGGTTTTATATATAAAAGAGAGTGACCTGCTTGGGGGTTTTCGGCTAACTTTCCCCCCATTTGAAATGCCCTAAATCTCCCTTTGGAGTGAAGCGATTGTGCTCATCTTCAAACATAGCCTTTTGAAAGCCTAGGTAGATTTTTGTGCAGATTTGAGTTTTAATCTCAATTTTATCGCGAGTTATCGTGTGGAATGTGTTTTTGGTGTCTGACAGTGGACTTAGAATGCTTTAAAACGGATCTTGATGCAAACATTTTAGTCCGAGAAAAATAAGTAGTTTCTTTTTCTTCGAAAATTCGCTAATACTACGGCAGTTGAAAGAATTTTTTACTATTTCTCTTTTTCCACGTTAGGTAGCAAGCAGACTAGATGGAATTGTTTCTGTGAACCAAAAAGAAAACCAATCCAAAGAGTAAACCAAACCGATGTTATCGGAGCCAACACATCGATATATCGATATTATCGAACATGTGTCATCGATGGCAAAACATCGTAATGTCGAAGCAAAACATCGATATTTCGATAATATCGATGTCGATGTCCCATCCCTAGTACGCACCTTCGCAACTCTGACACCTTAGCTACTTTACACCGTTCCTCACCTGGTTATAAATAAAACCAAAAGATGATTGATCAACGAACCTACATTACCGTTGATGTTTATAAACTTGATGTTACATAATGGAATTGTTCTGTGTATCGTTAGTTCCGTTTTGTTCTTTAAAATTAAAAAAAAAAAAGAATTTTGCTAGAGCGGGCCCGGGCCCGGGCACCCTTGTAGCCCCCCCCCCCCCCCCCCCGCATCGCGGGGATTGCGGGGGTGTACGTTACGCCCCTGACTGTGAGTAAGCTGTTCACAAGCGAATTAAGAAAACGTGGTAAGTGGCGAATGCATTACGGCAACGTAGCTTTATATTTGTATATTTTCGGTTTTTATATGAGCAAACATATGAACATAGTTATAGACACACATTTTTTGAAACTAGATCAAATTCTTAATCGAACGAGAAAAGCACACAAATCGGTTCAGAATTCTGGTAGGTGTAGGTATGAGGAGCGCTTAAATGGATCGGCCATTGCCCCCCAGCCCCCTTCTCCCAGACTTACACCCAGCAACTCTGGCTAAAATAGATGTAAAATCCGAGTTTCAAGAGCTTTTTGACAATTCTGTACGCCGTTTGGCGGGACCGCCATACTCACACCAACCGGATTCCCAGGCAGGAGCCAATCCGGCCGGAGCCAGGCAGGATTCCCCATTCAACGAAGAAGTAAAAGTGTGAATCGCAGCATCTATTAACCACGATATTTAGTTAGTGCTCCTTTGTCCTTAAGCTGGTTTCTCACAATGAATTCGTCGAGACTTTATATTATGAGTAATTCTTATATATCTGGGATTACCACGTCTTTGGCAAACGACAAACCGAGATTTCTGCGGTAAAATCAATTTTAACTTGGCTCTAGAAACGCTTCCTGAGCTTTTCACAGTATTTTTCTTCTGAATCAATGGAGATAATAAACGAAGTACGAGAAGGTACGACTTCGCATCCATCTTCAAATAAGTTTTTCATCCATCTGTACAAGTACAGATGTAAATAAAAAATCTTCATAAATGTCTGTGCTAATTGCTGATAGTGGGTCTCTGACCTAACAAGGTCCACCGCGAGCAGCAATACTACTAGTATCCTAACAAAAGAGGTCGTTGACATGATTTTCATATTACTTGGCTGACGTTGCCCCTTTTCGCTCCACGATTTCTTTCTTCCTTATCACCATCCTCATCAATTCTTTTTCAAAATGATAATTTAATTTTTATTGAATTAAAATGTATAAGAAAGAAACGTGGTTACACACTGTACCTTTTGAAGGCCCATCAACAATAATGAACAAAAACAATCGTGTTTCTTCGAAAGTTTTTTATGTTCGGAGTTTTGGTATTTCAGCCCTTTGAAACTTTCTGAGATTGATGCCGAAAATGCAGACCCTACTAGACCGCAAAATATGATTTCTGTCCCACGTTTTATTTACTCTCATTCAGTGAATGAATTTGAATCTCTACGAACTTCAAAATTTGTGATGAGTTTCAATTGGCTGAAAAATTCGTGATACTCTTTTCTCTGCTATTGTTGCGCTGAATTTCGATAAATTATTCCTACATCTGTTTCACCAATTAATTTGGAACTATTCCCTGGTCCATTATTGGACGGTTGTACTTTCTGTGGTCAAGCTATTGTAAATACTGCGTTGTTATATATTTCATCATCGAGTTGGATCCTTCAACCTGTTTCGGTTGTATTCTCCTTATTAGTTTTCGTAGAGAGTTGATGAAGGTAATATGTAAAAAAGTCATGTTGGCACCGTCCTCTAAGACACGGATGGATGTACTGATTAACATTTACTACCAGTGATGTAATTTCACAGATATTGACGGGTTGGACGAACAGGAAAAAGCCACTCACCACGATCGTAGTCACTATGTAAGTTCTATTCCTCTCTATGTCCGTGTGAGGTTTCAGCCTTGTGTATTTGGCTGCCACCGGTTGGAATCCTGCTTCATCAGTCCATTCCGCCACCTGCAATAAAAAACGGAAGATAATATACCCTCAAATAATTATAAATCCCTGGCACGATTGACCATGGAAAGAAACTGAAACACCAGAAAACCCGTATCCAAGTGAGGTAGGTACCTACAGAACTAATTTACTTGAGATTGAATTGAGGAAATCCACTTCAAATTTGAGGATGGACGTCAAATAAATAAGTTTGTCTATTTCCAAGATATAAATGAGTCACAAATAAAATCCGTTCCAACGTTAGCTAGGCCATCAGTAGTGACAACAGTAACTGATGTGTTTTATGATACTATTGATACATAAATTACATCTTATATACGTATAGTTATAGTTGTATTACACTAGCATCTCTATTCAGAAATTTATCTGCTCTTATATGAATCTGGCAGGCTCTGTATCAGTTGTCTCCTCAATACCATCTTTATACTTACTTACAGTATTTATAAGATTCACAAAAGAGTTTATGAATAGCAGGTTATGCGTATCGCGTCTTCACAATGAGGAAGAATGTTTGGAACAACACATTTTTTTTAGCCTCAACAAAAATTGGGTGAAGGTACAGGAATGGTCACCATGATAAACTGCGTTGAAAATTCTGTAGAAACCCATATTCTAGATATTAAAACAAACCCTTTTTTCAACACTTTTGAGACTGGTCAAATTTGTCATTGGCTGAGGGCAATCACCTTGTGGACACTTTTGAGCGTTTTAATGTTGATTACTCCACCCCACATCTAGAATTTGTCTTCTTTCGAATAGTTTTCATCTGCTTTTGTTTGGAGGATGTGAATTTTTAAAACATTCTCAATCTCTATTTGAAAATGATCCAAATGTGATTTTCGACCCATGTTTCATAAAACTGGGGCTCGGGCAAACGGATTTAAAATTGTTCAATTTGGTTTTAAAATTCTATATATCTTAAACGTAAAACAACAGGGAGGTTCAATTTTTTTCATGGTTAATTGCAAACGTTCATTAAAGAAAATAATGAACCAAAATAAAAAATTCCGAATAGTTATGATGTAAAAGGGTAATTATGGTAGTTATTTCACCAACAATCTCTAACAATGGTAAAAGTAGACTATGGTAAAAGAATTTAAATCGAATTGTTTGGATCCCGTATCCATCATTAATGACAGACCATTTTGGGTGTCCAAATGGCTCTTTAAGGTGAGGGGAGACGTTCTGCCGCTCCGATTCCGTTCTTAAGAAGTGGACGTTGAACGCCAAGTCTGTCCGATGTGCAGCCAAAATACAATAGAGACAGCATTTCATTTCGTCGCCCAATGCTCTGCCTACTCTGGAGTTAGACTTAAATGCTTCGATGTTCCGGTGCTGTCCAGAGAATCGTATATGAGATTGTTGGGAGAGGGTGACATTGGTGTTGCGAGGTTCTGCAGGATTGCCTGGCAGTTAAGATTTAAGGCCATTTATGAATATGATTTGTAGGTCAAGTCCACATTTCCCCATGTATTTATATTTCATTTAAGTTATAAACAGATTTTCAAATATAATATAGTAAAATGTAATATAATGTACCTACCTAGAGAAAGCGAATTCCATCTGGCGATCCAATTGGATCAAGATTATCATGGCTCTCCAATATTGTTTGTAAAATGTATATTTTTGTTATAATAAAGCATGTTTTCATTCATTCATTCATTCATCCATGTAGACTATTGTTTTATTGAACGGGGGAATTCGAACGTTGATTTAAAACGAACTAGTTTCACCGATGCTGTCAGTGGTTACATTGTTATCAGTAATCGTCAATTCACAGCGTTTCCCTGAAACGTCGATTTTTAGTTTAAATGCTGATTTAGACGATATCAATTAGGCGGTTGTACGACAAATGAGGGTGATAACAACGTGACCGTGATAAATTAACCAATAACCGTTCTTATTTTTGCATTTTTCCTGTCGTTGTTTGATTACTTCTTGCTTTACTTTATTTCTTCAATTGCGTTACTCCTTGTTTTCTGTTTTCATTTATAGTATTGTTCATGTTCATCGTTCCATTTTTTCACCAGTCGCTTGCGTATTCAATGCAACTTTTAATATGTTCGAGGACCGACAAAACAAAAGATCTTGAAAATCGGTACCTTGTCACGAAATCAATATCGTAGAGCTCGAGATCCGCCTTTCTGTCTCTAACATATTGTGGACGGCGAATACTAAATTCTGGAACATCTTCAAGTAGTACAGCTAAAGCTCCTTTGTTAATTCTAATTAGCAATAATAAACAAAATCATGAAAAGCCCAACAGGTAAGTAAACACTAACAAAATATAAAACGGAGGAAGCAATAACAAGAAATAGCAGAATTAGCACAATGATCAGTAGCGAATCAAAACAGAATTCCGGAATGGAACTAAGATGCTGAAAAGAACTGAAATTAATCATTGTTCAGGAAACTAATTAAAATGCAATATGATGATTTGTCAGCCTACTTCAGCGGATATCTAAAGGCCCGTGATTTACAAGCCCACGTACGGGACCGATTGCCAACACGGTAAATTGATGTACTTATGTATAAAATAGATCTTTACCAGGTAGACACCCTGGGGTATATGTCTACCTGTTAAAGATCTATTTTATACAGACATAAATTTACCGTGTTGGCGATCGGTATTTTTCATCAACGTTTCAACTAAGTACTGTTCATTGAAATTCCGTTAAGCAGGTTAATCGTTTTGTTTCGTTTAGTGTATACCCAACATGAAAAATGCTATTGAATTTGACGATGTCGCTGAATAAAAGTTATTTCTCCTGCCAGCCGAAGAATTGCGTTTTCAACAGTTTAGGATACAACATGAATAAACCATGGAAACTCCAGTAAAAAAAGAGAAAACGGACAAAGAAAAGAGAGAGAAGAAAAAAGAACAAAAACTCCTTGAAACATGCATACTTTAATCGATAACTCACCGTTTCCCGGTCGTCATTAGTATGAATGGTGAGGGGAAAAAATCCGAAGGAAGCATCAAGTCGTGGGCTGGATGGAAGGGGTTAAGCTGAGAAACCATTAAGGGTGGGAGGATTGTGAGGGTGGTCCTAAAGAGCGGTGTATATTACTTGTCAAGGATGAAAATGGAGGTTGGGGGCTCGAGGATCAACTCCCTGAGTCCTCTGCTAAAACCCCCTCCGCTGACTCTCCCAACAGGGCACCCCCTACAACTCAACCCTGAGACTTGAATGATTGATTTTATTGTCGTCCTGGGGTCGTGAAGCTCTTACGTTTTTCTGCCCTCCCTTTTACTTCGAAAAACGAGCTAATGGCGCTAAAATCTACCCTTCCGACGTCATTTTTTCATAATTGGCAATTTTTCTGCAGACGCCCTTGTCTTTTTATACAGGTACATGATGATGTGCTTAGCCGATTCTCTCCTCAGTTCTCAGGTGATAGTAGGGTATTGCCTCAACACTCAGAGGATGTCCCAGACACAGGATAACATCTGGTATACCTCCCGAGGTGGCGGATTCAGGAATCGGGGAAGGGGAGCTAATCGTATCCATCACATCCACAGGACTTTGAAAAAACAATGTGGGGGAACTAACTAACTTAAAGCAGTAAAGGCCGATGTTGGCTTTCCGAATATCTCTCCGTCACTAGGTGCGGTCATCCTCCTGAGATCCCTGCATCCCCACCACCTGGAGGTATCTCATGACCTAATCAAGCCAGCGATTCTCAGGACGACCTCCTTGTCTTCCAGTTTCCATCCGAGCTCACAGCATAATTTTCGGGCAGGCCTCCCTTGCGGTCAACATGCCCCAGCCATTGTATGAGCCCAGCCTTGATAAATAGGACTACGTCTTCATGCTTTAAATATACATCAACTTCTGCATTCTGACTAGTTCTCCAACCTTGACCTCCAACCTGACTGCACCATAGATTCTTCCAACGTAGGAGAAATGCTCTCAACTAACCTCCGGTGGGGGGCTCGTAATAATCAGGGCAGAGGTTATAATAACCGTTCGTGGAGAAATAATGAATGTCATTGCCTACTAAGCGGAGAAATGGGGTCGTCATTACAGCAAATAATAAGGGAATAGTGGTAAAAATCACGCTCTGCTGCCGTGGAACATGGGGAGATGATGAAATGGTATAATTGCACCTTCTAAGGCTCTAAGCCGAGTAATTCCACTAGAACTCGGAGGATTCCCAGATGTTAGAAGGCTCTAGTTTCTCTACTCTCTAGCCTCATTCCAAAAGAGATTTGGCAAGTTTTCCGATAACTGATTTTTGCTTTCTAATCTTAAGATTATCAACTATGAATTAAAACATCAAAATATTTGTGTTTTTGGCATTTGGTTTTAAGGCAAGTGGTTTCCGAGTTAAAACATGGCAATAAGTAACATAATTTTCATGTCCGCGACCATATCATGTCATCAAGTGGGATGTGGGCGAAGTGATTAGGATTTTGTTGAGTCGAGAATCTAAGCAGGACTGCTTCGTGGTATCACCGCTCGTTTCCTTTGGTACTCATTCTTCAACACGGCCACTTCAAAGCCGTTCTTTTTAAGAAGGGTATTACAAGCGCATTTTGAAAGTTGTAACCATCAGTAAGAAAGGAAATACGTCCATGCCCATATTCACACAATGGGATACTTTCTTGTTTCTCCGCTGGAGCAGAGGTGCCTCCATGGAAAGTAATTTGGGAATCGAAATTGTTACCGCTATTGCGGCAAAACGAAAAATCATGAGTTTGATTCCCGGCAGCAGAGAGATGAATTCATCATTAAATGTGTTTCCAAGAGACAACATTATTGTACATTGAAACTCTCTACTTCCTAATAGTTGAGTACTGCTTGCTGTGGTCCTAAAGAACGGTATATACTACTTGTCAAGGAGGACAATAGAAGTTGGGGGCTTCTCAAGGATCAACTCCCTGAGTCCCCTGGGTTAGCTGACTTTCCTGACAGAGCATCCCCTACAATTCAACCCCTAGACTTGAATGACTCCTCATGGAATCCGTCTTTTCATTGGAGAATTGGCTAATCACGCTAAAATCTACCTACTTCCCTCCCACCATTCGAACCTCATTATATTCCATCCAAATTGACAACTCTCTTCAAGTAGGTACCCGATGATGTTACTCCTCAATTCCCCACTCCATCCTTTTTTTGCGACTCATTTTTCTGGCTACAACTCCTTCCTCTTCTATCTGTCCCCTTTCTGTGTCTCTCTACCAGCTCTCCCATTACCTACCCTAGAGCAATTAAACTGAAACTGATTGAAAATAACAATTATTGTTTGAACGAGATGCAACAGTTGTATTGTCCATTTTTGTCAAGAAGGTATCAGTGACGGATGCTATATATAAGCGATTTAAGAAAATTAAATTAAGATTGGCAATTTATCATTTCCTAACAAAAGGAATTCCTGAAATAGATTGATATTTAATTTAACGTTCCTGTTCACCGCAAATAAAATGCTTTTCAAGTCCTTGTGTGTTATACTCAAATGAAAATGAGTTGTCACGAACAGAGTGGTGCTACAAATTTGAGCATACCTTTCCGCGTTCCAGCTCAACCGCTACTATTCTGAAGCGACGAGACTCCATCTATGAATGTGTAAATTCTTCACTTCACTAGTGTCAATTTTATGGTCAGAAAGTGTGGGATATCGGTGTTAAGGGACACCATATTGCCCAGACCGAACCCAGGTAGTTATTTCTGTCTGGGCAAACGGTTTGAAGTCTCTCCCGTGTTTTTGTTACCGACAAGTGGTTGACCCGAACGCATTTATCGATAAGAAGAGAAAGAGCAAAAAACAGTTTTGATTGGGAATGAAAGCACTCAACGTAAAAACAAACATCAAGAGCACACTATGTTATTTCACCAGAGTATAAACGAGCAAGAGGGGATGAAGGGTGAGTCTATTAGCTGTATACGGTAGCTCGGAATAATTGGCGTCAAACCGGAGGTAGGGATTCGGTAGCGTTACGCGGCGTTCGATACAGTTAATAACGAGCGCCCCCTTGGAGGCGGTATCTGCACCTCGTGGCAAGTTGCCTGTTGGGAGCCCGTCAGAAACTTTGTTTAAATGTGACGCAACCTAGTTTCCCCGCACATTTCGGACCGACTTGAACATTTGACACCCAAATTTCGATGAACATCTGTTGAGGGCTATGTCCGTTGAAGGACTGTCTTTCAATCTTGATAAAAATTTGAAATCGAACAAGAAAGAATATTTTTAACCTCCCCCTCCCCGACACTCACTTTATGTATTACCTTTCTAATGTTTAGACGGCGGATAACCTTTGAACCCGCAAATTGAATTTTAAAATCCACCGTTCTCCAAGGCGAGCAGTTGGATGCTAACATTTCCATAACTGTTGAAGTCACGTTTAACGTGACGTCAACGTCCTGTGGATTCTCGGCATCGAAGACTGCGTAAATCTGTTGAAATTTCGCGGACAGCACATTTCATCGAACCGACTTGAACATCCTTTGACGGGTGGGAAGAGTTACCAAGACTCGCGTTCCCAAATTTCGATGAACATCTGTTGAACAAAGCAGGGCTATATCCGATGTAGGGAAGTCCTTTGCCAACATACTCAAAACTGTCTTTCAATCTTGATAAAAATTTGAAATCGAACAAGAAAGAATATTTTTAACCTCCCCCTCCCCGACACTCACTTTATGTATTACCTTTGCTAATGTTTAGAATTGTATAACCAAGCAATGTTTTTGTCAACAAATAAATTAATAAGAACCCGCAAATTGAATTTTAAAAAATCCACCAGTTCTCCAAGTCCTGGACGAAAGTTATTGCAACTTGGATCAAAAATTATATTGGAGGTAACATTAAATTAAAAAATATGGATTAAAATACATTTAGTTGGAACTGCATTCTCGGCATCGATCGCAGTCAGTGGCAATTTAAATGTAAATCTGTTGAACAAAGCAAGGCTATATCTATACCAAGCCTTCCTTCAGAGGACGTCCTAAAAAATGACAATTTGTGTAAAGATACTGATTTTGTCTGTCCAAATTTTGTGTAATTGAAGACACGAGTGGAAGAAGGTGTTAAGTGCCGTTTCAATAATATTTCTGATGGCTCGTTGTTGTAAGAAAGCGCCATGTGACGGACATGGCTCGTTCATTCATCAAAAGGAATTGACCATATCTAAAGCCTTTTACTTGAGACAAATGTGGTTCTATAATTTCGGTGTCCACATAATAACTCGACGGGTAAAAAGCGATTATTTAGCACCTGGGCAGAAGATGTGGCGTTCAGAGGGAGTACAGAGACTTGCAGCTCTCTATTGCGATGTATTGAACTGTACAACGATATAAATCAGGACCGCTTGCTGATTTGGTCGGACTCTTGTGCGATTGAAAAACAAGAACTTTTTAATGAATTGCATGCATCAGTACTTCATGTCAAGTGCATTGACCATAAATGTCCCGAAGCCAAGAATACATGTTTGGACTCTGACAGACACTTCGGAAGGATCGAGAAGCTGCTTCGTAAGCATGACAAGATCGCCCTGCCAGAACAATATCGGGAACTTTCCGAACGTAACATGGTACCTTCATTCACTGACAAGTATTCTTTTTTTCTTCTCCCCTGTGTGGAAGAAGGTGTTATATTAAAATAACTTGCGTTTTTCATGGTGTTAGCCAGGATATACTCCGAAATCAGGTTGAATTGCGTATATGGGTAGGAAAGTAAACCCTCGGAGAAGAAAAACTAAAACAAATGTAAGCCAAACCAAAAAACTAAAACTCAGTTTTCTCAGAATTTTAGTTTTTTCGACATAGCACCTTCTTCCACTTGTGTCTTCAATTATTGCTAGGTTTTCATTCAATGTACACTGAGGTATTGGAATCACCATGACACATTGTTCGTCGCTTTCTCAACAACTAAAACTGGAAATACGCCTGATGGAAATCAAACTCATCAAATGAGGAGAAAAAAGAGTACAATCCGTGATCCTTCAGGGGTCGGTGAAGCATTTAAATAGTTTGGTTGATTTTGCGTGGGAGGAAAATAGTAGTTGGGTGCCAGCTATTAACCTTGCCATTGGCAGAGCAGCGTTGAGCTAGTGCGGGCATTACTGGATAGAATAAGGTCCGAGAGCCCTAAAAAAGCTATTCCCCAAAGCGCGGCTCGAAAATCTCTCTGGGGTGAGGAAGTGGTCGGGTGGGTTGAAGGATTGAAAGGATTTTCGCCTCCCGTTTGGTTGTGCGCCTTCATTTCGCGAAGGATAAAAAGAGGGGTAAAAAAAGCAAGAAAAAGAGAGAAAAAAGCGGGGGGGGAGGGGGGGTAGGATGAGAAAAAACGAGCGTAAGTGAGAAGAATTCGGGCCGGTTGTATTGTGACTGGTCCAGAAGGCTTTGAAGGGTGGGGAAAAGGGTTAGAATTAGGGGTAAGCGGTGGAGGGGGAGAGAGATTGTACTGTCATGCACAAAATAAACACGCTTCATATGAATAAGCAAACAGGAGCGAGGAGGGTGAAAATGCTCAAGCCTTCCTTTCTTTATTTTTCATATATGTATATTTTTTTTCTCGGAAAAGCCGAATAACGACGAAAAATAGAAAGTAGCGGGAATAAAGAGGGATCCGTGTCTTTACGAGGAAACTTTCGTGGGAGAAAGAGGTTTTAGCTGCGGTATTTGGTGTTGGGAAGTCATCTCTAGTTTAATTAGACTAGTAACGAAGATGTCGTGGGTTGGAAACCAAGCAGCACATATTGTGGATAACACAACATAGCAAAATATAACCTTTTATGTAATAAAATGAAAAGAAGTAATGTCGGAGCTGCTGACGAGAGTGGGTTTCAGCGGCGTCCCCACCTCCGATCGCGGTTATAATATAACTATATTATATTATATATATTAATTATAATTATAATTATATTATAAGCGCCGGAATCACCTTCAGAAGGATCTTCCGTCGAGTTTAGTCTCAGAAACAATTGGCTGTAGTTCCTGTCCCTGACCGATTCCACTAGATCCGAGGCCATAGCTACGTCTCTAGTGAGAGACTTTAGTGGAGTAGGAAAAATCATAATTGTACAAGAATAAGGAAATAATTGTAAATTAAATTCAGTTAGTTATATTCCTCTTGTTCAATTTGACTTATATTCCCCTAAATGAACCTGACAGTAGGTAATTCCGATAGTATTTTCGTACTGATTTAACACGTGTTTGCAAAATTTTTCATCTAATCAATAGATCTAGTTTTTCCGCAAATCAATGGTTTAAGTAAATGACTTAGAATGTACAAAATATCACAAGGTAAATAATTTTTAGTCCTACAGTTTTTTTTCTCCGATTTTGACATTTTCAGGGAATGTGTGAGACAAATGGTATGAGGAGTGCAAATGACATACTAATCAAGTGAGCCCTCTAGCGAAGCCAAAAATACAATTGACTAATTTATTAATCCAAAAAAGAAGAAAATTTTCTGCAAGAATTATCAGGTTGCTACCTAGAAATATATATATGATAATTCCTAGAATCATCAGGTTGCTACCAACCCTCCCCTTTTTTTGTCCCCTATGAGTTTTATTAATTTATGATTTGCACATTCACAAACTTAAAATTTACCAACAATTACTTTTGTAGGTTCTGTGTCCAATCTTGCTCATATTTTCATAGAAGTCACGGAAAACCGGTCTGATAGCCTCATCAATTTCAACGCCATTGTATCATTGATAGCTATATTTCATTTACTAGAGTTACTGAAAAACTACTATCCTCTTCTTAAATATCGTGGTGGTCTGTAAGTTGAGCAATAATTAAACTCAGTGATTCTTCTTATTACTACTATGAGTGTGTGTTGTATGAGCAGACATTACCGCCTAGCCAGAAGTGGATGTTTCGCGCTACTTCTGTTCAAACCTCGTGCAACGTTTTTCAGCCGTCATTTCTTGGCTAAAGCATGTCCGTGGTAAAACATTAACATGTGATGGTAGCATTCTATAATGGTATATAATATATGCGTATAGTACGTATAGCAGTATAGTACGCTATCTACGTGACCTACGCTTATCGCCCGAGGACGTTGTATGCGACCTACCAAAACTATAATAAAAATATATGATTACGCCGTCCGTTGAATTGTTTATTTTTAAGTACGAGTAGTGTTGTTAGGTGATTGTGCGTGCAAAGTTCCCTGAAGTTTCGTCCCCTCTCTACTCTCGCATCTCAGTCGTCTGATCCCGGAATCGACAGCAGTCCTCTTGGAAAAACCGATCACACAACTTCCAGCCCGACGTCGCTATTTTCTTGGCCGTCTGTGCGCTTTCTCGTCTCGCCATTTTTACTCTGAGCAGCCACAGGCCTTTGAAGAGCCTACCACCGCTGACCCCTCCGATTGATGGGTACTGTCTGGGCACCAATCCCTCAATTTGGTAACCAACATCGGAATTAACATCACTCAAGGTATCCTATATATAATTTAATCGGCACCATAACGGCCCCTCACCTTGGACGTCCACTTATACACCTCGTGCTCTCGTCGCAATCTTTCTACCACAACGTATAGAACATTTTATTTTCAAGAACTTTATAGCTGATTCGAATAAGATTAAAAATTGATTTGTTTACCAGGCAAGGGGCTCCTTAATTTATTTCATATTTTTTTGTTTGTTTAATATATATCAGTCCAGATTTAATTTACTGTTTTTTCAACCTTACAAGGCAGACTTTAAATATTTTAGCTGGGTTAATTGCTACCACTTCGTTAGCCCTTTCCATGCTCAACCAATATATCTAAAAGGAAAATGTAAAATGGAGCTCATCATTGATTTCTAAGTATTCCGACTGAAGTCTGTCGTCGTTGTAGAAGCTCGTCGTGGGAAGGGGGTAGCGGTTAGTCCTCTTCACGTCCACCCAAAAGGCGTCGAAAACGTTTATTGGGTGAAGGAAATGCCACCACTTTTCGATCAACTGCCTCTCCAACAAAGAAAGCTTGCTCCATTGACTTTGATGTTGTACCTTAATTTTACATGGCGCCATAAACACTCAATGGTTTGAGTGTCGGCTCCACTGGACGGATCAACAAAATTCCGAGAAAGGTTCACTGTTTTGTGGGGTTATGTATGTATGTATATGTATGTATGTATGTATGTATGACACAACGTCAGTCTACTATTGCACCGCCCATTCTGATCATACAAAGTAAGAAACTTGTTTTTTTCTCCTAACCGAACTGTATGTTTGGCACCCCTTTGTAACACGTCTCAAAGTCATAGTTTTGATAATTTGTCCTTTAGCATGTCGTTTCTTTGTCGATCTCATGTACTGGCCCCACGCGGCTCGCCAGCCTTCATTTGCTTGCACTTCTGTGGCTCGGGCAGCACATCCTTCCCCTTTAAGAACTGCACGCACATCTCTTCGTCTAAAATGACAGTGGTATACAGATCGCGGAGTAGCATGTTGCCGTTGATTGAACCACCAGGACTGATTAGACGTGACAAATACTTGGGAGAGTAGGAGGGTTGAGGCAGATAACGAACTTGAGGTGAAACAGCAGAAAACCACAATCACACAGCCACAACTCAGTTCGTGAGAGCAAGAAAACAACCGTAGGTCGTATGCTATAATGGTACCCATGTGATTCGGGGTTATCTGTATTAGAAAATGAGATTATGTGAATGATTAATGTTACATAAAGTAACATAGGAACGGCTACTTTGGATATTTGTTTACTTCAAACATCTCTATTTATGAGGAACTTACCGCTGTTGGTTATCGGGGTGGAGTAAGTTCGGTAACTATTACCTAACTAAAACCACCGGACATAACATTAGATCTGTGTTATGCAGCCATCTGTCATTCTGAGGTCGCAAAGACAGCGGAGCCGAATTCGCTTTGCGGTCTCCTCCCTAGGAATCGTTAGGAAGGCAGTTGGGAGGGAAGGGAGGAGTGTAACGACGGTGGGAACGTTATTTATGGGCCGATAAGTAGCGGTAGCGATGGTCGCTACCAATAACGGTGGGTTCGGGGGCGAGTCCCCAGGTGTTGCTGTAACTAGTATTGATGCCTTTTCCCGCCAACCCCGAGGTGGCTCCCCGTTGGCACGCTGCCATTGTGGCACTCGCCGAGCTGATTCAAGCATCCGCCCTGGCCAGGGCTCTCGCCTCTGTTACCTTACCCGCTGTCCGCTCTGCCCCCTTAGACCCCTAACATCCCTCGTCACAATCTTCCTTTCTCTCACTTGGCCAATTCTGAACGTCAAGTTTTTCTCCTCTCTTTCATTTCTCAGTGACTATTCATTCTCTCAGTTTATTCCTGACCTGCTCAACACCCTCAGATACCCATTTAGGGTCGCAATTCAGCACTTTGTAGCACAAAGTACATCCCATCACTCTTCTCGTGGATTAGAAAAAAAGTTATATTCTTCTATGAATATTTTGGATTTCGGTCAATTAATATCAAAAATGAACTTTTGTAATCGAATAAGAAAAAACGCTGCAAATGCTTTCACTGGGGTTTACTATTCAATCGGCTTGCGTTCATGATTTGGATTTCTACTAAGCTTTGGAGTCTGAGTGTTTCACAGGATAGGGCGATTATTGAATTTCAGGAGATATGCATGGAGCACGCAAATCTGTTCTCGACCAAAATACCTATTTGGATTGATCATTTGATCATATTTGTGTGCCTCCTGAAATTCAATAATCGCCCTATCCTGTAAAACACGCACACTCCAAAGCTTAGTAGAAATTAAAATCATGAACGCAAGCCGATTGAATAATAAACCCCAGTGAAAGAATTTGCAGCGTTTTTCCCCACAATACCCCCCCCCCCCCCCAATAAAAACATCTATAATTTATCAAGTCCTTTGGCACTCGTATTGCGTTAAAACTTCCCCAAATCCAAATTTAAACGATGTAGCCAAAGGTAGACAGATGTAGAGGGGGCACACAAATATCATCAACTGATCAATCCAAATAGGTGTTTTGGATGAGAACCGATTTACGTGGTCTATGCATATCTCCTGAAACTCAATAATCGCTCTATCACCTGTAAAACAAGCACACTCCGAAGCTTAGTAAGATTCAAATCATGAACGCAAGCCAATTGAATAATGAACCCCAGTGAAAGAATACTTATTTGCCCCAGTAATAATATTGAATAATAAACCCCAGTAATAGGTAATATTGAATAATATTTACCTATATATTATCAGAATGCTTCAACCCGTGTATCGGCTACTAACTACACTACAAGTATTGACATCGGCTATCACTCCAGTATCCACATTCACTACAACTCGACGCTATCGGCCGGACATCACTAGGTTACAAACAAACAATAATAAACGAAAAAACGCAAATGTGGCCACCATAAATCGGGCCATACATCGGGAATGGCTTGACCTATGGACGTGGGGAAGGGCTCATTCGATTCCTAATGGTATGTTCTTCAAATAGGAAAATATTTAGGCCGATTCGACTAGTTTTGACGTTTTCAGGGATTTTACAAAACTTTTACAGGGCACTTTAAATTGACTGAGGGAGCTGGCTCAAGAATTGGGGCGTCGTCGGACCATGATGGATTTTTCCTGAAAATTTCAGATTTTTTGCTCCAACCGTTTCGGAGATATGGTGCGTACGGCGTACCTCGTACGGCGTACGGACGGAAAATTTTTTATTGCAGATTCGTATGCTACACCCTTTGAAACGTAAACCATGAAATTTTCAGGGGGGGGTTAGAATTTTTTTTTTCCAGAGCGATTACAATGGTTTATTATTGAATAATAAACCAAAAGTTAATCCTCTTAAATATTTTAGGTTTACGTTTCGAGATATATAGATTTAAAAAATCGAATAATAAAAATCCTTCTAGTTAACAGGACTACTTGCAGTGAACTTACAAGGATATAATTTAGTGACAGGGTTGTCAATGGACGGGATTTTTTTAGCTAGTGATGGAGTGGATAATTGTCAATTCGTCTGGCTATGGAGGTTTTGTAGAGATTTAGGTTAATTAAATTGGCATAGCATTTACTTGAATTTTGAACATCAGATTTCGAAATTATTGCATTGCAGTAAGTAGTTTCTTTCTATTGCTATAATTCCTTTACGTTACTTTTAAATTTATTATTTTCATGTATCATAATTCTGGTTTGATCGAAACTAAAAATGTGGTCATTGGTACGGGCATGAGTCGTTAGGGCTATGGAATATGGTTTATGTTGATTATTGCTGTGCTTGTGGCTCTTTACCTTAGTGGGAGTACGGCAATAATATTATTTTCCAAAACAATAGGGGATAAGATAAATTTCTTTTGGAATAGGATCTTTAGTTTCACTGAACATGTTTTGAATGGTTTTTTGGTTTTTAGATAAACATTTTGCAGTTGCTACTGGAATATATTAGAACTTTATTTAGTAAGGGGGATCCATGTTCAACGTGTGGTAGTGGGTGAAATTTTTATGGTTGAAGATTGTTTATCTCAACTTTATTACTTTTGGGTAGTATTGAATGTTTATTTCTCTTAAGAAGCTCGAATACAAGTTTATGAGGGTAATCATTCAAAAAGGAAGATGTTTCCTACTCCTTTATGATGTTTTTTGGAACTCAATTTTCTTGTTTGGATGCAAAATTAATTTTCTGTATTTAGGGTGTATGACCATAGTAGCTCAAGCATCCTTGTTTTGCGGTTTTTCTCACACCCAAAAAAACTAATATCCCACCTTGCATATCAAATCAATTGTTCTTAAATAAAAATTATTCACATGACCGCGACACAACAAACATTAGAAATCTCCTATTTCCAATCAACTGTACTTGTTACATAATATGTAAGCGTGTTATTAGTTATTCATTATCGATAGTTTTTTTTCGACAACTATAAAATTTTCAATTTACGATCTGAAGGCCTAAATTCACCTCCATTTACTCTATTCGTGTTTTCTTTCTTTGATTGACAGGTAGTGTTGGGTGCTTCTGAAAAACAATTCCTGGAGTCAAGACTTGGCAGAAGTTGACGGTCTTCAAAGTTCCTAGACATATGTCACAAAAGGTAGAGAACAACGAAATTCCTGGTACTGATAACTAACTATTTCTTTCTCTCCCAAGCACTTAAGCAGATTATCAGGTGGGAGATGTCAAAATAATCAATTACGACCGTCGACCTCCTCTGATGGATTCTGGTAGTTGAGTCTTGTTCTTCAGAAATGATGACTTCTTGGAATCGGTATTCTTGAACCTCTCGTGCTTTGGATGTGAATATCCAATTTCAAGAAGTTGGGGACGGTATTATCCATTCAGGTTCAAGCAACGTACGTTACATCGACATGGACGGTGGAACCTACTAACTGAACCACCGAAATTTAACGAGCTAGAATGAAACACCCACCTAAGCTTCCCTCATCTGCAAATACTTGAGAAAAGTTATAGAAAACTAGATTTCAAAGAAACTCTTGAAAATGAAATTCTGAATTATATCAGCTGATTCGATTGCCACAATTCCAATAACTAGGCAATTATTACTATGCTTGAGGGGCCCATTCAGGATCCCGCGACAAGAATTCTGGAGTGCAGTGAATTCCTCATTCCTTACCTACTTGCTTAAAAACACTTGAATGGTAGCTTCTAAAAAGCTGAAGTGCTATTTTCTCCAAAACTCACCTTGGAAAGCTATCATTTGAATGGTAGTTTGTATGGGACATATGAAACATGACGAGGGAATTTTCTGTCCTGATCAAACTAGAATTCTGACACTATGCTGACTGCTGACTATGATGCTGATACATGAGCGGCAGCATGATAATTTGAGGTAAATCGAGGGGTTTCCAACGTTGAGAATGTAGAATGAACCATGATCTGGGGAGCAAAGCATCGTGAACCACAAATTTTCATATCAGTATCTGTTTCGTCTAACGTCAAGTATTTTCATCTTGAGTTTTTATAATTTACCATAGACTAGATACGTCTCTTAATCGTAGATTAGATATTTACGTAGAAAGGCTGTGTGACACAGAAATAAGCGCACACACATTTATATATGCAATTTTCGTTTTATAAGAATAAAGTTGATGGAGCTCTTCTGTTTTTATACATATTTATTGTGAACGTTTCGCCCATACAACGTGAGCTTCATCAGCACTAGTATTTTCTACATTGCAGCTGGGCACCTTCCATTGAAGTAGCTTGGTAACACCCAACTTCATTCAACTTTTATGTTTGACTAGTTTAATGGCCCTGCTACGCGGTTAAAAAGAAATAGGTGAATAACACAATGAGGGAGTATAATAACAATATGCAAAGTCAAAAAATCGTATATCCCAAATCCCCGAGGAGAGGACCACGTCGCTTGCCCTGGGAGACGCTTCCCCCCGCTGGGGCCCTCCTTCCTTCACTGGCGGGGTCGGGGGGAGGGGGGAGCAGGACGGTTGCCCTGTGAGACGGGGGCGAGAATTCCACCCGCCCAGCGTTACCACCCCCTGAAACGTCGATATACTCTGATAAGCTCGTCTTTATATAGTGTGATGATGTTAGTTTTGTAGAGGTCACTTTCGCTGTCTGTATCGCTCATTAGGTGCATTACACTACATGTTATTCTGTTGACTCGAGAAATTTTTGAATTAATGTGTTTTTTATTGTTAATTTTAAAATTTTGAAAGAGTAAGAGCACGTTTTTTTGGAGGTGGAGGATCTAGAATTTTCGTTTTTGGAGTAGGGCTTCCTTAGAAGTTTAGGTTCCTTCAAGAATTTATTCAGCCGTAGCTTTCATCTCTGTTTACTAGCTCCCCTCTTCTGAGCTAGAATCCCATATTTGTAGGTTGCATAGGCAATTTTGCATCTTCGGTACTTAAATGTGTAAAATCAATCATTTAAATGATGTGGCTGTAGAACCATGAAGGTCTACTGTCCCGCGTTTTTTTACTCACTTTCAATTCTCAGCGCCCATTCATTCTTTGTTTATTCCTGACCTTCTCAACCCCCTCACATACCCATTTAGGGCCGCACATGAGTACTTTTTTGCACAAAGTACATAACATTACTATTCTAATGAACTAAAAAAAGTGTCAGTCACGCAGTATGCGTGAACGTATTAAATACGATTCAATTTTTCCATAATTACCGTGCTTCGTTTACATACGGTAAACTGAGTTGAAATTTTAGGACTTCGCACTCAAAAAAATTTCAAACCACCAATTCTATTGCGAACAAACTTGTTCTAAATAATATTCTTCTTTCCAAACGAAAAACGTACATGTAAATGTAAAATTATAAGAATGATTTGAATAGAGTTATTGTATTAACCACTTCAATGTTCATAACTAAAGCTCAGGATATTGAATACTGAATGAACTGATTGACGAAAAGCCCAAATCTATTTGGCGACAAAGAAAAGACGAGGAGCGAACTGACCTGGTGAAATGATGAATATAGGAGGATTCTTAAGGAAGCAGCCGCTGAATTTGGGCCGAAAATAAATGTATGTATTCAACCACACACTTGGTGACACGAGGTAGGTACACTGACGGACTCCGAGATTTCGTTATTTGTCTTCTGGGACGAATGAAAAAATGACGAGGAGAGAAAAAACAGACGTAGAGCCTTCGAGGTACAGTCGGGGACCGGTTATACGGAACAGAATAGACGAAATCGGAGGAATCTGCAAGTTTATCTATTAATCCACTAACAGCAACAGATCCCAGGTCCCACCAATTCCAATGTGCGAGAACTCGTGAAACTTTTGCCCGAAACGCCATAACTAGAGCCTTTTACCTTCCAGGGTATCGTCTGGGTGTAGCAGAATAATCACGTATACCATTGGCAGGGGTAATTACTACATTTCATCACCTCTTTGTCAAAGCGTCAATTGCACGTCATCCGGCCTGTGATCCAATGAACATGCTCGTAACAAGCACAGTAATGTGGTATACCCGACTGACGGGGCTTACCCCCAGCAGAACCTTACCCCTCCCTACATTTTCCAATACAATCCGCTCACCTTGACCATAGCGCTGTTAACAGTCATCTCGACGACGTGCAAGGTGTAGTTTTGTCTGCGACCATCGTCACTGAATCTGATTTCGCCAGTCAAGCCTTCCAGTTCCACCTGCAACAAATCACCAATCGAATGGTCACTGTGATATTGAACATAACAGATAAAAATACTGAAAATTATTAAACAAAGGTTCCGTTGTTTCTATATTAGAATAACCCTTTTCTAAGTATATTACTGATATTTGAATATTAGACGTAGTCAGTGGCATATTATTAAAACTCGGTGCCTCACGCCTCCAGATAATACTTTCCCCACTCTTAACGCCATACAACGGACCCATATATATTTTAGCATATTAGATGGATTACGATTTTAGCCACTTGGATGACATTGCCTTAAATGTAACTCAGTGGAAATCAACCGTTACTAGTCTCTTTGTACGAAACAAAAGCTGATATCAATAACTAGAGCACCGTGGGATCCGTGGGAGCTCCATACCGTATCCCTTAACACTTGACGATGGAAAGTCCTTGATTTGCTTTATAAACAGGCATTACTCAATTAAGCATTTTGCGCTACTCCCACTGATAAGAAAATACAAAATCCAGAAACTCGCCGTAAATTGAAAAACAGCCGCAAATACTTCATAAACAACTCTGTAGCCAAATGTAGATTGTGTTTCTGTTCAGTTTTTAGCCAAAGAGTAACTCATTATTTTCGTGGAAATATAGACAACGTTCTATCATACATCATTTTTATTGAAATGGATTTCCACAAGTTTGTCGCGAGTGTCCCAGTCCCCGCCTTTTAGTGTTGACTGAAATATACACACAATCGCGCATTATTCGAGTACATACCTAAAACACCTTTGAAAAAATATATTCCACCTTAGAAACGAGATCAATTACGGGAATCAACCTAGTAATAGCCTGGTTTAACGATCCGTCGGGGAATAACGAGCCTGACAAGGCGGTAGGTAAAGAAAAATATCTTGTTATTGGAGACCCTTCAAGCCCCCTCCCATAAATAGCGGAGCCTGGACGGGGCGAAGCGTCCCACTCGGATATTAGCAACGAAAAAATGAAACGGGAGAACTAATTTGCTAACTCCCAATTTCGTCCAAACGGCGGGCCCTCAAAAATGAAACACTTTTTTCCTCTTCACGTTTTACGGTAAAGAAGTGGTCCTCCCCATCCCACCCCTATTCAACACCCCTTCCCCTCCGCTACCTACATCTTTTCGACTCAGTTTATCATTTTTATCTTATCCTATTTTTTTCAAGTTTTGAGTAAACACAGTTTTTTTTCTATATCGCTGTTGTAGAATACGGTGAAAAAAGGGCTTCTTCCTCTCTCCTCAGCCCTCTTATCTGTTATTCAATTGTAAGTTTTCCTTCGAGATCAACTTTCTCGAAAATGATATTCTTCTTCCGAGAGAAAAAGCTTTACTTGTTTCTAGATGGCGGAGGCCCCTTTTTCACGGGAGAGAGGGGGAGATTGAAATGTAAATATATTTTTCGTTCCTTCATTGTTGATTCTGGCCGTACCCCTCCGTTTTTCACGGCAAAGTTAGAGCACTTCGTCCCTACCCTTGCGGAGCCATTTGTTGAGTTCGTAATCGCTCTTCGTCGAGCTATTGTATCACAGTAGGTAAACGTAATGACTATTGTCGAGGGAAATGCTGTTTTTCCCTTTCAAATTAATGTTTGAGCGGAGTGTGCACTTTTGCGAGATGAATAATTTACTCACGTAAGGTGGAAACGGGGGCTGTTTGTTTTTCGTGCATGGCGACAATCTTCTTTCCGTTTCCCAACCTTTATGTAGCTTTTCCAGGTCCAATCCGGAATTTTTCAAACTAATTTCGGAATTTTCGAAACCATATTCAGAAATTTTCAAGTCGAAAACGTGAAAAAGTTTTTAAATACCCTCGCTCATGTTTGATTAACTTTTTCAAAGTGATATCAATTTAAAAAAAAAGTCTATTCTCCATTTGAATTGTTTGTGTTGCTATTTCTACTGATTGTTTAAGGAAAATATTGTAATAGCTACGCACGAGTTGTAGTAGGTAACAGTCTATGTCGATATCCTGGTACCCTAAGTCCCCGATACCTACTGCAGAAAGTTGGAGCAGCGGAGGGTTATTTTTAGGAGGATTCTGAAATTTCTGAATATGATTTGAAATTTCTGAACGTGGTGTGGAAAATTCTGAATTTGACACGGTAAAGCTAATGTTTAATATATGTTATAGATATTATATATGTTGGTTAGATCAAGGATGAAGGCACGCCCGACTTCCTTGTTCGTACACCAGATTGTGATTTGTCTCTATGCATGTCATGCCCTAAAATAAGCCTCAGCTCTGATTTATTTATAAGTATTGCGTATTTTTTCAATCTAGCATGAATTGGCTGAAGCAAGTGGCACACGTTAATATAAACCTCCGGAAGCTTATTTATGTATTTGCCAGATAATGACCGGCGCTTTCCAGATCCTCCTTCTTGGAGTGATCTATTTTGCTCTTGCTCTGTCCATGATTCTTTATACCTTGCCTGCCTGGGGAGGTGCTTGTGCCTTGACATTGAAACCGATAACTTTGACTCAAAAAGCCTTTATCAGAATAATTCCCAAAACCAGTTATCTAGCTCATACTTTGCCTTCATTCAAACAAAGAATATCGTTATCATACGCAACTTCATTAAACTTACTTCAATTAATCAGATCCTGAAAGAGGGCTCTTTCGATTTCTCGCAGCAATTTTAGGTAAAAGGGGATAAAAGAATATAGTTTGCTTATGATGAATTTAAAAAAGAAATTATTTGATCATCCTCTTCAAATTAATTAAACATTTTTGAAATCTTTTTTCGTTAATTACCAAAACCTGTAATAATAATAATAATATTGTATTTCTTTATTAGTGAGGGAATAGAAATAGCGATTAAAATCTATAGAAGGAAAAGTATAGCTAATAATTAGAGAAATTTCTAGTTTTTTTGTTTTATTGTAAAAAACCCTTACTCAAACGCACATGAGTAGATTTACCCACGAGAGCCATCCAATACAGATCGTATTTGAATTATTCACTATTCGATGACGGATGCGATATATCCGACACTCGCGCAACCACTCACTTATACTAAACTGTTTTCAGCTGAAACTGTACAACGAGCGAATAATTAAGTGGCTTGAGCCGTCCGAAGTAGTCTCAATAACCCGTAACCGCAGTTCGTCCCGGCACCCGCCGCTTCAGGCTCGCCAATCATCACCTCTCGTTGAGTCAGGGGACCCCTTCAGCTGTTCCTAACGCTATATTTCACGTCGAGTAATTAATTTCAACGATTAGCCCCCAAGGCAGAAGCCAAACCATCTGGTTCCCCGCCTTATCTCCCCTCCGAAAACCCCTGAAATGCCTTTTGCGGCCGCCAACTCACTGAACCTCAGGGGTCCTAACTTCGTTTCCGGGTTGGTAAACAAACGCAGTTCCTCATTTCGGTGTGGGAACCTCCTTTCCCCTTTTCGGGGGTTCACACTTCGAACCACACGCCCGACGTTTAGTCGATTCCGTTTCCCAATAATGGGGTGGAAATATCAGGTCCCTGCTAGGAATCGGACGTCTGAAATGGACTTTAACCACCCCTGTTTTAATGTGAGTTTCCTTGATGCTGAACAACTCGGTTGAACGAGCTCCTGCAGAGATGAGGGTGAATGATATAGGTACATACGTCTCTCAACGAATGTTTCCGTTACATATCTGAACGTTAGTCGTAACAACAGACAATCCGTGGAATTCAATCGAATTTGAATGAAAACGACATGATTTCTACCTCGCACATTTGTACTGAGCGATGTAAAATATTGATTGTTGAGCGATGAGATTGATAGAAAATCTTCCTCATCCTAACTGGCACATTCCCAGAAAATTTCTTCAATATCGAATGACAAATGTCGGAGTAATGCTTGATACGCGGATTTCACTGCTGTTCGTGAAATCGTTACACCACGAATAATCATTGTTATGTCGGTAAATAACTTATACAGGAAATTATGACGGACCATGGGATATTTAATATTTAATGTGCCGTAATTAATTAATTATGTGATCGTATCATATCATATTATGATGAGTGTATTTTTTAGTAAGACCTATGTACCTAGGTAACAAGTCCAATCATAATGTATTTTTCGTAGACAGTATGTCACGACGTACCTCTCCTTTATCTGGACTTATCTGGACTGCCCCGAAAAATTATTATTCAACCTCTTCTTGAGTTGCTGTATTATATTTGATGCATAATCATCAGTAGCAGCGTATATCAATGGGCTTATTGACCATAGTGTTATATTTTTTGATTTTGGGATGATCCATTATTTGGATCCTATAACAAATATAAACGTGAGCTTGTACCTTTCTTGACTTACACTTAGGGGAGAAGCCCTATATTTGAGACTTCGCTCAAAACAAGCTGTCAGCAAATTGTATTAAGGTCAGTTACGTATTAGTCCACTGTATTGACAGATGAAATGGTTCATTGTCGGCTACTATAAATGTCACCCTGTATTGATGTATTCATTAGTACAGCTAACAGTGTTTTTAGAACAACAAACTGTGGTAAATGTGTCTGTTTGAATAGATTAAGATGAATAGCTGAGAACCTGTGATAGTTCATTCATTTCGTAATAGTTTATAAATGTTAATCACTTGGAAACCACTTATAACCTATTTGAAACGGGTTGTCGGAGCTCTTCAAAAAATGTTTTCCTTTATTGTCTTGAGATCGCTTTATTTTGGACGTTTCGCCCAGACAACGTGGGCTTCTTCAGCATGTATTTTCTTACAAGAGTTTTTGTCAGTCCTCGGATTCATTAGAATCGTCGTCTACTCTTCAATATTATCTCTTATTGCATGCTGAAGGCTTTGTCCATGTCTGGGCGAAACGTCCAAAATAAAGCGATCTCAAGACAATAAAGGAAAACATTTTTTGAAGAGCTCCGACAACCCGTTTCAAATAAGAAAAATGGTCAATCCATACCTCACCAACTCAAACTTATAACCTAACGAGCTGGATGACTACTCTTTTTGATTGGTTCACTGTTAAGTAGGTACTGTTACAACGGGATAATTCAGTTTCTAGTCACATTTCCATGGATCGCGACAGCAGCCATATTGATATTTTTGTACTTATCGAGATCTGTCCGATTGGCTCGCCAAGATGACACTTACTTGATTTTACGCTTACATTGTGAAGGGAGAACTATTGAAACAGATAAGAGAACATTTGCAGAAAAATGCATTTTTTCCTAAACATTTAATCAAAATCTGGTGGAATCAGTAAACAATACCGAGCATCAGTTGTAGAAACTAACTAAATTTAGAGACATACGGAAAGGTGCTCACAAGCTCGCACACCCAGAAAAGAAAATATTGTGCTCATCTCCTGAAATCGGAAACAAAATTCATTATCATACGTAATTCACCACGCATTGTAATTATCCATTTGTTTTTGTAATAACTATTTTCGGTATATGTCCATTTTAATTCTAATTGTATTTGACACCTCATAGGTATAAACCTGCTTGGATATCTGTGGTAATGCAGAAACTAGAATCCATTACGTACAGATTCAGTAAGAATATACATGCGAATAAACAAACAGAATTCAAACGGTATGTACCCTTTCTATGACATGAGATGTAAGGATCATGACCACCAAACTTCATCAGACTCTACCTTTCCAAGCGACTATTCTTTTGTTGGTTACTGCACACCGTTGACAGTATTTGAACAAAACAAGAATGACTACCGCAATCCGGTCGCAAAACTTCTTTTCCCACAACTTTCCGTCTGAGGACGATTTCTCTATGGGATTCAAACTTTAGATCTTGACAGAGTCACCCAATACCGCATCGCTGCGGTTTTCGAGTCAAAGTTGTGAAAGGAAGGCAGTGAGAGCTCTCATTCCGTCCGTCGTTTGAACGCTTACTCGTCTGCTGCGAGCACAACCAACAAACTTGTCGATATTTACAGCCGAAACTCCATCACGCCTGAATAATTTCTTCCGGAACGTTTCGTATTAGAATCCCCTCCCTCGTTCTCTCGGAACTAATTAACTAGTTAACTGGAACGCACGCCACGTTTATATTCACCCCCAGAACGTCATTGATGAAGGGTGCACGGTTCCACATTTCTCACTATTTTGAAACTTGGACAATTATGTACCTGTTTCAAGCACATTTTCTTATAGACTTCATTAATATGGCTTCCATAATCCTGATATGACCACCACTTGTATAGTAAACGTTACAAATTACCACTCGATATCCTGAAAGAAGGGAAGGCAACGACAAGGAACTTGCTGGAATAAATATGCTCCCCCCCCCCCCCCCCTTCACAAAAAATTACATAAAATTCGCAATTTTTAGAGTTTATCAAATAAAAGATGTTCGTTAGAAAAATTGGAAATAGTGAAAACAGCGATTTATTACTATTAGGTCAGAAAATGTTTCATTTGGTTTGGGGAGGGGTTTATTAGCCTTGAGAAAGGATTCATTTGCTTTGAGTTCCATTACTAAATCCAGAAGATGGATTTACTACTAAATCCAGAAGATGGATTTACTACTAAATCCAGAAGATGGATTTACTACTAAATCCAGAAAAGCGATTTATTACTCGGTAAGTATTAGTTCGGAAAATATTTCATTTGGTACGTTAAATGGTTTATTTCATTTGCTTTGAGTTCCATTACTAAATCCAGAAGAGGGATTTACTACTAAATCCAGAAAAGCGATTAATTACTTAGTATTAGTTCGGAAAATGTTTCATTTGGTATGTTAAATGGTTTATTTGTCTTGGAAAGGATTCATTTGGTTTGAAAGAGGTTATATTTCGTCAGAAAAATAATTCATGTGATGTAGAAAATATTTCATTTAGTTGAGGAATGGTTTCATTTGATATGGGAAATGGTTCGTTTGTCTTGAGAAAAGATTCATTCAGTTTTTAAAAGGTCTCATTTGACTTGGAAATGCTATAAATACACTCCGATTCTAGGTCTACTGAAATGCAATACTTCTTCCAGTACCCCGCCAAGATATAGCCTTCAACTTTCTTCACTCGTATTCGTACATTCGTTATAATAAATATAAAATATAAAAATAAAATATCCCTTAACATTTTTTTTGTTCAGCCAAAATACTGGAAAAAAGGGAAAAAACGCCGACCTGAAGCTTTAGACCGGCTTAATACAACGAAACGAGATGAGGGGGAAAATAACGTTGAAGGTGGAAGCAGGGTTTTCTGCAAGGGGCTAAGCTCTGAATAGTTAACAACCCCAACTTACTCCAATATTGAGGTAGCCCCCCCCCCCCCCCTCATTCCCTCCTTCCTAGTTCTTCTCTCTCACACATACACTTTCTCTAAATTTTCAGTGGATTTTTTGTTGTTAGTTTCTCGTCGCCTCCCCACTTGTCCATTTCATATTCCAGGAGTAGGAAGCGGTTTTTCTCGACCGACTTGGGTTAAGTATGTACGTTCTTATACTTTTGGCACTAGAGACCCTGGAGTAGGAGCTTATCGAGTTTTTATTAAAAAGCATCTGAAAACCCTCAACGTACTCTACATGTTGAGGTTTTATATAGAAACTTTACCGAGGAAGGTATGAATGTTGACACCCACTTCCTACGATGCGTCCGAAACCCTCCAACTTCCTTGTAAACGAAACGTTCTCTCGAATTCCCGCCTTACTAGTAAGTTTCACGTAAATGTGCAGCTTCAGGGTTGCGCGTTTTGCGCACTAGTAAAGCGGGTTAGGCGCGGTAAAAAAAAAATCGACCGAGGCGTCAAATGTTTATGAAATGTTGTGTAGAATCCGAATCTGCTAGGAAAAATGGAGGTTCCACTTACAAAAAAAAAATTTTATACGCATTTGTGAGAACGCGCGAGGCCCGGAACTGTGATATTTGAATTCCCTGTGAAAAATAAGTGGGATTACCGTTTGATCTTTTCCGTTCACTTGGCATTAGCTTTTGTCATAGCCATGAAACATTTTTTACGTAACTAAATATTTTTATACATAAAAATAATCAAATGAACATTTTTTTTAATGTAATGAAATGAACATTTTAGAAATAACCAAATCAATTCTTTGAATATTATTAAATTAAATTTTAACCCCTATTTTGTTATCTAATAAATTAACACAATTCTTTATAAATCAACAAATCTTCCGAATAACCTATTTGATCGTAGTCTACCAGGTTTTCGATTCGACGAGATATCTCATCTAGCATGTTTTGTCTCTGTCGGTGGTAGTTTGGACACTCCATGAATATTTGCTCCGTCGTCTCTTCGTCCATTCCAGAACGTTCACAATGTCATGTGGGTGACTCCCGAAGTCCCATCCGGTGCAAGTACTTGCATTCTTATTTCTGGTCTACAGAGCTCGAACCTCGAAAACCACGACTTCGCCGAGACCCTAGGATTTATCATGAGGAATCGCACTCCAACACGCGCGTCTGTGTGGACGCTTCTTTTTTCTAGGTTCGGAAGTTACGAAGATAAACTGCTGATCCTATAGATTTTAGCCACCCTGTATATCCTCCTACCTCCAAGACACCTTCTATTTACATGACACGATTCCAGTCATTCTGTTCGTTACCGACCGCGAGGTGGCTGACGTCTAATGCAGAGCAGTTTTTCATTCAAGTTATTCTCACAGAAAATTGACTCTAAGTGCTGAGAAGAAGTAATGAGGCGTTTTGGGGTTAACTTTAGGCACGAGATGGGTATTTTAATTTGTTTTAAAACACTAGGTACTCCGTTATTTTATAATCATATTTAACGTCATATATGTAGGTTCTTCTGTCATACAGTGTTGTTGTTATATTTTCTGAGTCATATCAATCTCGAGTCATTACATTCTGGTACCAACGAAGTTTTGACGGAACTTTGGTCTCAACTCCTAATTCATCAATTTCGCTATTGAATGAAAGTGGTTTGCAATTCATTGCTGATTGAAGTAAAACAGGATGTCGACATCAACAACAGAGCGGACCAAGCGCCTTCTGGAGGCCTCCAATTTAATTAACGTCAATCGGCGGTACCTCTCTCGGAACAGGTCCAAAACGGCGAAGCGCCCCCTTGCACTGTAATCCTCAGCAATAATTCATCAAGTTGCGTCTAAGAAAACCGGCTCCGCCTCCCAGGTAGTGATTTATAGCAATACATTGCTCCAATAACAGCTATAACTCAGGAGGCGGTTGTGGAGCAGATTGCGGTGGGTTGATGGGGCAGAAGGGGAAGGTGATGAATCGGCCGGTTGACTCGGGCCTTAAGGAGTCTACGTGAGTGAAACCTCCAGAAAGTTGGAACTACTGGAGGCCTTACTGCGGTAGCAAGAATTTACATTAACGCAGCAACACGAGACTATGATTAACTGCTCGATTCAGTGGCTGTTTTCTACGCAGAACTTGAAGGAGTTTACCGGGTTTTGTCGAACTCGCAGAAATTGCCAATGGAAAAATACCATGCAAGACGAAATTGGACTGAAGATTCTGGATCTCAGTCAAATTGCATCTGGATAACAAATGAATGTATAAAAACGAAGGAGCTCCTACCTATTTTAGTTGTTCCTACCTTTTTTATTATTGGTTCATTTTTTTCAGTAATGAACCTTTGTAATCGACCAAGGAAAAATGAAGAAAAAGAAATAAAGGTTACTCCATCTCTCTCTCTCTCTCTCTCTCTCTCTCTCTCTCTCTCTCTCTCTCTCTCTCTCTCTCTCTCTCTCTCTCTCTCTCTCTCTCTCTCTCTCTCTCTCTCTCTCTCTCTCTCTCTCTCTCTCTCTCTCTCTCTCTCTCTCTCTCTCTCTCTCTCTCAGATTTTAAAAATCGAATTAATAAGAAAAATCGTTTGCCGTCCGAGGCGTTTTACCTATACTACTTGGCCGAATTTTATGAAATTCGACCCTAAAACAATATTGATCCGGGATATGCCAATAGCACAGCAAAACAGAATTTCAGATGCAAGCGAAGATTGCGAAAAGACCTGGTTGATTCGGTTGATTGTATTTGTCGATTTAGCACGTTTAGTCGTTGATTGGTCTGAACCGGATTTATTGAAACTTGACGTCATTGTTCAACGGCTTAGATCTCCGTTTCTATTGAGTAAACGTTCGTTAAAAACCGTAGTGAAACGAAACTAAATTGGGTCACTAATCAACTTCTAAAGGGTTTTGCTGAGAGGCAAGTGGGTGATTTTAGTGAGGCAATTCCTCCCACTCACGAGACATGAAACTTTTACGAAGTTGAATGAATAAGCAGCGTAAAGAGAACCTTTTTTGTTACATTATCTATATGAGGATAGAGAGCAATGAACGGATGGGTTTATTCACAGAACGAGAAAAAGTGAATCATAAAAGATGTTCAGGAGCTCTGGCTCTTTTGCATTTTAATATTCCTCGAGACAGGAGTCGTGAGTTTCACGACGGTCATATCCGAAAGGAATCCCGTAACTAACCGGTGCACTCAGAAACGAGTTCTTCCGGCCCATAACACAGCGTGTAGGAGAGCGTTTCTGCATGAAGCTGCATTCATAACCATGTATTCTTGGAGAAGCGTTTAAGGACCTTCGGGGTCAGGGGGTTATGACTCTGAGCGCAAAATCCTTTTGCCCTCCACATATCTCCAACACACCGTCCAAAGGTGTTGATAACATTCACTGTTTTATAGTTCACGTGGAAAGAAAAATGCGTTCTCACTCGGAAATGGAAGCAAAAGGTGAAATAGGTGGAATAAGGAAAAAAAGAGAAAAAACGGCGTTAAGAAAAGAAGAAAAAGAGAGCGGGTAATTCGCTGGAGAAAGGTATTCCATTACCACCAACACCGGGAAAGAGGAGAAAAAAGTGAGGAATCCAGAAGGTGATGTGTGTAGGTGAGGTGCTCAGAGGGAGGGGTGGTAGTGAAGAGGGTGTAGAGTTGACGCTATGTGGGGGTGAATGCAAGGAGAGGGGAAAAGGATTTGGCACTGGAAAGGGGGTTAAAGCTCTTTTCTAAACCTTCCTCGATGGTTTACCTGGCCTTTCCATCTTTGGTAGGTTAGTGACACACACGGTTGTAAGGACACATAGGTGCTAAGGCCGTGGGGGTTGCGATGGAGCTTTTGATCGGGGCGTCTTGGGCAACCAGCCAACTTCCATTCCCTTATTTCCCTCGCGTGGAGCTCTCCTCGCCTCTACCCACCTCTACCGGGTTTTCTCCCGAAAAAAAGAAACAGGTACAAAAAAATTTTCCGCGGAGCTTTTCCTTTCTCCACCGATTCTAGGTTTTTAGAGTGCGAAGTTACGTTCGAAGTGATAATGGGAAGGTGACAACAAGGTTGTAACTTTCTTCTAGACTGACTTGAAATGGGAAACAGAAAACCCAAGCCTTACAACCAAAAAACCGCTGGACGTGTATAAATTCGCTAAAACGAACGAAGGTTTGGGAGTCACTCGAGAATAAAGGATTCGAAGTCGAAGGATTCGAACATACGGATCGTTAGGAATGATGATATAAATGCTCGCTTCTGACATACGATCAATTCTATTCAGACAAACAACTCTATTAACTAATATCTGACAACCCACCATGAGAAACTTTTTGTAACTAAGTATGTAAGTGATGTTAACAGCTGTTGCTAGTTGGCTCTAAAATATTGTATTCCCCGATATAAAAGTTCAGCGAATGGTTGTTGCGAGCTCCTGAATTGCCAAAAACATCTTCCGACAAAAAAAACTTCCAGTTTACTGCTACCATTTGAGAGGAAAACATATATTTTGATGCACTGTTTAAGCTACATATCCGTTATGCTATTTCAATCTGAGTAACCAAAGAAAACAATTTCAAAAGATTGTATACTAGTATAGTTAGGGATGGATGTCGAACAATAAAACATCGATCAATGATGTTAACTAATTACTCAATTTAAAGTTTAATCATGACTAGGATAACCAATTATTCAGGAATTTTCCTAGACTATGGCATATTTCAGTTGAATTGTTTTGATATTTGAGCACCCTGTGAATAAAGAGATCGTTTCCTACAAATTTTGAGCCGAAAAAACGCTAGTTGTCGATAATGTCCTACTATTCAGACAAAGGTTTGGCAATTTTAGCTGTTTTTTTTTTTTTTTTTTTTTTGTAATTTCACTGATTATTAGCTCATTTTAATGAGGTGTAACTACTTTTTTTTTAGCATATGTTAGGGCTTGAATTAAGATTTTATGTTGACAAACTTTCTTTTATTAATATTCTGCTTTAAAATATGAATTTACCAATCTTCGACCGTTCTGTTACACTTTTAGTGTTTTTTGTAGTACTTTCTTTTAGATATGACTGATTTCCTGTACTCAAATCAGTCTTCCTTTGGGATGCTAGATTTTTTTTAGCGAAATTACGAAATTTTGATCGCAATTCTAGAAGAGTCATCTTCTCAAATGAAACACGAACACATATACACACATGCGTAACCAAGAATTTTTCCTAAATACCTCGCTGTGGATCTCCAAAAAGAAATTGAAAAACGAATTGATATTTTAAAATTTTGAAGTCATTTGAACCCTTACAAATCTCAAAAAACTCGTCGAAAATGGACTTATTATTTGGAAACGAAACCTACAATCTGGACGACGGTCCTTATCAACTGTATTCATCACTAAATAAACACAAAACATTGAAGAAACAATAATTTAAAAAAAAAAAAAAATCGAAAAAAATGTTCATTTGTTTTACTCTTCTTGGCCATAATTAACAAAAAAGTATGTAGGTAATATCAGTAACATTAACATTGGTATAGATGCTTCAATGGTTCTCTCCAAGCTGGGGATTGATACCTAATCGATATTTAAAAATTATCGATATTATCTTAAGGAGAACCGATTATTTTCCATCGATGGTGGGTTTTCGATATTTATCGATAGTAGATTGTTTTTAACCGGTACCTATATCGAGAAAAAAATCGGTAAAACAGCGTTTTTTTCTTGTTAATTCAGTAGCATTCATACTCAATAAGAAAAAGCATAAGTATTCTTCACTTTCCTCTTCTCATAAATTGGACAATCTTCTCTCTCCTCTCAATTGGACAACGGGAATAGGAGAAAAACAACTCAGTAACCTTCCTCAAGGTTACCAGAGTCTTTTTATCTTTGTGTTCAAAGTCAACCGCTTACATACACTTGGTTTTTTCTAATGCTGGGATATAAATAGGTTTTGAAATTTAAGTGTTTCTGTTTTTGATTTAATACCTATTTGCTTCCGCGAAGTTATGTATAAGGTAGGTAGGAACCCACCTCGATATCTATACTCACATTGCAAACTGGTTGTGAAACTACGTTAGTTTTGGATGGTTGAAGAAAGTGTCAACAGGAAGATCAATATTCACCCAATGTATCGATAAATATCGATGTTTATGGAACTATATATCGCAAGTATCGATATTGGTTTTGATGCCATAATCGATATTTGGGCACCGATAGCCGTTCTCTGTCTAACACACCTCGATCAGACAGATCATGTTACAGATCCTAATTAGTGATGGACATCATCACATCGTTGCATATAGAACTCTCTTTCTTTAAAGTTGGGCGTATGAAGAACAAAAAACAAAAAATTATCGGTCGTTGATCATCGATCAACCAAGTCCAGGTAACATGGATTAAAAAAGGAGACGAAACGTCGGTTATTCCGATTATTCGATAACTCTGCATAAAGGGTACCGAAATTGTTTATCATTATGATTTTTCATTAGTTTTTACTTTTCAAAAAGTGTGTTTCTAAAGGACTTGGATGGAGCGCGTGACCCACATACGGATAAAGCGATAGTGGTTAAGTTTGATAAAAATCAAAATTTTGTGTGTCTAAGAAGGGAGCTTCGTTTCCATCAAAAATTTGGTTGAGATAGGTTTGGATTTGGTTGTATCCTAGGTATGGAGGATCGTTAGTTAGATCAAGCACTATTGATTTTACCGAATGTCTGCAGGAGGGGCGTACAAGTATCCAAGGCCAGTAGCCTAAACAGAGTCGGCAAGTTATCTGAGTGATCACTAAGGAACAACACATAACGATAGAAGATCCAAAAGTTGTACTCACTTTCCTGAGAAGCCTGGAGATCTTGTCGCCGTGCTCCCAGGGGGTAACCCAGCCGCGGCTCGTGTTGCAGTCGATTCCTTTGCTCCCATTGTTGAAGATCTGCCCCCTTCGAAAGTTGGTGCGGAAGAGGTCCGGCTTCTTCCTGAGCAGCTTGTTGAAGGCTTCTACTAGGACGAAAACGGCATCGTACATCAAAGCCGCTTGCGCCTGCCAACAATGTCATCGTCATTAATAAACCTGCTGGAATGCTTGAAAGGAATGAATGTTTGTCAAAATTATGTTTACGTAAAAATTCCACGGATTGATGAAGAGTCTCTGTTAAATTATTTGATATTGTGAATTACGAGTAAAGTGCTATCGTATAGAGTCTAGACTCTAGACTCCAGACTCTAGACTGACATCAACATTGATGAAATTTATTATCCGATTTTCATAGTGAATTCGCGCAGTTTTGTGATGCGGTGTGTGTAGAATATAGTGTTTACAAAATCAGGTTAGTACTATCTCAATTAGGTGTTTTGTAACCCAAAACCACGTAAGATTACAACCTGCCAGATTAAAGAATTGAGATCTGAGCTTTGTTGTTCCAAAGATCTGAACTCCAAGTAAAAGTATCAGAGTTTGTGTTATGTTTAGTGAACTGTGAGATTTCACGTACGTAGACTTTTGAGTGGTTCTTGTCACAGGTTCCTAACATCCCATCCGGTGACTATCAGTGAAAAATGCGCACCTCGTGATATATGCACCACTTGCCTCCTCTCCCCAACCCTTGAAACATAAAACTTCATATCCAGCTTCCCAAAAATCTTGAATTTTCAATTGGAAACTTCTTAAATCCAGTTTTGGCATCTGTAATAAATCTAGAGGTAGTGTTAGTTTAGAACTAGCGCAGAGACCCTAGAGAATAACTATCGTCCTCTGGGAACAAATTACGAGAACTGCCTACCACACTTACAGAACAGCGGAGCTGGAGCAAGTTCCTGAACAGAATTAACAGAACAAGGAAAAGAGGGGATGCGAAGACGAAGTTGGTATGTTAATAGATTTACAATCGATCCCGCTCTTCTGAGATGCGACTTTCGCAGTTGGAACGGACGGGAATGCGGAACGAGATGAAAGGAGGGGGGAAAAGGAAGAGAGAATTGCGAATTGGAAGACGGAGAATTCACCTTTACTCCGCCGTTTCGCAAAAAAGAAGAAAAAAAGAGGCACAAGAGGAAGAAGGACCTGAAAGTATTTTGCTCTCCAGGAACAGAATGGGTCTCAAAGAAGAGTTTTCACCACTTTTGCATTGGAATCAGGTCGAGGGAAGTGGTGGGGGAAGGTGGAGAGAGAAGTAAACTTGGAAAGTGATCAATGGATACCATTGTAAGTTCACTACAGGTACTTCCTCCCGAAGATCTTCAACTGTAGAAGGGGGAAAATTCTTGGTGCGGAGGTGGTTGAAAAAGCTGATGTTGGATAGGGTACTTTCTGACGTGAAGGGACGCGGCAGGTCTTAAATTCAAGTCACGGATTCCCCGAAGTGCCTCCACCCCTCCTCTCCCGGCGCCTTAAATTATTTTATTGTCCCAGTGAAACCAACTAGGGGCGACATTTTTCTTTCATTTCTTCGGGTTTTTTTTCTTTAAGGTTAACCATAATTTTTTACGGGGGTTTTTTCCAGGTTGAACCTTGAGGGTGTCGTAAAGGCGGCCTTTTCCCGTTGGCGTTAAGCCTCAGCGAAGTAGGAAATGGAAAATAAAAAAGTGACAGTGATACTGCAGAGCAGGGAAGACGGAAGAGGGTTAATATTTGAAGCAGAAAAAATAGAGAGAAATCCCGCGGAGATTGAAGAAAAAAAATCATCACATTTCAGTTCTGTGATCTTTTTTAGTTGGCCGTCGGTTGAATATTATGGCGTAGGTTTGCCGTGATAATCTAGTACGCAAGGGCATTGGAGAAGGTAGCTAGCCATGCGGACAGTGATAAAACTGACAAATTTCATGTGTAGCTCATTTTATGGAATATCTTTACTACTTTGAGAGGTAGGGTAGCTTCCATACGGCGTCACAGATTACGCAGACAGTTCGTTTACCGGTCGTTCCTTTGAGGTAAGGCCTCCTGATTACAGGGATGCATATTAAAACTGAGACAACCGGAACATGCAAGAAAGATAACTCCATACAAATCCGTGAAAAAAATATAGATCTCTCTCTCCCTCCCCGCCCTGCTGCAGATCTTGATTTCGTCAGGCAGCAGTTGTTGTGGTGCGACCGAGCAGCTCCAACTGCTCCGAAACCCAGCTTATCCGCTCAGTTCGCAGCAATTCTGCACGATGGAAAAGAACACAAACAGTGCTCTGGATCCTTAATTTTCTCCTAATGGGTTGAATGGGCTTCAGAAGGCATTGGGTCACCGGGTCACTGAGCTGTTCCAAAGGTAGTTGTGGAGCAGTAGTCACCCTCTTCCGTGCCAGCCAGAGTAAAAATGAGAACCTGTATCATGCAGTGCAGCAGTATCCACTAACTCATGGTGGCCACATTCTCCGTCATGATGCGGTTGCCAACGATGGATGTGGAGGGAGAGAGAGAGAGAGAGATTGCGTCATATGCCGAGTGACCAGAGAGAGAAACCAGATATCGTTGCCATTAAGACTGATAGGTCCGCATTGTCCTGGATTTGTAAGTTGTTGGTGGCGGCATAGACACGGAGCAAACCTGGAGGGGTAGGAAAAGTAAATATGATAGAAACGACCTGCGGCAACCGGTATTTGAGGTAAAAGGAGTTACGCCTCATAAGGTTATGGCTGAAAATAATCCTTCGATATCGGTAGTAGATCGACAGCTTCAGACTTGAACTGCAAGATATGTTGAGGTACTCGCCACTGGACTGATACCATAGTGAAAAAGTGTATTTGTGCGAAATTACAATACAATAACGTTTATCCGAAACCAGCTGTTTTGTGAACAAACACTCTAAGAAAATGTAACTGGATTTGGTCTGAGGGTAATCAGACATTATTATTTTATATTTCTTTCAACAGTTTATTCCGTAATTTGTAATTAATGGAATGGAAAATTTTTGCGACCAGAACGCTTCAGCACTGATCCTGCCATCCCAGCATTACAACGTGAGTGGTCTCACTGGCTGCGTACCTTCGAAAATACTGTTGCACGACACGTATTTGCAAGTAAATAAGGCTTATATTTTTGAGCATAAACTGCCACAATAATAATATTTTCTTCCAATCATACGTTTTGCTAGCAACCCCTCAACAATACATGACGCCACTGGAGAGTCCCTACAATAACCTCGAGAAGGCTGAAGCTGAAGAAAACGGTCGTTTCGTGGTATTGACAAATTTTTTATGTTCTAATGTATTCGAAGTAATAAGAGACTCTACAAATTTTGATGAAGCTATTGCAACTCTTGGGGCCATACATTTTAAACTAAAAACGAGATATTTGCTAGAAATGCATTCGCCACTAGTAACAAACTCCCAATGAAACAATGGAGTAATACGGGGGGGGGGGGGGGGGGGGGGCAATACGTTCTTAAGTCCTTCGCCAAACACTATAATACAAGAAGGCAGTTTCGGCCAAACAAAATAAGGATTATTGCGCGACTTCAATCTGCAACAATTCACCAACGACTTCTCGAAGACAAAACCTTGGAGTTAAGTGAACAAATCGTGCAAGCGCGTTCAATTGAAGCAGCAGTCAAAATTGCAATAAAATACACGGCTTTGAACTTAGGTCAGACCACTGATCTGAACTAAACGCACTCCAACGCGATCAAATCTTCATTAAAATCTCTTGAATCAACTCAAATCAAATCTATTAACAGACTTTTCAACTTGCATTTCAAAACTTTAGTCCAGTACCCGATTCCCAGACATCTTTCCAACGGTGGGTTTTGCCTAACATTAGCTCCTACCAACAATCCACCCCTTCCTCTCTATTCGCCAAATGAACCTGGGAGGTGATTTTAGAAACTGTAGTGTCAGTCTTACTCCAACGTTATAAGTGCCGAGTTTATTGTAAATATCCTTGTAAATAGTAGTTTTAGTTTTTCTTCATACTACACCAGACTGATAAGTGGTAGTAGTGATTGCCCCGGTTCGAATCCGGCTGGCACCAATGATTAGGGTCAAAATCCTATCAAGTGATGTATACCTGTCCTGTCGATAGACAGTTCACCTCTGATCTCGATATCACGTGAATCCAAAACGCTCCCAACCCAGGGGCGTGAGGCAATGAAAAGCCACGAGCGAAATCGTCAGACCTAGTTCCGATCCTCTGTGGAGGACGGCTGGCGACGTCCGCGACACCTCTGGGTAGTCGGACGAAAATCCAAGGTGAAATTCCTTGTTTACTTTACTTTACTTATTTTACCAGACTGACGTTTTGTATTTCATAGATCGTGCTCTGAACAGTGAAAATAATATTGATTATAACACGAAAGATACTCATAACCATTTTTGGGTAGCTCAAATGAATCACTTTCTCGGTGAATCAGTTTCGAAACATTTTGAGTTTTTGAACGAAAACGATGGATCTTTTCCGGTAATTCCCCACCTCTACTTCTTTGGTTTTCCCTTGTGTCACGACCAATGGGAATAAAAAATAAAGTGACGGAAAACGTTTTAAGCACATATGAAAGTTAACTTTGGGTTTTCCTTAACCTGCAGAATTCATGAATGAAATATAATGATTGACTTCAAGCGTTGATAATATTTCCATTGTTCTTCAAAAATATATAGTGTTAGTTTTGAATTTGGCAAATTTTACTATTTAATTACTTCATTTATTGATAAATTTTAAGAACAGATGCGTTTGAATAATATAAAACAAACCTGCTTCAAGTTTTTAGAGCATTGGTGGTGAATTAACGGACTCGCAACCCAAAGTAGTGGTGAATACTGTTGGTTAACAGAAAATACGCAAAACGATGTCCGAATTCGACAAATTTGATTTGAAGTCCTAATTGAGAACTAATTGGATATTCTGTTTTTTCTATCTGTGGACGGTCAGAGAGTCAATGTCCTATTTCATAATACGCATTGGATTTGAGGAGGTTAGATAGATTTACATCTGTGGAATTATGTGTGTGGTAGTGATGAAGGAAAATGGAAGTGTTGTACTTATAGGAAATATGTTCTAAGGATTAAATTGAATATGTATGCTCATATGACTCTGACAACCTGTGCATGGATGTAGAAGGGATTTTGCTCTTGAAAAAGAAAAACTCCATTTTCAACCACCCATTCGACGAGAGGGGAAAAAACTTCCTTTTCGACGTGAACGCGGAAAATGGGTGAAAAACGTGAAACTGGCGGCGGGGAATTTCCCCGCGAACATAGTGGAGAGATGCGTTAGAAGGGCGGGAAGGCAGGTAAAGCTTACCTAACAGCATAAAAAAGTAATGGGAGCTCCCTCGGAGCAGCGGAGGGGGAAAAAGGCTCTATAAGTGAAAGAGAGATAAAATTTTATTTGGATTGATCGATCCCCGGGCGGACGAGACGGTGGTGCCATCTAATGTTGTCACACTTCATTTTGTCGGAGGGGATCAGCTATTTCATGGGTCACTCTCTATCTCGCTCGCTCCCCTTCTGCGAGTATATCACTATCTCGGTCACCCTCGCTCCTCCATCCCTCACTTTGTATCTATTCTCTCTTCCCGCTCTTTATCTTTTTACTCTCCTCTCTTTTCTGTCCGTTCCCTCAGTTGCCCCTGTAGTCGTAAATTATCCCGTGGGGAGGGGGGTGGGGAGGTTTCGAGGGTCTTTGGGTCGGAGGGAAGCGGGGGAGGGGATAAGCCCGGTTTTTTCGTGTCAGGGCCGGTCAAAACGTATCCTCACGGATTTGATCCGACGTTACATCGACAGTATTGGCGCCATCATTATTTTATTTCCCTCGTTTCATTCTCTCGAGGTTTTCAATTAATCTATGTTTAATTGATGAGCAGAAACATTCGAACGAAACGGAAACAGTTTTTGGATCTAGGTCAGTCCAACTGGGACTCATCAGAAAGAGATTCCAACATTAGGAATGTGTATTAACAGCAAGTATTCTCATCCACCGTGAAAATCTTATGAGCACTCCACTTTCTCATGCATAATTTACCAAGTCCGACTCTAGCACTCTATCGATCTTATCTGCAGCATCCTCGGCACTTCATATAACTCACGTCAAGTTTCCGTATGACAAGGTAGGGTTCACAATACATCATTTCTTAATATTACATTATCGGTAATAGTGAACAAAAACATTAACGACGATAACGGCCATTTTAGTAAATGCTTACTCTCTGTATTTGTGTTCGTTGTGGACAATAATTTTTCCGCTTCCATTATTAGTGTCATTTGTTTCAAACTAGTTAATTGTGCAATTGTTAAGATAACCAAGTTCGCTAATATCTCAACCATTTAAACACATTTATACAAATCATTTTAATTTACTAGAAGTTCTGCAACAAAATATCAACTAGAATATTCTTTGAGCCGGCAACCGTTAATATTTTATCATTAACACTGATATCAAATATTGAGTTACGGGAGTCTGTGAGTCTGTTAACAGTGATGCCAATCCTTTCTGTAATTACTTGTATAGAGGCAAATGCATTCCTAATGATTAATTTCCATGCTAATTCCTACTATTTCCCACAACTTGAATTAGGTTTTATTTAGTTAAATTGAATTATGGTAGAAATTTCATTCTGTGCCTTCTTCAAAGCTTTACATGGTTTAATTCTCACCATCCTACCATTTTGCCACCTCAGACATTTGGGGCCTCCCGTTTATGTAGGGAAATGGCGCCAGGAGTGTCTGGCACCCTTGAAGATGAGAGTTTTTCATTTGGCGTTTGTAGATGTCGCCATCAACCCTCTCGCCGAAAGAAATTGACTCGAAGAAAATTAAATATATAGGTAAAAAAATCAGTTGACAGGCACCAGGAGGAGATGCAGAACTGTTATAAAAAGCACAGAAATCTTCACAGTTTTCCATCAACAATGCAAAACGTAAAACCGTGACGCTCGTTGGCCGGGATTCGCCTTTTCCCCGAGAACGTGGCCGCTTTGTATCCCATTTTGCAGTATTATGATGGGAGATAAAACAGACACGTAGCCTGGAGGGTTAATAGAAGAGTAGAGCGGGAAGAGGGGTGGAAAGACGTTATTGCCGTGGCTGTAAAAAGCTGCGGAGATGTTCCTGAATCGGTGGAGCCGTCGAAGAAGGGATTTCTCATCGATAAGGAGAGAGGAAGAAAATCTCCAACCGAGGGGAGAAACAGTGAGATTAAAACACGGTAAACCTGGCTATACCTGCCTACTGTATAGCCTCGTTTCATTTATTCAGAGCCAACAAGATAATAATAAAATCATTCGCTATGCTCGAGACTACGTTATTAAACCGGCCTTGAGTGGAGTAAATTGAAGTTCTCAAAAGATAAGCGAGTGCTATTTAAGGGGTAGTTTTATATGCACTGCAAACCATGAAATACGGCTATTCGATTTGCACTGAAACTGTATTATGTGCCTTAAAAACGAATGGTGCAAGGCTCCATAATAACTTTTTTTAAATTCATTACTAACGGCCATCATTCGTGTTGTCTCGTAGTATACGCATAGATCAAGGGGGCTAGACTTTTAGCTCCAAGAAAAATTATCAAATCAAACTCTGATTTAGGATGTCAGGCGGGACGTCTGCGAAGCCAAAGTAGTGGGACCAAGAATCTTCAACTGGTAACAGCTGTTACTTAAATGAACCTATAGATTTACCGTTAAACCAATATAAACCGTTCAACCAATATAAACCGCTCAACAAAAGCAATAGAACGAATAGACGCTAAATTTAAGACTAGATCGGTTTATTAGGAATTGTATGTATGAGCAAAGATAGGAAAATCTCCGTTAGCACAACCTTATCACTCAGAATGTCCTGTTTGAAAGTCTCGAGAAACCATTCATAAACCTTCTACAACACCAAAAATCAATGGCACACGATATTACTCTAATTTTAACGTTACTGCGAATTCGTAAACGTTTGAAATCCAGCTGTAATTGAAGGCAACAGCAGTACTGTATGTGTACCAGTCACATCCAGTCCAATCGTATTAGCCACAATCGTGGGAAATCCAGATTGAAATGAGATAAATCCGTCTAATAATATTTCTCCAGTGCCCCCATAAGACTTTTTTCCTCCATTTCCTTAAGAAAGACGATGGAAAAAGGAGTTCGGTTGACTCTAGAGGACGAAACTGGGGTTGACTGAGCACCCAGGGGCGGAGGACGGCTGGAGGGTGAATAATAGCCCCGGCTGAAGGGCGCGACTCTAGAAAAGAACTTGGAGTGGTAAAACAGAAAAATAGAGGCAGAGGGGGAGAAAGGGGAAATGGAGGGAACCAGAAGCGTGGGAGAGGAAAAGAAGATACTTTCCTCCAGGGTTAGGAGTAAATCACTTACCCAAAAGGGATAACCACTTGTGAGGGCTGTTCTGAGGTTTGAAATGTGGTCTCAGAAAGTAGGTGTTACCTCCTCGAAAAATAATGTAGCGAGTGAATAAATTAGGGTGACGATAAAGTTACGTGGGTTCAGCTTTACCGTACACCAACATTATGCGTCCTCTACAGTTGAAGAAATGTTTCAATAATTTTCTGTCAAAGAGTCTAGAAGTACTTAACGTTCCAAATGCTTATATTGAAACTCGAATCCAGTTGCGAAACTGGGACTTACAATCAAATTTGAAACAAAATTAATATTGAGAGAATTTAGAGCTGATGAAATGCACTAGTTGCCCCCTTCCAAGAACTGACGCGATATTCCTGCCACACCCAGAACATACCTGGAGCTAAAAATCATCAAATTTTGGTTGAGGCATAACAGTTTCAAGATGGGGGAAGGGGGAACTAACCATTTTATCACACTCTGGGGCTTTCAAAAAACATCGGTGGAGGTCATGGGTCCGACCGGAGGAAGAATAAGCGGGGGAGAGTGAATTTTTCATTTTTATTATACATGAGGTATTTCCCATTTTGCCTAAAGAGGCAGTGCAAGGGAATTTGGATCAGGAAAGTCAATATTAGAGTGTGGGCAGGCTTTCCTAACAAATAATGTGAAACCCCTCTCAGTGGATGCCCCTCTAAATGGACAGGTTGACCAAGTTCCTGCCATGCAGAAAAGAGATTCAACGTTTTTGAGCCCCTGCACAGCGGACACCTTTTACAGTAGACGTGGACACTAAAATGGTCATTCTAGACCCCTCGCCAGAAGCGAACTCAACAAAAAATGGCTCTCCAACTAACTTCTTCTTATGAGGGATATTCTCCAATTTATGAGAACTTGGGGACGAAGTGCGATTCCGACGACAACGAGTAAGTATTGGAATCTCTCAATTCACAACACTCGGATGAGGGCAGTGACGGCAAAGGTGATCCACAACCAAATGATTTTACAAGCATTTCCAGCTATTCCATCTTTTCAAAAGCACATAAGCACCTCCTAAGCTGGCGACACTTTGACTTGAAAACGGGAATTGAAAGGGATTTTGATAATTCCTGACCTCATCGAGCACAGGAAAGCTAAATCCAAAAGGGCAAAAACAATTTTCCCTTCAACAGTTTTTCCCGACGACCCACAGTGTTTCGAGCCGATGGCTTTAGGTGGAACAAAGTCCAAAAAACACCCCAGAAAGAAATTTCCCGCATCTCCCCCACCTTGGGTGTTATGGGGAAAAGGTGTGTGCAGATGGGGACTTCCGAGGGTTTTTGGACACAGGCTTTTACGTACCTTACACCTATGAGGGTGAAAAGTTAGCGTGGTTCATTTAAATAATCTCAGATGTTGACAAAGTTAACCAGCTTTGTTGCTGGAATTTAATAAAATTCTTGAAACACCGACATATACTTACTACATATACTTACATACTCCAATGAAAATTATATTTAATTATAATTAAAATTTTGCTGTCATTAGTGTATTCGGTGATAAACTCTTTGTAAAATTGTACCTAATGTGTACGTCCTTAATTGTATGCAAGTCCCCCCTCCGCGTAAATGCCTCGGTATATCTGACTGTCAACATAGGGATACAGCTTGTTCCCATATGAAATCAATTTGCAAAATTTTAGATTTTCACATGAAAACAACATGAATTTCGTACCGATTGTCTTGACTTCCGGTTTATCTGACATTAAAAATCACAATCTTCTTCTGCACATGATCAAATGAAAATAAATAGAAGAACGTGAGATAGAACGTTGTCTATATTTCCACGAATGTAACGAGTTACACAGTTCAATCGTTTTGACTTTAGTTCATCATCAGTAACAAACATGAACAAAGAAACATGAGTGTAACACTACATCTGTGTAACTCTTTACTTTCGTGGAAAATGTAGACAATGTTCTATCATACTCCGTTTTTATTGAAATGGGTTTCCACAACTTCGTCGCGAGTGACTTAGTCCGTATCAAACGAAACATAAATTTGTTTGAGTATCCAAGTCCATTCTAAGCGTAAATTCATTCGATTTTTGATTGTTATGATTATTAATAACTTCTGTTTAAAGAATTATTACTCGATAAACATCTAGAATTTGTACCGATAAATATTTCATCCGATGAATAAACTAGTCCAGCTTTAGGTTGTAAGAAGTAGGGCTGCCTGGGAATCATACAGTAATTTGCATATGGTGTTTTTATTAGATGAAGAACGTTTTGTGTAGATACTGAGAAACATATAATGTAACTAGGTGCAAATACCCGGCTTTGAGCGGGTTTAAAAGAAGGTTTTTTGTGAAAGCGTAAAAAACTGTTTATTTGCATGCAATAAACGGGTCCTTGTATTTTAAAGCAACGTGATAGACAACATTTTTCGTAGTTCCATTTGGAATGTGCACGAAAAGATTTTCCTCTATGTCCACTCTGGAACAGACCACGTACAACTGTCCATGAGGAAAACAGGTCTGCAGGTCTGTACCAGCAATCTCAAGAGACTGTCCCTGTAGCTTGTTGATTGTAATCGCAAAGCACAGTTTCAAAGGGACATATATTCTCTTGAATTGTGCAGTGTTGTGTGAGGGAATAATAGGTATTCTTGGAATGAATACATCTTAGCCCTTAGCGCAGTCGCATCACATTTTTCTTGATCAATCTTGTCCTATTAAACAAGGGTGCATCCTGGCTGAGTTGCAGTACTCCACATTTATGTGTGCCTTGAAGATTCTGCAGAGTAGTGGGGAATAGGGCACAACCCAAGAGTTATCGCTATACTCAGGCATTCAAGATCCTGGTGCTCTACCAGGGGCAACATTGCGACCATCACCTGGTTTTCGGCGACGGTACAGGAGATATCCATCATCTCCTGTCTGCGTTTCTTGCAACGTTCGCAATCTTTAGGGTCTCGAGGAAATTAGAGGCATTAGATTAACTCTTGTGAGTGACAGATATAGAGGTTTATTTTTAATGAAACCCATTCACAATGTAATTTTGTGAGTATTATTAAAATTTTAACGTTATTTGGTGGTCTAGATGAACAGACAGACAGGCAGACAACAAATGCATTTCATATATATAGAGATACATAATGTCACGTAGTCATACTTACGGAGATTGTATCGCGGCCAGCTCCAGGGGAAGATGCAGGGTCTAATCGTTTCCAGCCCTCGCAAAACTCCTTCACGTATCTGCAACAACAATTTTGAAAAATCAACCGATTGTAAGGAGTGCTCATAGCTCATTTCTACAAACATGTGAGTGAGTTTCCAAATATTTTTCATCAATCCTGAGATGGTAGCAGCCTAACAAGTTAGAACAGTATCCGTTAATTGGATTTTCCAGATAAAAAACAGAATTAGAATTACAAAAACAAAACATTGATGTGGAATCAGGTTACTGTATCACTATGCACTAGTAATTGAATTGGTGGATAGGAAAAATGGACCTGTCAGATGCCCTCCTCGCAGTCCTTATCTCACACCCATGGATTTTTACCTCCGACGAACAGGCCTCAGTATACCTACGGCAAAATGAAGGGCATTTCGAACAACTTTGTTTGTAATATAGAACCTAAAGACTGAAAATTCCAATTCTTTTCAATTCCAAACGCCCGTCGTGATGTGATGTGTCCCCGATCGATTCTGAAAAAATCAAGAGTTAGCCCGAAAAAAAAAAAAACACGTATTTCGGCACTGTAACCTAAACTATAACTGTGAAATCCGATAACTTCAATCAATTTGATTAGTCCATTAGAAATCTTAAGTTTCGGTACAGTTTTTTGACGGTATGCACTGTCCTGCTAGAAAAATAAATAGAATAACAAAGCATTTGAAAAATATTTAAATTTAAAATGTTAACAAAATTTACTTTTTGGACTCTTTTTTCGCACCTTAATTTTGCTTTGAAAGAAACGTTTAGTCATTAAAATGACAGAAAATTCAATGTTCTTTCTAAAGGTATCCTCATATCTGAATTTTTCAGCAAATTAAAGAAGGTATGGCAATTAGAATGAAGTACGGACGAAAACACGAAAAAAAAACCTAACATTGAAGTAACTCGGAAACGAAGTCTCCAGAGAAACAACTCTAGGAGGCACTTTTGGTCGGAAATACGTTGTAGAACACGAAGAAGAGCGGTCGGACACGCCTCACGTTACTCCCTGAATGAATTTTTTTGTTCACGAACTAGTTAGAGCTTATTCAATGTGTACGTAATAGAGCGTTTATTTGTTAATATATCAACTAGTTACAACTGAGGTAATATACATTTTTGTTTTTGTTTAATAGAGGTTACAACTGATAATATACAGGCAACTCTAGATATTTACTTCACATAAATTCCGCAATATTTTACGAGTGTTAGTCCATTGACAATACACCACATTTCAGCTTCACATCAGCATCCAAGGTCCAATGGCTTGGTCCTTTTCAGGCGTCGGTTTACTTGGGAGTTGTCGAGAAGCCTAATGGCTTCTGGATTGGTATGAGCAAGAAGCCTCTTTTCGTAGTTCCTTGCGTATCTTTTAATGACATCGGTGACTTTTTCGATTTGGAGGTCCTTGTGGAGGTCATCATTACGAATGTACCATGGAGCATTCACAATACTCCTCAGTACCTTATTTTGGAATGTTTGAATTATTTTCAAGTTACTTTTAGCTGTACATCCCCATAGCTGGATACCGTAGGTCCAGATGGGCATAACTACTGTTTTGTATAACAGCAATTTATTGTGCAAACTGAGTTGTGAATTTCGGCCCAACAGCCAATAAAGTTTTCTATACCTGATTGATAGCTCTTCCTTTTTTTTTCTTGACATGTTCTTTCCACTTCAGCTTTGCATCTAAGGTCATTCCTAGGTACTTAGCTGAGTTGGAATATGGGACTGTGCACTGATTCAGGTACAAAGGAGGGTTTGTAATTTTTTTATTCGTGAAGTTCACATGAGTAGACTTAGTTTCGTTTAGTTTGAGGCGCCATTTTCGAGTCCACTCTCCAACGGCATCTGTAGCTTCTTGTAATTTTTCTGTTGATTCTTCAACCGTGTCTGCTACTGCCAGAATTGCTGTATCGTCCGCGAATGTGGCTATAGTTGTTCCTAGGGTGCAAGGTATATCATTTGTATATAATAAGTAGAGTAGGGGTCCTAGCACGCTTCCCTGCGGTACCCCTGCTTTAATTTTGTTGAGATGTGAGTATTCATCTTCATTTTTAATTCTGAAGTATCTGTTGCTAAGATAAGATTCTAGTATTTGGCAATATTGGTGGGGTAACATCCCTTGCAATTTGTTAATTAACCCAACATGCCACACTTTATCAAAGGCTTGTGACACATCAAGAAATACAGCGCTACACACTTGTTTATTTTCCAGTGCATTTTCGATTACATCCGTTATCCTGTGGACTTGATCAATTGTTGAATGTTTTGTTCTAAATCCAAACTGGTGTGTAGGAATTAGATTCCTTTCTTCTATTATTTGTATGAGTCTTTTTTTTAATAGTTTCTCAAACAGTTTAGAGAGAATCGGGAGCAGTGAGATTGGTCTATAGGACTTTACGTCCGTAGGTTCCTTGCCTGGTTTCAAGATCATGATCACTTCAGCTATTTTCCAGGATTGCGGGACATGTTTCAATCGAAACGCTGCATTTATGAGGTGTAATAGCTTACGCAGTCCTATGTCAGGAAGTTCTTTTATTACTTGGCCAGTGATTAGGTCAAATCCTGGCGCTTTTTTTGTTTTTAGCTCAAGTTTGACGCATTTAGCAAGTTCCTGGAATTTGACTGGTTTTATAGGATTACTATCCATTCTGTGTTGTGCATTCAGAATTTCTTCGTTCGTTAATTGCTGCAAGGGGGAGAAGGTCTGGGAGAGGTAATTCGCGAATGTGGTAGCTTTCTCTTTACCGTTTCGCGCCCAATTATTTCCATCCCTGATGGGTGCTAGAGGCTTTCTTGACCTTTTCATACCTTTGGCTGCTTTGTAGAGAGAGTAGTCCGTGGTTTTATCTGCTGTCAAAGTTTGGATTTTTCTAGATAGCGTTTCTTGTTCTATTTCATCTATAAGCAAACCCAATTTTTTTGCGAGTCTGTTAAGTTCTGTTTTGTCGCCAGGGAATCGGGTGACTTGCCATCTTTTCCTTGCTTTACGTTTTTTCCTCAGTAATTCCCTAACAATAACGGGGTAGTTAACTGTATTGCCCCGAAATGATTCAGTTACTGCAGGGGTAGAACGCCACGCGGCATTTTGTATAAGCTTCGTTTTCAAGCTGTTCTATTGTCCTAAGAGGAACGTTCAGCTGCACCTTTGATGAGATGTGGTTCCGGAAGATCTCCCAATCAGTGTGTTGGCTGACAAGACGGGGATCTTGTTCCTTAAAAATTACGTTTTCACTTAAAGTCAGAATGATCGCCGAGTGATCACCTGACAGGTCATCGCTTCCACATACATTAGCATAGTGGTATGAAATTCCTCGAAGAATGAAGAAGTCAATAAGATCAGGTAACTTGTCGATATCTAGAGGGCCAGTAAGTTGGTTTCCCAGAGGACATGAATTCACAGTTGCACGCTTGGCCCGCTGTAAACAGCTCTCGACCTTTTGTTGTTATAAGTCTTGAGCCCCATGCAGTATGTTTTGCATTAAAGTCACCCCCTATAATGAAACAATTTCCTAGCAGAGTGAATAAATTTTTATAATCAATTTCTTTTAGATTGTGCTTAGGTGGACAGTAAATTGAGGAGATGTTACATGCTTTACCTTTTAATGTGACGTTAACTGATGCAACTTGCATTGCTTCCTCTTCCAGCTTATGATTTTCATGATGTTTGATGGAATCTCTGGTCAGTACTGCTGATCCTCCTCTTGCCTTATTAGCTGGGTGTATGGCATTGTAAATAATGTATCCCTTGATATACATAAGATGTATAGATAAGATTGCTTAGTGAAATGGGTTTCTGAAATTAGACATACATCTATTTTACTGCTATGAAGGAAAGCCTCAAGTTCGGAGACATGATTCATGACCCCATTGGCGTTCCAAGTTGCTACGCGAATGTTAGAGTGTTCCATCATGATGTGATTTTGATTTTCGCCAGGTTATTTTCCAGTCTTTCTATGCGTGAAAGTAGTGTCTTATTGCTGGAACAATGCTTCTCCATAAAATCCATAATTTTAGTAAGGGTTTCATCCATATTTGGATCCTTTTCTGCCAAATTTTTGTGTTGATTTTGTTTGACACAGCTGGCGTAGGACACGGAAGCCCTTCTCGCTTGTGTAGGCGCGTTGTTTGGCTTTACATTACTTGAGACCTTCACAGGTTTCCTGGAATGATCCCGGAGTTTCTGCAATTCTTTCGCAATTATACAACCACGATAATTGGCGGGGTGCTGTTTTCCGCAATTAACACATTTGGGTAGCTGATCAGCTGCAAGGGCACAACTTTTTGCATCATGCTTACCAGCGCATTTCACGCACTGCTCGGTTTTTTCACAAAAAGTTTTTGTATGATTGAACCCCTGGCATTTTTTGCATTGGGGAATCTGTCGACCAGATTTCCTCAATGGTTCGATGCGAACTACTAAATATAAAATTGTCTTAATGTTATAAATTTTGTTAATATTTTCATTATTATCAAAAGATAACATATATAGGGGGAGATCCTTCATGGTTTTTGTCTTAGTACCATGTTCTTCGATCACCACACGCTTTTTCAAGTTTACGGCATCTTGAACTTTAAGTCCTTGGTTTTGTAGATCAGTTACAATGTCATCCTTTTGGCAAGTAGGATGTAAACCCCTAGCAACCACTTTAATGGCCCTAGTATTTTTGTCCTCATAACTGAACCATTCGATTTTCTTCTCTCTCAATTTAGCTGAGACTAGTCGATAAATATCCCCATCAGGTACATTCACCTTCCACTGATTGTTATTAAGTGCTGTTACTTTACAAGACTTGTCAGTGGCTTCCTTTAAAAGGGCTAGTAACACAGGGTACTCTTTAATCCCCGAAACTGTAATAGGAGGCGGGGGGTATATCTTCTTTTCTTTTTCGCGTACGTCAGAAGATGATTTTTCACGCAAAATAATTTGCTTCTCAGGTGGAGATTTATTAGATCTCCTTCTTTTATTTTTGATTCTGATCCACTTTGTCTCGCTAGCGAGTTCATCTTCATCCGCAGTATCGGTTTCTTCGTCATCTCGCGGGTTTATAGATTTAGTTTTAGGTTGGAAACGCTCTGCTCTAGAGGTCGTCGCCGCCTCTTTTAAAGCGTTATTTTCCAGCTCGAGATCTTTTATTTTACTCTTTGACTCAATAACAATATCATTTAGATCGGACAAGTAGCCACAATGCGTACTGACAAGATTGTATAGCTCACCTATTCCGGTTCGGATGGAAGGGTCAGGAATTCGGACTGCGACTTGTTTATGTTTCGCAACCGCTTCCTCTGTTTTGGCAATAATGTCGGTGATCAGCACACCGTCGCTTTCTTGGCTCATCGCACCGCGGGTAAAACAACTGCACTCACGGGCTACTGTTTAGCGTTAGTCGGCGCAATGTTTCTCCTTCAGAGATTCTCGAGCGACTGATTTGAACATTAAAAAAAAGATCTTTCGACTGACGCGCTTGTTGACGAAAGGCCCCGCACGAACTGTTAATTCGTCAACACATTGTCGGTATTGATGTGGCTCGAGGCTAAATGTTTCAAGACTGCGATCCATCGATCAGCAGTTCGTGCGTTCTTTCCAGCGTGTCATGTAGGATCCACTTGTCGTTTCGCATTAAGCATTGGAGATCATCACACGTTAGCATGTACTTGAAAGTACCTCTTCTTATACTTTGATTCATAGAAGAGCAACCACTTCCAGGAGGTACTGTAATACAGATTGAGTGCTTAACTAGACTAAACGCGTAAAACTTGAGGTTTGGTTTCAAAAGCGGCTACTACAGGTTCACCTAGAAGTCACAAGGTTCGTCACAGTCACGCTCCCAGACTTTAGTCCTGCTTACTGTACTGCGAGACTGTGTTTGATGGCCCAAATCGTGCAAATAGTGATGGAAGCGAATATGACAACTCGGCGCTCCCTGGACCCCCTTTTGCTTTTATTTAGAGACTACTGCCACAAGTATAGGGACGTAGAATACGCTTTAGCTTCGATTGAACGCTGAACGTTCAACGATGATCATCGAACTTTCATTGTCGAACCGAAGGACGATTCGCGAACGACTGAAACTCCGATTTACATAAATAAAATGACTCACTTCAAACGAGTTTGTCGCAACTACTACACATGGATGTAAATATTCTTATGTTTATTGGTCTCGTGTCACCGTTTTCGTTCCTGGATACCATACCCTTTTTCGTTCCTGGATACCATAACCAGGTTGGGTTTGTCGCAACTACTACACATGGATGTAAATATTGTTATGTTTATTGGTCTCGCGTCACCGTTTTCGTTCCTGGATACCATACCCTTTTTCGTTCCACTCCCGCGTGACACTTTTCGGCTAGTTAGTCCATGGCTAAAGCGTATTCTACGCTAAAAGTCACAGAAGAATTTTCGGTCCAGAACTGATTTTACAAAATTTTTTTTTTCTTTTAATTATTTTGGTTTAGCAATCTTTCAACTTCCCCTCTTGTGATCTTAAACGTTTGAGTCATTCTCCCTACAATTTAAAAATTAGTTTCATTCTCTGATATTGTTTTTAAAAAAGTGTAAATAGACTTCAACACATTTTGTTTCAGCTTTTGGTAATTTAGAATTTTCAAAATGTTGAAATCAAGACTGAAATTTCAATTCCAGAAATAGACTGGATACTGGTTAAGAAAATAAGATTTTTGAACCGCTTAAAAAAATGTTTTTTCAAGAATATAATATATTCTTATTACGATATATATTAATATAACATATTATGTGCAATTATTTAAGAAACACCCGAGTAGGACTCGTTCTTTCGGAAGATGAAAATATATTGTTTTAAATACAGAATATGTATTTCTTACCGTACCTATGTGAGAATGTTTGGTAACAATAAAGACTGCCATTTTCATTAAGCTTTCATGAATTGAGGGTTTGGAAACGGTCAAATAAAAACTGAAATCTATTTCTATAAATCCTGGTTTTTGTTTACTTCCGCAATCCATAAACTGTAACTAGGTAAGTGGAATACCCAAGAGTATTCAAATTTCGGATATTGAAAGGATACAATAACATTTAGAGTAATTTTGCAGTAAAGAAAATTTGGTTTTTAAGGCACATCTCTGTAAAAACAAGTCGAATCGGGCATAAATTTGTGGAATGAATTAGCAACTAGTAAGAATACGCAACAATTACAAGAATACAAAAATTACACTTTTTTTCTAGTCACCTACCTACACTATTTATTAATCACTCTGTATCTGTTATAAATGCTCCATTTAAAATTAAGAGGGTCTGTCAATGGACAGCCACCCTCACTCACGTCTCACTGTACTTGAGTACATAAAAATGAAATTCTTTATAGCCAACCTAACTATATAGTATAATTGTATACGAAAGTTGAATAAAATATAAAAAAAAAAAAATTACAATTGACAATTTTGCAGCCCCGAATGCGTTGTCCGGTTTCGATCCCAAACGCCTCGATTGCGTTAATTTTATACAGATAGATAACGGTGTAATACGATACCTATGTACGAATAATTAGTGACTCCCTCTCTCAGCACAAGCTACGCGTATGGAGGGGAGTGGCATTTCTTACAACGTAATTTAATGAACGAATAAATGTAAAAAATAAATAAATAAACCTTCGCGTTTACTTGCAATAAGAGGTCCTAGAAAATACACCGCACTGAGTGTTTTCTGTAACTAAGGAATACCAACTAACTAACCGAAATATGAATTGACGTACCTTCTACTTGAGTCAACTATCCGAAAACCAGTGATGTTGATAGCACCGAACTCGATGACCTCCGACTCCCACCTGTCGTCCATTATCTGCAACAGAAAGAAAAATATTTCATTTCACCACATGACTTCAATCCGATTCCCAATCCATTAGCACTAATAGATTGCCTCTCCCGTATTGATTGGCCTTGGCATCGGCGCCCTTCGACTCTTTTCCCAAGAGAACAAAAAATTTAATTTCTCACGGAAAACATTCAACTGGAAATTCCATTCAATGTCACTGTAAATCGGGTGAAAAGGTTACGCGTGACGTCGCAGCGTCAATGGCTCTCACCACTCACAGTTTTATCTGTAAACACCCAGGTGATGACTGGGAGGGTGCGGGAAGGGATGGAAATTCGCCAGAGTAGTTCTAATCAGATCGCTTTTGAGTGAAGCAGAGTTGTTAGACCAATGAAGGACTTGTGCTTAATCAACGACGATTATGAGTGGACAGGAATAACCTGATCGAAAGGTTCCATCATCAATATGAATAGAATCGAATGTTGGGGATTTATAAGTGGACTGTATCAATTTGATGGTTACTCAGGTCGGCGGTTCGGACTCCAAAATCTTGTAGAGAATTCCCAGGGTTTAACAGGTGAGTTTGAATGGCCCCAAATAAATATTCTCCATGAATATTCAAATTCATGAATATTCTCCATTTCCCAGTCAAATTCAAACTTCTCAAGACCCAAAGACAAACATTTTTTTCAATGAGAGAATCTAGAACTACGCAATTCCAACAGATTTTCGATTCGATAATCCACATTCTTAAAAATGATGGTGATCCTAACATGATATTACTTGCTTCATAGCTACCGATAAACTAGCTATTATTTTGTTTAGCTATAGTTAAATTAGCTTTAATTTTGTATCGCTTTGCATTTGTCGATTGTGTCACAAAAAATTCCTTGGCCCCATCCAAAAGATATATAGATGACAAAAACCATCATTGCCTGATTTAATGTTCGAAGTACCAGTGATTTGTGTACGTTTCTACTAGACTAAATACAGATAAATGTGTTTCCTTATTCTAAACTTATCAGAATTGATGACTTACTGGAGAAACTGCAGACTACTCCCAGTCCTATCACGATTTCAACAATTGAATGCTGAGCACTGCTCAGTGAGCAGGCCTTCGCAATTTCTTTGAATGGGTATTGTTCATACGAACACTTGAAAATAAAGTATGAAATTTGGAAACTGAAATACTAGAATCGAAAATTGCAACGTTAAAAACCACACCACCAGGGTTGACGGCCAGGGGTGGGGTGAAACGAAAGGTTAATGGCTCGAGTCCCTTACCTTGTCGGTCACATCGAACATCGAAATTTAGGAATTTTCGATTGAGCATAATGCTCGTATGCTCTATATTATTTAGTTTCAAAGGCGAAAACCCATAGCCATGGCATCCCGGAGTCCGCCGACAATATGATCATGATTAAAATTATCTTCACGAATTGAATAAGGTTTTAAGGGTACCTATTCCCAACTTTTTTGGTGATTTTTGTGACGGATATGGTTAGTTGGCCCCTTCCCGATTTTAGAATCCGTCGCCTTGGGAGATGAATCGGACGCCTGCAAGCGTCTGGGTCATGGCGGAGTATTATCACCGCATTCAGCGCAATGGAACGGGCAACTATACCATTCCGTCACCTCACATTTTCCAAAAATAACATTTATTTTTTGCAAATCCTAATCATGTTTTAAAAAATGATTTTCAGTAAAAAAATTATGATTTTTGCAGGATTTTGACATTAGCACCGAACTGCTGGCTCACTCGTGCTCTTTCTAATCAAAATCACGGGTTTTTCCAGTGATTTTAGAAACAATTATAAATTTTAGGGAATGTTTTTTGAAGTGATTTTCAGATGATTTTTGAATGATGATTTTTTGTGGTCTTATCCTTTAGTACTGCCCTTCTGCTTTATACAAGGTAATATTTGTATAATTCCTTTTTTTGTTTCTGAATTCTCAAGTGAAAACTCGAGGGGTAAGTAATCTCATAGGTTCAACCTCCAAGAGAAAAGCTGAAGCCGGAGGAGGTTGATGAAGTGTCCTACGCCGACACTCAAGTTACCCAAGAGGCCACAAGCTGTGGCTGCCCTGCGACTCCCATTTAGTACTTTCTCGAACATTAATTTGCGGTCGAATTAATCTCAACCAACCAACACCAAACGCCGTCTTTCGTCCGCCATCTCCTCCAGTTCTCTTGCGTTTCAACCAACCACCTTCCTCACTTACTAACTTAGAATACAGCCTTCCAGAATTAAGTAAAACCTCAGTCGAGAAAAATCTTATGCCAATCACACAAAAAACCGAATAAAATTAAATTTTTTTCTACCATAAGTTGTTTTTTGCTACTACCAAGTAGAATTTGAGATATTGTGCATGTTTTTTTCTTCAACAATCTAACATTGATTACATTTATTACTGATTAAAGTTATTACACTGTGGTCTTTTTATTAGACGGCCCTTCTACGTAGATCACTTATCCATTAGATGTAACCTGTGGTATGGTATCTAATGCGCAACGTGGCCTTATCCAATTTTTCTGAAAAAAAAAGGATCCATTTTTAATCCCATGGGGTTTAAAAAAATGTATCTCCATAAATATCCTTGCTTTCTACCAGCTAGCCAAGTCGCTGCTGGAGGATATAGCTGGTTCTACCAGCTGAAGAAGCTCCCCCTCTTACTCTGACAGGGTGACACATCCGAGGACAGTAAATTTTCGCTTGTTCTCCAACCGTTCTACCTTAACAAGAGTGGAGATTTCATGTTCAAAAGGATAAAGATAAAGGGTGGCACTTCTCCGCGGCTAGAATTCATCCACCAGGATAATGATTCATCTGTGTAAATAAATGATTAGGCTGAATCGTTGAATTTCGGATCGGGATCTATTTATTTCGAGGAGGGCAGGTGGTGATGAGCGAAGCTGGCTCACCCCCTTCAGCTTGCCGCCATATATTATCTCTTCTATCTTGCGTAGCATATCTTCACTATTGCTATAGTGCTAGAATTGCTATATTGCATATCTTCACTATTGCAATAGTGCTAGAAGTGCTATATTGCTAGTGGTCAATAATTCCAAGGGCTTTGACGATTAGGTGGCAAAAACCCGGGGTGCCGTAAAGCAAAAATTCTCGACAGAAGCTGTCAAAATGAACATGTAATAATCACCGACACCTAAGACTGGGACGATTACCCCGTAACACCCAGAGTTTGAATGGAAGCTGAAAGGCTCAACGTTTGGCCTCAGGGGCAGCAGCCTCATGAAACATGAAGGGAGAAATTATCCAAGACAATCTTCATTCTGTATCTTTAGCTCGGCTTCACATTGGTTCTCATCCTACACTCCATCATATCATATACACAATCATCTTTCGCTTCACTCCAGCACGCGACATCTCTTCTCACCCTAAACGTCAAACCTCCAGCTCCATCACGTCACCCTACGTTCCCACTCCACCGCATTATCATCCCCTAACAGCAAAGATAAAAGGAACAAGGTAGGGGTGGGGAAAACCATTACCGGAGTCGCATTAACGTGGTGCTTTTCAGTTTTTTCGTTATTCCCTCAGCTTGTCGTGAGCCCTAATCTGTGCGTTTGTGTCGGCCACGTGTGTGTATGAAATGTCAATGTGCGTGTGAGAGTATGACGTTTATGAGGGCCACACCATCGGGAGAGAGTCGAGAATAGATTTAATGACTACGTATGGGTAAAGGGAACAAGAGAGCAAAAGAGAGAAGAGAGAAGAGAGAGAGAGAGAGAGAGAGAGAGAGAGAGAGAGAGAGAGAGAGAGAGAGAGAGAGAGAGAGAGAGAGAGAGAGAGAGAGAGAGAGAAGAGTAAAAAGAAAAGAAAAAGCGAAACAACCAAGTTACTTCCTTTCTTTCTCCAAACGCACCTCTCCGTGCGAGGTTGTCTCCATTATATTTTACCCAGAGCTTTTAGGTAATTTTATATTTAATTAAAAAACCAAAGTTAGCATCTCAACTCCCTTCCACAATTCAGTTGAGAATGAGACAAACAACGGTGTTTTAATACTTGTTACGTAGCGATTGTGGTAGCTTCAGATGGATGTTTTTGTCGTACAAGATGAGAAGAATTTGTATTAAATAATTATAATTTACTATCATCAGTTTCGACAAACTCGCTGATCAGCTTGTCACTTTTAATAAATGTTCAAATCCGGTAGGTACGCTACGTAAGTAGTCGTTTCTTGGAGTAGCATTGTTTTCATCACTAAACAGTCAGGATCTACCATTTAGTTCATCAGTAGAACAAGGCCATACCAACTGCCTCTATCATAGTAAAATGAACGTTTACAAGGCGGCACCTAAGCTGTGTCTATGTACATCGCAGTCCAGTTGCTACCAACTTAGAGCTCGAGACGTTCGACAGCACGGAAATTTCTTCTATAAAAATGGGACGGTTTCACTCCATTTTACAATGGTACCCGTTTTCAACCAATGCGTTGCCGGGAAAATACATCACAGACATTTTTCAAGGTACCAAAAACGTTATCCACTCGTTGGAAACGTCTCAATTTACAGCAAGCATGGACATATCTCTCGTCTGACTGGCTCTACGGAAAGCTGAACTATACGCGTGACATGATTTCAATAATTGTTTACTCACAAATGATCGGGATTGGCAAATAAGATATCAGCATTATTGTAAGTGGTCTGTAACCTGTCATATGAATTGAGAGTCTATAGGAATACGCAATGATTTTTTTCTTGTGTAAGCGGTAAAAATTTATTACACAGGATGATTCCAACATTTCGACTAACATGTCTAAAAGGTTTTCTCACTGTATATTTAACACTTTCCACTTGAGTGGTGCCGTCGTATCTGGACGCAGACTTGTTCAATCTGTGGTGTGATTTTTTCCATTATTCAATCGAGAAGGTAGCCATGATTAAGTGAATCGTATTAACATTACGTATTCACTAGACTTGGGGTGGTTCAACAAAAATTGTATGGCGGTAAAGTTGATTGAAACAAGTGTTTAACGTGACAATATTAAAAAACGCTGCAAATTCTTTCACTGGCGTTTATTATTCAATTGGCTTGCGTTCATGATTTGAATTTCTTCTTGACAAGAAAATTGAAATCTAAAATTAATAAAATAAAAAATGATTCATTCAGCTCCTACATAAAAGAATTGACTTATGATCGAGATTCTGATTATTCATTGTGGAAGGCCACCTAATCGATAAAGCGGCCAGTTCTCCAAGTATCTCCGATTAAAGATCCTACAGGGAATTGGGCAAGGGATAACAAAGAAAAAGCGGATGCTTTTGCAGCTCATCTATCAAACGTTTTCACTCCTCACGAAGGAGCTGACTACAATCAGATTGATAGCTTTTCTGAGAATGAGCTGGTTAGTGTAATTCCACCAGTTAAGATTAGAGAAGTTCAATCAGTAATCAACAAAGAAATTAAGACCAAAAAAGCCCCTGGTTACGACCTCATGACAGGTCAAGTGCTGAAGCAGCTCCCCCGGAAAGCAGTTGTAAAAATTACTATGATTATTAATGCCGTTCTAAAATTGCATTATGTTCCTCAAGTATGGAAAATTGCAGAGGTTATTATGCTACCTAAACCCGGCAAGCCACTGGAACAGATTACCTCATACAGACCAATATCTCTTCTGCCGGTCCTGTCAAAATTGTTTGAAAAACTTCTATTGAAAAAACTCCTACCTATAATTGAGGACAGAAAAATAGTACCCAACCATCAGTTTGGGTTCAGACATAAGCATTCAATTATCGATCAAGTACATAGAATCACACATGTAATAGAAGCAGCACTAGAACAGAAAAAAGTTTGTTCTGCCATATTTTTAGATGTGTCCCAAGCATTCGATAAAGTATGGCACGAAGGACTCAAATTCAAATTGAGAAAATGGTTGCCATCATGTTATTCAGGGATATTAGCTTCTTACTTAACTGATCGATACTTCCGTATTAGACAAGAGGATGCCTACTCTGATTTGCAAGAGATTAAAGCTGGAGTTCCTCAAGGCAGTGTGTTAGGGCCATTATTATACCTTATATATACTAGTGACTTACCAGAAATAGAACAAAATACAACAGCTACACTTACTGATGACACTGCAATATTGCAATTGCAGAAGATACTGTTGAATCAGTTTCTAAGCTCAACAAATCTTTAGTAAAAATCCACGGATGGGCGAAGAAGTGGAAAATTAAAATGAACGAGGCAAAGTCAATACATGTAGACTTTACCTATAAAAAGGTTAAATACATACCTGTTATACTGGACGGAAAGACCATCCTTTAGTCTAACCAAGCAAAGTACCTTGGGATGACGCTTGATGCCAAATTGAAATGGAAAGAGCATGTCAAGAAAAAGCGGAAGGAGCTTCATATTAGGTATCGAAAAATGTACTGGCTTATGGGCAGACACTCACAGCTGTCAACGTCTAATAAGCTTATGTTGTACAAGCAGGTCCTAAAACCTGTGTGGACCTATGGTGTGCAGTTGTGGGGCTGCACTGCTAATAGCAACATCAAGATTGTACAAACATTCCAGAACCAAGTATTAAGGAACATCGTCGATGCACCTTGGTACATTCGGAACGACAACCTTCATAATCATTTGAAGATCGAGAGTGTCGCTGCCACAATACGGAAATTCGCCGCTAAACACTCTGAACGGCTAAAGGGTCACGTCAACGCAGAGGCCGTCCATCTCCTAGACATTGACAACCTTTTTCGAAGATTAAAAAGAAGAAAGCCGTTCGAACTGACACTTGACGTATAAAGACTTTTCGCGAGTGAAGTGCGAACAAACTATTATTATTATTAGAACAAAAGGAACTCCTGTTATGTACAAGAGGACTGAATATTAAATTATGATACTAGAAATAAGTTACTAATAAGTTGTTGAAACTGACTTGATTGTAATTAAAATAAATTAAAAAAAAAAAAACTAAGCTTTGGAGTATGCATGTTTCACGGGATAGAGCGATTATTGAATTTCAGGAGGCACACAAATATGATCAACTGATCAATTCAAATAGGTATTTTGGTTGAGAACATATTTACGTGCTCCATGCATATCTCCTGAAATTCAATTATCGCTCTATCCTGTGAAACACGCACACTCCAAAGCTTAGTAGAAATTCAAATCATGAACGCAAGCCAATTGAATAATAAACCCCAGTGAAAGATTTTGCAGCGTGTTTATTGGAGATTCGGATTCTACACCCTTTGAAACGTAAACCATGAAATTTTCAGGGGGAGTTAGAATTTTAATAAACCCCAGAGAAAGAATGCTTATTTACCCCACTATGAATAATATTTACCCATATATCATCAGCGTTTCATGCATATCAGAATGCTTCAACCCGTGTATCAGCTATAAACTACAAGTATCAACATAGGCTATCACTCCAGTATCCATGTTCACTACAACTCGACGCTATCGGCATCACTAGGTAACAAACAAACAATAATCAACCAAAAAACGCAAATAGTGGTACCATAAATCGGGCCATACATCGAGAATGGTTTGACCTACAGACGTGGGGAAGGGCTCATTCGGTTCCTCATGGAATGTTCTTCAAATAGGTAAATATTTAGGCCGATTCGACTGGTTTTGAAGTTTTTAGGGATTTCACAAAACTTTTACAGCCCTTAAAGGGCACTTTAAATTGAGTGAGAGAGCCTCGTCGGACTCAAGAATTGGGGCCTCGTCGGACCAAGATGGATTTTTCCTGAAAATTTCAGATCTTTTGCTCCATCCGTTTGGGAGATATCGTGCGTACAGCGTACGGTCGATGGACGGAAAATTTTTTATTGCAGATTCGGATTCTACACCCTTTGAAACGTAAACCATGAAATTTTCAGGGGGGGTTAGCATTTTTTTTTTTCAGAGCGATTACAATGGTTTATTATTGAATAACAAACCAAAAAGCGGGACAGTAGACCTCTATGGTTCTACAGCCAGATCATTTAAATGATTAATTTTACACATCTAAGTACCGAAGATGAAAAATTGCCTATGCAACCTACAAATATGGGATTCTAGCTCAGTGGAGGGGAGCTAGTAATCAGAAATGAAATCTACAATTTGGGGTTGGGGGGCTAACAAGGGTTTACGCGAGCGCATTCTGTGTTCATTAACGGTACTTACTAAGCCTAACCAACTCCCTGGAAAAATCTGTAGATTCAACCAGAGCGCCAGAGAGGCTAGTGCTTAAGGCCCGTTCACACTCTCAAGCCATTTGCGCAAAGTGGCTTGTGCAAGCCGGTTTGTGCAAACTTAACTGAGCGTGTGAACGGAGTTTGCGCAAGCCATTTGGTTTGTGCAAACCAAAAAATCTGGCTTGAGTAAAATCTGTTTCGGACAGAAAATCGGCTTGAGGTTGGAGCAAAGTTTGAGCGTGTGAACGCGGTTCAAGCCAACCCACAAATCTCGCGCAGGCGCATCGCCCTCTCAGCGCCCCTCTTCTGGAGGGAATCTATGTACACCGTGTGATGTGATCTGATGTAGGTACTGCGACGTATTTTTTGTCGTGTGTTTTGTTCAGGAACAATAGGACTATTCTCGCGATGCAGCAAGTAAAGGAATTCGTTTGTGAATGTATAGATAGTATTGGAAATCATTCGTTTCCCCGTTCAACTCGACGATTAACTTCGTATGTGAAAGGAGGTCCCTCTTCAGTAACCAGTCCTTGGTCCATTTCTGCTGTTATTAATAATTAATCCATAATAGTTGTAAATTTGAGAACGATCCCACCAAACGGTTTGCACAAACTCAACTGAACGTGTGAACGCTACCGAGTTGTTCAGTTCAGTTTGCGCAAACGGCTTGAGCGTTTGAACGGGCCTTTACCGAAGTGGCAGGTACACGAATGACCCTCTCGGGCGGAGGGAAAAGTGGTGATGCCAGGATAACAAAGGGCGGAAGGAGCCCACCCGAAGGTTAGTTGAAGCTGTGTTGAGCGGGGGGGGGGGGGAGGGACTGTCGGGTCTGTCGCTAAGAACTGGATTGTGCTAGTGTTAATCATCAAATGATAAAATATATTAAATCATTAGATAGAACTGTCGGGTCCACGGAAAGGAAGGAAGCGTCAAGTGTCCCCTCCACCTGGCTCAAGGCGGCCTTCCCCCGGGAAATTGAAGACGGCAGGAGTTTTCTTAGGAAGCAGCGAACTGCACAAAATTGAGTCCGGTTGAAGCTGCGTTAGAAAACAATTCGCTGTTGTTTCCTATCACATCCACGACTCATAGACGATTAGCCCCGTCGTAGTATCCAGTGCTCAAAGCAGTCGCCCTCGCGTTTGGAACAAGCGGTCGCCCCATCGTTCTCGACGTTAAGGTACCACATGAGGAGAGACTTTAGTTTAGGGTTAATTAATTAAATTAATAGATAATTAGGATTAAGACAAAGTTGTTAATTATAGTCTTTATTTAGCTTGATTGCCGACTTTTCCTTAAATACCTAATTGAATCAAACACCCCTAAACTAGCACGACAGAACGATACTTTTAGAACTAGATATTTTTTAAGACGATAGCCAACACGTATTTTCTCGGTGCAAAAATTGAAAAATAATAGGTTGGTAGTGAGATGTCACTGCGGACAGTTAAGTCAGCTCCTCACGTGGATCTGTGGCTATGTAATGCTGGATGAGGCGTGACGTAATCTGAATGAAAAGTACCTTCAGCTAAAGGTCTAAACTTACTAGCAAAACTCTAACTCAGTTCGGAAATCATGTAATTTGTCTATACAATAGGAAGCTATATACGTTATTTCATATTTTATCTCATTTCATTTTGGGGAGACTTTTTTCCTCTGCTTCGACCATTTCAAGAAATCGGCGCTGTTTTCCACAAGCTCAATTGAAAATGGAAGAGATTTCATGAGAAAGGCTCGATCAGAGGGCAAAAGAAGCCAATCGGCCGAAGATTTCTTCCCGAGTCCAATTGGCCGGATCCAGAAAGGGGGTGAAATGAGGGAGGGAAAAGGGGCAGGGGGGGGGGTGGAAGGGAGGAGAATTAGGTTCGGTGAAGGAATCGGGAGGAATAGAGGAATGAGGGGGAGAATTAGGTTGGGTCGAGAAACCGGGAGGACTAGGGGAATGAGGAGGGGGCCCCGACTACTTGGGGTCATAACGGATAGTGAACGATTGAGATCGTTCTGAACGAAGGCGATTGAGGCCCTGGAAGGAATTGAGGGTAGCGAGCGGAGGGTGTCCAGTCGAATTGCGTACGTGCCGAGCATTTCCGTACACGAGCTGGACTGCCGCGGAAAGCGGGCCCCCAACACGGTCCATATCCTTCTCTGGGACTGTTGTATTTTTTTTTTGGTTTCTTTCTCTGTCTAACTCTTCCTTGTTGCCCATATTCCTTTTTCTGTTTCTCTCTTAACATACGGTAGGGGTTAATCAGATCGGTGGTGGTGGGAGGGGGATGAAGGGAACTGAAACCCGGAAAACCAAACATTTTCTCCTTTTATTTTGCTCGCCGCCTCGATTCCCCGCTCCGCCGTCACGCTCCGCCGTCTCACCCCAGTTCCGTATTTCGAACTCGTCGCGTGGATGGGCTCCTATTGGTAAACAGGTCACCGTCACTCCTCCCTGTCCCGCCACACACACACTAACCACGCATCCCCGTGACAGTCGCACGCTCAATCCCAACAACTCACACGAACACACTTGACCATCACCGTCAGCATCGTCAGCCTCCAACCTCCGTCTCCATTCAAGATGCTGACACTGCAGCAACTTTCCAGTTCAGTCGAGCGATCGCAGACCTGTCACCCCCCTTTTCCCGTCCATTTCGCTGTTTTGAGGTCGAAACGCCAAAACTTTTCGGTTCTGATCTGAAATGCCAACTTGAGGGAATAGCGGCTTTCAGCTGAGGTCGATTCCAGACGATCGGCCATTTATACTCTCAAACGGAGGAATCGATAGGGCGAATAGTAACTGACGAGAAATGGATGTGTTATCAACTCTATTTCTAACAGTTACGTTACTGTTTCAAAAATAGTTCCATTTAACTTCCAGCATCCATTTCCTATGTCAGCCAAAAATCATTAGTTTGGCTTCACCACATAAATGAATATGTGTATCAAGAGATGTTTGTATTTTAGCATATAGAATATTGTTTCTATTTTGTATTACTCGAATATCTTAACATAATCATTTATATAGGTACTAATTCTGTTTCATGATTTTTTGGCATAAATTTGTATTGTTAAATTGACAATATTCCACATCTGCGAGCGGCTTCCCGCGCGCTCGCTCTCACTTCGATCCCTACGGTCGACCCTCTCTTAAAAAGTGTATTAGGTCCTTTGAATACAGTAATTCAATACATCAATTCCATCAACTGTTTATCAAGTGTTTTGGAAAACCCCCTTCATCAGAAAATCTGATATTTGAAATGAGGTAGTTTTTGGTTAACAAAGCAAACATAAACTCAAACAACTAGCCTCATTTGGGTTAACGAGCCGACAGTAACACATCAGAAAAATGACATGTTCCTACGTCACTCCTATTTTGCATTTACCGACATAACTGTCGTTTGATTTTTGCGTTTCAAAGTTTTCTGGTTGGCTTTTTACCCCTATCGTTAGGTCTCCGCTAGTTGCTTTTCATGGCCGAAACGAAGTTTCAGTCAAATCAACATGAGTTTTAAAAAGATTATAACTATCATTAAGAGAGATCTGAATGAATACAAATTAAAATTGAAAACTTCCAAAGAAAATGTATAGGAAAGAAAAGAACAAGTTCCTAACTATAATAGCTCCTCCTAATTTTGTAATAATGATGAAAGGAAACAAATTAACAATTATGATTTATTAGCGTTTAAGGAAAGTGTTTCGCACTTATAAAATTAATAAATTAATGCTCTGACCGGTGCGTCAGAGAGTCGAGACAGGAGTGTACACGCGCAGAATAAGTGAATTAAGCTGACGACAACGCAGCCACGTTCCTGATTCCGAACAGTGCGGGACAACGTCAGAAAATGCAATTCGGAAGATGGACGGCAGAAAGGGGGTATGAAGATGGGGTAACACGTCCAGTGGTTAAAGTCAAAACGGAACGAAGAAGTATATCCAAATTGGATTTATTAACATCCACTGTTTCGGATTGTAGAAGGTTAATTTTTCAGGAATTCGGATGATCATGATGATTAGGGAGCTGACGACCCGAATTGTTCTAATCGAATGCAGTACCATGCATATTGCATATTCTACAACAGCTCCTAGCCATCCGATACCAACGGTTCCAAATCAACTCATGTGACCACAACTGCCAGCCTCCAACTCCCGCCTTCCTTTAGGATGCTGACATCGCAGCAACCTTTCCGTTCAGTCGAGCAGGCTGTCAGCAATTTATTTTTTCAAACGAAGGAATCGACATAACTATTGCTAAGACATCAGAAGAATTTGATCTATCTACGTACACTCAAATTATGCATCCTCCCTACCAAAAATATACAGACGCAAGAAGTTGAACAAAATTTTGCTGTCCAAAACAAACCTGTCATTTCTTATCTGTACATGTATATAACAATACCTAATCCAATTGTATCATATTATATTTTATACGAGTATAACACAGCTTTCTTCTTCTGTACACCTATTTACCGCCATTATTTAGTATTTTCGTATCCTTAAGATGCCGATTTCAGGAAAACGGTTGAGCCAACAAAGTTTATAATGGTCTGGGTGGGGCCAGCAAGCCTAAACCTTCTTCAGGAATAAATCTTTCTTTCACTTTTTGCCGGTTATGGGCCATCTTGTACTGTGTGCCATGGTGAGGTAGGAACGGGAAATTTTTCATTTGATAGGGCAGGTAAGCTCTAACACAAGAACTTTCCACAAAGCTCATGTACGCATGTGTTTCCTCAGAAAACACTGATTTTGGATCGAATACAACCTCTCCAATCGTTCTTTACGTATGAACAATCAAATATTTATTTTATACATGGTAGAAGCGGATAACTGACTGAAAATGTTTTCTGTTAGTCTGCATCAAAAATTTGGTAAAACCCCGCCAACCGCACTTTTCCATCTCAACCCGTTCTCTAGATGTAATTTCGTAACGAATTTTGTCAGAAAACTACCTCTTTTTGAGATAGAAACCCACGTTTCTCCACTTTAAAAAATTCGACTCTTTTTTTCTACTTTTGACCACATTTTCGGATTCAGCGTAAAATTTCCTTTACGACCAATGCGCATTCATAATCATAAACGAACCCCCAAGGACCGCGTGTGGAGTTCAAACATTCAAAATTAAAAATAAATTGCTAGTTTCTGGATTACTTTTATTTTTACTGCACTTCCAAAAAATGTGCTGGAACCAAACCTTGTCAAACCTTAGGAAAACTTGAAAATTTAATCAGCTTTCTAATGGTATGGTCAACTTTGCGATTCCGAATCGATCTCATGGCGAAATTCCAGTGTGAAGGCGGGAAACCGTTATGCGCTTTTTAAACATCAATCTAGGAATCCCAGGGATAAAAGAAACAGTTCGCGGTATGAATTGGAAAAACAAAATAAAGTTGGAAAACGTGGCTTTTTTGACAAAAAACGTGATTTTCTGAAGAAAAAAAAACCCTTAAACAGATTATTTCCAGAGAACGGGTTGAGATAGAAAGGTGAGGTTGGCGGGGTGTTACTACATTTCTTATGCAGATTAACATAAAACATTTTTCGTCACTTATCCGCTTCCACTATGTATATTATAATAATATTATATTTAATTATGTATAATTGCCACAAAATAAACTTCATTATATTATATTGTAATGAAGTTTATATTGTGGCGCATAAGGTTTTTTTTGTAGGTCCCCCAGTATACGAAGGGGCTTCAACATTCTGTGCTTACAGCGGACAGTACAAATGTTAAAATGTTATTTTTTTTCCAATGGCTCCTGAAACGTTATTTATACTAACTTGAATCAACTATATGGTTGAATTTTAGTTATAATCGAATTGGAAGATCGGACTCTTTGCTGCCTTTGCCCCACGGTGTGGCGTCGTTCTAGGCCATGTTTTCCCGAGAAGTTACCGGTCAAGTTCAGTATCCATCTTTCCCTCGACCAGCTTCCTGTCTACGCTCCCCCCACCGGGCGATCCTGTGACCAGCATATATTGCCCCATCTCACCCCTATGAACGGCATAAATTGCCACCCCTACCCTCCAATATCGGCCCCTCACTCGTATATAACTCTCCCCTCCCCCGTCTTCTCCACCGAAATAGCCTCTCTGCTCCCTCGACTGCCCTCAGGGCCGGAAACGGTCAGCGAAGTCTCGGCTCCTGAAAAGAGAAAGATCTCCGAACATGAATAAAACAAGTGGAACGCTACGGCCTCCACCAAAAACCTGGAAGCGGCCTTCACTGGGAGGGACCCAACCGTTGACGGGCTCTCTTGGATTTTCCCGATTCCCCTTTTTCTTATTCTATTTTATAAAGTTTACGCCATGAGCTGAACTCCATTCATCTATAACATATAATATCCACGGTTTCTAGGTCCTTCTTTACCATAATTTAGTGGGTACATAATTCATTTGGGGGTAAGACAAAAACCACTGACTACCAAATGTAAGTTTTTAAATAAACGGAATTTCAGTTTTTGAGGTTGAATGAAAAATCATATTCAAACAGTACTGATGTTGAAATATTTTTTATAAATAAGAATTTCGAAGGTAGGAAAGAATAAATGCAGTAGTTTAATCACATTTACGTGGTTCAAGTCCTTAAAACTCTCAATCGCTGAAATTGGAGGTCACTGAGGTCCACGACTCATCGATCGTTGAAAATTATTTGCAGGAAAAGCGGTGGTTATCGTATTACAAAAAACCTGTACTCCTGTTGAAACACAGACTAAACAAAAATCAGAACAAATGAAATATGTGATATTTTTGATTTCTGTCCAACGCGGACTGAAGGGTGTTGTGGAGGCACACGAATCAATCAATTCCCAGGAAAAGCAAACGTTCATACTCGCCAGTTCGCACAGATACGCTGTTTGTCTAACCACCGAGGATGATTCTTCCAATTAAGAATTTAATACTTAAGTTTTGAAGTTTCAGCGTGATGTTTCTGTATTCCTTCGGTATATGATTCAAGATAAACATTCTGTTTCATTTCAAAACCGAATTTTTTTATGGACCGAGGCTTTTAAACAATTGAAAAAAGGAAAAAAAAACATCAAGAAAATGTTTATTGTTATTGTAACATGTTGGGAATGCATGTTCTCTCCAAATATCTCTCAAACCGCTGGTTCAACAAATGCGTAAATCCAAATCGAGTAATTCACAGTTTTTTCGTTTTTCGGAAAGTCAGCTTTCTAGGGCTTTTAAAATTTACCGATTCAATTATGAATCCGGTAAATAGATTAAAAAGGCACACACAGATGAATCTTTGTTTGATTTTATTTAGAACGAGGTTTTTGCCGAATAACATCGATAGAATGTTTTTTTGCACAGTAAAATGCGTGGTGCAATAGGTAAGTACAATAATTTTTTAAATTCGCTCAAAACGTCATGTTGCATGACTGGCATTTTTTTGTATTGGTGAGATTAGGATAGTTGGGATAGAATCCGAAACAAATTGGTGGCTTCATCGAGCCACGCATTAACGGTCTAAAAAGTACATCTGAGCAGAGCTGATATGATAATCAAAGTAGAAACTAACTCCCGCAGAAAAACCAAATGTGGTTGTAATTTCAGGAGTGTGGAACTTGAATTCCAATCCGCACTTGGAATGGAGTTGGAGAGGGCTTCATTCGGGCTAAACCCACAAAATCAGAAGGGTAATTGGGATTGTGGGTCAATGGATGGGAGGCGGAGGGAGGTTCATGTGCTTTGAGGCGTGATCCGGTTTCCTCATCACTAGGCATTACCTGCGACTCCGACCACCTTCGCCGCGATACGATATCACTTCGGTTCGTGGATTTGTACGTTCATAGCAGTACTATTGATGTTTGTTTGCGTAACATATCCAAACGGCTCTCAAGTCTCAACTTTCCCTGCAAACGCTACGCACGAAATAACGACAGCTTTTAACAACCGTCAACATCCGTCGGTGAATGTTGATATTAGCGTTCACGATCCGGACGAATCAACAAGTTCATTCAAGTTGAGATGAAATTCATATCCACCCAGCAAGAACCATCGTAGAAGTGAAAGCCCACTTCCATCTTTACCAATTATTGCAGCAAAGAAGACGAGGGAAGCAGAAAAGCTCATTACTTACTTCACATCCGGAGAGCCAATCTACTTATGAATGAGCCAATTGGACTTATGAGTTGTGGAACAATTTTTGCTCGCCTTTGAGGCTTGTTGCATTATTTCGACCATTGCTGTGCATTCCATGTTGGAGGAAATAGATAGATTTATTGACTGGATCGAGATAAAGCCAGGGCTTTACACAAAGTCTGTAGCATTTTTGTTGAAGGCCTTTGTTTTTTGGATGCTGGCAAGAGAAACCGCGATACCAACTTTATAAATGACTGTAACTTTTGCATAACGAAAGTAAGATTTCGATAAGATTGAAGAGCAAGTATCTCTAGAGCAAATACGCCAGTTCTTCTTGGAGATGTTCTCCTAGTTCCAGTTCCTGCATTCCTGGTCAGGTTAGTATTTGAGGACAGCAGTGATGGTAACATGTTTCCCTTCGTTCATGAAGATCCTACCGACGAGCAAGAATCATAATCCAAACTAAGCATTCATGCAAAGAGAACTCAATGACTTGATGGGAGATTGCTTAGGTATCCTGCAACATTCCCATTTTGATGGTGATCGTTGATATTGAGCTCAAACCATCGAAATTATGGTTTTTTGTATAATCATCTAAGAATTCCATTTTGGAAATATAAGAATGTAATTTTGTATAAGTAGAATGATTTGATTCATCTCCTGTTCTGGAAGTTAGTGTTACAAAAGGCACAAAAAATTATTTCAGAATCGGCTATTTCGATTTATTTTTTATAATGAACCTTTCATTATTGGCTTTAAAAAATTGTTTATCACCCTAGAAAGTTGTTGGTTTACGTTTCAAGATTACGTTTCAGAAGAGTTCAAAAATCGAATATTGGTGTAAGAGGGTAGTTCGATTCAGATAGGAATCCGCGAATCGATTGAGACATTCCGGGTTGTTTTAGGATCATTCGTTCACTCAACGTTTGAAAAATCTCATCTTCGGGTGTTGAAAATTGGTCTTCTAAAGTCAGTTAGACGGTCGAGCCGCAGAATTTGGTTGCAAGGCCCCTTCAACAGGTGGTCTGAACTATACCGCTTGGACGGCTGCCGCGGCAGCCACTCAAGTATGGGAGGCGTGAGGTGTCCAGTTTAGATAATGTACCACAGACAACGTCAATTTCGAGTAGATCCTTTCCATTCATCACAAAAAACAGTCGTTTTGCAAAGCTGTGTCATCCATTATCATCACAATCTTCTTCTCAGCTATCCGGGGCATTGAGAGCGTGAAGATTGGAAGTTCAATTTTCTGAGGTGTCAACCCGATAATCTAGTAGTACTCCACGGTCTCTTGGATGAAGTCATTCCGTATAGACAAACGCCTGTTAAAATTTAATCACAAAACATCCGCCTTTTATGAAACGCTCTTCACTACTGTGATCGTGAAGATTTAATCCGATGCCTGTCTCCAATGGTTGTTCAAACGAAATTCCGTCCGGCGACCGTTTCACAACAACCCCTACGGTATTCCCCTCAGTGGAAACGCGTTTATTGCACGGGAAAGTATTTGACTCTAGCAAACATTAATATAGTTTGAGACTCTGTGGGTGGAGGAGGAGGGGAAAGGCCCCGGAATGGGGTCGTAGAGGGCGGTTGAAATCCAGACCAAAAGTGACCTTTGGTACCCAAGAGTAGGCGGGAGTGAGTGATGAGAGGGTTAAAAGCAGATGAGGCTTTTCGGGGTTTGGGCGGAAAAGGCAGCTTCGGAAAAGGATCGCGGGAAACACAAAAGACATTTAGTTGAAAACGGGGAAGGGAGGAGGGCTTGGACCGGCAGATCGGGGCGAAGAGGGTTAATTACCAAGTTGGGTCTGAAAGGGCGGTATTTGCTCATGGTCTCTATATACGCGTATACCCTGATTAGAAGGACTTCTCTCCCCGGTCTAATGTGCCTGCCGTTTCACTTGTGCGTTGAATAGACTCCCCTTCGTTTCTCCCCGGGCGTTAACTATTACCTCTAACTGGGGGTCATTAATTTCTGGGTGGTTTTGAAGCGATAGAGCGGTGGAAAGGGAGGAGGCAGTAGGGGTCGATTGAGGGAAGGTATGATTAAACGAATATATGCGACGCAACTTCTTCTGGGTTATTGCGAACAGTGTTATTGCCGCCATTACGGTTGTAAAAAATAATACTATTATTAATAGGATTATATGAGTAATTTATTTATTTATTCATTTGATGCGGGCAAGCGTAATCTCTTTACTATAGTATGCAAGTATAAATAAAATGCAGATCACAAAAATGTTCTGGGGGTCAGAGTTAAGATTTGCCTGCCCAAAACTGTTGACTATGTTTTTAATCACTTTCACTGATCGTTCAAAAACAAATAAATTGGGACACTCATGGAAGGCTCAATACACCACTCGCGGCATAACGGATAGTGAGCGGTTATACTATGAGCGGTTATACCAGAAGAGATCATAGGGACGTGAACCCAAGTGAGGGGGAGAGATTTAATTTCAGCCACCGATCCGTGAACCAATCCCAATAAACAAATGAGTGAAGGCAGCAGGACAAAAGATAACCAAGCTACTTTTCAAGAGGGAAGTATTGCAACGCTTTATGAAAACATACAAGAGTCTAATGAGGAACTTTGCCGCCTCTTCTTCCATCAGCGTCTTAAATACAATCAGATTATAAACAAGATTATCTAAAGAGGAGGAGAAGATGCGTTAACGATGGCTGTGGAAGCAAAGCTAAATTATGAACTGCTGGACCTATTGTTGAAGGGAGAACGATGGGACGGTCTATATTCACAGACCAACTGAGCCGAAATTGGTCAGCAAGCATTAAATGCAAAATGGAAATGAAATAACAGGAAAAGAAAATCTGTTTAGTTTCTTGTAGCGTAGAAGCAAAACGGACAACCATCATGAAAATCAAAAATTTAACGAGATAACTCGGCTCTTCAGGCCTCGCCAGGGGGCGATCCTCCGACCTCCAGATGCTTTTGCTTAGAGGCTATGAGTAAAGTTCAAGAAACATGAATATGCTTCATTCTCGTCCTGTTAATATAGGTGTGTTTTATACCAGGTCGCTGCTTTCGTTCCAATCTTATATAACGTTCTAATATAACGTTCTTCTGCAGTTAGGTCTCGGCTTAAGCATATTCAGGCTAAAAAAAAAACTTCGTTCATACGTCAATGTTGCAAAACAGGAGTTTTACTTTTTTTCCAGACTTTCTTGATAAAATCGACATCATTTTGTGTCTTGAAGGAGGAAAAAACCTTGGCAAGACAGCGTTATCACATGAAAAGTTCTAATGAAACTGTTTTTACTCCTTCTTTTATCGCGTGCTTTCTTTTTTGGCGAAAGTAATGGAGATGGTTTGGCGGTGTGTGGGAAGGGAGGGGGAAAACGAAGGTAATTTCAAGAAAGATTTCCCCAGGTTCTGCTATTGTGTCCCTAGAAAGGTCGGGGGTGGGGATAAGGAGGACTGTTGGCGCGGGCCTAATCCTCTAATAAATGCCTTAATTTACCTAGAAAAGGGAGCGCGCCGTTAAGGAAGACAATGATTCGGTTATTAGAGGAGGCTGCTTCCCGTCGTTACGGAAGGCGACTTCCTCCCAGAGCTTTTGTGGAAAAGGCAAAAGGTTGGAGGGGTGTCGCCTCCACCATTGACGATTAATATCGCCGATTATTGCCCCCCCCCCCCCCCTCACTCAGCTAGAGAGGTCCGTGTTTTTCATTAAAGATTCTATTTCTCTAGTGAAATGGTGGGGCTGGGGTTCGGGGGAGTATTCTCTGAAGTGTCCGAGTGCCGTGAAATACGGCTCACGATCTCGACGAGAATGGTTTCAATAAAGAGAAAAATTTTTTCTTTGAAGACGTCCCTCTGAAGCAAGGCTTCTTGATTAGAGGGAAGCCTATTAGAATTGATCGAGAGAGATGTGGGACAACCCAAAAAGGGTAAGAAATAAAAATAGCCGAATACGATTGTATCTTAATACAGGGCGCATTTCGTATTGTAAAAAGGCTCATGTACGCATTAATCTAATCATCCTATGACACAGGCACACCCCTATGTATATATAATTTATTTTTTAAGGATAATAGCGAACACGGAAAGAAAAAAGATGTTTTTGATATTTCGATTGATATTTCTTGATCACAATTAAGAGAAAAATGAAAAAAATAATTTGTATGTTGATGGGGAGATGGGATGATTTGTTGATAGGGAGATGTGATGACTTTTGATTGTTGATTGGCTTCCGTAATGTTGCTTTTAATCATTAATGTTGAAGCCAGGATGTTGGTTTGCTATTAGAACCCACTTGTGTGCCCTTTCTGACTGGTGGAGCTGTTTGTCATTGGATTCTGGTGGCATCTTTTTGAGGACATTCACTCGAAAACACTAATATATATATATATATTGGGGCACTCCCCTATGGATATATTTGAATTATATACGCTCATAAACACATAACAACCCATATGTTATATATCACATAACTAGTAGTACTAGTCTTTTGTTTTGGAAAGAAAAGTTTTCTTTCATGTTTCATGTTTAACATGAATAATCAAGAAAAAATATTCATTTTTCTAACTGCAGTCAAAATAATGTATAATTAGTTACTTAGAATTGTGGAAATCACTACAGGACGCTTCCGAGAACAACGAGGTTTCTCTTATTTGTTTATTAGTGTTATATTATATAAAAAGCGGACCTAGGGACCTCCCTGCAATCACTTACCTGCTCACTACTTAGCAATACGTTGGAAGGCGACTTCCTCTCTGCTCTTTGTAGGAATTCAAAAGCTCAGAGGGGGTTCGCCACCTCCCCCCCTCACCATCGAGGATTAATATCGCCGATTATTGCCCCCCTCCCCCCCTATTCTACTAGAGAGGTCCGTGTTTTTTTATTAGAGATTCCATTTCTCTAGCGAAATGGGGGAGGGTGGTGGCGGTGTATAGCCTGAAGTGTCCACGGTACGTGAAAAACGGGTAACGATTCCAAGTAGAATGGTTTCGATAGATACAGTTTTTTCTTGGACTGCCGTGGAAAAGGAAGTTTTTTATTTCATTTAAGAAAGACAACTTGACTTTCCAAAGGCAGAAAAGAAATGAATTGGTCCTTCTTGCAAACATTTTATTCTTTTGTCAGCACGTATGCTCATCATCGAAAAAAACGCAAATTATTAGAGGAATGTTTAATATTCCTGAACTTGGGTACAGTAAAATATCTGTGTTACGTGTCATTGCATTGGGTACGCCGCTCAGCCGGGCAAATTATCAATTTCGGTGGCCAAAATTTCGTAGTTTCCTATAGTAAGAATATCTGAAGACAAGTTAGGGATACGAAAACACTAATATTTATTTGATAAAGCTATAAGGAACACTTGAAGAAGTGTAGGACTAAAGAAAATTGCTCGTTTCAAGAAGGAACGGGTAAATCGCAGTGAAGCAGAATGAAGGTGCATCGGGTCGTTATTTGGCCCTCGTTCCTCAGTAAAGTAACTTCCTCTCTATCAGCAGGATATAATGGTGACAGGTAGGCGACCAAGCACATTTTTTCCGTTGATAATATATTGCACTTTTTTAGCAGTTTAAGCTCTAAACTCATTAGCAAATGAAAAAAAGTTACTTTACGAGGTTCCAAGCTAATTTTTTGTTGTTCGACTTCTTACGTTTCCTAGTTTCCAATTTTCATGGCTGTTGTTAGCGATTTCTCGGGATCTTAAAGATTTTACAGGCTTATGGAGGTTGTTATAGAAAGTTTGCTCAGATCACGAGGATTCTAACCTTGAAAAGGTTTTTGCGTTGGAAACCCCCTCCCCCGCCCAAAAGCGACAGACAAAAGTAAGACAAAAGTAGCGCGTATTTTTGTAATTATTTTCACTTATTGTTGCTAATAAGTTGTAACTTGGTACAATAAATCATTTTCACAAAAAAAAAAAAAAAAAAATTTCACTTACAACCGATCGTTGCTAAGGAAATTCATTTTCGCCATTTTGCATCGCACAGAAATTGTTCACCACATTTTGCAAAGCTGTCAATTTATTTTACACCAGACCATGTCCCACGCCGCCAATTTCCCTCTCTTTACATCCCGGAGAACCATTGGTTACGAGTTCGTTTTGTTAACAAAACTTCTTATTGGAGTGAAGCTCTGGCTTGGTTACCTATGATTTTCAGTAACAACCGATCACGAAAAGCGTGTATATTGTGCAACAGTGGAAGGAATGATTCAATTTTTCATGTACTCTGTTGCTACAATTTTTAGGTTCTAGATGGATAAGTAAAGAACATATTATAAATAATTTACAGTCAGGTAAAAATAGGTTAGAGACTAAAATGGTAAGCTCCTTTTTTCTTTCATATCTGTATAAACGCAAGTTCAAAACCAGTTTGTTGGAAGAGGTTGGTTTAGTTTGATTAGGACAATCCGTGGAAAGTTATTTGTTTTTTATTATTATTATTATTATTTTGTTGCATTTGTACTAGTAATATGAGGAGCTCGACCTTACTCTTATCAATAGAAGGAAAAGCATTTTCTATTATCATTTTGTATAATGGGCATGGCACATGCATTGAATAGACAATGCCTTGTCAATAAAGAATGTTTCGTTTCATTTCAGTTACAACCGATCGTTGCTAAGGTACACATTTTGTGCACATTTTATTCTCTCCTGAAAATTTGTTGCTCAATAAAGTGAGAGAGAGAGAGAGAGAGAGAGAGAGAGAGAGAGAGAGAGAGAGAGAGAGAGAGAGAGAGAGAGAGAGAGAGAGAGAGAGAGAGAGAGAGAGAGAGAGAGAGAGAGAGAGAGAGAGAGAGAGAGAGAGAGAGAGAGAGAGAGAGAGAGAGAGAGAGAGAGAGAGAGAGAGAGAGAGAGAGAGAGAGAGAGAGAGAGAGAGAGAGAGAGAGAGAGAGAGAGAGAGAGAGAGAGAGAGAGAGAGAGAGAGAGAGAGAGAGAGAGAGAGAGAGAGAGAGAGAGAGAGAGAGAGAGAGAGAGAGAGAGAGAGAGAGAGAGAGAGAGAGAGAGAGAGAGAGAGAGAGAGAGAGAGAGAGAGAGAGAGAGAGAGAGAGAGAGAGAGAGAGAGAGAGAGAGAGAGAGAGAGAGAGAGAGAGAGAGAGAGAGAGAGAGAGAGAGAGAGAGAGAGAGAGAGAGAGAGAGAGAGAGAGAGAGAGAGAGAGAGACAGAGAGAGAGAGAGAGAGAGAGAGAGAGAGAGAGAGAGAGAGAGAGAGAGAGAGAGAGAGAGAGAGAGAGAGAGAGAGAGAGAGAGAGAGAGAGAGAGAGAGAGAGAGAGAGAGAGAGAAGTTCCAGACACAGAGAGAGAGAGAGTCAGAGAGAGAGAGAGAGACAGAGAGAGAGAGAGAGAGAGAGAGAGAGAGAGAGAGAGAGAGAGAGAGAGAGAGAGAGAGAGAGAGAGAGAGAGAGAGAGAGAGAGAGAGAGAGAGAGAGAGAGAGAGAGAGAGAGAGAGAGAGAGAGAGAGAGAGAGAGAGAGAGAGAGAGAGAGGCACCATGGTACGTCAGTAATTAAACATTACACAATGATCTGCGCATGGAGCTTGTCAGTGAGGTAATACAGCGGCAATCGACAGTGTCGGAAACAACGATGCGACTCCACAACAACCCCTTGGTCAAAAGAGAACCGTCTACAATACCGAATAAATCGTTGAAGAGGAAGTTTGTCACGGATCTTCACCTTGGTTAGGCATTGCGAGCCGAGTCACATCTACAATCATTGTTGATATTATTATTTTATCTATTTTGTTAATATTATATTCTGTATTCCTTTAAAATCTATAATTTAATGTTGTACACGTCATATTAACCGTTGGGCTAATGTATTTCATGTTTCGGGTCAATTGTAAACTTCTTTGTATTGTAATCTTTCACGTACACCAATACTTTGTAAATGACTTTTGGTCAAAAAAAAAAAAAAAAAAAAAAAAAAAGACCACATGGTGCCAATCGGGCAGTTGACAGAAAAGGCCCAGGAGGTACGAAACAAATACTGCGTCATTTTCCAAAACATCGTACTAGACAAATTCACCAAAATCCACTGAGAACTTTCAACTTCACATTTATTTTCTTCGGACCCTGTTGTGGCTAGTCATCTCGCCCGAACAAGAGGTCTTGGGGTTAGTAGAAATGCACATTTCTTCCTGAACCAACGCAAACGTTGAAAATAGAATATAGTGAAAGTGTTATGTTATAATAGTAATAATAATCATGTTATTATTATTACCTATTTATTCAACAAAAAATGTTTCAGTTCCGTTTCCTATTTTTTCCAATTTTGCTTCCGTGTCTACCAAGGTAGCGGAAGCATTGTTTTCACTTTCGGAATGTGAACATTTTTTTTTTTTTTTTTGTCTCCAAAATCAAACATTCCACTCGCATTTTGGTTTATTATTCAATAATAAACCATTGTAATCGCTCTGGAAAAAAAAATTCTAACCCCCCTGAAAATTTCATGGTTTACGTTTCAAAGGGTGTAGAATCCGAATCTGCAATAAAAAATGTTCCGTCCATCCGCCGTACGCCGTACGCACGATATCTCCGAAACGGCTGGAGCAAAAAATCTGAAATTTTCAGGAAAAATCCATCTTGGTCCGCCGACGCCCCAATTCTTGAGCCAGCTCCCTCACTCAATTTAAAGTGCCCTTTAAGGGCTGTAAAAGTTTTGTAAAATCCCTGAAAACCCCAAAACTAGTCGAATCGGCCTAAATATTTTCCTATTTGAAGAACATACCATTGGGAATCGAATGAGCCCTTCCCCACGTCCGTAGGGGATTAACCCTAAACTAAAGTCTCTCCTCATGTGGTACCTTAACGTCGAGAACGATGGGGCGACCGCTTGTTCCAAACGCGAGGGGGACTGCTTTCAGCACTGGATACTACGACGGGGCTAATCGTCTAGGAGTCGTGGATGTGATAGGAAACAACAGCGAATTGTTTTCTAACGCAGCTTCCTCCGGACTCAATTTTGTGCAGTTCGCTGCTTCCTAAGAAAACTCCTGCCGTCTTCAATTTCCCGGGGGGAGGCCGCCTTGAGCCAGGTGGAGGGGACACTGGGCACTCGCTTCCTTTCCGTGGACCCGACAGTTCTATCTAATGATTTAATATATTTTATCATTTGATGATTAACACTAGCACAATCCAGTTCTTAGCGACAGACCCGACAGTCCCTCCCCCCCCCCCCCCCCCCGCTCAACACAGCTTCAACTAACCTTCGGGTGGGCTCCTTCCGCCCTTTGTTATCCTGGCATCACCACTTTTCCCTCCGCCCGAGAGGGTCATTCGTGTACCTGCCACTTCGGTAAGCACTAGCCTCTCTGGCGCTCTGGTTGAATCTACAGATTTTTCCAGGGAGTTGGTTAGGCTTAGTAAGTACCGTTTATGAACACAGAATGCGCTCGCGTAAACCCTTGTTAGCCCCCCAACCCCAAATTGTAGATTTCATTTCTGATTATTTGCTCTCCTCCTTTGAGCTAGAATCCCATATTTGTAGGTTGCATAAGCAATTTTTCATCTTCGGTACTTAAATGTGTAAAATTAATCATTTAAATGATCTGGCTGTAGAACCATAGAGGTCTACTGTCCCGCTTTTTGGTTTGTTATTCAATAATAAACCATTGTAATCGCTCTGAAAAAAAAAATGCTAACCCCCCCTGAAAATTTCATGGTTTACGTTTCAAAGGGTGTAGAATCCGAATCTGCAATAAAAAATTTTCCGTCCATCGACCGTACGCAGTACGCACGATATCTCCCAAACGGCTGGAGCAAAAGATCTGACATTTTCAGGAAAAACCCATCTTGGCCCGACGACGGCCCAATTCTTGAGCCAGCTCTCTCACTGTCGAGTCGGCCTAAATATTCACCTATTTGAAGAACATTCCATGAGGAACCGAATGAGCCCTTCCCCACGTCTGTAGGTCAAACCATTCTCGATGTATGGCCCGATTTATGGTGCCAACATTTGCGTTTTTTCGTTTATTATTGTTTGTTTGTGACCTAGTGATGTCCGACCGATAGCGTCGAGTTGTAGGTGAATGTGGATACTGGAGTGACAGCCGATGTGAATACTTGTAGTGTAGTTGGTAGCCGATACACGGGTTGAAGCATTCTGATAATATATATTTGTAAATATTATTCAATATTATTACTGGGGATTATTATTCAATATGATTACTGCGGTAAATGAGTACTCTTTCACTCGGGTTTATTATTCAATTTTCTTGCGTTCATGATTTGAATCTGTACTAAGGTTCGGAGTGTGCGTGTTTCACAGGTGATAGAGCGATTATTGAATTTCAGGAGATATGCATAGAGCACGTAAATCTGTTCTCAACCAAAGTACCTATTTGGATTGATCAGTTGATGATATTTGTGTGCCTCCTCTACATCAGTCTACCTTTGGCTACATCGTTTAAATTTGGATTTGGGGAAGTTGTAACGCAATACGAGTGCCAAAGGACTTGATAAATTATAGATGTTTTTATTTTGGGGGGATATTGAGGTTCAATAATAAAACGCTGCAAATTCTTTCACTGGGGTTTATTATTCAATTGGCTTGCGTTCATGATTTGAATTTCTACTAAGCTTTGGAGTCTGCGTGTTTCACAGGTGATAGAGCGATTATTGAATTTCAGGAGGCACACGAATATGATCAACTGATGAATCGAAATAGGTATTTTGTTCGAGAACAGATTCACGTACTCCATGTATATCTCCTGAAATTTCTGTCTGTGTGTCTGTTTGTCAGCAAATCCTTGTTACGTTCAAAACTACACGAAGTTATGACCCGATTTTGATGAAATTTTCAGGGATTGTGCGGACTGATGTAGCTTTAGTCAATAATAATTTTCAATGATCTATACAGTCATGTTATGGATACCAGGAAGCTATGTGCCACACCCACTTGGCAGACGTTTTTTGTTTTGTTTCCTCTACTCCAGTTTCCCTTTCCTCACCCTTTCCCCCTTCTCCCCTCAGTCCTCGAAGTACCGCCGCGGGGAACATCACTTCAGTCTGTTGATAAGGCGCAACGCGAAACGTTCAGAAGTACGTATTTATTCCTTTTGTTTCCCCCTATGTGATTTGAGTAAACATATATATTTGTGATGTTATAGGTATATATACCTATTTTGAGTTTTTTTTTAAATATAAACATAAATGCTATGTGTGAGAGAGACGTTGGAGCTGTATTCCGAGTTGTTTTTCTCTTTAATACCTACGTGAATGAACGACCAACGATCCCCCGTCCCCGTTTATGTAACTTCAAAAAACACCATTTTCAATTAAATAAAATTGAGAATTGGATTAAGTGACCTCAAAGGGGTATTCACCACGTATTTAGATGAGTTTACGAGGGTATTTAGGGCGTATTCACGATCACCTAACATTTTTCTGTTAGATGGGATGATATAATAATTTTGTCCACCTAAAGTGATCATTCTTCCCACTGTGCGCCGTTTTGAACTTCTGACTCATTTCATAATTACATCATCATTAGGATTTCTCCATTGAATCAATAAGTGAATCTTGTGCATCGAAGTCTTCAAGCAAAAATTGAAGCCAACAAACAAGAACTTCAGAGTTCATAACAAAAATAATGAATACGAACGTTATTCTGGGTAATTGGAGAGCAAAATATCATACAACCCAAATCAATTATTTTTCTTCCTCCTGTTTGACAAGAGGAATGTTTTAAGTTTTTTCATTTTATTTCGCGGGATGATATTTGATTGAAGCGCAGCGATTGTTCGAGTGAAAACAATAGGTATAGATGAGACCCCGCGATCAAATTTCATTCCCATTCGCATCGGTCGGTCGCACCCTTTCCCCAAGCTAATTCGTTAGATTAGGTTGGCTTTTCCGGAAAATTCGGAAAACCTCACCGACCCTCCGAAGAGAACGCGGTCATTCGATTTTGATTACTGATCATTCGAGGGGTATGGGCCCATACCAGAGACTCGCTACCGACAGAGTTACGCCGGACACGAGGTCCCTACGTGGGGAAGCAATCACCGTATTTTAATGAAAGGTTTTTCCGATGTGTGTTAGAAAAGCGTAACTCACATACCCCATCTCCTTTTCTCCTCATATTTCCACCCGTCCATCCCTTCATCCTCTCTATACGGGAACATTCTTTTCTAGTAGGTGGTCCCGTTATTTGTTTATGTGGAAGGGTGATCGCTCATTTTAATTTATTCCGATGCCATTCACGGCTTTCTCCTCTTTTTTTCCGGTGCTACTCACCGTCCGAAATCTACTCCCTGTAGCCATGCCTTATCCCTAAAAATCGATCGAAATGGGATGACAAAAAAAAAAAAAATCCGTTCGTGAAAGCCCATACAACCGTGTACAATATCCGACACGAGAAATCGTCTGAAATACGATACAGCACATCTGAGGGCGATAATTTCAATGGAAAAATCAAACCCCAGCCACACCCACCCACAAACCCTACCATGACCACCAAACCCCACCATATCATCCTATTTTGCCCGTGTTTTTTTTTTTTTTTTTTTTTTTGAATTGATTATCACTTATCAATATTTCAGTATCTCGAAGAACGACATCCTCTCCCATATTCTCTACTCTTTTTTTTCTGGTCCTGCTGAGGTCAATGATTTATGGATGAGCCGCTCCCCCATTCATCCTGACGTGCCTGAGCCCGAATGTCACAAGAGTAAAATACACGCGCCTAAGCGTTTGCCGTTATTTCTCAAAGCAGCATTGGGCATCTCAATTTGTTGTAGAAAATGAATTTAGAGTATAATCTGATTTAATTTTTCTGCCCGATACGGTGAGCACTATTTTTTTGCTGACTAATGAATTTGTTGGGTGTGTTGTTTTGTTTTGATTTATTATTCAAAAATAAACCATTGTAATCGTTCTTGAAAAAAAAAAAAAAAAAAAAAAAAAAAATGCTAACCGCCCCTGAAAATTTCATGGTTTACGTTTCAAAGGGCGTAGAATCCGAATCTGCAATAAAAAATTTTCCGTCCGTCCGCCGTACGCACGATTTCTCCCAAACGGCTGAAGCTAAAAAGCTGAAATTTTCAGGAAAAATCAACGTTGGTCCGGCGACGCCCCAATTTTTGAGCCAGCTCTCTCACTTATTTTAAAGTGCCCTTTAAGGGTTGTCAAAGTATTGTAAAATCCCTAAAAACCTCAAAAAAAGTCAAGGCGGTCAAATGTGTACTCTTCTTGAAGAACACTCCACGAGGAATCGAATGAGCCATTCCCCAGGTCCGTAGGTCAAACCATTCCCGATCTGTGGCCCGATTAATGGTGCCAACATTCCCGTTATTTTGGTTTATTATTGTTTTTATGTTGCTATCAGTAGCCTAGTGACGTAGTGAAGTAGTAATGTGGATACTGGAGTGAACTCCTATAACGCTTTGTAGCCGAAACACGGGTTGAAGCATTTTGATAACCATAAAAAACGCTGCGAATTCTTCCACTGGGGCTTATTATTCAATTGGCTTGCGTTCATGATTTGAATTTCTACTCAGCTTTGGAGTGTGCGTGTTTCACAGGTGATAGAGCGATTATTGAATTTCAGGAGATATGCATAGAGCACGTAAATCGGTTCTCAACCAAAATACCTATTTGGATTGATCAGTTGATCATATTTGTGTTCCTGAAATTCTATAATCGCTCTATCACTTGTGATTTGCTATTTGCTATTTGCTTCAACGAAGTTTTATGTAAGGTAGGTAGGAACTGGTTCAACTTTTTTCCTATATAAAATAAAATGTATGAAAATTAAATATAAAATTGAAAAAATTAATTAATTGAATGCTTGAAAGAAGTATCAACACAAAAATCGATATTTAGCGAACATATCGATAAATGTCGATCTCTACGAACCATTATAACTTACGTATCGATATTGATTGTTCGAAATTGGTTTCGATGGCATAATCGATATTTGGGTACCCATTCCTACTATCCACTAGTCTTTTTCCATCAATTTTCCTATTCCATTTTGTGAGAGTGATGGAATGGTATAGTTGCCCCTTCCGAGCAGGAGGATACATTATTATGCTCCGCCATGCTTAGTGGATGATCCAGACGCTTGCAGGCGTCCGATTCATCTCCCAAGGCGACAGATTCTAAAATCGGGAAGGGTTCAACTAACCATATCCATCACAATTTGTATTTTGAAAAAGGCTCCGTGACAAAAATAATATCTACCCAATATCATTCTTCTCTCTTACGTTCATAGGCACAATATATCTTCCATGTTAAGTGTAATATCCACAGTACCAACAACCAACCAACTAATACGTTACCCGTTACGACCTTGATAATGTCCATGTGAACGTCACAGAGTAGCGGGAGTTCAAATCACTTAGAAACGGCTGAAGTTCTTCCTCGCCGTGTGTCCAAGTCAAGTTTGGTGACCAGTTGTACCTACAGAAGAGAGGAACGGCAATGGGAACACGCATGGCACCATCATACGCCAATTTGTTCATGTCCGAATTGGAAAATAGCTTCCTAACATCGTGGGAGAAAACTCCTTGGATGTGGAAGCGGTTCATTGACGACATCTTCATGATTTGGACACACGGCGAGGAAGAACTTCAGTCGTTTCTAAGTGATTTGAACTCCCGCTACTCTGTGACGTTCACATGGACATTCTCAAGGTCGTCAGCTATATTCCTCGATGTTGACATTGTGTTGAAGGATGGAAACCTCTCGACCAGTGTGCACATAAAGCCCACTAACAAGCAGGTTTACCTGCACTATGAGAGTTGTCATCCTCCACATACAAAGCGGTCTATCCCAAGATCTTTGTCCATTAGAGGCCACCAAATATGCAACAGCAGGGGGAACTTGGATGGCTACTTGTCTGACGTTGGAAGAAAACTGATAGATAGAGGTTACCCGAGGCACTTCGTTGAACACAGAATGGTTCCGTCCCACGTGAAGTACCAACAAAGACAACAGCCATCGAGTGATCGAGTTCCACTGGTGACAACCTTCTTTTATGGGGCTCAAAAGATAAATGGGATCCTCAGGGAACTCCAGCCAATACTGAATTCCAGCCCACTAACACAAGAAGTATTTCGGGAGGCACCTCGGATATCCTACCGACAGGGGAAACCTTGGTCAAATACTCTCGCATCGGCATCCAGTTGTTCAGCGTGTCAATCACCAACAACCAGGTCTCCACCCATGCCAAAGACCAAGGTGTAAGCTCTGTGAGTTGGTCATTGAGGACTCCAATTTCAGCTCCCCCAACAACACACACTCATACAAGTGCCAAGGATCCGCAGAGTGCCAATCACAGATGTGCGTGTATCAGCTGATTTGTAAGAAGTGCGAGGAAGATGACTCAAGGAGCTTTTATGTGGGTAAGGCATCCCAACTGAACTTGAGAATTAATAACCACAGAGCTTCCTTGAGTCAGTCACAGCAACGACCAATAAAGCTCCACGCAAGGACGCATGGTCATGCTGTCACCTTCAACAAATACTTCGGTGTCAAGGTGTTGAAGAAGATGTCAGAAAACACCAACGACCGGTTACTTCAACAATCCGAAAGTGCCCATAGGTGGATCAAATCGACCTCCTGGGCTCAACCTCAACGATTAATTAAATCCAACGCAGCCAGCAAGAAACGGTGGATACGAGTTCGACACCTGGGAATTTCCCGACACTCTTTCTTCTAATTTTGACAAAGAATTATCGAAATATCAAAAATCTTTTCCTCTTCATTTTTGTCAAATTTCTTAACCTGATTTATTATATAGTGCAGTAGCACCAACTTCTCGTTCAACAACTTCATTTTCCATTCATTGTGTGTTTGTTTGTCTCTCTTTCCTGAATTTCCTTTCTTTTTCCTAATACTCCTGGACCACTTCCCAATGAACCCAGAACGTTATTGGCTCAATCAGATCCGCTACTTTTCGATCAAAGTTGCCCGATGTGCAAGCCACATAGAGTTTATTGAAAGCTGCTTGCGTGTTGGACTGATACCTCGAGGCCTCACCCTGAAACTGCCTGTTCAAGCTGCTCCCGTACCAATGCGTCACAACGTGGAGGTTTTCTCACGCCAATGCTCTCTACAATATGCCCAGTTGGTGTTGCATGAATACAAATGTCTACACTTGAGATACTTGAATGGTCACCTGATTCCTCTACTGAACGTTGTTTACATGGTTAGTTCTACTCTTGCTTACCAGGCCAACTTGATACTCGACCAAGCAAACAAAATGTTGTATACGTTTCGGGCGAACCATCTCAAAAAGCTTTCAAAAATGTATGTCCAACATTTACGCAGAGGACTTCCAATACAAATTGTGAACCCTCGGCCTACACGGAGACCTTGGCAGCGTAGAGAGCAGAGACGTGTCCGTCAACCTAGGCGTCAAGAGCCTTGCTCGAATTCAGAACCAGAAAGCCAGCCAATGGAGTATCCCCGGAGCGGGATTATATATATATATATATATATATTATATATATATTTTTTTCTACATTAAACTGAACATAAGATGAAATGTTGGGTACCTAATATGTTTATTCAAAATTATTTTCAAAATACGGTTCTAGGCTATTTGTACCTTTTTAATCAGCGATTTATTTTCACTACTCCAAGCAATGATGCCATATTTGATAATTGAGAATACAAAGCCGAAATAGAAAGTTCTAATACGTTACCGAGATAAAAAGCTACTAGTTTCTCCAAAAACATAGAATAATTTACGCATCCTAGGAATTAAATAATCGATGTGCTTTGAAAATTGCATGTGGTTATCAGTAGGAACCCTGAAATATTTGCAATGATCTTCACACGGGAGGGAAGTGCAACTACAGTTTGATACATCAGTGAAACAGGCAGGAATAGTAAGGAATTTTAGAGCATACCAATCGAAAAGCTAAAGACGGACTGCTTAACCAAAAAAACTCGGAATCAATATTTTCTACCAGATCTTTATAATAATTACCCCAGAAAACCAAACCAGTATCATCTGGGAACCCCAATAGTTTACCATGTATATACATTCAATAATTAATTATTATATAAAATGAACAAGATTGGCCCCAAAACCGTACTCTGGGGAACATCGTACTGACCATACAATACCTCACTCGAGTTAGAACTGACTCTGGTAACTTGCGGACGGCCAGACAAATGATTTAATCATGTCTAGAAGTAACCCACATATACCATGAGAGTGAAGTTTTTCAATTAAAATTCGATTATCAATTTAAAAAATTAAAAAGGAATTTGATAATTCCCCCATCGGTTGCGAGTCCCTGGGCAGAAGAGGAAAGTCAGTTAACCCAAGGGCCCCTCCCAATCAATCTACTAAACTTCTACATGTACAGCTGGTTTGTACAAGCTGAGGAACGTAAGAAATGCTATAAAAGTTCCGTTCTTCGCACAAGGAAATTCCTACAAAGCCTTGGTTCAGAGGAATGTCTAAGAACTTAAGTTAGGAATATGGAGAGAATATTGCTGATCATTTCAGTCAAAATTAAGTCTGAAGGGGAAATGGCCAACATTCTCTAAGAAGATTTGTTTGATCTTCCTTGATTTCCCCGAGGAGAAGGTGCGAATTATACCAATCATTTCTTTTGGAGGATGTCTCTTAATGCTTTGAAGTAGTCTTTCATTCGGTTTCTTAAGAGTGCCTGATAGAAAAGCTATTTAATGCGGAAATAATCAACAATGTGCGGATTTTTTCTTGGTCGAAAACCAAGGTTCGTTATTGAACCATTATGATTCAAACACGCTGGTGTTCAATTGTAAACGTTTAAATTCACATAGATTTCGGAAATCGAATTGAAAAAATCCTTCCGTCCGCCGTTCGAAACTTATGTTCAAAACCACTGGACCAAATTTTGCTAAATTTAGCTGAAAAATTCAACGTCGACCCGGGTTGTGCCAGTGGTCAGCATCTTGATCAATCAAACCTGCGAGATTATATTTGGGGATCTTCTTGGTTTGTTCGGTTTTCAAGGAAGTGTACGATTTCTTGTTTCCTGGCTTCGCTTCTCTTATATACTATGTAGCTCCACGGCGCGTTCCAGCGTCAAGAGTTCTCCTTCATCTAGTGTACGGTTGGCACCGCTGAGATATCAATCCATCTCTGACTATGTTATCGCCTTCGGCAAATTCGCTAGAAGCTGCTGCTATTGCTAAAAGGGTGCAATTCTAACTTCGATTCCTCCTTCGTTTTAGCGGCGATCGTAAAGCTTTGTACCCTACTGCTCGATTCTTTTTTCAAGTTTTCTGCCTCAGGTGGTTTTGCGTCGGACATCTTGGTTATACCTACCACGTGAAACCGGCGAACGTTTTCGGTGAATTTACTTCTTGCGAGTCGATTTTTCGGGGGCTTACGTGATTTATTGACAAACGCGGTTCATCTAAAAACACCGGACACCATGTAACGTTCATCATTAGGCTTTATTTATTGTGGTGTTTTAGGAGTTATGGAGGCGAGATATCACATTGTAGATATTAGAACTAGTAACAGTTTCATTTTAGGAGGGTTTGTGACAACGGAGGTAATCTCGTCAGCTGTTTAGCTGACGTCATAGTAAAAGTAGTTACAGTAGTTTTTTTTTGTAGGATTAAGATGGGAATTAGTTTCTTGACTCGAATGAAACCACTCAGGTTTCTCATTATCGGTCGGCTCTTGATTTTGCGAAAGGAAACCGCGTCAGCTTACACTCAAGACACATTGATATAAAATTTCACTTCTTAGGAGATTTGGTTAAGATCAGAAACCTAGATTGGACTACATATCAGACAATCCTACCAAAGCTCTATCCATATTAAGAAATACCGAAATCCTAAAGAACACTGGTAGGAGTAGAAGAAGAAAGGAAGTGAATCTGTTGATGTTGACTGCTAATAGGATCAACTAGTGCCTTAGTATCAAGCGTCATGTGGTTTAGGAAAAGTTCATTTCGTTTAAAATTCACGTTAGTGAATACATATCTAGTTTTTTGTGACACTATACGTCGTTTTTTAACACATTTATACATTTAATATCGAACTATGAACATAACACAAAACGCCATCCGAAGGTAAACATTCGTACTTCCTATTGAAGCTTATTATCGAAAGTAATAAACCAAAATGTATCGCAGCTGTCTTTCCGAGTTTTAGTCTACGCTGCGAACAGCGTCAGTTCTAAACTGCAGACGGCGGGTCAGACGTGTTTACGACCTTTATCGGGGGCGCCTGAAGCCCCAGCTTCCTCTCACGGGGATGGCCGACTTCCTGCTCTAATGGCCCTCGCCGAGGCGGAGTCACGGAAACGGTTTAGACTCCCCCCACCCTCCTCCCTCGCTACCACCAACACTTCAATTTCTATTTACTTTCCACTTTTGACTGTTTTCCTAACTGGCACACGACCAGAGTGGTAACTACGGATATTAGTTTGTGTTTGTACGAAAGTTGTTTAAAACGGACCAGTTTTAATTAGAAGAAAAATGATAATGGGGACGAGAGACATTTCAGGGAATCAGTTTGTGAGAGAGAAAACGCTAAAAATTAAAGGCAAAGGTTATTATTTATTTCTTTGTTAGAAGGCTATTCTAGAAGAAGGAGAAGAAGATTTATTTGTGTTGAACATCCCGTTCTACACAAGAGTTCGAAATACAAACTACCATGAAGGAAAAAATACTGATAATACAAACACACAGTACACAAACTTGAAAATCACAGAAGTATTTAGGTGGATTTTGGATTTTAATAAGTGGCAATAAATCTCTCATTATAATAAAGGCCAGAACTGTTTGTAGAAATGCTCTCCTAATGCTAGCTGCATCCTGGGAGAGGACTAGGGATCCATATATTCCTATATTAAATGATGGGGTCCCGGGAAATCTGCGATGCTCAAAAATGAAGAATGGGCAGGAAAATATCGAGGGGCACTTGCGAAAATTACCCAAGTAAATCGATTTTGAAAATTCACTGTTATCTATCAAATCCTTGAGAAAAATGAATAAAAATAACAATTATAAATAATAATGGTTTGTCTAAAACCAAAGAAGTTTTTCTATTCAGATTTTTGTGCACAAAACATTCACCGTTCCTCGCGAAATTCCACTTGTTAACCTTCCGATGTTTATAACGTTTAATCACCCAAGTCCACCTGAAATCGAACAGAGATCAGGTGAAAACTACCCAAATCTACTCGAGTCCTCGAGTCGAGGACATTGGTAATTCTGCCTGTGACTGTAAATTGCCTGGTGGACTTGGGAACATCATGTTCCCCTAGAAACGCTCAAACCACCAAAAGGAGGACATGGTTGATTTTTGAGGTGAAAGAATACTTCATTTACCTATGTCACATATGTAGTTCCAACTCATTCTCGCCAAAAATGGTGCTTGAGAAAAGTGCCTCTCGATATTAGGACGGCGCTAGGTTATACAGTACCCTCACGACCTTCCGGTCTTGAAGGTACGTACTGTAGCTCCCGCTCCTTCAAATATTTAGAATAAAGATGATGTCGGTTTACTACGTTCAGTATTGTACCTTTAGAATCGACCATAGAAAAAAACAAAGTAATAACCGGACGTCCTGAGCTTTTTGGGTGCAAAACCATTTTCTGCTATACAAAAGCTGCGTCTTCTGAAAGAACCGAGGAGTTTAAGGGATCCAGGAGCATTAGGTTCATGTTTTTGTTCTTCACCTGTCAGTTTTGCCAGGCTTTTTCGAGTCATATTGTTTCGAACGCATTTCGGGGTGTCCAACAACCCACCCTTGTAGTCTAGGGCTAAACATCAAGTCTCTGTTTTTGTTCTTAACTGTGCCAGTTTTAGTAATTCTGCCTGTGACTGTAAATTGCCTGGTGGACTTGGGGACATCTTGTTTCCCTAGAAACGCTCAAACCATTGGAAGGGGTGGAATTGGTTGGTTTTTGAGGGGAAAGAATAGGTACTTCATTTATATCACATAGGTACTTCCAACTCATTTTCGCCAAAAATGGACGGGTACTTTTCGGAAGTACCATTCTATATAAGGTGATATATACCTACCTTGTCAGGGCTGAAAGTATGGCACACAGAGCAACTCAACGAACCAAAGGAACGATTCATAACATGGGTGAGAGATAATTTATAAATGGATGGATTTGCACACCTGTTTTGGCACAACTGGAATGTCCTTTGTAACATACTCGGCGCACTGACTCACTTGACGACAGGAATCTATTGAGTAGAAGCTGAACGAGGATTCCACAATCTTCTTCAAATCAGCTTGGTGTAAATGAGATTGTGTTGTGTCCAAGAATTTTTGACGCAAGCGTTTAGCATCCTGTTCCTCCCTTGAGCTTCAAAGCTCTTCCATACCAAATTGCACAATATAATCCTTCAACTACAAGGACCAATTAAATCTTGGGTGAGGGTAATCATTCGAAATTGCCACAAGCCTCTCGAAGCAAATTCTTGGCAATCTTTCATTAGGCATAGCTAATAGCTTAGCCCACCGACCGTACATTGCTTTGCCAATTGAATGGTGGAGGTGATTGAGTCTCATTAGGATGGCTCTTCTATGCGGATTTATACGGCGACTATCAATTGAACTATATGGCAAATTCCATTTAATAATGAGAAAGATTCTTCCCGAATTAAAAGTAATGAATTAAAAGAAAACTCTTTCTCTTTATTATTAAATCTGAATGTAACGAAAGTTAGTTCATCTGTATCTAAGTACACTTAGTAATCTTAGGAGATAGGTAGCAGATGATTATTTATTCATTTAAGTACATGAATAAAACTCAAAATGGTGGGAAGGACACAATTAGAAAATACACAACTCGAAAATCTTATGGAACTCAGGATGAAGATGGGCGACCCGGAACATAATTTGTGGGGGAGAAACCCAAGTAGAACGGAGGACAACTGCGAGCAGAAAGACGAGGCTCAAGGAGACATAACTCTTCGAGTAGTGCTGGCGAGTTGATAGCCCCATTCAATAGTTCATGCTAAAATATCAGGTCTCTCCAAGGGCAGAAGGTGTCACACACCCACCAGGGCAGCAAAATCAACTTCATTCTGAGGGATCCCAAGCCTAAAAGCAATATAGCCGAAACATTTAAGCTGCACCCGTTCCAGAGCGTGCTTACGGACTCCGTACAATGGCGACCATATAGGGGAGGCACATTCCAACAGTGGGAGGACCAGTTCCATATAGATACGCCATATAGATAAGGCGTTACATGCTTCTTTTAATTATAATTCTTATTATAGAGTATAATTATTTTCAATTTACCAAGAACGTGCGCACGAGATTTATTTACTTCGCAAATATTAAACCTTTCATTATTCATTTGTAGCGCTTTTGTCACGCCAAACCGTCCGACCAACCAATTTTTCCTCTAAAAAGAGTGATACATAATTTATTACCCTGAAAGAAACCTTCGAAATAAAGAACGAATAAAAACTCGGAAAAAGGGGTACCGACAAACAATTTAAATAATTGTTTTATAACAGCAAACTCCTCGACTGCTTTAGTGGGAAAGCAATTAAAAAGTTCTCGAGCTGTTATTGGGAAAAGGAAAAGGGGGAAACGGGAAAGGTTTGTCATTTAGGATGATGGCTTTTCCCAGTGAAAAGGAGAGGAAGGGAAATTTGGATGAGTGGTGGGAGACGAGAGGGGAAACCAAGTTTGACAGTGGAGTGATGGAATAATCGGAAGTTCTCTTTCTTGGGCCAAGTTGAGCGCTGGGTCCAAAGATGCTCTCTTTCGTTCTGACGGACTTTCTTTTTTTTCAAAATTGGGCAGTCCGTTTATATTAAATATAACAGCAGGATATATTGAAGTTAGCTCCGATTTCTATTGGTTTGAACCAATTTCAACCAAATTGCATACACACTCCCTTGCAAGCACTGTGGGAATACGTGGTAAAATAGCGCCCCACTTCGTTTGGGTACCCCATTCACCTATAGCAGGTTTTAAATCTATGCGTCCCCCACAACGAGGTCTATTCAAAGCAGCCAAGTAATTAGTAATCTTACACCCGTCGCTTAAGAGCTCCCACCTCTTCAGTAAATGCATAACTATCAGGAAAGCGGAACAAATCAACGGGATTCAAAAGAACTCGAAATCGTTTCCCTGAAAATTTTCTCATACATTCACAAAGGAAAATTGAATAATAGAACCACTTTACAAATGAAACCTCCAACGAGGAATATGAGGTCATAAGAAGTTAGAGGTTTTAAAAAAATGTTTAGGCCCGACCAGCCCTTTAGAATTTTATTTATAAGGATGGAATGCATTAGTTTGATAGTAATTTTATACAATTCTCTGGAATTACTTCTTTTATAACTATTTTTTTGCTGGAGAATCGTTTTAAACTGACTGCTTATATCTTTAACGGGACGTTTTTTCGATTGTCTCAAATGGCTGAAAATATCAAATTTTCAGAATCAATCTGCGATAAAATCACATAATAACTTCATTATGTGTGAGTTCTAATCACTCTTAGAAGTTTCCAGATGAGAACCGAACTTTTTGATTGAAATTAACATGTGCAACAATCAACAGTAACGATTTGCGTTCACTGAAAAATAAAATGTGGTTTGGAAATGAATTTGTCCATTACTTCGAAAAGAGGAACAGAGTGCATTTCGAACTATCTGGAATAGAAAAATTAAGGTTTCTATCTTAAACAGCGACTTTAATCTTGTTTGGAGCTAACTTTGGAGAAATGGACAGGAAACTTTCGATATAGAGGGAATAGTGGTAAGTGGGATGGTAAAAAGTAAGTTAGGTATCTTTATCTTATTATTTTTCATATTAAAGTTGAAACTCTATATAAAACCTATTGGTAAAGGAACGCACGCAATACAGGAAAGTCTATATGTCTGGTTTTTATATTATTACACTTATAAACATAACAATGAACTCATAATGGATATCTAAAAAAAAACATGTTTTGGTTGTCCCACGCCCGCAGGACCAATTTTAATAGGCGCATCCTTGCTTGAGAGGGACGTCCTAGAAAAGCGGAGTTCTCTTGTAAGACATCAGTACAAAAATTATTTGAGAGGCCAATAAGATTAGGTACATCACGTCCCGAAGCGGTACCAAAATCCTGAACTTTTGTGACTTCAAAGGTGTACAGGAGGATGTAAGATCAGCCATTGATCGGCTTGGACACCTTGATGAATCCCAACGTCAAGAAGAAGAATGAGAAAACAGACTACGGCGCATGACTCGCTTCACTTACCAGACCGCTCAAGAGATAATGGTAGGTCCTCTTCCCCATTGTGATGTCCCTGACGTGAGTGATGACGATCTCCTTGGCCATTTCGGTGGGGCAGTCGAGAACCACGTACTTGTTACCCCACCTGCAACATCATCAAATAAACGTTCATGAAAATGGGAAGTTCGTTTCATAGTGTACCTACCAACAGACACAAGACGAGGTGATGAACGAATCTCTTCTGGAAGGAAAAATAAAAACACGTTTCCATCATAATGAAAATATAGAAGCGTCTGGTGGAAGCTCGCATGCCGAGCACCGAGAACTCCCGAACACTACCGAAGCAGTTATCTACATCGCTTATCATAATCAGCTAGATTATTAAATTCACCTCTGAACCTTTAATTCACTCCCAGCAGCTGACAAGAGCACAGGCGCATCAGCACCCTCTGCCCAATATGAAAAAGATATCTGATGTGTTTGGTGATGGGAGGGGGGGAGGAGCCTGATGTTGGAGAGCATTAGTCAGCCGTGCTCCTAAATGGGAGGAGGTTGTAGGGAGAACAGAGCGTTTAATTCTATCCAGGCCCAAAGAATGAACTAATGAGAGCGCTGCAAAATAAAGCGCCCAGAAGTTTCAAGGAGCACAGGTAGTCCTCCGCTCACCTGCTAGAACGCGTGCATCTAATCACCAAAACAGACTCTTTTCCTATTATCAGTTGATTCCCCCCCCCCCCTTGCGGCCCTTGTGACTGACCTGTTTTAGCTGTAAATACGCGATTAACACAGTAAGCTGATTGTCGGTGGAGCAAAGAGCGATTATTCGCGATGCAGGGCGCCCAATGCCACTATTGACAGGACTGCAACGAACCTCAAAGGCAACCAGAAATTGTTCCACGATTCGCAAGTTCGACCCTCATCACTACGGAAAGGTAGATTGGCTCTGCGGATGTGAGTCAAGTAATAAACTTTTCTGCTTCCTTGTCTTCTTTGCTGCAATAATAGGAATGAAACTTGGGTTGAAGATGGGATTGGGCTTTCACCTCCGCGAGGATTCTTGCTGGGCAGATATGAATTTCAACTGTTGCAAAACACGGTTTCCTAAAGTTCGACAATTATTTCAAAATTTACATCTTTTTATTTATTTATTAATTTTTTTTTTTGGGTATTTACACACCTATTGGTTCACCTCTTTTGAAGGTAGGATTGAGTCGTTTCTTTCACGATTTGAAGCCGAGAATGAGGACAAGTTGGTCTCCTTTGCAGATTGGTAGTTGGTATCTTGTATCTGGGCGAGAAAACCTCATTTTTGTCTCACCGTTCCCTTCGTGGCTGTCCATTATGCACGGTCTCGGTGCACCGCCTGATTTTCAGGGCGGGAGCCGCCACTGCTCCCGAGGTTGCACGCTCAACTAAAGAGGTACTTACTGGCTTTGTCTATGGTATGTGTTCAAATGTGCCGAATAATCTGCTCTCCTCTTATCTATCATGAACACGTTAGTTTTCCTATTCTGATTTTCCTTTTTTTTTTTTGAATAGGTATTTTTGCCTATAAGGAGGAGGGTCAACACTCTTAAGAAGAGGTCCCACCGGTAGAATTTCTTGTGTACGAAAAACAAAAGGAAAAAAACTAAATCCCTTCTTCGTAAATCCTCTTTGTGTGAAAGCTAAATCACCCTCACAGCCTACTCTTTTAGAACGGCATGTTTTGAATGACTGCAGCTGTTTCCAGGTAATTTTTGTATTCATTCCCTACAAATATAAATATCCCAGTCATACCTACCTAATTCACTCTTTTCGTTTTGTGCTAGGTGAGTCACCATTTGGTCATTGTTCAATTACCAACAGGCTTTCCAGGCTTTAGGAACTGTGATTTAAAAAAAGTCAGTAGTCTAAATAAGACTCCCTCTGAATAGGCAGACAAATTCCAATTCGAAGTTACAAGGATCTGAAGTTAGGAAGTTGCTAGATTGACCAAACACAACCAAAGAAAAAAGCAAATTAAATTGCGATCCTTCATAGGAAAATTCATTGAAAACTGTATATAAACGAAGGAGGCAAAAATATTCAATTAATAGCTTGCTAATTACGCTACGTCGATGAAGTACTGACACAGTGTACCCACGATGCGGAACTTTTCCGTGAAATTGGAAAATAATGGCCTAATGTTAAACAAGAATAACAATGTCTGGTTTTTCTGAAAGAGAACACCTAGGTGCTTTCCGAACTAAAAGAAAGATTAACAGAATGGGGGACTACGAGTAGAACCAACGACACAGCCCAGCGGGGATGAATCATTGAAAAAGAAAATACATTCATATAAGATGAACAGTTCCAACAATCGGAACTGATTATGATAAGCGGCATAGATAACAGCTTCATGAGTGTTCGAGAATCCTCGGTGTTCGGCTCGCGTGCTCCCTGCAGATGCTCGTCAAAATATCCACTTCCTGTTAACACTCGCTTCTGTTTAGTTCTGTCTTCTTTCTCTTGAAGTAGCCACCTACTCAGATTTCTTAAAGTTGCTGCCTTCATTTCTCAGATTGCAAAAAATCGTATACCCAAAAGAAGATTGAAGAATCCATATATCACTGCTTTGGCATTTTGATATTTATAAATAAGTCTTTGTGGGGGCGTCAACCAAACGATTACTCTACATTAGTTTACAAAAACATAGAAAAGCAAACTGCGTGTGAACCACCCCGTTGCCACACTATTAGTTTTCATCCCAAGAAAATCGTTCACAACTCTTAGGGAAAATCTCAATATACCTCAATATATGACGCTGACCAACTCCCCATTCAATCGCTTCCTATCCTCTAAACTACGGATGTAACCAGTTTGAAATACAAACAACAATCGCAAGGGATTGAGGGGTAGGTAGGTACCTGAACTTTCCACACCACAAGCATGTTCAGTTCACATACAGCAGAAACAAAGATACATTACAGTTGATTAAAAATTATAACAGTGGAAGGGATTGTAATTTTGTTGAATAAATTCCTTCAATATGAACATTACCTGGAAAAATCTCAACAAAGCGTTAATTCACAGTCCCTCACGGCACTTGAAAAGCCATGCTAAAAAGCCACTCGACGTTTAGGCGTTGCCCCCATAGGAAGACGGTCGAAGCTGCCGTCACTTGTTAACACCTAACTCTCTAAGGTGTTATTATAAGATGAGTATAATATGTTTTCGAACGTCTTAACGCCCTCGCTAAAACCATTTCGATGTAAAAGGCAAAGTTCTCCCTGCATTTCTCGAGATGTTTCATCCAAAAAGGAAAGCGACGGAGACGCCTGTTTCAGTTACAATTGGGATTTCCCTATCGGCAGAACCTCGTCGGGTCTATCTCGACCGCCTTTATCTGAATTAACGAACCCAAATGGGTTAATTATACGCCTTTTCGAGCCAGGTAAGAGACCTTTCCTAGGAAACAGGGTGAGAAAGTAGTTAAGCTCAAAGTTGTATGGGGAAAACCTTCCATGGTACAAAGCTCCGCTATAGAAGGGTCTAGACACCAAAGGTTGTGCCAAGTTAATATTTAAATAGCCTTCCGCTTGTTCTTGCCTCTCACTCTCTATCTCTCTCTCTCTCATTTTCCTTCCTCCTCACGCTATCACACTCTCACTCACTCTCTCATTGCCTCTCTTGCACTCTAACTCTCCCATCTTCGTTCCTCCACTATTTCTCTCGCCTTCCTTTCGTATTCCTTTACCTCTCCTCTTGTAAAACGTACTCCTGACGTTTTTACCCAGCTCATTACGGCTTCAGGTATAATTGCGTTCATTTAGGCTCCTCGTTGGGCGTTGGGACCAGGAAGCGGAGTTGCTCTCCCAAAGGGGCTCACAAACGGGCCTAACCGACTATATAAGGTGCTCTTCGGGAAGCACCTGTTAAAACAAAGTTTCAATAGCGCTCCTCCCTCTCATTTTCTCGCTTTGGGAAGCGGCCGTATGCCCCACTTCGTTCGCCGTTTGCTGAGCGCTGCTTGCTCAAGGACTGGGGTGCAATTTCTTTGATGGAAATCACGCAATTACGGGAACCGAGGTAATTAGGTTGTACTTGGGATAATGAACTGTCCTACTCCTCCTGGGAATCCAATTTCCTTAAAACCGTGCAAATTAAAGCGCTGTACCAAGGGGTTTACGTTTTTTGATGTTATCATTATTAATCCACTGACGTTTACGGCTAAAGCTGTAAGGGCAAGAGTACAGACACAAACCAACACCTCAGGTGAATATCTTGACACATATACACACGAAATTTACTAGTAATATCCATTTAGCACAGACAAGAAACTAAAAGGCCACACTTGTATATCAGGTAACTACTTTTTAGTGAATCATGAATTCCGGAGTGAGATACACTACAAGAAGATCAGTAGTACATAGTTCTAGATTTAAATTAGTGTACTTTACGCATCGGTCGAACGGTGGCTCCAATAGACACTTCTAACGATATGCCCAACAAGCAGAGCAGTGACACTGCTTGCAGACGTTTCTAAAAGGTGTTTGCTCAGAATTACGGCGCAATGTCATATCCCTACGTTTCAATAAAATGAACGTTAAAAAAAAACACTCAAAATTGCCCAAAAATCCTACACTTTGTTCATTGCACTGCTTTAATTGAAAACGTCTGCCAAGTGGGTGTGGCACACAGCTTCCTCGTATCCATAACATGACTGTATAGATCATTGAAAATTATTATTAACTAAGAACTTCGTTCAATTAGGCGAAGTAAATATTGAATTAAGGTAAATTTATTTTTATGCAGGAGCATAACTTGAGAAAATAAAGGTAGGCATGTTCAACTATTGAACAAACTATAAAATATACCTAATAATAAAAATTGACATTGACGCTGAATGGATAGATGACTGAAGTGATAAATAATTATTATGACATTTCTAAAAATAAAATATAAGCATCGTTCAATGACGGATCAAATAATGTTGGGTTGACTGCAGCGTCGTTGCAAAGTACCCAACTGCCGTCATCTCTCCGCACAGTGGCTGTATAATGTCCAGAAAAAACAGTCCTGCCGTGATGGGAGACGACGGCAGCGCAGACATTGACATCCGTCAATAAGAAGAAACTTATAGGGGATCCTCTACACATCAAACCGAACAATCCCTGAAAATTTCATCGGAATCGGTCAAGAACTCCCGGAGTTTAGCGCGTAACAAGGATTTCACGTTTGCGCATGGGCATAGGCTACTATTGATCCGGGGGTCATGAAACCTATAGGGGACCATCTATACCCCACCCCCGCACAATCCTTGAAAATTTCATCAAAATCAGACTATAACTTCGTGTAGTTTTGCCCGTAACTAGGATTTGCTGACAGACAGACACACAGATAGACTTGGAACCAAAATTGTTCAGAAAGGTCTAAAACGCAAAATGCGAGTGGAATTTTTGATTTTGGAGACAAAAAAAATTTTCACATTCCGAAAGTGAAAACAATGCTTCCGCTACCTTGGTAGACGCGGAAGCAAAACTAATCATTGGTAACTATTAAGATAATATAGCTATACTAGCTGACCCGGCAAACGTGTTTTTGCCACATGGATTACTCGCAGTTTCCAGATAAATTCTAGTGGAGACAAAAAGTAACTAACTATAAGTATATGCGTGAAATAGGTATCATGCAAATACACTTAGAATTAAATTGAATTAAAATTAAAATTAAATTTTTTTATTATGGATAAAATAGTAATAAATAATAGTTAATAAGAGAGTTACACTGAGATAGCAATATGATAGTTGTAAACGTTACTACTACACTTGAGAAAAGTCTTATTGTGTGAGTGAAACAGGAGACTAAGAAACAACATCAATCTTTTAATGCAATAGCGTGAACAATATTTTTTGTTGGCCCATCTTTAGCGAGCACCAACAAACTGGATTGTTTACCCAGTCGAGAGCATGCTACGTACAATTGCCTGTTTGAAAAACATGGTGTACTCAAATCTAAGCCACAAATAGACATTGTTTCGGCTTGAAATTTGTTGCTTGTCATTGCAAATGCCATTTTAATCGGAAACTGAATTCGTTCCGTAATTATATCTAATCGTTTTGTATGAAAAGTATGCTTACTACACGAAAGCCGCTTTTCGTTGGAGCTCGTGATCCGCGTTGGGTACTTTCAAGGTTATGTAACTAAAACTTGATTAAGTGAACTAATCGTGCCATATACACTCGAAATTAATAATTTTATTACAATGAATTGATATGAGAGTTACAGTGAGATACCAATGTGATAATTGTAATCGTTACTACTACACTTGATACATGAAAAATAACTATAGAACTATACTGGCAGTAACTTTACTGCCGAAAACTGTGTAGGGAGTGAGAGAAGTCTTATGATGTGAGTGAAACAGGAGACCGGCTCCAGTCTCATCCCTACTCCGTGCTGTTCACTTAGAAGTGATACCGGTATTGTTTGTGATTTCACTCACCAGTAAAGGCGCGGCAAGTTTTAAGAATCTAAGCACATATCGGGAGCAAACTTCAATAATAAAAATAAATGTTTATTTTCATTAATAAAGATTTTAGGTATGCCAAAAGCTAATGGAAATTTTAATCGAAGTACAGTTGAAAACACTATACGGCACGTATCAGCTGATTCCATTCGAGAATTTGAGTAGTTGGAAAGAGCGTATAGAGAAAAATATAAAGATAATTGGTAGGCAGATGTGCCAGGATTATGAAAGGCAAGCGCTCAACGCTCAAAAACATCACCAATATTCGGCTCTTCGATTGGAGACAGACGTGATGCCTCTTAGTACGTTCAAGGAGTTTACGTTTTCAAAATGGCTCCTAAAAGCGAGAGGCGACCTGTTACCCCTGAAATATAGGGCATATGACTCTGAAAATCAAGAATGCGACATATGCAGTAGTAGGGAAGTCGAAAACAGCTATCACTTCATCGGGAGGTGCTCGGCTTTATGTGAGGTCAGGAGAAGGCATTTGGGTAAGGTGGAATTAGACTGGCAGGAATACCTTGAATTGTTAAAGAAGGGTGACCCAAGGCTGATCAGTTATTGCAGAATTGCTTGGGCCCTGAGGTATAGAACCATAATTGAGTATGGATTTAATAGAGCCTAACTTAAATATTGTAGACACCAAAACGTAGGATGCACTGTCATTTAGTAATAGTAATAATGATAAGACATATATATATTTTTTTTTTTTTAAATTTTTATTTTATCAGATTATACTTGCCATCGGTGTCTCATTAGGTTTTCATTTATATTTGTTGGTGTATAGAAGTCCCAGTATCATGGTAGTAATATGTGTGAGGAAGAATTATTTATTTATAGTGTATAAGGTGAACCCATCGGACGGCCCTGTGGGCCACGATTATCGCATGTTACTTTTTTTTTTTTTTTTTTCTATCTTCTGTAAAATTGTATACTTATAATCAATAAAGCATGTTTTATCTTTATCTTATCTTATCAGTTGAAAACACTATAATTGAGTAATCGAGCGGGATGATAATGATTAAATTATTAAAATTGTTATAAAGACATATGGGTTGGTGACAAAAAAGTAAAAATTTAGGGCAGTATGTAATCTTGAATGCCACATTATGAAAAAAAGAAAAAGAACTAATTTCGTCCAAAAATGTAAATAAAATGTTAAGGGTGAACAACCCTTAATACTTAGGGGTATGAAGAATAGATGTAAGCCGATTCTCAGACCTACTGAATACGCATATAAAATTTGGTTAAAATCGGTAGAGCCGTTTCGGGCGAGTACGGTGACTAACATTGTGACACGGAAATTTTATACATTATATTATAGCTTTTCTAAGCCGAATTAAAGGTTTTCCGTTCAAAATTAAATTCCAGAAAAAAATGAGTTTACAAACAAATTTGCTCTTAATTGAAAAAACTAATAATTGGTAACTATTAAGATAATATAGCTATATTATAGATTCTCCGAGTCAAATTAAAGGTTTTCTGCTCAAAATGAAATCCAGGAAAAAACGCTACAAAATTCTTTCACTAGAGTTCATTATTCAAGTGGCTTGCGTTGATAATTTGAATTTCTACTAAGCTTTGGAGTGTGCGCGTTTCACAGGATAGAGCGATTATTGAATTTCAGGAGATATGCATAGAGCACGTAAATCTGTTCTCAACCAAAATACTTATTTGGATCAGTTGATCATATTCGTGTGCCTCCTGAAATTCAATAATCGCTCTATCACCTGTGAAACACGCACACTCCAAAGCTTAGTAGAAATTCAAATTAAGAACGCAAGCCAATTGAAAAATGAACCCCAGTGAAAGAATTTGCAGTGTTTTTTATTGAACCTAAATAACCCCCCCCCCCCCCACAATAAAAACATCTATAATTTATCAAGTCCTTCAGCACTCTTATTGCGCTAAAACTTCCCCAAACCCAAATGTAAACGATGTAGCCAAAGGTAGACTGATGTAGAGGAGGCACACAAATATCATCAACTGATCAATCCAAATAGGTACTTTGGTTGAGAACAGATTTACGTGCTCTATGCATATCTCCTGAAATTCAATAATCGCTCTATCACCTGTGAAACACGCACACTCCGAACCTTAGTACAGATTCAAATCATGAACGCAAGCCAATTGAATAATAAACCCGAGTGAAAGAGTACTCATTTACCGCAGTAATCATATTGAATAATAATCCCCAATAGTAATAATAATATTTACCTATATATTATCAGCGTTTCATACATATCAGAATAATAATAATATAATAATATTTACCTATATTATATAATAATAATAATATTTACCTATATATTATCAGCGTTTCATACATATCAGAATGCTTCAACCCGTGTATCGCCTATAAACTACAAGTATCCACATCGGCTATCACTCCAGTAACCACATTCACTACAACTCGACGCTATCGGCATCCCTAGGTTACAAACAAACAATGATAAACCAAAAAACGGAAATGTTGACACCATAAATCGGGCCATACATCGGGAATTTTTTGACCTACGGACGTGGGGAAGGGCTCATTCGACTCCTCATGGTATGTTCTTCAAATAGGTAAATATTTAGGCCGGTTCGACTTGTTTTGAGGTTTTTAGGGATTTTACAAAACCTTTACAGCCCTTAAAGGGCACTTTAAATTGAGTGAGAGAGCTGGCTCAAGGATTGGGGCGTCATCGGACCAAGATGGATTTTTCCTCAAAATGTCAGATCTTTTGCTCCAGCCGTTTCGGAGATATCGTGCGTACGGCGTACGGCGGACGGACGGAAAATTTTCATTGCAGATTCGGATTCTACACCCTTTGAAACGTAAACCATGATATTTTCAGGGGCGGTCAGAATTTTTTTTTCCAGAGCGATTACAATGGTTTATTATTGAATAATAAACCAAAATGAGTCGTCAAACAAATTTGCTCTTAATTTTTTCAGTATATTCGAGATTTAATCGTTATTAAAGTAAATTTACGGAATAATTCACTCATTTTATGGGTTGAGACTGGTCAAGCATCGGGGAATTGCTCAAACATTTACATTCTCTCCCAACGGAACAATTTTTTTATGCGAGCAGGTAGGTAACTGCTTTTTACAATTTCCTACATTTTGTGGGTGCCTTGAGATTCCACCTGGGTGTGCGACGAGCAGGGAAGAAGGACCTTGGATTTCCAACTCGTGAGTAACATTTCCTTCCTGAAATGCATAGATTAATTGGACAATCAATAGGAAACCTGTTTACGCTGGTGATCAGGACGCTCTCCACGCTCGCATCTCATAAGTCAAAAATATCCTTATAGCGTTAAAATGATTTGAAAGCTCTTGCATAATTTCTTTTCCTTTGCCATGAAGCTCTTTCTTGCTCTTGCGGAGTAGAGTCCCATGGTGACGAAACACGTTATTAATGAGATGTGTGGGATCCCAAGATGACAGGAGATGGGTGATGTAGAATCCCAATTTATTCTTAAGCTGGTCTGTGCCCATAGAGAGGGTCCTTCTTCAATCCCAAGCCCCCTTTATATCCCAATATAAACACACTCTTGGTGAAATATCGTCAACACGGTCATTTCAATGATGTCATTCATCAGTACCAGATACTACTACATAACAACATCGTGAAGGTAGGTAGGTCTAATGATGAGGAACCGGCAGGAACTCTCAATCCTACATGAATCGTGAAGAAATAAGCTTTGAAGTCTTTACAGCATAAAGAGTAGTGGTTGATATGAGCTACAGATTTCACATACATTCCACATCATGTATTTATAAGCAAAAGCTGTACAGGTTGATTCCCTCGTTGGGTTAAAAAGAAGTTTCGGTCTGTGAAACTAGACGGATGATATGGTAGATCCTCTCATCTGCACTTTTACACTTCAATCCGTTCTCAAGATTTTTTTTTTTTTTTTTTTTTTTTTTTTTTTTTTTTTTAGCGAGAAAACTACTTAGTTCATTATTTTGATAATTTTGAAATTATGTATGTAGATCAAACTCTGACTTTATGCATTTTAAAGGATTCCAGACACTCAATGATTGTAGTTTATGATGAAATATCAACGATTTTCAGGTTTCAAACATAGTTCTTAAAAGAGATATTGGATAGATCAAATTGAATACATCGCTAAACTGCTTAACAAATGAGAAGTTTTCCAATCAAATGTATTTGGGGAAAGTATTAAAGTTCAACATATTTTCAAATTTTACGTGCTGGTTAAGTAAAAATTCTGTTCTTTCTCAAATCATTCTTTCTCAAATTCTCAATCAAATTCTGTTCTTTTTCAATAGTTCAATAGTGTCGAAAGTAACATTAATTTGGATGAAGAGAAAAAGTTAGGGTTATGTATAGTGTTAACAAGGTTCTTCCGAAAACGCATTTAAAAAATGATGTCTGTATGCTAGAGCATAATACAAAAGTGCAGTTGGTTGCGTTCAACTCAGATTTATTTTTAGCTTCACTTTTTTCGTCAAGCAAGCAGCAGCTCTCGGTACCGAACCTTGAAGTAGAGAAGCTGAAAACGTGCACAAGTGTGCGAAAAAAAACACTGTGGCCAGAAGGCACTGTTGGTTCAGTAAAACGAAAAACACAAAGCTTCTCATTTATCTCTCGAGGACGTTCACAGTTGACTACTCACGTGTCTTTCTGATCTTCGTACGAGTCCTCACTCCATTCGGGCCACCATCTCTTCCCGTGTTTCTCATCACTGATGATAAAACAGTAATGAAAAGTTATGTTTGATTAAAAAAAAAAACCCCGAATATTAGGTAGTTGGTTTTAGGTAAAAAGATGAATTTAGAGAGCTAACCTAGAATAGAATCCCCTAGGAGTGAGATTCCGACTACTTGTCTGCTTCAATAACTTTTAACTTTTATAACAACAAACTTTTTTTTTTTTTACGTTGTAGTGGCAAAATGTGGTGAGTGTCATAAGCTCTGGTTCCACGAGTATTTGGTTGCTTGTTGTCCACGATCCCTTGCAACTGCTCGAACTTGTCCAGAAAGTCGGTTGGCACTTGATTTAAATGCTGTCAAGCACCACTCCAATTCTCTCAGTGCCTCACATGTGTTCGCTCTAAATGTTCACTGGCTCCGGCGCACCAGTTTTTTTTTTTTTTTTTTAAATCAATCTCTGAGTTTTAAATGTAATAATTATAGTAATTAGTAATTGGAAAATAACAACTCCCTCCATAAACATTTTAAAGGCCGTGCCGGATTAGTGGTACAGTAATAGTTTTAAGACGTATTGCATTTGGGTGCAAGGTTTGAGAGGAACACAACCGAAAAAGATTCGGCAGCGTGGTATTTTGTCGGATTGCTTCAGGGATGTAGTGTGACAACTATGGGAAAGTGTACAAGTACGAGAAATAACAGGTAGGTAGACATTGCACTCATGACAGACACTTGCCTCACAGTTTCTCTGATTACTATTTTTAAAACTCCATGCCACAAAGTTTCAGTTCAACCTCAATACGATATTAAATGACCCATTATCACAAGGATGGTTGCCCAGAAGTGGAAAGCACCTATTCTAGAAAAAATGCTCAAACCATCGTTCAGGATTACAGAATTCACCGGTTTCAATTTAAGATGCTCCGGAGTATTAACGTTAATTTATGATGTATTTTTGAAAGATGCACATAAGCATAGGGGTTCCTACTAGCTTTTATCACCGTATACTTGGATGGATTCAAATTTGAAGAATACATTATAGAAAAAACAGGAAATAGTTGAACTTCCGAATGATAGAGAGTGAAGTCTCAAGTTTTGTTTTTATCAATAACGAAACCTCTGAGTTCAACTGTTCTAAAATTTTATTTTCACCGTTCAAAGAACCTTGAAGTTTTAGTCTCTCTTTGTCACTTCAACCTCAAGTTACCATTTTGTCACTGTTCTACGGAAATCTTAGAACTAGTTTGCGACGTTAAGTTACGCAACTATACTTCATGGTTAACATAAAATTCAAATTCTTATTGTGCTAGCGTTGCAGTCACTGCGATGATTGCTGAATTGAGAAGGGTGGTTAAGACTATCACCATGTATTCGATTCAAAGTGAAAAAATAAATAAAATTCAATGCCAAACTCATTGTTTCCGCTCTGGTTCTGTACGCCTCCGAATTTATTGTACCCCACCATCAGATCAGAGCTCCTGGCGGGCCAAGACACTGGTCAGTGACCAATCCACCTAACTTGACAAATGCAAGAAGTGAAAGTGGGGTGCTGCTTGCAAGCTAGATGCCTCAAACTGTTATACCACTGAAATAGGAAAACAAACCTGTTCTCAAAACAAGAATTTAGCCAGTCGGTGACTACACGACCTTTGTGAGAATGACAGCCACCACATAATTTAGAAAGTACACATACTATTGTTATTTTTAGATATCTCGAATAAAAGTTGAATACCAAAAATGCTGCGAATCGTCATCATTCTGACCATCAGAAATTGAGAAGGGTGATCAGGACTGTCACCATTAGTTTCAACTTGAAAAATTACATGAAGTTCAATGTCAAGCTCATTTTTACACCCTGTAACTTCGATTTGACCGTGTGGAACTAAGTTTTTCTGGTCTCAAACGCAAATTTCTCCTCTAATCAGCAGAGTAAAATCGAAATTGATTATACATTTGGAAAGATGTGAATTTGGAGCAGTTTTTATGTTCATCAGCATAGTTCATTATCTCGAATTATTCGAGGTTATGGGCTTTGATAAACGGAAAGTTTTCAAAAAGTAACTAAGTTTACTTTTCAGGTTGCTTTATTTCCCGTAAAATTCAACTGAAAAAATCGTTTTTGCTATTAGAATGATACGAAATGTTACATGAAACGTGAATAACCCTGAATACAAGCGTTTTAAAAAATACTTCAAGAGGTGTTTTTTGTTGCAAACTACTTGTAAAATTGATACCTTGAAGGAATGAGACCTGTTTTGTAGACACTTTGTATAGAAAATAAAATATAGCCTTGTGTTAATGAATAAATAAATAAATAGTGCAATCTGTTTTGTAAAACTCTCTACGTGGAAAATACTCTGAATCATCATAAAACTTCGTCAAAATAGTGTACGCGTGAGCCCAATGGGAATTTTAATAGCCATGACGGAAGTTACGTTCATCTTACCTGCTAAGTTCTTCGAGGTAGTGGAGAAACTCGATGGCCTCGGAAGCGTTTTGTATCCTTTTCACAGTTTCGACTTGAAACGTGTCAGAGCCAGGCCGCAAACTTTGGTAAATCTGTTGTAGCCTCAAGAGCCCTGGAACAACATAATGGCACCGTTTAACAAGCCGCCCTCTCGCATAAATCATGTTCGCGGGGTCGCGATATAACCACAGGACGTGATTGGGTACAACCGATCTCTAAGGGGAAAACAGCCAGCTTGAGGCTTTTCATTATCTTTCTTACTCCATTGTTTGTAACATGTACATATCGAACAATAAATAACACAACTGTAGTAAAAATACGATGCCAATTGTTACACGAAGACTTATTGTATCTCTATTACATTGTAATGTTAAGATAGTAATTTTTTTCGCCTACGGTACACCCACCCGCAGGAAAAAAACACAAACACAAGAACTAGACCTGATAATATAGTATAGAGGTGTCATCAAATACATTGTCAATTTACCATTGTGACGTGAAGAGACAAAAACAGTTTGTTATAGCGGGAATGAACCCATAGAAAATATAAAAAATACAACCGGGCTGGTTTTTAGAGTATACAAAAACTTATAGGTGGGACTACTAATTAGGTACAATGTCGGTCGGCCGTCAAATAGTATAGTATAAGCTTAAATGTACGACCCAGACTTTGAGTTCTTTAGAGGGTAACGTATATGGGCCGGGACGGGAAGACGGATGGCTCTAAATTGGTCGGAAGAATTTTTGCACAGCAGGGCACTCCTTTGCAGCAAGTTCTTCGACCACGGTACATATGTTCGACATGAGTCTAAAACGGTACGGTATGCAGAGGGCTTAATATTCCCTCCAAGTACTTACTGGGATGTACTCGTAATATGGAGTCGCCATATTGAGGTAGGTATTTTACGAATGCCATTAGTTTTCACCGCGTAGGTTTTGTCACGTATTCCGATCTATTGGTTTGTTATTCAATAGTAAACCATTGTAATCGCTCTTGAAAAAAAAAAAAAAAAAATTCTAACACCCCTGAAAATTTCATGATTTACGTTTCAAAGGGTGTAGAATCCGAATCTGCAATGAAAAATTTCCCGTCCGTTCGCCGTACACCGTACGCACGATTTATCCCAAACGGCTGGAGCAAAAGATCTGAAACTTTCAGGAAAAATCCATCTTGGTCCGACTACGCCCCAATTCTTGAGCCAGCTCTCTCACTTAATTTAAAGTGCCCTTTAAGGGCTGTCAAAGTTTTGTAAAATCCCTAAAAACCTCAAAACAAGTCATGGCGGCCTAAATTTGGACTCTTTTTGAAGAACTTTCCACGAGGAATCGAATGAGCCCCTCTTCAGATCCGTAGGTCAAACCATTCCCGATGTATGGCCCGATTTATGGTGCCAACATTTGCGTTATTTTGGTTTACCTATTATGGTTTTTGTTTTGATTTCAGTAACCTAGTGATGTAGTGAACGTGGATACTGGAGTGTACTCCTAAAACGGTTTATAGCCGATACACGGGTTGAAGTATTCTGATAACCATAAATAACGCTGTAAATTCTTTCACTGGGGTTTATTATTCAATTGGCTTGCGTTCATGGTTTAAATCTGTACTAAGCTTCGGAGTGTGCGTGTTTCACAGGTGATACAGCGATTATTGAATTTCAGGAGATATGCATAGAGCACGTAAATCTGTTCCCAACCAAAATACCTGTTTGGATTGATCAGTTGATCATATTTGTGTGCCTCCTGAAATTCAATAATCGCTCTATCACCCGTGAAACACGCACACTGCAAATTCTTTCAGTGCGGTTTATTATTAATTTTTATTCATTTGAGTTGCATTCATGGTTTGAATTTCTACTAAGCTTTGGAGTGTGCATGTTTTACAGGTGATAGAGCGATTATTAAATTTCAGGAGATATTCATAGACCACGTAAGTAAATCGGTTCTCAACCAAAACACCTTTTTGGATTGATCAGTTGATGATATTTGTGTGCCTCCTCTACATCAGTGTACCTTTGGCTACATCGTTTAAATCGTGGATTTGGGGAAGTTTTAACGCAATAAGAGTGCTAAAGGACTTGATAAATTATAGATGTTTTTATTGTGGGGGGGGGGGGGTATTTAGGTTCAATAAAAAACGCTGCAAATTTTTTCACTGGGGTTTATTATTCAATTGGCTTGCGTTCTTGATTTGAATTTCTACTAAGCTTTTGAGTGTGCGTGTTTCACAGGTGATAGAGCGATTATTGAATTTCAGGAGGCACACTAATATGATCAACTGATCCAAATAGGTATTTTGGTTGAGAACAGATTCACGTGCTCTATGCATATCTCCTGAAATTCAATAACCGCTCTCTCACCTGTGAAACACGAAATTCAAATCATGAAAGCAAGCCAATTGAGTAATAAACCCCAGTGAATGAATTTGCAGCGTTTTTGTCCGACTAATCTCACTTGTTATAGTACTTGAAGAATTGATTTAGGATATATTTACTTTATTTTTGATATTCGAGGATAGCGAGCATCTAGACCACCAAACTAAATAGAAAACTGGTCCCCGAATAAACGAGTACAAGTTTTTGAGGATTTTATTATAATTCACGAATAATTCAACTATTTAAGAAACTTAAATATGATTGTATCAGAGAAGGGAATGGATTTGCATTGCATGAAACTATTTGTGCCTACTGGTGTTCCCTAATATCGATGCTGTCATGACCCCCTATTGTCTGTTGACCAGTTAGTGAAATTTTCACTTTGAATGAAGTGGATCATACGAAATCAAATGATATCCAACTGTGACCTCCAGTTCTTGGGAATTATGACCAGTAGCTGCCTCCGTAACCTCCCCTACAGTTGTCGTCAACACCTTGATGCCTCATCTCCTAGGTGAACGATCTCTCACATAACTCAGGTCTGAATTCTGTATCGGTTTCAGACCGATTGAACTGAGAGTGACTGATCAGTATGTGATTGATTGTCCATGAATGGTTGCTCCTGACCAATGCCTGACCGGTTGAAATATTCGACCGTAAATCCAGTATCTGATTGCCTGATTGAATTGAAAACGTCCGTATTTGACTCCTATAAGATGTATTTGACAGTATTTGAGACCTGAAATGAAATAATTGTGATCCCCTGGATAGATACTTGGCTTTTCTATTTGATTATGGATAAAGTGATTGATTTGAGTTGAGATTGACTGTGATACTGATGACTGGTCCCACTACAGCGGACAACAAAAAATGTTTAATTGAAACAAGTAATGAACTAAGTTGGATATGAACGCCGAAACACTTACCAAGCTCGCACTGTCACATTCGCGCGACAACTACTTATTCTCATCCCGTCTCTACCTGAAGTGGAAAGTTTTCCCTTTTCTTTCGAATCCGTTCGGACAGTTTCGGAAAGAGTGGGTACCTCAATAATGTTGAACCTAGCATCAGCGACACAACATGACATGCTTGAAGAATCGGGCCGAGTTTGACGTTTAACTGTCGAGTTGTTGACGTGTAGCCGTGAAGTGATCCGAATGAACTCATTCGATTCGATACACCGAATAGATAAATATCTAATTATTAAGAGGTAAGATTTCATTATTCCTTCCATTTCGTCTATGGATCTATACGAGTAAAGGAAACTTCAGGATATTCGATATTATATAGAAAGAGAGAAGGAATGGTGTAGTCCTCTTCCAATAGTTGAGGAGATTTACCTGCAACACAAGATTGTGCTGAAGCTAGAAAGTGTCAAGTTTATGGTCAGGCGTATGAGTTTTAAGAAACAGGAAAAAAGAGCTATCCGTATCCTTCACAACGTCAGAACTTGGAAAGTTTTTCGGATCGACTTGCAATTGGTTGTGTAGAGATCATACGTTACCGTACTCAATTAAGTAGAAAATTAGTTTGAACGAGACTGGTAGGAAAAAAAAACGGGGAAAATAAAGAAACAATCGGTAAAGTGGAAGAAGTCGTGAAAGAAGAAGAAGGATCGACGTGTATCGGATATTTCCCATGGGGATATTTAACAGATCGAAGGCAGCAAAGCGGTAGCTCCCCCTGCTGAGCCCAGCGCTCTACTCGCACAGTAAAAGGCCAATAACATAAATGGGCCAGCGGCTCTCTTCCTTGCCCTCTTCCCGTTCCACCTCCCCTCTCCTGCTTCTCACTTAAGGGATTAGCGGGATAGCAGATGGTACCGTCTGAACATTGGCTTTATGACCCCCGTCAGCCCATCAGCCAGATGGGGTCCTGGCCGGGAGTTTCGCGTTTAATGCCGGCAGGGAATGTACCCGACACGCGTTCCATCTTTACTCGGGTTCACGTGAGATTTATTCGTCTTGTTGTCGAGCCGCGGCATCAATAATGTGGAGGGTGGACAGGGTAATAATAAACGGCTCCCGTTGTGAGATTCTCGGGGTCAGAAAATGAAGATTATCTCAGGGTCCAATAAAAGTGCCAAATCTTCACGTATACAGGGAATCTATTACATCCACCCTTAATTCCACAAAAATAAAAACAATACTAAAGTAAATATAGAAAAGTTCTATTCCCCTCTACTCATCAATTTAAAAAGACCTTCATTGCATCATTCATTTTCACTAATGCCATCCCCTAATTATAAGATGTATATTTATGTTGATTAGTTGACTACCATACTACTTTTATTGTAATTTCAACACTTAGTTCATGTTTTTCCAAATACTGTAGAGAAGAATGATGCCTTGGAAGTAGCAAGTGTGACGCTAAAGGAACTAAAATGTGAAATAATGACGAATCTAAACGCCAAGAAAGCGCCTGGCTAGAACAGGGAAGATCTTGAAAGAGCTTCCTCAGAAGGGTTTTCAGAAATTGCTGGGGATTATAAACGCAGCGTTTCGGGTAAAGTACGTCCCCAGGCAGGGAAAAGTAGCCGAGGTCATTATGATAGCAAAACCAAGGCAACCAGTCAACGAGAAAACATCCTATAGACCCGTCTCACTATTGCCAATCATCTCCAAGCTCTTTGAAAAACTCTTTCTGAAGAGTCGGAAACCTATAATTGAGAACAGGAAATTAATTCCTAACCACCGATTTGGGTTCAGAGAACAACACTACACCATTGACCAAGTCTACAACAACGCTACACCATTGACACAGGATAGAAAATTTGATAGAACAAAGTCTATACGGAAGTAAAATTTGCTTAGCCTTTTTCCTAGACGTTTCCCAAGCTTTTGATAAAGTTTGACATAAAGGACTCTCAGCAAACATCCATACGGATCTCCCACAGCAGCATTATCTACTGATTAAGTCGTACCTCACTGAAAGGCACTTCAGAGTGCAAAATGAAGATGAATATTCTGGGCTGAGGAAAATAGCAGCAGTGCTACCGCAGGATACTGTACTTGGGCCAGTCCTGTACCTGCTATTCACAAGAGACCTTCCAAAACCTGCGAACGCTGTCGCAGCTACGCTTGCAGATGAAACAGCAATAAAATCAACAGGGAATACCATGGAGGAAGCCACTACAAAGCTGCAAGACTCAGTGAACACAATTGTTCAGCGGACTAAAAGATGGCGAATAAAGCTGAATGAAACCAAGTCTACACACTTCCGACAAGTGGACCCTACCCCAATTGAAATTGACTCTCAAATAGTACCGTAGTGTAATGCAGCCAAATATCTGGGTATGACACTGGTGCTAAGCTCAAATGGAAAGAGCATGTGAAGAAGAAGGAAAAGAAGAAGACAGAAATCAACCAGAAATTTAAGAACATTCAGGGAAGGAATTCACGCCTCCCAGTCCACAATAAAATTGTATATAAAAAGATGTGTTGTATACCCTTGGACCTTATAGGTTTATACCCTTGGATGAATAGCTAGTAGTAGTGAACTCTTCCGTGGAATGATAATTGAAGTCAAATTACTAGATGTGTTATATTATTTACAGTTGTAACAAAAACAAATATTAGAAAATAAAACAAATGTTTTTCCGAACAAAAGTGATTCTAATCCCTGATTTCATTGGTCCTCTAGTTCATTGTACTACCTAGGAATTTCACACCGTTTTGCTCCACCCTTAATTCAAGGATACCCGTCAACCCGGAGTGACAAGGGGAGGAAGAAAGGTTTTCACGATTTACGATCAAATAATTGCTTGATTGATGAAGGCGAATGATTCGAACGAACTGAGCGGAGGGAGGCTTATCAGAGAAAATTCAAAAGGAATCATTAATGAATGATTTTGGAGGGATCTTCAATTCATGAGAACAAGAGGCATTCGACCATCTGGCTAATTTGGAGTTAAGGAAGATGAAGAGATAGATGAACGAATACAAACATGGAAGCATAAAAGCACTCGAAGTATTGTTTTTGCTGGCAACATGTAGTGTCTTCCTGTAATTTTCTTACTAAAGTCGATTTGTATGTAAATCATTCTGTTACCTTATGCAAAATATCAGGTTCAAGAGTTGAAATTACTCCTCCAACGTGATATAAAACACACGACGGGTGCTTTTAATGGTTTTCTGGGCTGAACCTGAAAGTGTGCTTTGTCAGAAGTTGTTTTAGTGCCTTCTAAAGCCTTTCGAAATAAAATTAGAAGGATATAAGATATCATCTGCATCCGAAAAGACTCATGGGTTTATTGTGTCATTAACATAAGAAAATTAGCGTTGGAAATCTTTTATCCTATATGACACATTTTTCGTCGAGAGAATCTAATTATTCGGTTATGCAGACAGTACTATGATGCATAGGTAGTACACTTGGGAATAATAGTACAGGAATTAATATGAAAACACACACATTTTTATTGGTTCGCGAATAATTTGTTCAAAATCCTCAGCCAGGAGCGTTTTGAATTAAAAAACGTCTATTGCCGATTAGAGGTTGGTTTAGTACTTTCTTTAAAATTCTTTTCAATCTTGATAATTGTTTTTTGGTTTATTGTTGGAAATAACGTACCAAAAATATGAGATGAGCTGATACTGCTCAAGTACATTATCCTGATTCTCTCTACCTGCTGGACGATTTGGAGCAAGGTTTGGTGGGGCACGAATCCTTTGACTTTTGGGTGCTGATCTACATCTTCATTCAGAACTAGAAGATTTGTTGTGCTGCTCGTCATCGGATTAATATAATTGAGAAAATTTGTAATTTTGCGAACTGAATAGCTAGATAGATACTCACTTAGAGGTAAACAAAAACAGGGTGGAGGCACTTATGTGAGTTTTAAATGCCATTTGAAGCTTACAGTCAGATACACAAAAAGTGGAACTCTCAACATCCATCTCCGTCAAGTCATGATTTATAATGAACTGAGAAGGTTACCCACGTACTTACTAATGATTAAAAACGATTATCGGCTATAAATTTGTCTTCTCATTCACACGAAAAAATCTGGAAGCTTAAAAAAAAAGTACGTGTGGATCTAACTGCAACTAAGTAACTCTGTTTTCTTATATATTTTTCCTATCATTTAACTAAAAAACAAAATTATTCATTTAATCATTCTATTTTATTTTAATTTTTATTCATTTTCTTGAGTTATTGGCAGATGCCTATTTTATGCATAGAAGGAAAACGGGCGTAACAACCTGTTCGCAAGACTGTTCTGATAGTGAAATGATGAAATAAAATAAAAACATTGTGTATGTATCTGAACACTTCGTATTCGTATGATGCGATGTTTTCCACGATTAGAAAAAACATTATTTGAGGGAGAACCTTTCCTTCTCACAAAAGATACGTTCAACTGTTCGAATTGGTACTTTGGCAGCGTCAGATACATTCTCCTTGATTTCAGTCAGTCTCACATTCACATCTGGACTCAAAAACGTACATTCGCGAAGGAAGAACTGATAAACGTTGCTCACAATCTCACGATCTTGAACATGGAGCATTTTCTTCCCACCAATCAGTGAACCAGAATGGTTTGTCTTCCGCCAGTTGACATTCTTGCTTTCAGTAAACTTGAAACAACGCCGATTTTGGGGGAGTCTTACTAATACAGTCTAATTAAAAATTGGAATGAAACTACTGTATTATGAAAATGTTGTTATTAACTTATCAATGTCTTGTTGATTGAACATTGCTGACGCCAGAACTATATGTCAGACTCGTCATTCCGTTCCGTTCGGAAATCTGGCCATAAATAAGCGATTACTGCATCCAACTCTAACTACCTTCTACATGTTTCATTGATGCCTTTCCTTCACTCACCCATCACGTCTTGATTTGACGGGAAGGCTGCATAAAACATGAAGAAATGGCGGGAAGTGGAGGAAAGGCAGTTTTCCTCTTCTCCATGAACCCCTGTAGAAAATAAGGTGAAAGGAGAACGGGGAGGCGGGCGAGCGAAATCAGAAAACGATATCTGAAAAACATTATCGCCCTGGCTAACAAGATACGGATGAGAACCCGTAAAAGACTGGGAATATCGGTTTATCAGTTTATCACGGAATAGCTTCTCTTAAGAGGGGAAAGGGGGGCAGGCCCTCGAGAAAACGACATTCATGAAACTTTCATCATTCCAACCCCTCTCCTCCGCTACCCAAGTTTTTTAGCATCGTCCGACGATCTCTGGGTTTTATCCCGCTGATGTGATATTAGTATGGATCCGTGTTGGTTTGAGAGAAAGACGGGAAAAAGGAAATACACGGGGAGAGGAAATCGCTCGATTTCTCGAACAGTTGCCCCACCTCCCCACCACATCACCGCACGCTCCAATTTTATACCGCGGTTTTATGATCCCGTTTTTCACTCGCTCTTTTTATAATTACGTCAAGTCCTCCAGCCGCCGGTTCTTCAATGAATGAATGCATCGAGCGGGGTTTCGTTCATTGCAGGAACCGACCTCGTTATGGGAATCCGCTCGATTATTATTTATGAGTTGCACTCCCGTGCCGAACGATCGGAAATGAGTCCTCCACTGATGGCAAACGTTGATCTCAAAACATGAAAACATTCTGTGGATTGTAAATTTAGCATTTAAATGGGGCAGGAGACCGTCACGTTTTATTAATTGAACCAACTGCATCTCAAGAGTCATGGTTGCTTAATAATTTAGACAAATTATTTTCAGTAGAACATCGAAATGTCAACCACTTCAAAAATGGAAAAAATTGAATGTTGAAGTTCAAGGAGCCCCCACTTCTTCAACTTAGGTTCAAACTGGTTGATTGTTTAACAGTTTGAAATTATTAATTGAAATCATAATTATTGTGGTATGATCATGCAGAGATGGGCGTTAATCGATTAACGAATACTTTTGCGATTACAAATGTAATCGTGAAAAGTATACGTTGATTACGATTTCTTTTGAAGCAATCGTAATTCGTTGGCGAAACGATTAACGATTTCAAAAGTATTCGTGATTAACGAATACTTTTCAGCGAATACTTTTAAAGTAATTGTGATTAACGAATACTTTTTTGCGATTACAGATACGACTAACGAATAACGATTAATTTATAGGTTTTCCACCAGGAAGCGGGATGCTGTTTCACGAAGGCTGTCATTTTTTTTTTTTTTTTTTTTTTTTTTTTAATATTTACTTATTCATTCTTTTTTCCGACGTTTCTGAGTGGTAAAACACTCCATCATCAGGGGATAGTTTCTTTTGGACATTCATCCACGTCATAATTATTATTAGCAGCTCACTGCAGTCGCATTGGTCAGAAATTAATCCTTTTCAATTATCCAGCATTTCATGACTTTACCTGATTTACTACAGTGATCAACTATACATATTAGTAACACAACATTTGATAAAAACTCTGTACCTATAACAACAATAACAATAATACTTACAACAACAATTACATAATAGTAACTATACATATTAGTAACACAACATTTGATAAAAACTCTGTACCTATAACAACAATAACAACCGGCGCTCCGCGCCTCGCCAGGGGCAAGCCCCCTGGACCCCCTTTTGCTTTTATTTAGAGACTACTGCCACAAGTATAGGAACGTAGAATACGCTTTAGCCTAGATTGAACGCTGAACGTTCAACGATGATCATCGAACGTTCATTGTCGAACCGAAGGACGATTCGCGAACGACTGAAACTCCGATTTACATAAATAAAATGACTCACTTCAAACGGGTTTGTCGCAACTACTACACATGGATGTAAATATTCTTATGTTTATTGGTCTCGTGTCACCGTTTTCGTTCCTGGATACCGTACCCTTTTTCGTTCCTGGATACCATAACCAGGTTGGGTTTGTCGCAACTACTACACATGGATGTAAATATTCTTATGTTTATTGGTCTCGCGTCACCGTTTTCGTTCCTAGATACCATACCCTTTTTCGTTCCACTCACGCTTGACGCTTTTCGGCTAGTTAGTCCATGGCTAAAGCGTATTCTACGCTAATAATACTCATAACAACAATTACATAACACTTTTTGACTAGAATTTAATGATCACAATCAAGTAGGAATTTAATTCATTTCAGGTACATTCTTTAATAGTAAAATCTTTAATAATAAAAAATAAAAGTGTTATTATTAAAGATAAATCAAATTTACCTGAAATGAATAAATGAGATGACATAGCCGGATGAGATAACATAGCAAATTGATCATTCAATAATAATGGTACCTACTTGTGATCACATAAAATTGGAACCAAAAATACCTACTAATTTAAAACCAAGAAGTTAAATTTTGGAAACATCGTTTGATTTCAAATCTTAATTTGTACTAATCTAAAAATGTAATTTTTCATAAATTTATTGTCTATTTTACTGTTCATTTATGAGCTATACCTGCTTCTGACTTTGTGTAATATGTAGATTTTTTTCAGGGTTTATTATAAAAGTCAAAAGTTAATCACATCTCTGTGATCATGTAGCTTACACAATAATGAAAGTGGAATGTACGACACGAAACGATGACATTCTTCAAGACTTGAGTATGGAGACTGTCCGCGCAACAATCGTTAATTAAATTAATGCATGTCAGCATGAGCAACGCCTCTTTAAACATGAGTGCCTACTCGAATACGCTCAATGTCATAGATAAAGTAGTTGATAACGCTTCCGAATAACGCCTCAAAATAAATGAACCACAACACTTCGTGCTGGATATATAGATGAAGAATAGGGTCCTGTCCTCGACATTTTGGGGTGAATCTGGTTGGACTGTTTTCTAAAGGGGTTTTGAGGCGTAGAATTCGACGATTTCGTTATGACACCAAAAAACCGTCATACCTATCATCGAAAAATTGGGATGAATATTAGCTTTACTGGGGAAAAACTCCCGTTATTGCAGTTTGAAAGGGTACGTCCAAACGCAGCGACTTTCATCTCATATCATCCCCCATTGTGTTTCACAGTTTTCCCTCCTCATTGATAGAACTTGGATATTTTCCAAAACTGGACTGAAATACCTATGTCATTCATTTTTCGTCAAAAGCCTTGTGCTTTCCCCCAAAAGAATAATAAGAGACCGCAGAATAAGTACCACGAGCAAGAATTCGTTTTACCACAAAGCCATGTACTCAGACCCGTACACACGCTCTCCATTGTTGATTCCACTGCCATGTGCAACTTTGACGAAGACTTTAAAAATAAGAAAGCAGAAAGCTCCCAAACCAATCGTGGAATTGAAGAGATCATACAATGAGAGATTCCCACCGAAGGCCCCTAAATCAAAGATCTGCTTTCATCAATTTTCTGAACAACCTGAAGTAAGGAGTTATTACTTTAGTTTGAGGTCTGATGAACTTGAATCACGTCCCATCAACGCAGAATCCCAGAAGATGACTATCAAATATTTTTTGGAACAATATTTTTCGTTCGTGAAAAACTTTGTTTGTTGTAGGCCTGTAAATGTCATGTAAACCGTTGTACTTAGCGCAAAAATTCTACAAATGAATTGGTTGTGTATTTTGTAGATATTAAGTTACATTTTTTCATCCTTCAAAATATTTCATTCTCACCATTGTTTGCTTCAGGGGTAAAAGAGGGTTTAATTTCGCATTTAAAGCTTAGAATCAAGTTAAAAAAATAGCATTTAATAGTGGAAAAAATGGTTATACGAGAAACATAATATGTATGTTCATTGATAAATATAATATTATTATGGATTTGCATAGTTTTTGTGTCAATTCCAACGTTTTCGTTCTTTGAATCGTTTTTAAAGTTTCCGTTAGTTAACATTGAAATTATTTTCCTCAAAATCATCTTTTCATCAATGATAGGGATTTTCCCCTGGCCTCTCCAGATCGTTCTCCGTTCCCGATTCTTGAAACCGCCGCCACCGGGGATGACCTGGCACCTTCTAGCGTCATGGTTATCCTCTGAGAGTTGCGGATTTTAATATGCTTAGCCCTTGGTAGGGGCTCCTACCATCACGTTCCTTGCCACAACTTCAAAAGCACAAGTACCTATACAATACACTAAGACGAAGGGTCTACTGTAAAACTGTGAGTGGGCCCCGTTAAATTAAAGGGAAAGCCCAAAAGATGACGATCAAACACATTGGAACCATATTTTTCGGTGGTGAAAAACGTTTTTTATTGTAAATCTGTAAGTGTCAAGTAAAACCTAGCACTGACTGTAAAAATTCTATGAAGACTTCTTTTGTTTATTTTGTGGATTTGAAAAAAAATTTTAAGGGGAGCGTTGCACCCATGTTGACTTACAGTAAAAAATGGAGTAACATAGAACGCTGTCTATATTTCCACGAAAGTAAAGAGTTACACAGTTAAATCGATTTCGACGTTTAAGTCATCATCAGTTACAAACATGAACTTAACTTTCGTGGAGATATAGACAACGTTCTATCTTACTCCCTTTTTATTGAAACGGGTTTCCACAACTTTGTCGCGAGTGACTTAGTCCGTTTGACTCACAGTCGTGATTTGAGGATGGGCCGGAGGGCGCTAAGAGAGAGCATCCGATTAACACAGTCAACGGAATAGTTAAACCGAAAATAGTGTTGAGCTAAGGGTGAACCTCAACGGTGGAATATCCTGAGTGATGTCATATCGATGATGACACGTTCCTGCACTCAGCTGAGTGTGAGTGGGCATTCACAGTCAGCCTTTTTTTATGATTTCCACGCTTAAAGAATTAGGAAATTAAATGTTGCTAGATGAAGGAGTTGTATGATATTTTTAATCGCAATAAAAATCATGCACAACGAAACAGTTTTCTGACCAATTAGATTCGGTAGCACTGTTACAAATCCTCAGACATTCAGTTCTGGGCTAGGCGTAGTAATAGACCCTTCTCTTTAGACAGGTGCTATGCAGCCCCACGGCGAGGACTTGATTGGGTGACCGCAGCGGTGAGGGCCAGCAGTCCAAGTGGCCAACACTGTTCTGTAGGGCGAACTCCACTTCATTCAAGAGGAGAGGCCAGACAATATGCAGCTTTGAACGCCGCTAAAAGCCGCACAGGAAAATTATTTTCACCCGTCTTTCCCTTACATAATAAGGCTATTTAAGAGTAAAACTGAAAGCCTGCAATGAATCTTATTACCAATGACATCTAGGGCAGAATTCATAGTCCTTATTTGGTCGAAACAAAATGCTTAAATGAACTTTGAGGTGTTGTGGCTCTTGCGCTGTTCGTAGCCACTGATGGAAGAAATGCTCAAGCAAGTGCGTGAGTTACCTTAAGTATTTCCTTAGTCTCATTTCTTTACTTTCTCATGCAACTAAAAATCTTTACCTTATTCACGACTATGAATTCCTTCCCAAGTTTCGAAACCTTGTTTACTGTGAGACATTTCAAAATGAACCAAACGTAAACACCTATATCAAATAAATCGCAAAATACAAATACTGTGAAATTCTAAAACTGTTGTACAGTAGATAAGCGTCATTAGTGACAGTAGGACAGTCGCAAGTTATTTATTGCCTACCTTCCTAATCTCACACCGCTTAGATTCCCCAGAATGAAGTACTGAACTTGAAGGAAAAGTTCTAGTTCTAGAACAACTCTAAGCACTTCGGTAACGTAACTACGTAAGTTAGATCCGAACGATTCTTCCAATAACAAGACTGAAAGAGAACAATTACACACCCAGCAACATTGAGCTAGTCAATACATCCTCTGTCCAACTTCCAGCTACTATATAACGTATCCAGATAAATAAATACCCGTAAATTGAGATTTATTGAGACGAAATTTATAGAATATTTCCTACCAGTGGTTCACTACCCCGTAAACGTATGGCAAAAGTTATTAAAATAGGAGAGCTAAGAAGTAGTTCTAATTGCACCGGGAACTCTTCAAACAAATTGCTAAATTTACTTCTTTCGAGAAAGTTTTCGATTTTTTGTTCATTATTAGAACTTTTTCTGAAACACTGATTCGTCAGTAGAACTGATCCAGGTTGAACCCAAACATGGAAAAATAAATGAATACTTCCAAAAATAATTGAAATTACTTAACAATAAACCAAAATGTTATTATTAATATCATGGATGAAACACTGAATAAGGTGTTTAAACATCCAATGAAACCAGAAATGAATGAGGAGTGTTTTTTATAATCGTGCACACCGATGTTTCAGCAAGTAAGGCTGAACTCCTTGTGCACAACTATCAGAAATATTCAACGGCTCCCTATTAAATCAAAGCTAATGAAACAACTTTCTGCTCCGCTGGCAAAACCCTCTCCCGCACCAATCTGACCAAGTTTTTGAACAAAGTTTTTGAAACGTCTTATGTTTTTGACGGATTAATTAAATTGTTCACCTAGAGCCATTTCCTCGTGGCGGTTGTAAATATTCCCTGCCATCCATTCCACTTTTTCTTTCCCGTCAATTTCAAAAGTTGCTCGTCAGTTCGGCCCGCGTTCATGGGAAGAAACCAAGATTGCAAATGTCACTCTTCCTGTAAGATGAATTACCTTGAATAAAATGTCGTCATTCCTTATCTCCCTGAACAGTCTTATCTTTTGTTGAAATATAAAACTTGCTGTCTGAGATTTCGAAAACAATTTTATCTGAGTTAGCATTATTCAGGGGAAAAGCATACGTTATTCCAGACATACAGACCATAGTGAATCACACCGATATAGGTGTTGATTCTAATTGAATGCCTGAGAGAAGAAAAGACCAATTTTTCAGGGGAGCTAAAAAACCATCCACTGTTCCAAAAAACCTTGATAAAAATAAAAGCAAATATTTCTCACCGTCTTTCACTCATTTCAAAACAAAAAAAACTCTTTTCAAGTGAATTTGCTCGTTTCATATGTTGAACAAGAATAAATAATTTTCTCAAAAGTAATTTTTTAATTTCAGTGAAAAGGATCGGCTAAATTCATGCGGAATCAATGTAAAAACTCTTGAAGATTGCGAAAAATTCAGTAGAATTTTAATAATGAACATGAGAAAAATGTCGGCAAATTTTGTTTTACTCGGCTGGTTGGTCATGCTAAGTCGGCCTCTTACCTCTTAAGGTAATGAGTGGTAGTGGTAAGCCATGGAGTTATTAGCGTCCAAAATCTTCGAATACATTGGTTTGCCATTTTACTTGAAGATTTCTTTTCATGTCCTCAATTTTTTCTGCTCCTACCGATTTCTTCCAAAGCCATTTTTGGTCTTCTCATTTTCTAGGTAAATGAGTTATGAGGATTTTGAGGCGCAGAATCCGAATCTGCAGTCGTTTCAGGGGAAAACCCCCTTCATCACACTCAAAAAGCAAGTAGAAGTTTTACTAAACTGGGGTTGTTTATTCATTGGTAAACTTTCAATTGCGATTATCTCAAAATCAGCTTTTGGTCAATGAGGGGGTTTTTCCCCTGTACCCTTCACATGGGAACGGAGGTCGTTTTTACCGCCAATCGATCTTCCGTAGTTTTTACCATGAGAACCGGTCTTGGCTCTATTGCGAAAAAAGTGCCGTTTGGATCGTTTCTGGTCCCAGACAATCGAATATAAATGGACAAAGATGTGGATAAATGTATGTTCAATCCTTTTTTTTAAACGAGAAAAACGTTCAAGTTGAGTTATTTGTCACACAACTGAGTCTAACCTATCGAGTACTAACAAAATAGAAACAATGTGGCTCCGATGTGTCAAATCATGTAAGTACCATTTTCTCTACCAAATAGACGTTAATATATGTGGACAACTAAATGTTGCAACTCTTGAACTCATATATAGCTCTCCTGTTTTCATTAGTGAGAAAGGAAAATCATTGAAAGGAGGAAACATAATATGTATGCATATATTATATGCATCTGGCTGTAGATCATTTAATGGATGTAGTCTTGAATTGAAATGGCACGTGAATGGAAAAGTGTGTTCCGTACTGCGCTGCGGAGCCTCTCATGTGGGTGAGCGTAAGGTATAAAGAGATAGAATTCACAGCAACACTCATTAAGGTCTGCAGATCTACACCAGATCGAACACGTCACATTCAATTCCAACGATTCCAATCAGCAAAAGAGCATAGCGAAACGGAATTCCCGCTTCTGATACGATAGTGCATGATCTCATCTCATGATGTTCTCTTTTGAATGAATCCAAGTATGTATAAATCAATGGACTTTTGGAAATAGCAACTTCTGGGAAATATAATGATTTTTATTCCTTTTTTCAATTAAAACTTTATTGCAAGCTTTTGGTTACTCGCAGTTCCTTACCTTCAAGAGAAAAACAAATGCTTTCCAAGGAATCACATCGACAACTGTGATCTCAACTTTGTAATGGTTCACAGATAGGATTTCCTAATAAACTACGCTGGATACATGATTACGTTTCGGATACCTAACTCAGAAATATGACGGTGCCACTCTTCTGATTATAATATTTGAAACGTTACTTGTTACCTTGTGCCGCACAAGTTGTGCGCCTCCACCATAGATAGAATCAGTAATGATTCTAACATGTCCCATATTAGTAACACCAGGTTCCTGTTTCCTCCTTGTCTCTCTGTCTATCTTTATAATTGTACTTTTAGATAGACTTCTACTATGTCACATATCTTAAAGAAAATGGAAGGAGGAGATTTAGCTTGAGTAAGAAATCGATCATGTTTCGTACCAAAAAATAAGAAATGTACGAATTTAACAAATTTGGGAGCGTAGCTAAAAACCCCGGAGGGGTATTTCTGGGAGACGGTATTGAATTGGAAACTTGAAGAAAAAAACTCTGCAAATTCTTTCACTGGGGTTTATTATTCAATTGGCCCGCGTTCATTATTTGAATTTCTACAAAGCTTTGGAGTGTGCGTGTTACACAGGTGATAGAGCGATTATTGAATTTCAGGAGATATGCATAGAGCACGTAAATCTGTTCTCAACCAAAATACCTATTTGTACTGATCAGTTGATCATATTCGTGTGCCTATTGAAATTCAATAATCGATCTATCACCTGTGAAACACGCACACTCCAAAGTTTAGTATAAATTAAAATCATGAACGCAAGAAAATTGAATAATAAACCCCAGTGAGAAATTTTACAGCGTTATTTATGGTTATCAGAATACTTCAACCCGTGTATCGGCTACAAACCGTTTTAGGAGTGCACTCCAGTATCCACGTTCACTACATAACTAGGTTACTGAAATCAAAACAAAAACTATAATAGGTAAACCAAAATGACGCAAATGTTGGCACCATAAATCGCGCCATACATCGGGAATGGTTTGACCTACGGACCTGGAGAGGGGCTCATTCGATTCCTCGTGGAAAGTTCTTCAAAAAGAGTCCAAATTTAGGCCGCCTTGACTTGTTTTGAGGTTTTTAGGGATTTTACAAAACTTTGACAGCCCTTAAAGGGCACTTTAAATTAAGTGAGAGAGCTGGCTCAAGAATTGGTGCGTCGTCGGACCAAGATGGATTTTTCCTGAAAATTTCAGATTTTTTGCTCCAGCCGTTTGGGATAAATCGTGCGTACGGTGTACGGCGGACGGACGGAAAATTTTTCATTGCAGATTCGGATTCTACACCCTTTGAAACGTAAACCATGAAATTTTCAGGGGGGTTAGAATTTTTTTTTTCAAGAGCGATTACAATGGTTTATTATTGAATAATAAACCAAAAGGGTTGAGGTATTCTCCCCTTATTCATATTACCATTTGTATTTTCCCTTTAATATATTAAAATATAACCAACATAACTTTTTCGTCTCAAGAACCAACAATATCGATGAAACGGTAATGAGCAAGCAAGGCGGTTGAGCCCTTGGAATTAAACGAAATCAAATAAGCAATTACATCAATAAGGCCAAGTTTTTTCAGTGTTTTGAATAGAAGGAATAAAATAATGAAAGATCAAATTCTATCCGAATAATTTGAGATCCCAGACATTAGCTTTAAAGAAGCAACGAATGAGAGATCAAACACATATTTGGACATTCATTTCAGATTAGACCGAGGAAGTATCATTCAATTTGAAATTGGGAGTGTTGTATGGGTACGAACACATGCTGACGGCTGAGTAGGAGCACACCCAAGTTCGAAATCGTCTGGGAAAAATTACCTTCTGCAGTATACAACAGGTATACACTTTTGCTGCTATCCATCTGACCTCTTACGATCCCACGGGATGGTACACCGCCAAACGTAGAGTACAGATGCACAGTGTTCCATATCCCTGATTTTGTTCAAAGATTTTTCAAAGTCATTTCATGGAGGCTGCTGACAGGAGGGATAGATGATCATCTTTGAGTAAGGATTACTCTGCAGAAGAAGTCTTCATGCGAACTTTCATGCCTACTGCGACACAGAGTTCGGCGATGATGCAGAAACGACAAGATCTGCTGGCGTGGTCATTATGACGATAACTCCGGGGGAAAGTGAAGGAATCAAAGAAGTCATCAGGATCAGCCGACTACTGAAAGAAATAGGTGTTCTGAAGAATTGCCAGGATTGTGAATCGACAACTATAGTGCATCGAAACTTGAAAACAATCTCAAGTTCCTCAACAGGTCAAAACGTACAGGAAAACGGTAGTATTTTGTCAGTGAGAAGTTCATGGATGGAGCGATCGACATCCAACAGATAACTTGACTTATTTCCTGTGACTCCTAAGAGGAGCATAGGGCCGCAAATGGAGAACAAAAATGGACATATTCCATTAATTTTCGTTTGTTTGACATATTTGACATTGAATACATCGGTTGTTTGACAAATTCCATCGATTTCGTTTGTTCACTTGCGGCAGGTAATGTAGTCGTGAGTAACAACTGAGTTGCAAATTTTGGAAGAAGAATTGATAATCGATAAAAGATTCCCTCAACTACCTGTCTATTTGGTTACCAAGTGTTGGATCATAAGGAAATACAAAAGTAGCTCAGAATTAGTGGAAAATCCATCCAAGCGCTGCTCAAATCGTAGATTTTCTTTTGCTCCTCAATAACTCGTTATATCTTCGTTATAGCCGATTTTCGTTATCCTTTTTTCGTTCAACCAATAACTTCGTCTAGTTTTGAAACTCAATTCAGTTTCAAATTCCATTATGAATCGAGGTGAATAAAAGGGGAAGTTTGGTTATTTGTTTCTTTCTTTTTTAAAGAAGAATATAGAAGATTTGGGGTTGTCCCAATGATGTATGCAGGATAATACCCTATACTTATATTTTATGTTTAAACGATAAATCTTTTCTGTCTTTGAGGTAAACTTCAATAATTTTATGTATATCTTCAAATATTAGTATATTTGAAAATTTATTATTGAAAATTTATTATATATATATATTTTTTTCATTAATTCTATCTATTTTCACTGCTCGATTGAAATGAACGGATTGTTAATGAGCTGAAATAATCCAAATCATGGGAATTAGAGGTACACGTATAATTGGGGCTGCATGAATTCGAATACCAGTCGAGCCAGTTCAAGTTCGGAGGGGACATTTTTATAACTTTGAAATCCACTTAACTAGATTCGATAGCTGAACGAAGCATCTACTCCGTAAAACGCCTTTTAGTGACCACGGTTTTCAATTTGCAAATGTAGTTATCCGTGGTCCTCCCCAACTTGGAGACAACGTATGGCATTTTGTTTATCCCATCTAAAAATATACCGTGACCCTTCATCGAACGGCGTCTTGTTTTGAAAACAGACTGCCAGAAGGTCTAGGGGGAGCATGCGGAAATTAGATCTCGCCCTTGGACCCTTTTCAATTTGAGTTTAATCCAGGATCCTCACGTAGGTTCTTCGCTTGCTGGGTATAAATGGACGTCAATTTTCTTTTGGCCCCTTCTTCCCGAACCTTACTACTCTTCAGCCTCATCAAAGTACTTTTAAATGCCTACTCTCGTCTTGTTGTCTAGAATGTAATCCAATATTCCAATATCTGGTTATCGGTCCAATAGCGTCCATAGTTATGCGTCTTTTTTTTCATGTCCATTGCCATAGGATTTCCAGAAGAATTACACCTTCTCCCTACTGAATAAACTTTTTCCGATACAATTAAACTTTTTCCCAAGATAATCAAACCTTTTTTCGAAATAATTAAACCTCTGGCGGAAAAATAAAGAATTGCAAGTAGATCACTTTGAAGCGAACTTTTCGCGAATTGAATTGACCTACCAGCGATTGAATTAACATTTTTGCAAACTGTATTAAACCGTATGAAAAGCTGTTGTTTTAGACAACACAAAATATACAATTTCAACAATACGTAAACAGACCATTTCAAATGTTACCAATCAAATTATACCAAGACCCCCTATTTAATAGAAAATGATGATAAAAATGTCAATTTTAGTGAAATTCCCACGTGGAAAATCAATATAATTTTTGATTTATCACGTTGGCTTTACTTTCATTTGACGCAGAAATGGATCTTGTAAAGATGTATTTTGAGATGTTTTACAGTCAGAATAAAAAAAATTACAAGCAATATCACGAATAATGTCGAACATACTTTTAAGTAATGCATGAAATACAGGGTCGACTCTATGTCCAATTTGTGTACGATCACACTGCATGTTTAATTCAACTGGGAAACGCTATAAGCACCGATCAATATTTTTAAAAACTAGACCTGGCAATTTGAGGAAATTTTAATTCAGTTTGAGAAAACATGAAATAATTTTGCTAAACGTCTAATTTGCGGAACGTTTGATTTCAAAGAAAAAGGAAAGGTTTTCTGGAAAGGTTTAATTCAAACAGCGTATGATATATATGGATGGTGAACCAGTTTAATGGTATTGAGAAAAACTTTAATTATTTCGGAAAAAGGTGTATTGGGAAAAGGTTTAATTGTTTCGGGAAAAGGTTTAATCCTTTTGGAAAAAGATTTAATTCTTTCGGGGAACAGGTTTAATTCAACTGGAAAATGATACAAATAGACTAGCAGGCGATCAGGTTCCTAATTAAGTTTAAAAAAGTAGAACCTATTTTGTTTCACTATTTTCAATAATAAATCCTCGTTCTTCTACAAAAAAAAAAACAAACATATTTACCCCCCTCAAATACATGTAAGTAGATAGATATAGATAAACGAAGATTTTATTGCCTGATAAATAATCATTATACGTGGAATACAAAATCTTGATATTGTGCTGCTCTCTTCACCGTTCACTGCTTTGTCGCATTTACTACTAGCTCCATTAATATTTATGTAATTATGTACATAATATTTATATATGTGAATTAATTCAACTTTAAATTGAATTACCTATTCATTCAACAACTTATTACACTTATCGTTAACATGTTTGATCAGTATTAAAATTACTTAATATTATTATAGTTATGAGAAAATTGATTTTCAGAACAAAATAAAATGGAACTGCACTGTTTGACAGCTGTTAAGAGATTTTATTATTTTAGGATTGAAATATTTTAAAATTCGAAACCTCCAACGCTTCCGCTTCCGGTTTCTTAGTTTGAACCAGATACAAATTAGTTCAGTGATTTCCCACTCTTTCCATCCGTTCGCTACTCACTTGAAAACACATAAGTAAGTAATGCATGGATTATGTAATTAGACAGTGTAAAAACAAAAGAACATATGGTAACATAAAGTAGTTGGCAACTGTAGTTATTGTTCCAGTAGTAGGTAGGTATAGCTAGACATGAAGTCGTAGTAGGTATATTGTGTCAGACAGTTATAAACGATCCGTTTTTCAATCCTTTATAATCCGTTCGTAAAAAAACGCTGCAAATTCTTTCACTGGGGTCTATTATTCAATTGGCTTGCGTTCATGATTTGAATTTCTACTAAGCTTTTGGAGTGTGCGTGTTTCACAGGATAGAGCGATTATTGAATTTCAGGAGATATGCATAGAGCACGTAAATCGGTTCTCAACCAAAATACCTATTTGGATTGATCAGTTGATCAAATTTGTGTGCCTCCTGAAATTCAATAATCGCTCTATCCTGTGAAACACGCACACTCCAAAGCTTAGTAGAAATTCAAATCATGAACGCAAGCCAATTCAATAATAAACCCCAGTGAAAGAATTTGCAGCGTTTTTTTATTGAACCTCAATACCCCCCCACAATAAAAACATCTATAATTTATCAAGTCCTTTAGCACTCGTATTGCGTTAAAACTTCCCCAAATCCAAATTTAAACGATGTAGCCAAAGGTAGACTGATGTAGAGGCACACAAATATCATCAACTGATCAATCCAAATATGTGTTTTGGTTGAGAACCGATTTACGTGGTCTGGGCATATCTCCTGAAATTCAATAATCGCTCTATCACCTGTAAAACACGCACACTCCAAAGCTTAGTAGAAATTCAAATCATGAATGCAACTCAAATGAATAAAATTGAATAATAAACCCCACTGAAAGAATTTGCAGTGTGCGTGTATCACAAGTGATAGAGCGATTATTGAATTTCAGGAGGCACACAAATATGATCAACTGATCAATCCAAATAGGTATTTTGTTTGAGAACAGATTTACGTGCTCTATGCATAACTCCTGAAATTCAATAATCGCTCTATCACCTGTGAAACACGCACACTCCAAAGCTTAGTATAAATTAAAATCATGAACGCAAGCCAATTGAATAATAAACCCCAGTGAAAGAATTTGCAGCGTTTTCCTGAAAATTTCAGATTTTCTGATTTTTCCTGAAAATTATCAGAATGCTTCAACCCGTGTATCGGCTATAAACTACGAGTATCCAACTCGGCTATCACTCCAGTGACCACATTCACTACAACTCGACGCTATCGGCATCACTATGTTACAAACAAACAATAATAAATCAAAAAACGGAAATGTTGGCACCATAAATCGGGCCATACATCGGGAATGGTTTGACCTACGGACCTGGGGGGGGGGGGGGGCTCATTCGATTCCTCATGGTATGTTCTTCAAATAGGAAAATATTTAGGCCGGTTCGACTTGTTTTAATTTTTTTAGGGATTTTACAAAACTTTGATAGCCCTTAAAGGGCACTTTAAATTGAGTGAGAGAGCTGGCTCAAGAATTGGGGCGTCGTCGGACCTACGTGGATTTTTCCTGAGAAAATTTCAGATCTTTTCAATAAACCCCCTCCATTTCCCTTCCTGACCGAAGATAAAAAACTTACGAAGTGTTCTGCACGTGTAGACTAAAACTGAAACCGAACAAACAAATAAAATTAACCAATACAATCAGATGAAAATGTCGAAGTTCAAAAGATTGATCACTATCACCCCTCCATTCACCCATTTTCCCAATGAAAATAATTTTCAATTATTGAAATTGATGAACAAACAAATAAGGTTGAGGCTATATGCCGGTATAGTATCGACCTCTAAATGGCTGTATGCCGGTACAGGGTGAACAGTGAATAATAATTATACAAAATGTGACGAATAAGAGTATAATAATCTGCTTCATTCTTCTCTTCGGCCTCTTCCACTGGCGTTTTTTGGTCGGGCGGTTCGCCACGGTCCACTTCTCGTCGACTCGCCGTGCCCACAATGTCAAAACTCGATGCACTCCTAGTTGCTTCTTCCACATTCTTCAGATATTTCATGTATTTCGTGAACGGTTCAGTTCCATGACATGAGGAGAGGCTGGCAATGTTGAGGGCGATTGGTAGTATCATATTGTACTTTTCTTTACTCTTCATGACTTGGGCTGCGCTGAAATCTTGCAGAACCCTGCACGAACCAATGTAATTGTAATGCAGTTCGGTTCGCTTCGATGTACCTCGTGAAGGTTGGTTGTACCCATGCCTGACTCAAGAAAAAGGAGATGAGCAGAAATATGAGAAAGATTGAATTTTCTCGTGTACCGGCATACAGCCTTTTAGAGTTCGGTACTATACTGGCATATAGCCTTTTAGAGGACGGTACTGTACCGGTATATTGCCACAACCAAAAAATAATTATATGAATCGGTTGAAAATTCTCGCTTCAGCATGTAAGTTACGTATCCATAACGCCCTATTCTGCTGACTGCGTTCAGCGAAGGGATATAACCACCGCGTCTCTCCGAGAGCGGCAGTCTTATTTGTAATCTCGTTGTGCGTGCCTCGTCCGTTTGTCCGCTGTAATAAAAATTGTTCTTTCCAGTTGGAATCTCAGTGTTGTTTTTTAAAAACTCTCACAAGACGAAGGAAACCATAATTTGTATGCATTCTTACCAATTTTATTGGCTGACTTACTAAATAATCTATAGAGATATTTGTCCAACTATTTCGTTCATATACCAAAGTTTGGCTCTTTGCCGTGTTGAGATGTTGGATATTCACGATTTAGGAGGGAGTACATTAAGTCTAATTCCGCAGTACCGATCTCTATAGTAAAAGCCGAAGATCCTCATAGGTAGAGGGAAGGTCGTAAAGCGGAAAGACCCTTTTTACATCCATCCGACTCGGAGAAAGGGTATGGCAGGGCGGACTAGCGAGTCGAATTACCCGGCGATCCTTACAGCTCCCCAATGAGCCCTTTCGTCTTCTGGCGGAGCCCGAAAAAAACCCCTCCGGGAACGGGGGACTCTTCAAGGCGAAAAGGTGAAAATTTCGATACAGCAATAAAAAATGATTTGCATTTCCCACGAAAAATGGCAAGGAGTTCCATGGGGTTAACGGCGGGAACCGACCGGTTCTTATTCCTCGTTCGGAAACGGGGATATTATGCTGAAGACGCTGGAGGAACTACCTTTACATTTTATTGTCGAGGAGGGAGGGGAGAAAAAAAAGCTGTATCGCTTCGAAAGGGCTCCATAACACCTGAGTGTATGAAGAGAACCTCTTTTCTGTTGGTTGGGTGGTTGGTGAGGGAGAATAGAATGGAAAGAAGGGGCATGCGGGGCAGTGGCAAGGCCCATAGTGCATCTCTTTCCTTCCCTGTTCTGGACCTTTCTCCAGAAAAAGGTAATGAACATTTGAACTTGAGCGGTCACTCCATTTTGACGCCTTGGATGTTTTTGAGCGCTTGCGCGCCAATTTAGTTTACTTTTGGTTTCTATGAACTACGCAGTAGTTTTTTGTTCGTCCGTGATATTTAAATTTTCTTTCGTCTCTCCTCAGTTATTTTCCAAAAGAATAAAAGCTCAGTATTTCCAGTGCGTATCGGTGTTTGTTTTAATAAATTCACCATCCCATTAATCCGTATTATTTACGACATTTGTGGCATCCCTTGTGGGGACGGTGAAAACAACTCCGACATGACCGACTTGGAAACAGCAAAACTGAGTCTCAAACGACTTCGTGGTGAAAGAACCCAACTTCGGAGGTTTTTTACCATCGTGACGAACGTCATCGGAAAATATCTCAGCGAAGGAAGGTACTCGGAGACCTTGGAAGAGTACGCCAAGCTGGAGGACAAGGCCTCTCGTCTTTTCAACCTCGACAGTAAGGTAAGCGATTTATTATTTTTGTGCGAGGAGTCGGAGGAGGAAATTACGAAAGAATTCGATGCCGTTGAGGAATATCGTGATAAATACATCAGTCTTTTGGCAGAGAAACAAGAACACGAAACAGCCGTCCAGATAAACCACGAGAGATTAGACGCTAGGTCCGTAGGTTCTGTCTCAACTTTTAGGAAAAATAAGGACCTGAAGTTACCCAAACTCGTCCCCAGGGAGTTCGATGGTAGCTTGCGGGAATGGATTCCTTTTTGGGCAATTTTCGAACGTATACACATAAGTGACGAATACGACGATTCCACGAAATTTCAGTATTTACTACTGTATACAAAGGAAAAATCTCCCGCGCGGGAGCTTGTAGAAAGTTTTCCGCCGTTGCCCGAGAACTATTCCAAAGCCATCGACCAACTCAAGTCGAGATTCGGTAGGGAAGATCTTCTAATCGATCTATATGTTAGGGAACTTCTCAAACTCGTCCTTATTCAGGCCAGGGACGGTCATAAACTTGCTCTGCGTTCACTATACGATCGATTATCCACACAACTGAATGCGTTGGATACATTGGGTTTGACTAGCGATAAGTTTACCTATTTTTTGACCCCACTTGTCGAATCAGCACTCCCAGATTCGGTCCTGAAGGATTGGAAGAAGGAATGTAAAACGCCCGTTTCTGCTCAAGGTGACGTCACCCCCGAAGCACTACCAGCGATACCCGACAGAATGAAGTTACTCCTGGCTTTCCTTAGGCGTGAGGTTGAAGAAGAAGAGGGAAGGATGTTGGCTAGGGAAACTTTCTCCAGCGAAGACAGTCAACAGAATTTGGAGTCAAAACCAAAGAGTCTCAGTGGGGAAAAGGTCAGAACTCGAGGTAATCAGTCAAACAAAAAACCTAGTACAGCTGCTGGCCTCATCAACAATATCCAACCTCAAAAACCGGTCTCTTGCATTTTTTGTGACAAAATCTCGCATTCCAGTGATAACTGCTTCAAGGTCAGGAATTTATCCATACCGGAACTAAATGGATTAATCAAAGAGAAGGGCGCCTGCTTTGCTTGCCTGAAAAAGTCTGGTCACAATGCAAATCGGTGTAAGGCTGCAGTACGGTGCATTTTGTGCGATGGCCGCCATTACCCAATTTTATGTTCCAAGAGGACAGGTCTGAGTATGACTTCTCCCGACTCTGGCAAACAAGAAGAACGGGTTGAGAGGAACTTACTTAATTCTAACCACTCCCAAGTGTTAATGCAGACTCTCCTAGTCAAAGTTCGAGGGGAAAAGGGAGTAGGGTGGGCAAGGTTACTTTTTGATTCTGGCTCACAACGCAGCTATATAACCAAGAGATTGGCCACTCAAATGTCATACAAACCCACTGGTAAGGAAACACTCGTTCACATGTTGTTTGGTGGCTCCCAGGAGGCAAAGCCACATAATCGGTATAAAGTCAGAATCGACAATATTCACTCTGATTACTCTTGTAATTTTGATGTCCTCGACACTGACGTCATCTGTAATGGAATAGCCTCAGTCACCAAGGGGCCATGGATGTCAGAACTGAAAAGGAAAGGGATCGAGATCATTGATAGTCAAAGTGACCCGGTAGATATTTTGGTCGGGGCTGATATAGCGGGGAAATTAATGACAGGCCGTAAAGAAGTTCTCAACTGTGGTCTCATTGCATTTGAAACCTTGATTGGCTGGACCCTGATGGGTCGAGTCAGGGACGAAACACAGAATGTTATGACCAATGTTTCCATGCTCAATACCTCACTTTCTGTTACAGAACTTTGGAGACTTGACGTCTTGGGTATAGACGACCCTGCGCAAGTGAAATCACGTGCTGAGGTCGCGGTTGAAGCACAGAAACACTTTGACAAAACTGTGAACATTCTTGATGATGGTCGCTATGAGGTTAGATTACCCTGGCTTGAAGGGCATGCACCGTTACCTACTAACTTCGACTTAGCGATGACCAGGCTCAACTCAACAATGAAGAAACTTAAAGCGGCTGGCAACGTGGACTTGTATCAAGCTGTATTCACGGAATGGCTCAGTGATGACGTCATAGAAGAGGTACCCATTGCAGAGAAAAGCCACGGACATTACTTGCCTCATCGTCCCGTTTACAAGCTGAACAGCACAACTGCAATCAGGCCTGTATTCGATGCGTCAGCACGATCGAAGGGTCAGCCATCACTCAATGATTGTTTGACAAAAGGACCGAACCTGATCGAACTCATCCCATCAATTTTGTTGCGATTCAGGATGGGAAAACTCGGAGTTATTGCCGATATAAAACGAGCATTTTTACAGATAGCCCTCTCAGAAACCGATCGTGACTTCTTGAGATTTCTTTGGTTTGCAGATGGCCAACTGAAAATATACCGACACCGAAGGGTCGTATTTGGCGTAAGCAGCAGTCCCTTTTTGCTCGGTGCGGTTCTCGACCATCTCATGAGAAAAACCCTGGAATCAGTGGGAGAGGGCAATTCAAAATTCTCCGTCGAAGTAATCTCCAAATTACAGAAGAGTTGGTACGTGGACAATGTAGTTGCAAGTGTTTCAACGGAGGGAGAATTGAGAAAATTCATTAAGGAATCTACAGCGATTCTTAGCTCTGCTCAGTTCGAACTCAGAGGGTGGGAGTACTCAGATTCTACTTTGAACTCATCAACAAACACAGCTGTTTTGGGCATTTACTGGGACAGGAAAGAAGACTCTCTAAAGCTCCATGTCCCGGATCTCGATTTGGAGGAGTACACCACCAAGGTCACTCGCAGGAAAATTCTGTCGGCCTACCAGAAAATTTTCGATCCCATCGGCATCAGCGCTCCCGCAATTTTGATTCCCAAAATCTTGATTCAGAAAACCTGGACTTCCGGAGATGGATGGGATAAAGAGGTTGCCGAAGATATTAGTTCAGAATTCACTCACTGGGCTAAGGAGGTCGCCACGTTGAAGGAAATTGAGATTCCGCGGTATGTGGACTTGGAAAATTCTCAAGTGTCTATACACACGTTTTGTGATGCCTCGCAAGACGCTTTTGCGGCTGTTGTCTATCTGAGAGTAGAAAGAGGCAGCGAAGTCCTAGTTCACATGTTAGCTGCAAAATCACGGGTGAGCCCGGTGAACAAAGTTACAATTCCTCGATTGGAGTTACTAGCTGCTGGTATTGGAGCTCGACTCACGTCTCAAGTTAGACAGGAACTCGGCATGGATATTGAAACTTGGTTCTGGAGTGATTCCACCACAGCTTTAGCATGGATAAAACGAGAAACCACTTGGGGAGTTTTTGTAATGAATAGAGTGATAGAAATCAGAACACTGACTGACGTGCGAAAATGGCGCCACGTACCCGGAACCTCTAATCCGGCTGATCTTTTGAGCCGCGGGTGTTCGCCTCGAAAGCTGATTCAATCCAGATGGTGGGAGGGTCCTCAGTGGCTCAAATTGCCTTCAAATATGTGGCCAACTTCGACGGCTGCTGAGAATGAAGATGAAATCTCACAAGAACGTAAGAAAACCGTCGTTTCTGCCATCAATACGAATAGAGAAACCCCGCTTTCTAAGATCATCAATAAAATCTCGAAGTATGAAAAACTGATTCGGATATTCGGTTGGATTTATCACTGGAAAAACAAGAAAAGAGTTCCAGGGATCTTGACTCCTTCCGAAATTAAACTGGGTGAAGAAGCTATGATCAAACTCATCCAAATCGAGTCCTTTGAAGGTCTGAAGGACCAAAAACTAAAACGTCTGAAGCCAATTTTCGATACTAATGGGATCATGAGGATTAAAACAAGAATTATGAATCGTAAGGATGACGAATTGTTCAAACTTCCAATGGTTTTGCCCTCAGACCACCCCATGGTTGAAAAACTTGTTGAACACGTTCACAGGTCCAACCACCACGTTTCTGGACAGACCCTGTTATCCCTACTCCGTGAAAATTATTGGATTTTGCGCAACAGGAAGGTGGTTCGTCAGGTTGTCAACAAGTGTGTTAGATGTCGAAGGTTCAACGCAAAAAACCTGGATGTTGAGTCACCCCCTCTCCCTGAAGAACGGGTACGTGACGCAAAGGCGTTTGAAATATCGGGTTGTGATTTTGCTGGGCCGTTGTACTGCCGGGAAGGAAAAGTCTGGTTGGTAATATTCACCTGCGCAGTTTACAGAGCTGTCCACATTGATGTGGTGAATTCACTCTCGACCGATGGCTTCATGATGGCGTTTAGAAGGTTTGTGGCTCGACGGGGCCGACCTAAAATCATGTTTAGTGACAATGGAACCAACCTACGAGGCTTCAGTAACCTATTAGGTACTGTTGATTGGACTAGGGTTGCCAACTCTACTGCCGTTCAACGCATTGAGTGGAGGTTTTCACCGCCCTCGGCCCCTTGGTGGGGCGGATTTTGGGAGAGAATGGTGGGTCTGATGAAGAACATTCTCCGGAAAACCCTCGGTAACAGTTCTTTAAACCGAGAGGAACTCTATACCGTGGTGACTGATTGTGAAGCTCTCATAAACTCGCGGCCAATCACTTATTATTCAGAGGACCCAAAAGACCCAGTTCCAATAAGCCCAATCATGTTCCTGCAAGACATAACTGAAAATGGACTTCCAGACTGTGACTCTGTTGAGTCAACCATCTTCGAAAAGAGGATGAAATATCGACAAAGAGTAAGAGAAGATTTGAAGAGACGATTCAGATCTGAATATCTTGGTCAAATGGTCACCAAGCCTCAAAAGATGAAAGAAACTCGAGTCCCAGTCGTGGGTGAAATTGTGTTCATTGGGTCAGATGACAAAAAACGTGTTGACTGGCCAATCGCAATCGTCGAGAAGATTTTACCTGGAATAGATGGAAAGACGCGCGTGGTACATCTGAAAACTGCCGACGGTACCCTGTGTCGCTCTGTGAAAAGAGTGTACCCTCTTGAAGTTTTCCACACCTTAGACAACCCTCAAGGAGACGCTCAAGAAGACTTGAGAGAATCTCAAGAAGACGAAGGGTGCTCAAGACTCTCTGCTGGATCGTCCTCTGGAGACATCTCCGAGACTCATATTTTGCCCAAACCCAAGAAATTCATAAAGAAGGAAATAACGACGAAGTGTGGTCGTAAAGTAAAATTACCTGTGAGATATCAATGAAATTTTTGGAGGTTGAGACTTAGGGATATTGCATTGTATAAATTGAAATTTCTTTATTAGGAGATTATTTGTGTGAATTGTAATTTGTGAAGTGTTTCTTGAGTACTTTCAAGTTATATTATCCGTACTCAAGGTGGGAGGATGTCGTGAACATTTGAACTTGAGCGGTCACTCCATTTTGACGCCTTGGATGTTTTGAGCGCTTGCGCGCCAATTTAGTTTACTTTTGGTTTCTATGAACTACGCAGTAGTTTTTTGTTCGTCCGTGATATTTAAATTTTCTTTCGTCTCTCCTCAGTTATTTTCCAAAAGAATAAAAGCTCAGTATTTCCAGTGCGTATCGGTGTTTGTTTTAATAAATTCACCATCCCATTGTACTTTCGACTTTCCGTCACAAAAACAGCCATAACTGTTTCAGTTATAAAGAGATCCCTTCTTCCCTTCTTTCTAAAGCCAAACCAAACATTTTTGTTTAGATTTGATGGGTAAACCATTAGCCTGAAGTGAGAAATGTGTCAAATCTTGGAAATCACTTCCATCCATTATTCATTCCTTTTCATTTTCATAGATGCGACTAGCATAGCATAGATGGGACTATCGTACTTAACGTAACATTTTGGATAAGTTTCTTGTGTTCCATTCCAGAAAGCAACACTCGTTTTGGAGGAGGGGAGGGGGGGGGGGGTTGAACACAAGCGCCTGCACACGGGGATTGGCAACGTTCCGGGTGTGGTAAATGTTTATGACTTGTTAGATCCTGGAAAAATGTGGCTAGGGACATTTACGGTACCTGCACCACTCACAATCATCCCACGTCTTTCCCAACCCTCTTAATCATAGTCTCCCATAGGGAAAACTAATCCAAAAAGACTTGACTCAAAGATTGACAATGAAAAATTTATTAAAAGCGTTGCCATTTCTAACGCATAGGTTTATAATTTTTTGAATTATGCGTGATAGCTCATGTTATTGTCTGTTTTGGAGGGGAGTCTCTTTCAGGAATTGCAATTATTTGATATGGATGAATTTCTACCGTTCTGGAACCTAATACCAATCGATGTTGCGTCCGACAGTACTAAAAATTGACATTACCCTTGCCAAGATCAATAAAAACGTGTTTTTGACCAGTTTATTGGCATATAGTAAGGATATGGCTCCCGAATCTCAAAACTCGAACAGTAGGTATCTCATCATGTCTGGGATCTCATCAGGATCTCATGAGACTACAAGTGACCAAATAGTGACAACAGTATTTGAAATGGACCTAAATACTTCTACAACATAATACTTCACCTAGGTTTCAACTGAGGCTACTTGTGTTCATATGGTATACGAATATATTTTCCACTAAACAAAATTTACTTACGTAGTCACTAAGACTATCATAATATGACATTTCAAGCCTCCCCGAAACAGTAATGATGGACTAATGAAAGATTAAGTAAAACAGAAACAATAGTCATGACAAGAGCCTCATAATTAGTTTCCAAATCGGTCCAACATCATAGGTTGATACAGAACCCGCGTATAAATTACGGTCTTGATAGCTTAACAATCATTAAAGACAAAAGAAAACTACAGTACCAGAAAAACCGATTACAGAAAAACTAACTTAATAAGTGTAACTTATTTCTATAACGGTTGCTACGAAGATGTCAATATATATAGGATTAACATAATAATCTATTTCGCCGTAATTATAACAAATCTTTACATTTTTTAAACGTTTTAGATTTACCTTTAAAGGGTGGCCAGAATTTATAGGACCAGCCATTTGTCTCTAATATTTTCGAACCTAAAAAAAAAATGCACACCGTAACCCCACTAATTCCCCACAAGGAATTCAAATATCACTTTTTTGCCCATCGCTCGTGATTTAAATGCTCGATTCGCTCATCAGCTTTGTTTTTTTAAATTTCAGATTCTCTGCGTTTTTTTCTCTCTGATTCGGACTCTACGCAAAATTTATTAAACATTTGACACCTCAATCGATTCTTTTTACCGCGTTTTACCCACTACACGAGCTCACAAAAACGCGCAACCGTAAAACTACGGAAAAATATTGTCACATGATGTTGGCACATGAAATTTTTATTGTCTTTTAACGCTGATTCACATGGTGCTATTCATTTTCTTTTGGTTTATTATTCAATAATAAACCATTGTAATCGCTCTGGAAAAAAAAATGCCCCCCCCCCCCCCCCCCCCCCTGAAAATTTCATGGTTTACGTGTCAAAGGGTGTATAATCCGAATCTGCAATACAAATTTTTCCGTCCGTCCACCGTACGCACGATTTCTCCCAAACGGCTGAAGCTAAAAAGCTGAAATTTTCAGGAAAAGTCCATCTTGGTCCGACGACGCCACAATTCTTGAGCCCGCTCTCTCACTCAATTTAAAGTGCCCTCTAAGGGCTGTCAAAGTTTTGTAAAATCTGTGAAAACCTTGAAAAAAGTCGAATCGGCCTTAGATATTTCCCTATTTGAAGAACACATACCATGAGGAATCGAATGAGCCCTTCCCCACGTCCGTAGGTCAAACCATTCCCGATTTAAGGCCCGATTTATGGTGCCAACATTTGCGTTTTTTTGTTTATTATTGTTTGTTTGTAACATAGTGATGCCGATAGCGTCGAGTTGTAGTGAATGTGGCTACTGGAGTGATAGCCGATGTGGATACTTGTAGTTTATAGCCGATACACGGGTTGAAGCATTCTGATATGTATGAAACGCTGATAATATATAGGTAAATATTATTACTGGGGTAAATAAGTATTCTTTCAAGCGCTAAAGGACTTGATAAATTATGGATGTTTTTATCGTGGGGGGGGGAGGGGTATTGAGGTTCAATAAAAAAAAAACGCTGCAAATTCTTTCACTGGGGTTTATTATTCAATTGGCTTCCGTTCATAATTTGAATTTCTACTAAGCTTTGGAGTGTGCGCGTTTCACAGGATAGAGCGATTATTGAATTTCAGGAGGCACACAAATATGATCAACTGATCAATCCAAATAGGTATTTTGCTTGAGAACAGATTTACGTGCTCCATGCATATCTCCTGAAATTCAATAATCGCTCTATCACTTATGAAACACGCAGACTCCAAAGCTTAGTAGAAATTCAAATCATGAACGCAAGCCAATTTAATAATAAACCCCGGTGAAAGAATTTGCAGCGTTTTTTGAAAAGGAAGTCGAATGAAAATATACATTTTAGTGGTATTTTGCAGAATTATTTTTTGAATAAAATTGCGAAATGAAATCTATTCCAAAAAAAAGTGCTCAAATTATGAACAGAAGTTGGCTACGCATAAGGCTGCTCTCATGTCTCAACAGTTCGGGTCAGAGGAGCATAGGTGGAAATTGCTTTTCTCAGAAAGTAAACACAAAGGCCGCTAGTTTTTTCTGCTTATTTTATCTCGACAAATCAACTGCGATGATGATTTTCTGTAAATGTAAATGCGTCATCGTCACTTTCAATTAGATAGCCAACGATGTCTCCCCGATGAGAGCAGCCATAAGAGTAGCTAACTTCCTTTTACGATTCAAGCAATTTTTGTAAGGACTTTTTATTTGGAAACGTGTTCTGCAAAATACAACTAAAATGTGTAATTCATTCAACACCCTTTTCAAAAAAGAAAATGAATAGAGCAACGTGAATCAGGGTTCAAAGACAATAACATTTCATATGCCACGCTCGTGTTCTACGGTGGACAACGTTTTCTCGTAGTTTTAGGGTGGCGCGTTTTTGCGTGCTCGTAGAGCGTTACGAGCGGTAAAAGAAATTGATTCATGATATTTGACATATTATGTCAAATGTTCATGAAATATTCCCTAGAATCCGAATCAGCGATAAAAAAACAGAGGCTCCAACTAGAAAAAACAAATTTGATGCGGAAATCGCGCATTTTCGCGTACGTGCGATGCGCGAAAATGTGATATTTGAATTCAAAAACTTAATGGGGTTAGCGTTTGCATTTTTTTATGTTTTATAGCGGATATAAATTGCTGGTCCTATAAATTTTAGAGATCCTGCACTATATACCTATTCCCAGCAAATTTCGTGCTTTTTTTGTTTGACTAAAAAGTGTTTATATTTGTAGGTGTGATCATATAAGAGCCGGACATAGGGACGTCCCTGTAATGCATACATCGCTTATCGACACTTGTATAGTTGATTCATTTTATTTTGTTCTTCGTAGAATGGCCATACAAACATAACATTTGTCTTCTAACGGATGACATACAGTGAAAATCTTCCGAGGTCAATTGATATTATGGGATCGATGAGTTTTTGTTCATCCTTTCAGACGAAGGAACGTTCGTTTGGTTTTCCTTCCCCGTTTCAATAAAATCCCTAGTGTTTTCAACATTCTAATATCGCCTGACGTTCCATTGCACAGACGAACAGTATGTAATGGTTTCACCTCAACATCTGAAGTATCAAATGCAGATGCTACCCGACAAAAAAAAATTGTTCATTCAAAAGTTGGCATTTCTCTTTCGGGTTTTCTCCAAACGAAACGAAGGAAGGTTTACGGGGGAAATGCAGGGCTTACCAACGGAGAAAAAAAATTGAAAATAAAACTTCTCCCACCTGTTCCCTTCGACGAGAAAGAGGCGACGCACGAATAAAAAATATACGAAAATAATCAGCAGAGAGGTGGGGGAGGAGAATACAACTGCGAAAAACCCCGATGGGTGCGATGAAAAAGGGGTGGGAGAAATGCAGATAGAGTCAAAGAAAACAATACTCAATTCAAAAGCTTGCCTTCCCCGCTTGCCATCATCACCCCCACTCCTATCACGAAGCCCCCTTCCCCTCCACAGGTCACTCCCCTCCATGATTCCTTCCAATCCCTTTCCCAGCCTCCCTACCATCACCCGACAGAGGTATAAAAGTGACAATGGTACACTCGGGACACCTTTTCCAATCCTGTTGTCTTCTTTTTTCCCCCATCGTCTCTACCTCCATTGACAAGAAAAACAAGGCGAAAAAAAATATGCGCGAAAAAAAAAATTCCACAAAAGATGAAAGGAAATGTCATTTTCTTTTGAACTCGGAGGTCGGCACTATAAAAAATAGCAAAGAGTTGGACAAAGCATTTTTTTTACCAGCACTGTCTTTCCATTAAAAAAAAAAAAAAAAATTATTCTATTGTTTTGAGAGAGGAAAGAGGAAACTCATCTCTTTTCGAATAAATATAATGATTCTAGAGGCGATGAGGTATTGGTGACAGTCCATTCATCTTAAAATGGGAAACAAACTTCTTGGCACTGTTGTAATGTGAGGAGTCCGAAGGGATGTTGCCTATTGCGTAGAGCGGAACGAATTCTGACTTACTCAAGCTCATTTCTTTGTCTTATTGTAAACAGAAAGGGAAACTTGATTCGCACAGAATATCTAAAAGTTAGTCCCACTTGTAATCGCACTAACTTCCAGTAACTAATTTAAAAAAAAATACTAGTTAAAATATTTCCGGTAAAACGTACTTTGAGCGGATAAAATTTCGGATGAAGTTCAAATTCTGACTCACGGACAGACCATGACAATGAGGTTAGAGGTACATTTCGATCAATTACCGGCATGTAAAATGAATAGTAGCCGAACTTTATGACAGCCGTGAGTACCGCATAAAATCTAAAAGCATAATTTTTGGAAAAAGTTTAACAGAAAATTATTTATCAATGAAGTAAGTACAGCGATTGTCCCGTAAAATAGGAATCACCTAGCTGTGGGGGGAAACTCTCAGGTTGGGAGTTTTGAGTCCGAGCGCGGAGGAACCCTGTAGGCTTGGTTCTTCTTGGATTGTTCTTTCCTGAAACATTTTTGTTCAATCCAAGAGGCTTGTGAGGGTTCAATTGTTCACTTCGAATATACTTCATTGGGGTTTGTGACCCAAAGAGTTCAGGTTTGTGATGGGGAACTGAAGGGCGGTCAAAGTATGCGTAATGCCCTCTCGTCGGTCTTCTCACCTTGCCTACACAGAGTTAACGTAGGTATCACCACTAAGTGAACCAGGTTAAAGTTTGGCTACGCAGTTGAAGGCTTGCACATTACAAAAAAAAATTGGAAATCCATACTTACCTCAAATGGAACAACATTATCCAAGCTATCAAAATGTTGCCTGTAAGGGTAAATACGAGTGTATTGCAAAAACTATTTACTATCTACCGTAATAATATTACGGTAGATATTATATTCAATGGGATACGTAAGTGTTCAGAATCAACAGTTTTCGATTCGCGACTCATTTGGTTATCTCAATGTTGACGCGCAGTCACATAATCTACTATACCCACCACTACAATATCTATCTGTCCACATCACATTAATTTCCCTATTCATAGCATCGTTAATAGGACTTCGTATTTTAAATTTGCGTAATGATTTGCCTAAAATCTTTGGTTTTGCACTCGGTAAGTTATTAGTAGAAACCTAGTTATCATATAATATCAACTTATCGTGATAGGAACAGAGCAGTTGGCGGTAGCGTGAATTACGTCACCGCATTTAACCACCAATCACAAGCAAGTATTCAATTTTGTAATTCAAATAAAATCCAAACTGAAATCTCAGCTTTCGGATGGGTGCATTGCTCTTTTGTTTCTAGAATTCACACGAAAATGAATGCAGTTTGAGATTTCCTCTGGAAGAAGGGTCTTATTTAAGTACTCGAAATGGGTGTTCTGACAAAGACTCGTTTTTGTAAACAGTAGATCAAAAAACAACAGAGATCGTGTAGCAGTTTCCTTCATCGCTCCATCTCTGCGCTCTCTCCCAGAAGAGGCAGGTTGAGAGACTAGTCGATCCCTTGGCGTCTTTCATCTGGTAAGTCTATCTCTATATTTGCGGTTTCTTTAATATAACCCAAATTCTTGATTTCATATCGGACCTATATCAGATTTAATTAATCTATATAAACTCCAATCTGATTTGTTAATAATAAAAATACCCGATTCACCATTGATTTCTATTTTCCAAATGAGCATTATTGAAATAGCTAATAGGTTTTTGGAGTAGAAATAAGTGTTAATTGTCATATATAATTCCAACACTATTTCAATTGTTAGAGAGAAGTCTATTAAATAGGTCCTCCTACGTCCTACTTTACAGGAACGCGGATAATTGACAGGGTCACTGCAGAACTGCACAACATATTCATTTTGTCCACTCATAACCGTATTTTGTATCGCTCTTCAGCATTTCGATGACATACCCATTCGCTGACCTGAAATCACGATAACTTAAAAGGTCGAAACAATGCGAAAACAAACCACGGACGTCGCGAGCCGGGTTCGGATCTTCCCGTCGACCGTTAAAACGTCGAATAGCTCCTCGCGGAGACCTTCAATTTACGGTCGCCGACACCGGAATTTCGGTAACGCCCTTTCTCCGTTATTTATTCGCGGGCGGGTGGTATTTCCCCCGTTTTATTCTCTCGGTTCCGCAAAATAATTTAGCCGGAACCGGGGCGAAGAGGTTTTTGCGGATTTCTTCTAGGGTTCACCGACGCGGAATCGTATCACGGGAGCAGATCAGCATACATCTGAATCAAAGGGCGCTCCATCCTCGGATAAATGCTGGCCTTTCAGTTCAAAACATCACGGATCAATACGCCTTCAATGGATGGGATGAAAGCAAGTACTTACCGACAGACGCCTGAAGCCCACGTTCTAAAATTATTGCTTTCGTAAATCGGTCCTGCGAACGTATAGGAAACCAAAAACGATGCCGATTATTCCACAGATGTTTATAATGTTCAACTATCCTCAACTTTTGGTGATAAAGCCTTATTGGCAAGTAATGCATCCATAACAGGATGTCCCTCAAAGCATTACTATACGAAGATGAGTACTTTCGAAAACTAAACCTAAGTTTTAATTGAACAAAAAAAGCAAGAAAATTGGATGGGAATTTTAGTAGGTATAAGGATCGATTTTTGGTTTATTATTCAATAATAAACCATTGTAATCGCTCTGGAAAAATAAACTCTAAACCCCCCTGAAAAAATGGTTTACAAGTTTCAAAGGGTGTAGAATGGGAAAAAAAATTTTCCGGCCGTCCGCCTACGCCGTACACACGATATCTCCGAAATGGCTGGAGCAAAAGAAAATCAATCTTGGCCCGACGACGCCCCAATTCTTCGCAACCCATATCTATTTGAATTCAGGAATCCAAATTCACTACTCGCCCAATTCGGCTGTCTGGAGTCCGGTTTTCCAAGATAAGCATACCGGGTTTTAAAAGTCAGATTTGACAGCCAGGTGCCCATTTTTGTAACCTTGCTGAATGGATACAATCTTTCATTTTTTATGTATATAAATCCTGTATAACTACGTATTTATTTGATTTTTTATTTCCATTTTTTTTTTATAAATGTTGTATTGTAATTTTGAAATGTCTTCTCTGTTATGTTTGAAAGATATTATCACAGCAAAGAATGTCTAATATACATAATTGTATCCTGAGAAAATGAAGGTTTTCTGATTATTTTAAATTATTTGTCTTTTGCATAAAATTTTTTTTTTCTGTCAGTTTATTCTAATCATTGTAATCGCTCTGGAAAAATAAACTCTAAACCCCCCCTGAAAATTTCATGGTTTACGTTTCAAAGGGTGTAGAATCCGAATCTGCAATAAAAAATTTTCCGGCCGTCCGCCGTACGCACGATATCTCCGAAATGGCTGGAGCAAAAGATCTTAAATTTTCAGGAAAAATCCATCTTGGCCCGACGACGCCCCAATTCTTGAGCCACCTCTCTCACTCAATTTAAAGTGCCCTTTAAGGGCTGTAAAGGTTTTGTAAAATCCCTAAAAACCTCAAAACAAGTCGATTCGGCCTAAATATTTACCTATTTGAAGAACATACCATGAGCAATCGAATGCGCCCTTCCCCACGTCCGTAGGTCGAACCATTCCCGATGTATGGCCCGATTTATGGTGTCAACATTTGCGTTTTTTGGTTTATTATTGTTTGTTTGTAACCTAGGGATGCCGATAGCGTCGAGTTGTTGTGAATGTGGTTACTGGAGTGATAGCCGATGTGGATACTTGTTGTTTATAGGCGATACACGGGTTGAAGCATTCTGATAATTCATACATATTATGTATGAAACGCTGATAATATATAGGTAAATATTATTACTCGGGATTATTATTCAATATTATTACTGTGGTAAATGAGTATTCTTTCACTCGGGTTTATTATTCAATTGGCTTGCGTTCATGATTTGAATCTGTACTAAGCTTCGGAGTGTGCCTCCGGAGTGTGCGCGTTTCACAGGATAGAGCGATTATTGAATTTAAGGAGATATGCATCGAGCACCTAAATCTCTTCTCAACCAAAATACTTATTTGGATTGATCAGTTGATCATATTTGTGTGCCTCCCGAAATTCAATAATCGCTCTATCCTGTGAAACCCGCACACTCTACAGCTTAGTAGAAATTCAAATTATGAACGCAAGCCAATTGAATAATAAACCCCAGTGAAAGAATTTGCAGCGTTTTTACTTAAATTTTCTAATTTCAGCTAAAAGTTACGACATTCCGATAAATCACCCATCATAGGAAATTTCGAATGGCCTGTATCCTCAAAATTAAATCCGGTGTCGTTTAAAAATAGTAAATGCACAATTTCCAGACCGATGGCTATCAATAACGTCTACATGGGGAGAGCTAGCGACACTGATAGCGTAGAGCAATGTCAGCTGCGTCGAAGTACGATCCCTAGGAGACTGAAGTTGAGTTTCCTAGATCGCTCTCGCTAGGGTGACAACCAGGGCAGTGTCAAGTTCTGACAACACAGTTTAACGCAGGAAAGTCGCATTGCAGTCTGACGAGCTTCCTTTAGTCTCATTGCAAACGGCTCAACAATGGTTCCATCCAAACCAAATATCGCTCGTGCGGCACTCGTGATTGGACTAATCACGGAGAGGAGCGTGAAAGGAGAAATAATCAACATATTTGGGTAATAGAATGGATGGATTTCCCCATGAAAACAATTCGGAGTGTACGGAACTCCGCTTCCTGACCTGACGGGAAGTGATCCACAGATCTACATGAACTTCGTTCGAATGTCTGCCACAAATTTTTCGGAGCTGCAGAATGAAAGACTCCTCTTTGTGATCAAAAAGTTTGCCAGGGCAGCAATGGAAACAGCTTTCCGGTTCCTATTTTTATAACTTTCAGATGAAGCATCCCATAGTTCTGGGAATGCTTCTAGTCGGCTGATAAAGTTTACAGTTTCCTTCCTCGTCCACTGTTGGCCGGAATTCGCCAATCACTCTTGCCACTCCTTTCACGTAGATGAACCTTACTGAGACTGCTCTACTAGATTGGTTGAGTGCTCGTCCACACATTGAGAGAGGAAAGGGGGGAGCACTAGAGCACTCTCAGTGTTCCCTCGCAACTAATCCAGGAGGCGTCCACACTTCTCTCAACAGCTCTCAGCTATCGCTTCATAAAGGTCCCCGTATAGACCCACCTTTACAATTTGGTATTTTACTGACCAAATTTTCAAATAATTAAGACTCTCTTTGCGTTTATAATCAACATTTGTCAAAAATGTCAGGTTATAACAAACAGGTCTGGATCGCACTCTCAAAGTTGATTAAAATATGAGGAAGAATAGGTTATGATCTCATTCATCTCCAAAATTGTCCACGTCTATCCTCAAATCAGCGATCTTCAACCTTTTTTTTTTTCTTCTTCTTTCTGATATTCTAGCGATCTTTTCTTTTCTTCACACTGACGAATCCTAATATAGTACAATACCGCCTGTAAATGGCGTTGAAATGATTTTAAGGACAATCAGTGTCTTTCCTAAACCTGATGATTCGGGCTTCCTTGTGAGTGATGAATCCTCAATTTGTGAGTAAATGATGTTCAGTAAAATTATGGAAAAATTTTACTCTCGGTTAATTTCGTGCTGCTAGGAATACTGCAAAGATACACATGATTCCCCGATTCCCTTCCCATGCTGATCTAATTTGAGGCATTACAAGTCAGATACCTTCTATGGAATGAGTGATGAGCTAAGCCAACTCTCTCTAGTTGCAAATGTTGGGACTGAACAGTGAGATCACTTTAGTAACAGAAAATGGAAACTACTTATCTGATTGGTTGATTAGTTTGGTCCCATATCTGCGACTAGAAAGGTTGTAATGTTTGGTTCCAACGTTTGCCGCTAGAGTGAGTAGACGTCACTCATCAGTTATTCCAGTATAAGACTTGTGACAGTCACATTGTAGGGTGGGAGGGAGGGAGAACGGGGAGTAATGAAATCCACTCAGTCAACTAATCTGTGAGGTTCCAAACCCGGGTTATCTGCTGCTTCAGGGATTATACTGTTAGGTTCAATATTTGCTAATAGAGTGAATAAGGCTACAAGTTTTCACTGTGGTGGACTACCTGACAACTTGACAGAACCAATAAGATTTCATATTGTTTTAATTAAGAAAATCCTTAATCCATTCTACGGGCCAGTTAATTTACATTGTATCAACACCGATATGATTCGGGAATAAATTCCAGTGAAAGTGTCTCTTGTCGGTTGGACGAGTTCCATTCCACTCTCAGGGATTACAGGGAACTGGAAACCGAAATCAGGCCAATTTCATAGCTGTTTTATACCCTTCGAGCTCCTTGGAAAACTTAAAACCCTACAGGAACTGTGAAGGATCTCAAACGCAGTAGGTACTAGCCTAACAAGAAATCCCGTTAAACTTAGTTGCCCCACTGCTCTCTACGCTCTCATCACAAAACAAGTTATTGCGGCGGACTTGATTTTTTTTTCTACCACATCTTTCCCTACGCACCAACTCGCTTTTTATCCTCTCAACCTCGAAATACTTCGTTTTCTCACTTCAAAGTTCCTCTGCGGTTATTCGCCCATCTTCGAAACCCGCTTCTCCTAACAAACGAACCAAGAGATGTACTTTTGCCGGCTGCATCTTGGGGAGGGAGTTTTCGAGAAAAGTCACTCCCCCGGCTAATGATACTCGACGAGAAATTTTCTCGTGAAAGCTTTTTGAATATCAAATCCATCTCTTTTTCTCATCTCCCTCTCTCTTCTTCTTGCAACTTTCCTCTCCGAGAGACCTTCTGGAATGATCCTGATTAGGTTCGACCCGAGCGGAAAATTGTTAATAAGAAGATTCAAATGAGGAAATGTACAAAGAATCTTAATACTTTAGAGAGCTTCATTTAGTTGTTCTATTCATCTTCGGGATGTATCAAAGACTGCATGCTATCAAACGGATATGGCTCGTCAGCGTAATGTCTTCCGTTTTGGTACTCGAATGCATTTTTTTTTTTTTTTTTAAATTTTTTTATGGTAGGATAGACAACCCTTACCTGGACTACTTTTACCTTATCCTACAATAAATTGACAATATCGATAAAGTTTCCCCTATATTTGACTTGAAATAGAGCAGTACACAACCCCTTTAAGAGAAGATATCTGACTCCTCTCTGACTTCAAGATCTCCCACACCTGTCACTCTTTCAAAGGGTACATCATTCATCTTGTAATAAAAGTTTAAGCGTCAACTTTTACTGCCAGTTAATAACTCATTAGGGGAAACGTACTGTTATTTGGATGCTTAAGGAGAAATTCGACTTTCACAAGGTTCTTCATATTCACTTCATCACTTTTCCTGACTCCGGGTTTGCTAAGGTTTTCTAGCAACTAAATAATATAATTAGAACATTGAGTAACATGAAATATAACTTGCTTTATGCCAATTTAATCTCAAAAACGGTAATGGGACGTCAATGTGTCGGTTATTGGACACGTTTAGCAACTCAATTTCTCCTCCCAACTAGTTGGATGTAGATGGAGCTTAGTAGAAATTAACTAAATCTATAGCAAGATATAAATAGCATCAATAAAACGCTGCAAATTCTTTCACTGGGGTTTATTATTCAATTGGCTTGCGTAGATGATTTGAATTTCTACTAAGCTTTGGAGTGTGCGTGTTTCACAGGATAGAGCGATTATTGAATTTCAGGAGATGTGCATGGAGCACGTAAATCTGTTCTCTACCAAAATACCTATTTGTATTGATCAGTTGATCATATTTGTGTGCCTCCTGAAATTCAGTAATCGCTCTATCCTGTGAAACACGCACACTCCAAAGCTTAGCAGAAATTCAAATCATGAACGCAAGCCAATTGAATAATAAACCCCAGTGAAAGAATTTGCAGCGTTTTTTTTTTATTGAACCTCAATACTCCCTCACAATAAAAACAACTATAATTTATCAAGTCCTTTAGCACTCGTATTGCGTTAAAACTTCCCCAAATCCAAATTTAAACGATGTAGCCAAAGGTAGAAAAATGTGGAGGAGGTACACAAATATGATCAACTGATCAATCCAAATAGGTATTTTGGTTGAGAACAGATTTACGTGGTCTATGCATATCTCCTGAAATTCAATAATCGCTCTATCACCTGTGAAACACGCACACTCCGAAGCTTCGTAAAGATTCAAATCATGAACGCAAGCCAATTGAATAATAAACCCCAGTGAAAGAATACTTATTTACCCCAGTAATAATATTGAATAATAAACCCCAGTAATAATATTGAATAATATTTACCTATATATTATCAGCGTTTCATGCATATCAGAATGCTTCAACCCGTGTGTCGGCTATAAACTACAAGTATCCACATCGGCTATCACTCCAGTATCCACATTCACTGCATCTCGACGCTATCGGCATCACTAGGTTACATCGATAGGTTACAAACAAACAATAATAAATCAAAAAATGCAAATGTTGGCACCATAAATTTTGCCATACATCGGGAATGGTTTGACCTACAGACGTGGGGAGGGTCTCATTCGATTCCTCATGGTATGTTCTTCAAAAAGAGTACAAATTTAGGCCGCTTCGACTTGTTTTGAGGCACTTTAAATTGAGAGAGAAAGCAGGCTCAAGAATTGGGGCGTCGTCGGACCAAGATGGATTTTTCCTGAAAATTTCAGATCTTTTGCTCCAGCCGTTTGGGAGATATCGTGCGTACGGCGTACGGCGAACGGACGGAAAATTTTCATTGCAGATTCGGATTCTACACCCTTTGAAACGTAAACCATGAAATTTTCGGGGGGGGGGGGGGGGGTTAGAATTTTTTTCCAGAGCGATTACAATGGTTTATTATTGAATAATAAACCAAAACCTTAATATTTGCTGCTATCAAAAATATCGATATTGGAAAGATTCGCTTGGTGAATGGACTTTCCAGAAGATTTTCAAACCAACTGCGTATAGGAGAAGTCGGATGGCACAGGTACTGAATAAGATCGTTCATGTGGAAGGATTGTGTGAGCTCTTGTGTGAATCCTGTCTCTAAAATGAAAACATATCGTGCGTGTGTTTTGTAGTGAAGCATGTAATATGGAATTTCCAGCGCTTGAATATTTAGCGATCTAAAACAACCTTCGTTGGACTCATTGCTTGGAAGGGCGAGCTAAACAAGCAAATATGGCTACCGCGGCATTATTATGACCTCTTCCGTCGCCTCATTCATGTTTGACAGAGGCGGACATCAAGGCTAATTGACGGCTAAGAGACAAGCGGTATTAACTATTGAAATATTTGGCGCGTGAAATTGACAATGTTCCTTCCGACCTCTACAAGGGAAAGGTACTATGGGTGATAATATCCCGGGGGAGCATCAATAATGGATTTTCGGGAGGAGGAACTTGGAAGGTGCAAAAGGCCGCCTCGGCGGACCGATCCATCAAACAGGCGTCTCCGTCGCATCAAAAGCTTTTAGCGATGAATATGCAAAAACGTCGTGTTTACGACCAGTTAAACGTCTTTTATCGCCGATCATAGTGTGGAACAGGCGTAATAACGAGAGTATTACAATGTTAATTAAGTCGTAAACCGATTCCACGTTCCTTTGTAACCTGGAGGGAGGTTCGGAAATATTCATGCAAGAACACGTTACAGAAGTACACCTTGACTCAAGGGATTTTCTTTAAAACTACCGAATGAACAATTGACTCCTGAACATTCCAACTTTTCACTACATTGAGTCTCCGAATACACCGTGTTAAAACAGCTACAGCCACAGAGATAAAAACGTGCAAATTATTATATTTTTCTTCTATTCTCAATTTTAATTCTATTTTCTTGGCAAAAGATCTCTATGGTTCACGGACGAGGGATGGAAGGCGGTGCTGATTCTGTTGGATATGGCCAAGGCTTTTGACTCCATCAACCGTGCCCAGTTGCTAGAGGAATTGAAATAAAATGGAATGATTGATGATGAGCAAATAGTTTTGTAGCTATTTGAATGGTAGGCAGCAGGTGGTGTCGGTTTATGGGGTTGATAGGTCCTGCAGATTCGTCGACTTTGCAGTGATTCAGGGTAGTACTCCTGGTTCGCTCCTATCTTTTATTTTTTCATAGGATTGAGGATATACCCTTGAGAGGGAAAGTTTATCTCTTCGCTGACGATACCGCTATCTTATGTAGAGCCAATGGAACAAGCTGTTTGCTAAAGACAATCAGGATACAGTAGGTACTGATGCATGGTTGGCTGCTGGCGACCACTTTGAGTTTGAATGTCAATAAGAAAAAACAACTAGTTTTCTCAAAATCTTGGAGTAGAGAAGATACAGAGGATGTCATAAAAAATCCATAATTGCAATATTACATAATTCTAACCCCCCGTTTTATTTAGATCACTGAGGGCCTGGTGGGCCTATTGTCGCTGGAAGAGGATCACATGACACGCAGTCTCATCCTCTGCCCCACAGAACTGACAGAGGGTGATTCTAACCCGTGCTCTTGTAAGAAAATATAAAGGGTCACAACGGCGAGATATTTCTGCGTGACCACGGATACTGGAGAGATAGATACTGCCTAGTATCCGTGGGCGTAACTCTGATTTCCTCACTGTCAATAAAAGTAATGGGAATCAGTTATCTCTTTTATGCTGTTAGATATAGTGGAAAACTTAAATCATTCGAACATGAATCACTTTACTTTCTTCCCATCGAAGAGGTCAAGTGACTCATGGTCAAAGGATTGATAGGGGAACCAAGCTCTTATGTTGTAATTATAGCATGAAAACTCAATTGTTCGATGATTTTGAGGATTTTCAAAGAAAAGCCACGTTTTCCCACATTGAAACGATATTTTCAGCTCTAAATTCTACTGTACGAGCAATTTTGAGTCCACCCTTGAGGAGATGAGCTTCTGGCGCTCATTTTGGGACTGCAGGCTAAATTTGAAGTAGATTGTATGATACCTGCAGATTGTGGAGAAATGTCATTCTGAAGGTCAGACAAAATTCACTTTTCCGATTGATTTTTCAGGAGTTGAACCAACCTACAGAATTTGTTGATACACGTGGGAGATAGAACATTTAACGCTCTTTCCAAAGTTATAACCAAAATTGAATTTTCTGAAGTAATTACGTTATTATGGAAAACTCCCCTTAAGGGAGATGTCAGTTTTAGTGAATTAAGCTCGTAAACACGAAAAACATCTTAAAACTGAAGTAACTCCAAAACAAAGCCTAAAAAAAAAAGTTTCTTCTGTGGCAGATTCCTAAGATCAATACTCAGTATAGTGAATATACAGGTTGTCCCACGAGTTACACAACCCAACTCCTACGTGTTCTACAACTGATATCCGACCGAAAGCCCCTCAAAGTAATTTTTTAAGAGGCCTCGTTTCCGAGTTATTTGCGAATATTTGAGACTAGTTATTTGAGGGTTATTATTTGAGATTTTTTCAGTGTTTTCGATTTTATGTCATTACAACTGTCTCAACTCCCTCAATTTTGGAAATAGCTCAAATTTGATAACACCGTTTGAAAGAGCATGAAAATGATGAAAAGAGAGATGTCGGAAAACAATTTTCCTATTGCAATAAAGATGTGCGATTGCCGCGAGAAAAGACAGTTTTTTTCAAAATCTTGAAATCGCCTTTTTTCATCTCGCTTAGCAACCTCATTAATGCTTGACGCAGAAGTGTGCAAGCCGGTAAAACGTGCGCCAAAATGTCAGCAGCGCAGTTCCAACGGTGTAGTCCTTTTGGTTTTTTAAAATATTTATAGTTTAGGAAATGGTGTTTAACTGCAGAAAAACGCGTGTTTTCTGTTGAAATTGAGGTTTTTTAAAAGTCTCGACGAAAAAAGGTTGGAGCCCGGATATACATACGTAACTTTTCCCGCTGAATCTAATGATTCGCTGAATCTAATGGTGACAACGCCAGACTTCTCAAGTGACGATTTGAGTTAGTTTTGTCGGATGCATAAACCCGTTCGTTAGTGAACAGCGGTTACGGCAATTCTAAGCTGTCCGCCCAAAGTCGAGATAATCAAAAAGTCGGATGTTGTTCATTTACGATTGATTGCGATGGGTTGCATTCATCTTTTTGCTGACACTATAGACCCTTATCAAACCAGTCTTCCTTATCATTACAAACGCTCCCCTATCGTATCTTCCCTCGCTGTATTTCCTTCAGCGTGGTTTCCGTATTGCATATTTCCTTTCATCATGGTACGCTATTACTTAAAAAATTACTTTTTTGCAGATTGTGCATGAACACTTTTTTTTGCTGTCTAATGAAAAAAATGTTGTTTGGTTTTCTCTGGTGCTATGATATAAATAATTTTTGAAATTCAAGTGTCGCTGTTTATTAATATCTACTTACTTCTACGAAGTTATAAATACATAAGGTAGCTAGCTACCAATCTGCTATCCACACCTCCATTACTAACTGGTTGAATAAAATTGGATATGTAAAATTTAAATATAAAATTTAAAAAACTAACAGTAGGTAGCACAAAACCGCTTTTTCATATGTTTTAAAAAGTATTAACCAGAAAATTGGTATTTACCTAATATATCGATAAACATCGATGTTTATGGACCGATATATGTCAAGTATCGGTATTAATGGTTCGATATTGGTTTTGATGCCATCATCGATATTTGGGTACCGGTATCCCGACCAGAAAGAGGTCCTAAAAAACGGTATGCTAAATTTTTTAATTTTGTTTTACTTTCCGTTTGTTGGGGCAGCAAGATGGAAGGTAGTGTAGATAATTTTATAGTCGAGCGGTTTTTCGAAGAAAAAAAGGACTTTTCTAAATGAGAAATTGACGATATTGCTCAACCTAAGACAGAACAGATGAGGGACGCACGTGAGTGAGAGTGGGGGCTGCGGCGGGGGCTGTAACATACTATAACGCTATGAATCACAGTTACCAGGTTTATATAAACTAAGGGGATCTAATTTATGAATGTTCAGGGAGAAGGTGAGAATCGAGGGAGAGTCGGAAGGCGGGTAGAAGAGGGCGGTAATTTATAACCCCACCTAGGCGGGAGCGCTACTTCGTCATAATGAGTCGAGCATTATTTTTAATATGTGGGAAGCTGTGGGGGCTTTGCCCCTCTGCCCTTCCCACCGCCTTTCTCTCCCCAAGGCCCATTGTAACCTTCCCCACTAACCTAACCACCCCTTTGAAGGATGTTTCTTGGAGGAAAGTTTTTTTTTTTACGTATTACATCTCCCTTCTTTTTGGCTCAGCCTGCACGAACTGTGACGCCGTATCTCCTCCTCGGACGACCCTTCCAAAGCCTTTGGATGTTTATTAGACGTCTGCCACTTCTACCCGTGTCTCTCAAGTGTTCGGAAAACAATATAGACGCAACTAAGAATTCATACCGGGTCATTTTCACTGTAATACTAGTTACCTAACGGAAATAACCTTGAGGGTTAAACCTTGAACAATTCCTGTCACCAACCCTCACCTCGTTTGAACCGAAAATGAAAAGTTTAAGGTTAACTGAAATAATCGGTTCTATTTTTCGTAGATACCCTTCAAATGGCTTTACCGGCTGACAAACCTGACAGCCTCATTGAAATTTCCCCGCCACACTCTGTTTGACTTCCTCTAGCGGAATTTGGTTCTAAGCGTCCAAGCTGAAACTGATTAGAATCGTAAAATTTCAAACAACGACGTTAGCGACCGCAAATTTGGAAGTTCGTAAACTTAATAATCAAATATTTGATCTTTTAACAAACATCAACATTTTCGTTTTAAATACATGATGATATTCCTATTTTTTGAACTAATCTCATATTACATAGAAGTCTATATTTATGTAAACGCAATGAAAAAATGAGTGTGAATACCCATTGTAGATTCAGCCAAATAGCCGGAATCGCCTACGGTTTTTACGCCCATTTTATTCGCAACTAAGACTATGGACCCCCCTTTTCAGGACTTTCAGTAATTTCTGGTGGAAAAAATACACACTAAATCAATATTCAAACTTCCTCCTGTGCTCAGATAACTGGTCCATTACAATGATGGAAATTATCATATTAGATAAACATCGCCAGAACTGTACATGAATGATAATGCTCCTCGTTTGTAAGGTGATGTAATGGTATAGTTGCCCCTTCGACTGAGCTGCATGCCGTAAAAATGCTCCGCCACGTTCAGAGGGTGACTCAGAAGCTTTAAAACGTCTGATCCATCTCCCACATCTATATCTATCACACGTTACAGTTCCATGTTCTCGAGTAATGTACCTACCATTATCACCTCAAATGTTAGTGATGTTGTTCAAATTATTCTGTAAATGCATACATCTATTTCCTGATATGCTCAAAAGTCTAATCTCCAACGCCCTAATAATCATTTCAAAAGCACCACTCACTGTTCAATCCGTCTGAGAGTTCAGAAGAGGCCATTCTCATCACTCAATACCTAACTGCGGCTATTCACGCGACGATCAAATTGAAATAAGCCGCACAGCCCCCCCCCCCCCCCCCCCCCCGAAAAAGCCTATAACAGACTCCCAAACCCCACCTCGAAAGCTAACACAAAGAACGGCGCAAATTGGAGCGTTACTCTTTCGGATGGCCGGGGAAAAAGTGAACAGATACCTACCGGAGGAAAGTAAAAAGGCTTTAGGGCATTGGAAGGGAAAGCCATAACTCAACCAGCCACCCCTCCACCGCCACCACCACCCTCCACGTCCCCGTCGTCCTTGCCAGTGAACACTACCATCACCCCTAAATGCCACCCTCTTGCCAATAATTTGATTACAGTTTTTTTGAAGCCGTCTCTTCACTTCTCCTTCTGTTCTATGAAAAAAGAACATGGTGTTCTAATCAAACGCGACGGAAAATGGGAGGTAATGAGATTTTGATTAGGAACATTTTTCATCGCCTTTTTTTAACCTCGTGCTCTTTTTTTTTATTTCGTGCTCTCCCACTCCGGTCGGCGAGTAGAGAGATGATTGCGGGTGTTGTATTGATCACCAATTATCGCTTAAAAGAGAACTAAAGCCTCGGTTGGAGCAGAGTGAAGTTAGATAGAATCAACAGGATGAATCACATTAAATCACTCTTTGCAGTAATATAAAGCTGAACTTCAACAAGTTGTCATTATGTACTTTCTTCTTAATATAACGTGATACCTAATATAATTAAATATTATTTTCTTAAGTAATATCGACAAATACTTGTCATCTCGAAATCGAACTCAGTTGTATGGGTAGATTAAATTTAATCCTATGAAGTTCAAAACAATCTTGGCTATTCTGTAACAACATTTTAACATTGAGCAGAATTCGTTGTAGTTCCTCAATCTTTCCCTTCTGCCATGTCTGGCTTCAGCAACACTGACAAAGAATACCTTTGTAGGAGGTGACAGGATTTCACGTTGTACAAACTGCACAGGGGCGTAACGTACATCCCCGCAAACCCCGCGATGCGGGGGGGGGGGGGGGGGGGCGGAAACGGGCCCGCTCTACCAAAATTCATTTTTTTTTAATTTTAAAGAATAAAGCGGTACTAACGATACACAGGAAAATTCCATTGTGTAACATCAACTTTATGAACATCAACGGTAACGTAGGTTCATTGATCAATCATCTTTTGGTTTTATTTCTAACTAGGTGAGGAAGGGTGTAAAGTAGCTAAGGTGTCAGAGTTGCGAAGGTGCGTACTAGGGATGGGACATCCACATCGAAATATCGATGTTTTGCTTCGATATTAGAATGTTCTAAAATCGATGCCACATGTTCTATAAAATCAATATATCGATGTGTTGGCTCCGATAACATCGGTTAGGTTTTCTCTTTGGTTCACAGAAACAATTCCATCTAGTCTGCTTGCTACCTAACGTGGAAAAAGAGAAATATTAAAAATCCTTTCAACTGCCGTAGGATTGGCAAATTTTCGAAGAAGAAGAAACTGCTTACTGTTCTCAAACTATAATGTTTGCATCAAGATCCGTTTTAAAGCATTTTAAGTCCACTGTCAGACACCAAAAACACATTCCAGACGATAACTCGCGATAAAATTAAGATTAAAACTCAAATTTGCACAAAAATCTACCTTGGCTTTCAAAAAGCTGTTTGAAGATGAGCACAATCGCTTCACTCCAAGGGGAGAAGGGGCATTTCAAACGGGGGAAAGTTAGCCGAAAACCCCAAGCAGGTGACTCTCTTTTATAAAGGTTCTTTCACGCAAAACACGATGGTGAAATCGGATGGGAAATATTTCAATCCGTTCAAAATAGAGCAGTTTGAAGATTATAAAACAAGGTAAATTGGCAAAATTCGCCAAAAAAATATAAAATTCTTCAGCTTTCAAAAATTTTGGAATTAAAATGAGGAATGAGTATCACAAGTCAGAAAATAAAATTGTCGGTTTTTGTGTAATTTTTCCTCCTGCAAAATTAGTTACTTTGAAAATTTGCTCATTCCGGCATGTTGCATCTGGCAGACTTGGCGTTAGTCTTTTAATACGCCGCCACTTACTTGGAGACATCTTTATGGGATATTCACTCACAAACGCTGAACGAACGAACAAACAAAATCCTCAGAATACTAGCAAGAAGCGATCGGTAGTAGCCATCATCGATGTTGCAGCTTCGATGTCCCATCCCTATCTTAAAGGTGGGTTAAATTGTTATATTATGTATTTTTAGTAAAGTTATCGTAGCGTATTGCACGATGACCTTTGAAAAAATGCACGCTTCGCAAAGGAAAAAAAAAAAAAAAAAAACATGTGGAGGGGCCCCGAAAATATTTTGCGGGGGGAGGGGGGGGGGGTTCCGCTGAAAAACGTTACGCCACTGCAACTGCAGGATAAAACAGTGAGTGAGACTGGTAATCAGCCACCCTAACAGAATGGAAAAACGAAGGCGTACCAGCTCATGAGGTTAGCTGTGTCGGCAAGTGAAGGAGCGGAGTGCTTAAGGGTGGGTCTGAGACTTATGTAACTCATGTGTTCAATAATGACTTAATTAAAATAAAGGTACATTGTTATTTACCTTTGTGCATATGGGACAAAGGAGGGCAATATTACCTCATTAGGAGTTCATGACACCTAAGTATTGGTTTGTCTCTCCTTAATTTTACGGTCTTCCCATCATCGGTTGTCATTCGTGGTTTAACATTTCTTAATTATGTACGTGTGGAGCAGAGCCACCACTTGGATATAGTTCCATATATAACAGCATATTTTTTACATAATCCTCAAAAATATAAAAAAGTCCATTTGGCAAAATCAGTAAGACGTTTCGAACGATGGACCCGAACTCAAATAGGGGCATACAAACTTTTTGCGCCTTTCAACAAAGAGTGAAATCCCCGCAGATGTTCCCTCAGCCAAACCCCCGACGCACCGGGAAATCTACATTTAAATAAGCCCAAGTCGATCATTCACGGATTCGAACACGCGATTCGAAGTGAAGTCCCCCCCTCGGGCTACAGGCCTGCACTACACTAGCGGGTGTGTTTGGAGAGATCCCTAATGGTATTAGGCAAATGCGTTTAGCATGAAAATTCGATGCGATTACGGCTCCGCGGGTCTGGCAGGCGATAGGAGCGCCTACACAGGAGGTATTGGTTTAAGTGAAAGGGGAATCCCGTGCCAATTTAGACAACTTCTTTTTTCTGGCTGTCACCAACGGCTTACGAAAAAAAGGGAAAAAACCTGTTAACACACTAAGAACCGATAAAATGCCCTGTAATATTATGCCTCTAGGCTCAAAAATATTTTAAGCAACTGGAATAGGACAGTGGAATCATAAAACGCTGCTAATTATTTTACAGGAGAGTATTATTTTTCACAGCCCCTCATAAACCTCCAAAGAAAAAAATCGAAATTGACTCCCGTTTTCAGCATTTTTACCCATAAATGAAATGTTCCAAGTCAAATGAGCTCAGACAGGTGTGTTGAGATATGAGGTGTATGTAATCAGGTGAATCTTCACCTATTTCATATTTAAATTAAGATGCTGTTCATGGATGGATTATTCACTTTGGGTCGATGTGAAACCCATCTCACTCCACTTTTCCTTCAAATTAGTTGGAAATGACACTCCACCCCCCTATATAATTAGAACTCATAGCATCTATGAGTGTGAGACAATCGAGTTGGCTAGAAATTAAGAAGCCAACTCGATACCAAATGGAGTCCATGTGCGAAAAAACGGATTATTTACATTTACTTTGAAAGCCTTTTAAGGCCCTTAACGGTCATTGCCGTTTGAGAATCCACGCACCTTAAAATGTAAAATGACGAAGTTTGAGAGACCTCTCCGTTTAGAACAAAATTTGTTCTAATGTTTTAACATTAACATTTAATTTTTTCTTTACAATTACAAAGGAGAATTATTAAAAATAAAGGACAACAATTTGACTAGCACTTCGATTGATTGGTGTTTTAAAGAAAACATATTTTTTTCAAATAATTGATGTACTACCTTGAACGACAAATCTTTTTTAGTCACTCAACATAGGAAAATGGAACCGAACAATAAAATGTGTTTTGTCCAACTAGAACTTGAAAATTTACTATGTGGAATATAGTACTAACAAAAGTGAGTGCAGCTCGAAATGTGTTTGCTTTATAATGATTAACAATGAAGTTTTTTGGTTTACCTAGAAAAAACGATGCTAAAATAAAATAAAACAATGGTTCCATTAAATACAGTTAGACTGGGAGGCAAACGAGAGCTAGAGAAATGATAAAACAGAACGGCAATCCAGTTAGGCTTGTTCGATTTATAGATTTATATCTGTTAATAACAAAAGAAAAACATTTTCATTTCAAAAAGTTCGAGATCATGATTTTTCAGCCCTTCAAATATGTCTATTAGAGTAGCTATCAGGGAATTCCATGGTTTCAGTTCCAACTAGGAACTCACCGTTGAGTTGATAGAAACTCTTACGAAGTATTGATAGAAACTCTTACGTCATGCGAGAGAGTGACAATATTGATTTTCCCGAAAAATAGCGGTGAGGGAAGTTATTATTTTCTTTTTATTCGTATCTATTTCAACTTTATATCAAGTAAAATAATGCAATTTTATTCTATCCACGTCTATAAATTCTGAAAGGAACTTTTATTTTATAACATGCAGTTTTGTGTTTTATTACATCCATTACACTAATCAATTCCATCATCAATACACTACTGCAATGGCATTCACCTAACAACAAGTGAAATCACTTATGTATGAGCACAACAAACACTCAAAACACCCAGGCCAACGCCAGCTATTGTAGTAAAGGGGGATTCTTCAATCTGTTGTATTTTTCTTATTATGCCAATAAATCCAATTTCATTCGTCATTCATTCGGTTTCAACTACGCAGAGTAGTGGTCTACCTATTTGACTTCGGATCCAATTACGATAAACTTTGGTTAAGTGGTTTGGACGAAACTACACCAATTCCGTTATTTTTATTGTCTGCTCTATCTCAAAGTTTCTTGGAGAAATTTTTGAGAATTCCGCATAGGTTTTTTTAATTATAAATTTATTAAAGAATGTAAGCAACTATACTTGAAAGAACTCATAGAACGATGTTTAAATTATTACGTTTTTTTTTTTCAACCAATTCCAAAACTTTAGTTCCTGTAACCGTTACGAGAGATTTGATAAAGAAACTGAATAAGGAAAATTTAATCGACATCAAGTTGGCTCTTACGCAATATTTCTTCCCTCGTAATTTCTTTCGGCGAAATAACAAACAACATCAAGAAAAATAATTCTTTGGGAAGAACGTTCTCCTCGTTCTTTGAACTCCCAGTAAATCGAACTCATAAATAAACTCGAATCTCCTTTAGATTGGGAAAATATTTACGTACCCTCGGCCCGGGAGAAGGAATACAATAACCGAGATATCGAAAAAATGTAGAAGGGCAGTCGAAGCGTCAATAAGGTTCCGGCTAATCTATGATAAATTCACGACGAATTCCAAGATAGGTATCGCATCTGAATAGCAAAAATATCAATCGAGTGGGAAGCGTTTTCAACCACTCAAAGTGATACTTGAGAAAAGGCCCTTTTTATGTTCTGTTCGTAGAAAATCTCATGAAAGTCAATTTTCTCTTTTATCCACTATTTCCGAGGAGGACTCAGCCAATAAACTTTTGTGATCTGACTGGGACTGAAGGGGCAATTAGAAATCGAGTAATTAAAATTGGAAGGGGTGGAATGGATTTCTTTCTTTTTTTATTGAGAAAGTGAAAGAGGAGGATGAACGATCAAAAAGGCGAAGAAAAGGGGGAGGAGTTGTCTGTTTCAGTGACCAAAGGGTTTTTTGAACTTTCTTCTGTGGGACTCTTTTCTGAAGTCGAAATCAGGTGCGATATTGGTTGAAAATATCTTTGATGTTTCCTTTCTATAGTCTCAAGTTTGTAGGAGGAGCCTGTAGCGGCAAGTAAAAAGCAGGACCGAACGCACTATTGGGTGTGGAGCGAATCTTCATATCGTTCTTGCTGGGCAGAAACGAATTTCAATTGTTGCAAAACACGGTTTTCTGAAGTTCGAAAATCACTTCAAAATTGTCAGTTGTTTTTAGGTATTAACATACTTATTACTGAACTGCTTTGAGAGATAGGATTGAGTCATTTGTTTCACGATTTGTAGCCGAAAAGATTGATCTCCTTTGCATATTGGAACTTGAAATTTGTATTTGGGCGAGATAAGCTCATTTCGGTCTCCATGCCATTCGTGGTTGTGTGTGCAACCTGTATCTGTTAGGGTAGGAGCCGCCACTGCCTCACAGTGTGCGATTTCTTTGTATGGGGTTATTTGAAAGCTTGAGTGTAGAACAAGAAACCCCGCACTTCCAGAATTGAAAGCTTCAATTGATGCTGAAATTCGATCTATTGCCGTCGATATGCTTGAACGAGCTAGGCAAAACGTGAAGGACTCCAAGAATGCAGGCAGAAGAAGGAAGACAGTTTTCGCACATAATCTTTCATAATTATAGAAAATAGTCTTCTGTAATTCATTTCCATTGTCACATTACAATGCATAGCAACTTGAAATCTTCAACATTGACGAGTTGGTAAGTATCCACCTACTACTGCATGCACCAAGTGATTTGCATTGAAGGGCTGTCTAATATGGAAATAATAAACCTGTGTGTAATAATATGCAACACTGGGAGGGATGATTCATATTTATACAGAGTGCCACAAAACAACCCCCCCCCCCTTTTTTTTAAATTTTAATTCATGGAGTATTTTTTTCTAATCCACATGTTTTTTTAGCAATCATTCATTGCTTGAAAACGCTGACTGAACCTGACGATAGGTATCATCGAATATTTGAAATATAACGAATTATACTAATTAGTCAACAAAATCCAGGGTTCCCGCCTTGGGCCACTGCTCTTCCTACATGTGATTAATGATGTCCGCTCCGCCCTTGGTGGAGTTAAGTATCTTTTGTTATTCGACGACCTCAAAATATATCCATCGATTGAAAGCTCATCTGGCTGTGTCGCCCTACAGAGTTGCCTCGACTCTCTTCCTCAGTGGTGATCACAAAATGGCTTGGCTCTCAACCATTCTATATGCTCCGTTATGACCTTCCATCGTTCTCATGCTCCTCATCTTCAGAGCTATATGCTCGGAAGGGAAGCTCTCAGGCGAGCTTCATCAGTGAAGGACTTGGGTGTGCTTCTCGATTGTCACCTCTCATTTTCTGGCCAGGTGTCTGCAGTCTCCAGCCGAGCAATGCGTGCCCTGGGTTTCATAAAACGTAACACACGTGAGTTCAACTTTGTGCCAGGATTTGTGACACTTTGCAGGACTCTGGTGGTTGCCATCTTGGAGTACGCCTCAGTTGCCTGGACCCCATACTACAAATATCAGATAAACCAACTGCAGAGGGTGTACCGTCGATTCTTAAGCTATGTTGCTTACAAATCCCGGATTCCTTAGGAAGAGGTGGACTTATGCGCTCTGGAGAGGAAGTGCAACGTGCGGAGTCCTGAAACCGGCACTAATTGGCCGATGTGACATACTTCTGTAGCCTGTCGACAGAAATGTTGGACTCTACTTCCCTCCTGGCCAGGTTGGCTTGGTTGTCCCTTGACTCAGCTCCGAACAAGCATCCTTTTTCTGGTTCCCCTTCTCCCCGACAAACTGCCTTAATAACAGGCCTTTTTGCAGAATGCCTCGGCTTATAAATTATGTCGTGAATGAATGCCCCGAGTAGAACATCTTCTCAGATTCACCAGTGGTAGTAGCGTAATCGTTGGACTGACTCAGTTGATACATTTATTTTTGCAGACTCAAGATTATTTTGCTACTTCTTTTATCAATAATTCTATCCTGATTATTTGCAAATTTCCAGTATTAGGTTTTGCCCGTGTTGTAATTAATGATTAAATAAATAAAATTTGGATTTTCATTAAAGGGATCGTTACCGCATCATATCAAATACCGACGCAGAGGTAATGGGAGGCTTATCGGAGGCCACACGGCGGAATAAGTAGAGTATTACAGCTGCCTTTTCCCCCTCCCCGTGATCTCTACTTAAAGGAATTAGCCGGTGAGGAAATGACTCGGGCGGTGGAGCATTGACGCGGGAGGTGGGGAATTGATGTTGGTGGTTGTGGCAGAGAGGGGGGTCGCCATTGGAAAGCTGTACAAGCCACATTTGTCACACAATACTTCGCCCGCCTGATATTGACTCGACAGGATTAATGCTCTTCTGCGCTCCCTCGCCATCTCCTCGCCCCGCTCTTCGTCGCTCTTTGATTGAGATTAACGGCGTCCTCGTTTTAAAGCTGCCCCCACCGGTTATCCGACCTTCCTCTCCGCAGACGCCACCGCCCTCATCTCACTCCGTCGTTCGCAAACTTCTCGTTCGCTGGAACCCCCTCCCCTCCACATCATCGTTCGCTCTGTCCCTCACCTTTCATGAAGCAGTCTTCCCGGAACCCCTTCCCCCCGCCCTTTATACACAAATGGCGGTAGAGTTAAACCAGTTTTGAACCGCCAGTCGAGCCCCTCCCTACCTCACCCCACCTTCCACCATCCAAACCAGTCTATCCCATCAAAGTCCTTCCCTCAACGATTGATGAAGTCGGCAAATTGAAGTAATACATTACACTTTTACACCGCCACCATCAGCCACCCTTATCACCGACCTCTCTCAGCCATCCTTATCACCCAATATTATCAGCCATCTACTTCTCACCAGGGTTTTTAGTTCACTCTTCATCCACCGCACGCACGTCAACGTCGCTTTTGTACCTCAGTTCATAGTCACTGTACCTCAGGTCATAGTTCATCACTATGTAAAGAATTTAGCGTACAACTTCACTCTTGAAGAATTTTATTGAATGAACATACTAGTATTGAATAATATTGTTCAATACTAGTGGGTTCAACCACATTTCACGATGTTTTAAGGAAGTTAAGTAACTATATTCTGGTTAATGATTTCCAACAATAAACCTTGGTAATTGCACGGCGAACATGCTTTATAACCCCCTTTCAAACTTTGCCGTTTAAAGTTTCCCCTCAGTTCACCCTCAGCCACCCTTTCTCTGACCTCGATCCTTATTACTCAACATTATCAGCCAGATTGTTTACTTTACAGACGTGTCAGTACGCGTTTTATGTCATGAATAATGTAACATGAGTGAATCGCCTTGACCTTCCCCAACAATATGCCTATCGTTTGGGAATGAGCTGAAGCGAATTTTCCGACTTTGTGCCGTTCACATTACATTATGAATGCATTTTCACCTATTTCATTGATTTATACATCAATTTATGTAAGTTGGCAAGTTGCAAATGGCAACTAATGGCCTAAACCTTTGACTCTAAATTAAAACACGAAAATCTTGTTCTTGTTGTTAAGAATTTGCAGATGTTTCTGTAACTCACCATCGTGGGAGTCGTAAAGGTAAACGATGCGACGCCACCCGTAGTATTTGACAGTGTCGATGATCGCCTGGTGGTAGTCCGGCCGCATGCTGATAGCGTAGTCCAAGAACCCGGAAGAAGGTGCTGACACCTGCAACCAAAATTACAAGTTCTGTTTAGATAAATTTGTTTTACCTAAACCATAAATCTTCATTCAACAATATTGTTTTGTTTCATAGACAAATTCCAATTGGACAGCAGAAGCGATGCAGAAATAAGTTATTTGGTGTGATTTCCTGAGAAATGAAAGGCCAATCAATAGGTGATTATTTATTACAGTTGTTGGGTTAGCGATGATAGGATTTGAACTTCACGAGAATTAGAACGTTGCGAGCCAAATGATTCCACAGATTCAAACTGTTAAAAGAATGCAGCAAAACAAAAAACAAAGGAGTGCATGATAAATACAAAAAACTCAGGAATAAAATTCAACAATTAATTCGGAATGAGAAACATGAATAATATCATTCTGTTTTTAAAACTAGTCAACAATCCAGTGGAACTTGGAAAATAATTGGAAATTTGGGAATCTGTAAAAGCAAATCTGAAAATGAAACAAATGTGTGATCTTGAAAAACTCAATGATCACTACTGAAAAATACAGTTTCACTCCCCACACCAAATGAACCATAAATTGGTATACCTATATTATACATAACATTTGTTAAGATCACGAACTTTTCCATATCAACCCCATCTTTGACGAAACTGTAAAAAAGGCATTGCTTTCTGTTAGATGCAAATCGACTCGAGCTGATGAAATATCCATTGTTGCCCTCCATCTTCTGTCCGATGCCACGAACTAAATCACTCGCGATGAAGTTGTGGAAACCCATTTCAAAAAATTAAAACAGAATTTAAAGAAAAAATTGTCTATTTCCACCAAATACTTGGTGGAAATAGACAATTTTTTCTTTAAATCCTGTTTTAATTTTTTGCCATGGAGACAGTTATAACGCATATTTTCAATACTCCATAGAGAAAGCTGTTTACCCGATTCTAGGGAAAATAGATATGCTGAAACCCATTCAAAAAGTCAAACCCCCAGCAGATGTTAGAGACTTTCAAGCCATATCACTACTTTATACAGGGTGTTTCAGGTCGTGACGGTCATAGGCCAGGAGACGATTCTACGGAAAGTTTCTGATCGAAAATGCCTCTTAGCAATTTTTTTTAAACCCTTGGAAATACGTTTTTTTTTTCAGTTTTAAGATTTTTATCGTTTTTTCGACCTTACCGCATTAAAACGGCCGTATCTCCCACATTTTGCGTGCGATTTCAAATCTGAACCCCCCATTGGAAAGAGCGTTAAATTTCCCATCACCCTAATGGAGAATCAAATTTTTTGAGCTGGCAAAACGGTTAAAAAAATCAGCTTGAAAAGGACACATTGTCAAATCGTGGAAATCTCGACGTTTTTCAAACGCTTATGAGTCCCTGTAATAAGGCATGTGAATTTTAACCTGTAGTCCTAAAAGATGCGCCAAAACGTAAGCTTTCCAACGATATAACCAGATTTGAAATTCCGTGTATTTTTCTGGAAGAAAATTGCTTTTCAAGCAAGAAAACCGTGGTTTTTGACTAGGTACTCCGGTTTTTCATCATGCGTTGATTCGTCTGGTGAAAAGTATTAAATCGTTGATGAAGCATTGTGATAAATTTTACATTTTTACTGTAGATACTGTTCAAAATTCCCACCATTCAATTTATTGTTTATTCAATTTAATTTATTATCTGCGATGCAGATTTGTACACAAAGGAATCACAGTCCGCCGGGCTGTTCCAAAAAAAAACCTTTGTACTTACCATTGCTTTTTTTTCTAAATACAGATGAACCGAAACCCGCATTGTGATTAACGGACAGATACACGACACAGCATTCACATAAACATCATACTTTAGGTACCTGAGGAAATACCCTTTTATTGGGAACCCGTCTGTAAGGGATTCGCCGTTGATATTCTCTCACAGCTTCACGGGCATTTACATTTGTGTACCCATACACAAGCATTCCACGTTGGTGAATGTCACAGGCATAGTACTGATGCGAACAACGAAAAGCAACTAATTATCGCAGAGGTTTTTTCGGAACAGCCCTGCGGACTGTGACTCCTTCGTGTACAAATCTGCGTCGCAGATAATAAATTAAATTGAATTGGAATTTTGAACAGTATCTGCAGTAAAAATGTACAATTTATTACAATGCTTCATTAATGATTTAATACTTTTTACTAGACGAATCAACGCAAGGTGAAAAACCGGAGTATCCAGTCAAAAACCACGTTTTTCTTACTTGAAAAGCAATTTTCTCCCAGAAAACTACATAGAATTTCAAATCTGGTTATATCGCTGGAAAGCTTACGTTTTGGCGCATCTTTTAGGACTACAGGCTAAAATTCACATGTCTTATTACAGAGACTCATAAGCGTTTGAAAAAAGTCGAGATTTCCACGATTTGACAATGTGTACTTTTCAAGCTGATTTTTTTAACCGTTTTGCCAGCTCAAAAAATTAGATTCTCCATTAGGGTGATAGGAAATTTAACGCTCTTTCCAATGGAGGGTTCAGATTTGAAATCGCACGCAAAATGTAGGAGATACGGCCGTTTTAATGCGGTAAGGTCGAAAAAACGATAAAAATCTTAAAACTGAAAAAAAAAACGCTTTTCCAAGGGTTTAAAAAAAATTGCTGAGAGGCATTTTCGATCAGAAACTTTCCGTAGAATCGTCTCCTGGCCTACGACCGTCACGACCTGAAACACCCAGTATACTGTAAGGTGCTTGATACAACTATGTACTGGGAACTGTGTATCTATGTTGAATAGAATAATTTACTCGATCCTAAAAAATCTAGTGCCCTTTTCCAGGTAACGACTAAGATCCACTGATTCAGCTGCACGAAGCTGAAGGGCAGTTGGTAATTGTTTCGAAGAAAACAATCGATTCTTTTTTAAAAAAAAGGTTATATTTTACATTATAAGGGGAATATAGAAGAAAAATTGAAAAAATATCACCGGATGAGTAAGAAAAAATGTTCGAACTGCAATTTTCGTCAGTGCACCATAACCAGGTTCCTCGTCCTCGCAATGAATCAAGAAGTAAGCAAAACGGATAAGTTTTCCTCTTATTTTTCTTCTTCTTCTTCTTTCCAATCTGTCTAAGTCGTGTATACTATAATCTAGATATAGACATTAAAAAAATAGATGTGAAAGAGATGAAGAAAACGGCTTTTCCTAAAAACTGCGTTTTTCAGCACAAATGCCCCATTATCCCCGTTATTATACAACTTATAGCCTCAAATTTTTTAGAATGTTCGTGAAAACCTAATACAAAAACTGTGCCATGAATTTTGCGTATTTCATCTGACAACATCAGATAAATTTTAATGCTTTTCGAAGATTCTATACCTAATTTCGAAGATTTTCTCAAACTCCCTGCAAATTTTTCTAGCTATACTCGGAGATGGCAGTATTCATAATCATGAATGAGAATATGAATAAAGCCATAATGTGGAATTTTGTTTTGATTATGAATACGGTCATATATTGGTAAATGTAAAGCTGTAATTTGAAATGGAACGTCTCTGGGACACCTAAACATCAAATTAGAGGTACATTGATTAGCCGTGAGGACATTAGGATTAATTTCTTCCCTTCGACTTAGTAGAACGAACCTAGTTTCAAATCAGTATGCTGTCTATGTAGCCCTTCTAGATGATGAGTAGATGACGTCTATAAGGGAGACAGGGTTTGAGGGCGTTTTCGTGGACGGGGTGAATGACATATTGCCATTGTTTCGCCGTAACACGCAAGGTGGACGCCTTGTTTGAGTTTTCCGAATCAATGGGACTCGTAATTAATCCAACTAAGACTAGTGTGGTGTGTTCTGCAAGAAGGAGAAATGGCTATCGACTGCGAATACTCAGTGGGGGACGTTAGGATTAGTGGTGAGACGGAATACGTTTAACTGGGAATCCCTTACAGCTCATCTGGTGTTTTTTGTAGAGCAGTCCTGAACTTGAAATCGAAAGCCTCTACTACTTGGGAGCCGGTTAGACAAATATTCGTCCTCAGGGGGAATGTCACATTGTACCTGTACGTCCTGACTGGAGAAGGCCTTGGTGGTGTCTGTTTTATTTTATAATACAGAAATCTGGAGCCTAAGATATATTAAGGAGATTAAGAAGGTCCACACCAGATTCATAAAAAGTACCCTTTTGCTGCCAGTAGCACTCCAGGATATATACTGAGAATGGAAACTGGTCGAGACAGATTGAGTGTGAAGGTTTTGACAGAGTTCTATTCTGTCTGATGAAAGTATTGAAAATGCCTTTAAAGAAATTCAACTGGACTGTATGGGTGAAGGAAATATATGCGGGATTGGGTACGCAGTAGTGTGGGGGACCCTCGACTGGAAGGAGCTGAGAGATAAACGACCGTAAATGGTTCTTACCTGCAAGATGAAATTATTTCATTATGATCTTCAAAGAATGTTCAATTCCACCAACAGCAACTCGTATAGTAAACTGACATGTTCATACACACTCCAAAAAGCGATGAATTCACTAGCAGAAAAGTGCACCCGGATGGGTTAGGCGAGAAGCGTTTGAAGTAGATCAAAGGGAAGAGCGTTTGCTATGCGACTGGAGAGAGGAAGTCGTTGTCATATTTTTGTGAATGTCCAGAATTATCAATTTAAGACGCACATTCTTTGGTTCATCCTAATAAGCGAGGAACATCTCACAGTAAATTTGTTATCAGGAAAGAGTGTGGCTGAAACAAAAATGATTTGCGCTTATTTTATAAGTTATGCCAACAAACGGCGCTTCAAGATTAGGTAACTTAAAGAGACTGTATTGGATTAGAAATTGTATCACTGAGATTGTCAATAAAATTAATTTTATTGCTTTTAAGTTTAAAACCTTGTATAAAACTGGGTAAAGTGAAGTATTATAGCTATTTGGTTTTTCTTTTACGTAGATGAAGTCTCTTGCTGATTAGCACTTTCGAGAAGAAATAAGTTTATTTGAGGAAGGTGGGTTAGCTCCCATGCATTGAATAGATGTATTACCTTTTTCAATGGAGACTGATTCGATTTGATTTGAGTAGATGACTTCGTCATAAAGCCTTTTGTATAGTAAGATTCACTGAAAATGGTAAAACTGAATCGTCTTGGGTGGAGAACAGTACCAGCGAGGCTGAATTCCTTTGTTGGATGCTCCCACTATACACTGAAGAGCGAGGGACAAAAGGAAGGGAGAAGGATGAGAAAAAAATCGTATACAGTTTCGTTAGGAGTGGTGAGCTGGAGTGACAGCAGCTGAAGTCTAAAAGACTTAAACAGCTTTGCTCAGCTGCTGCGAAAATTGATTACGATCAACCACCTTTTGGTTAGTTATTTTGAATAATGAACCTCTCTAATCTACCAGGGAAACAAATTTCACGCCCAACCCCCTTAACATTTGTAATTTTTTCGTTTTGGGATGTATAGAATCCGAAAATCGAATTAAAGTAAATCCGTCCGTCTGCCGTCCATAGTTTGAACGAAAGTTCCAGAACCATTTACATGAGCTGTCAGTTTCGGTATCGGCTTCTGCTCTGGACAGAGGGACAAGTCATCCTGCTATGTTTGGGCACCTAGAAGCCTGCTACAACGTAAGAAGATCACCCATCAGCTGATTGTCCTTTTGGCTAATGATGTTCCTAATTTCTAACATGCTGAAATATATGTACTCGAGTCCATGCACAGGAGTATCCGTCTCCTTATAGATTGGTACCTAATACGTTGTATTTATATAATACAACGCCCATTTAATAATTATCTATAATTTAGCGATATACGTAAGAAGGGCTATCTGAAAATATGCAATCTATGTCTTAGAATTTGCCGATTTTTGGTTTATTATTCAATAATGAACCATTGTAATCGCTCTGGAAAAATAAAATTCTAACCCCCCCTGAAATTTCATGGTTTATGTTTCAAAGAGTGTAGAATCCGAATCTGCAACAAAACGCTGCAAATTCTTTCACTGGGGTTTATTATTCAATTGGCTTGCGTTCATTATTTGAATTTCTACTAAGCTTTGGAGTGTGCGTGTTTCACAGGATAGAGCGATTATTGAATTTCAGGAGATATGCGTGGAACACGTAAATCTGTTCTCAACCAAAATACCTATTAGGATTGATCAGTTGATCATATTTGTGTGCCTCCTGAATTTGCCTAAACGTGAACTTATTTACAAGAAAATACCTCGAGGAATCGAATGAGCCCCTCCCCAGGTCCGTAGGTCAAACCATTCCCGATGTATGGCCCGATTTATGGTGCCAACATTTCCGTTTTTTTATTTATTATTGTTTGTTTGTAACCTAGTGATGCCGATAGCGTCGATTTGTAGCGAATGTGGATACTGGAGTGATAGCCGATGTGGATACTTGTAGTTTATAGCCGATACACGCGTTGAAGCATTCTGATATCCATGAATCGCTGATAATATATAGGTAAATATTATTCAATATTATTACTGGGGTAAATAAGTATTCTTTCACTGGAGTTTATTATTCAATTGGCTTGCGTTCTAGATTTGAATCTGCACTAAGCTTCGGAGTGTGCGTGTTTCACAGGTGATAGAGCGATTATTGAATTTCAGGAAACATGCATAGAGCAAATAAAAACGGAGCAGGATAGAACGTTGTCTATATTTCCACGAAAGTAAAGAGTTACACTGTTAAATTTCGACGGTTCGGTCATCATCAGTAACAAGCATGAACCTAATTACTGATGATGACCTAACCGTCGAAATCGATTTAACAGTGTAACTCTTTACTTTCGTGGAAATATAGACAACGTTCTATCCTGCTCCGTTTTTATTTGAAATGGGTTTCCACAACTTCGTCGCGAGTGACTTAGTCCGTGCATAGAGCACGTAAATCGGTTCTCAATCAAAACACCAATTTGGATTGATCAGTTGATGATATTTGTGTGCTACTGAAATTCAATAATAGCTCTATCCTGTGAAACACGCACACCTCAAAAGCTTAGTAGAAATTCAAATCATGAACGCAAGCCAATTGAATAATAAACCGCAGTGAAAGAATTTGCAGCGTTTATCTTATGCTTGTTTCTAACTGTAGCCTAAAGTCCTTTAAAGTCTGCTGTAGATGGCTGTCCTGAAGCAATATTTCACATGATACGACAAATTGAAATGAAGTAGCTTTGCTAATTTTGTCAACTTGACATCAATAACGGACTACAGTTGTCTGACTACATTTGTGCACTTTATACTGGTACCAGAGAACAACTTCGTCGAATCTCCCAGCTACTCCAGTTACATCCATAACCAACGAGAATGATCATCATGTTACAGAGCTTTGTATCGGATGAATGAGCCCACCTTACTCCGTTGAGACAGGAGCGTATTGTCACCCATACGGTGGCCAAAAAACCAATCTGAGAATCAATGAAATATCCAATTCTGTTACACTCAAGTTTAGATTCAGATTTTGAATAAAAATATATCTGTAAATATGATAACCAGTAATTTCGTCACTGTTAACTAGAAAATAAAAAATATGGTCATATCCTAGTCCGTCCGCTGAAACGCTAACAAATGCAAGCAAGATTAAGGAGAGGAAGGTGGAATTTATAACAAGCCGATGTAAAGGCAGCAAACTTGAAACTTTTTTTTTAGAGTGTCCTTAGGTAACTTAATAGCTCCAGCCTAATGACTTAACTGCTAATTTAAAAAAACTTGAAAATAAAAATACGAGGTTGTGGTGGTGGAAAAGTATGAAACCCTGCAAATAATATCTCAAAGGCTTACTTGTTACCTATATAGGTACTTAATCTAATACCTCAGCTAAAATTACTAAATTTTCCCCCAACCAACTACATTCCTGTGTAGATCGTTTACTTTAACACAACGTTCTCAAACGAGCCATTCCGCGCCTCTCGTATTAATGGAATGAAATAAAAGACATTCTCTTCAATAGTCCGTCTATTTAAGAGAGCGGTTGACACTTACAATACGGGTGAGTTCTTAATTTTATTTTCGTCTATTACCTATATTTTTGGAAACTGTGTATTTTGAGAACGAACCACCTCTTTGGAAATAAAGGAGTCCGGCCAGTCATTTGCCATTCAATAGCCGATATTATAATGCTGATTTTCCGCATAAGATACATTTGAGAAAAACGGACGGATTTAATCGTCAATTCAAAATTCATGGGTTATGTAATATATAAATAACAAGTAAATAATCAGCCGTATTATGAGTTTTATGGAGGGATTCAATGTAGTAAAACACCCTCGAGCTCGCGATTTCTTGCCTTGAACATTTTGAAAAAGCATTTGCACTGACAAAACTAACTCAAATGGTATAAAAGAACAATATTATGCCGAACGGAGATGATAGACATTGGGCTGGAGATGGAAGGTGACAATAACGCCTTCGTTTCAATGTTAACGTGAGAGCGAGAACGATAGCCAGGTAAGTCCATGTTTTTTGTGTTCGTCACCTGTATTATTCAAAGGGGCGGATACTGGTAGCTAATTATGATCTAAAACATCTAAGCTTTGAATCAAAGACAAAAAATCGCAAAATTGTAGGACAAATCGAAGTTGCTTTAAATTTGAACTTTCATCAGGTACCTGTGAGTAATTTTTTTCTAGTACCTATGTATTTTCCTCTCCAAAATTTACGTGTTTGTGAATGTCATGCCGGTTGAGTTAAATAAAACGACTTCAATTTCCGATCTGCCTTGCATTCACCATGACCAAAAACAAATCGTTCGGCCAATTGTAGAAGTTAGTGGTCTGAATTTAGGAAATCCATGTTTTTCCCATGGTCAGTTATTTGTGGCATTTTCATGGGTCGGAAGACCACCTGCGCTATTTGTTCTTGCACCAGAATGGAACAAAAAATGTCTTCTATCAGAAGGTGCTCCAATAAAAAGTGGAACCCTAAAATATATGGCCAATAAAGAATCCCTAAAGTACTAGCTTTTTTTATTTACCTACATTAATTATCCAAACAAAAATTGATCTTGATGAATTAGAAGACTGCCCATATAGATCCTCTAAGGTGGAACAAAGTTCGATGGGTCAGCTAGTTTTCAGTATGAAACCCACAACAAACTTTTCAATAAACTGTGGATCATCAACGAATGTTTAGTTCTTACACAACTTTTCCATGTCGCCTTCTTATTAATTAAACTTCTTAAATCACTTTTTTTCAACTTTCAATAATACATGCTTTTCTGTTCCGTAACTAGATGGTTTTTGTAATGGGAACCTTTCAGAGCTATTAACAGCGAGTAAAGAACGGAAAGAAGGAATTGCCCCGCAAAACAAGGAAACTTTCCCTAAAAAGCGGTTCTTATCAGAGTTGCCACCGTATGGTGAAAATGTGTTGATTGGTCCCTGAGTTGACCTTCGCATTCGCTTAATCCGAATTTGCCCCCGACTGACGAAGCAGCTCACTGAACTATGGGTTCGTTAAGGTGAGTGAAGGGTGACCCTTAATTCCGCCCTCAATCACATAACACTCATTATGATTCCAAACGCTTGAGAAGGTCCTGAATGTTCCAGGTTATTCCTTCCAGATTTACGGGAGTCACATGTCGACTGTTCGGAATGTCATACAATCGAAAAAGAGTTACTTTTTTACCTAGAAAGCTTCCAATTGTATAACTCGAAAAAATATGAAGTCAACTGTTGCTGAATTAATATTCTATGTTGGAAATATGTCTGAGAATTCACTCTGACTTCAGTGGAATTAAATCAAAATGGCGGATCGGTCAGTTCGCTGTTTCGTACCTGGGTGGAAGAGAATCTTATATACTAGTGAGACATTAGTCATGTTTCGAGTGTTTTGATGGAGGAGGGGTTAAAGCCTATGCATTGTGATTCTACTCAAACTCATACTGATCTGAGAATATGCAATTCATTTCAGAAATACTGATGTTACCACCAAATGAGAATATCTCTCAATGTTGGAGTAACGTCTGCACTATCAATGATTCAGCCTCTAAATATAAAAGCCTAACATAAACACCGTCTGGAAACTTCAAACGCAACCAGGATTTCAGTCGATTGCTTCGCATGAGACTGTTCAAGCTCATTGATTTGAGTTGGGGAGGTTCGGTGGACGGACCGAGTAATAAACGCCAGGCCAGCAAGAAAACTAAGGCTCGGCCGTTTGATATGGGTTTAATATCAGTTTTGAGAGCTCAAAGCAAACCGGCTCCCGGCGGAGGGAGGTTTAACGGGAGCTTACCCACCGCTTATTCATCTTCCGAGATATAAATCACGGGTCTGAGCTCGAGGACGAGATTGGTAGGTGAAAGGTGATGTAAGAAATCCCGGGCGGTAGAAGGTTGACAAATGTTTTTGTTGGGAGATCCGACGTGGAGGGAGGCGGGGGCGTTGAGAACAGGGGGCCGATCTAAACATAATTAACGGAGGTGACCCCGGCTCCAGAAGGAAAGGAAGATGGATGTGAAGGCAGTTTTCAGCAGGAGACTGGGAATAACGGGAATGACGCTCCGGAGAAATTATACAGTGGGAAATCTTTCCTCCGAGTTTTGCAGTCTGATGGTGATTCGGAAAATTGTTACTGGTCGTAATACTGGCAATAAAAATGCTGGTCGGAAATTTTAATTGTGGAAGCGAACAAAATATTCCCACAAAAAATTGAATCCCCCAACCCAATAAGTATTTATGGTACATACATAGCTATCTGCTAATGCAACACCTAAACTGAAAATAAAATATTTTGTAAACCTGCACAATGCTAAAAATCTATTATGGCCTTCATGTTCCTTGAAACTTCAACTTCTAAGCGTAAACCAAAAGATTTTCAACCTCAAGGGCATCCATTGAATGTCGTCAATAATGTAATCTCATCAAGCCTTGGAAGAGGTAACTGAACCGTTCCCTTCCCGTGTAGGGTAGCAGAGCGTGGTTACGAACCACTCCAACCCTCCAATATTCACTTCACAGTGGCCATATCATTCGTGTTGCTCCCACAAGAAAATCGGCTAAGAGTACTGGGTCCGAAAAATAAAATATTACCGCGCCTCAGATATTCATTTTATGACAAAAAATTGTTCACACACCTATTGATCAAACATTTCCATTTGGCTCGTGCAGTTTGATTTACTTTCTTATAGTTTCTAAGTATCTACTTAGTTGCATAAACTGTTGTATACATAGACAGTTTTACAGCTATTGTTTCTCCATTAAATCAGCTATTGCAAAAATAAATTATATTTTGCACCATTTTTGACTTAATATTAAACAGCTAGCCTCCAACGTTTGCCTTTAAGCTTCTTTCGTTGACTCAACCCTTCTCGTCCACAAAAACGGAGTAATGGTGACCCTCAATCCCCATTAAACGTGGTTTGTACTTGATTGTTTGTATCAACTGTTCGGTATATTCAGCAATGAGATTCAGGATTCTCTTCACCAGTGATCATTTAAGTCTAAATTATGATCTCCGATCTGAGAGATCATAATTTATCGCTCTCCTTCCTGATCATTTCGAGGTATCAATTGACATGGGCTGCTCAACATATGCAGTAACTGTATTTATCGCTCTCCTTCCTGATCATTTCGAGGTATCAATTGACATGGGCTGCTCAACATATGCAGTAACTGTTGCGTGGATGGCATAGTCTTCCAACTCCATTTGAACTCATGCCAAAGCTCAGCAGAGTAGAGGTGGGATCCTCTAAGTGAGGTAGTCTCAGAAGAAATCAGACGTTGAAAACTGGGATTTAAGAGATTGCGGGCGGTTCCAACTACAGTAATCAATCCCGACAAACTTGAGGAAACCTGAGTTAGGCGAGTTGCGGCTCTGCGTACTGACAACTTTGGGGAGGAGGTGGTTCGGGAAAGTCTGTTGAATTCAATAACGAGGCACTAGAGTGCCGCAGGAGTCGAGTTCAGTTCAAAGTAGATCCAAACAAAACCCCAAACTCATGACATTATATTATTTCGAGTTTGAAATTAGTTTAGGATTTCAGGGGTTTGAGTGGCGATGTACCTACCTGCTCACTTTGAATGGTGTCATGTCTCGCCAGGACTGAAAATAAATCCGTTTTGGTTTATTATTTCCAGTTAAGTATAACCTTTGGAGTAGACCGGAAAAGAATGTGTTCACTCAAATTTGTAGGTTTACGTTTCTAGAGAAGTAGATATTGCCATCTGAAGCTTTTCTATTAAACGACTGTACCAAATTTTACGAAGTTTTCTTAACCAATCACTGATTGACTAAGAATTTGTTTGGTACCTATCTTAATTCTAAAAAAAATAAAAGTCATCAAGTGAAATGAAAATAAAATGATGAATTTAAAGAACAAAAGTATTCCTCCGAAATGGGGGCTTGATTGAAGACGGGAAAAGTTGTAAAAACCAAAACCTAATAAGGTAGGGAACGAGTAGAGAAGATCATTGAAGGGAATGACAGCAAGAGAAAGGAAACTAAAAAGAAGGAGGGAGAGGAAAAGATGAAAATGAATATTGTTTGATGGATAAATCCGCTCAACTGCACTTCAGAAACCGCCTTTAGTTGTGGCCTTCAACACAGCCACAAGGTGAGAATTACATATCCTCTCCTCCGCCATAACAAGTGAATCAGTCATCATTATTGGCCTTTGCTTTAGGTTTGTTTTGACAAGAGGTTCCGAACCAGTCCGGGATAGAACCAGAACCTACAGGGGGAGGGATAGAACCACCGAGAACTTTCGGTATTCGTTCTACATGTCTGAACGCTTTCCAAACTAGTTTGGAACCAAAAACCTGAACGTCCCCCTCCCGCATGGTTCCGTCAGACATCGAGACCAAAAAAAGAGGCAACAGCAACAATAACACATAATAATATTTCTACAAAAATCAAAACAACTTGACCAAGTACATAATTTTTTTAATTTTCTGACTGTTTCCGTCTGTGACTGTATTTTTGATTCTGACGACTTATTCTCTATCTCTACTTCTGTTGTAAACCTCGGACATTTTTGTACACCTAGGAATTTATACTTGAAACAAAGTTTGTTTTGACAAGCTCAACGGTGTAGGTAGGGGGCCGTATCTGGGCGGGAATAGATGATAACCGTTGATAACGCGATAAATCTACTGCGCATGTCTCGGACTAAAAGTTCTGGCAAACATCTTCGAACCACTTGAACAAGTTCTAAGTGGTTCTGGACTCCTTGTCCGAACAGCGAACCAAGAGGTTCGAGATTTTTCATAACTAGTTCTGGCGTGTCAAAACAGCCAAAAAGGGGCGTGTTCGGTTCTGAACTGTTTCAGATCCTCTTGTCAAAACAAACCTTTTGTAACAGATGGGTTTTACTCTTGAGGGTCCCCTTTTACCTTTGAGCCTGGAGACATAACTGCACTGAACTGCACGCAGTTCTATGTTCTATGCAAACTTTCTACGGAGTCCCAAGAGAGACATGATCCAGCGACCAGACAAATACGCTTGTGGTGCTCGATATTTGTATGACATTGTTCGACGGTATTTTAGGAAGTATTCAAGTATATTTTATGGCCTTTTTATCAATGTATGGGAGTGTGTGTGTGTTCCCTTTCATAGATTCGAAACAAAGAAAGATGGGAAGCGCACTGCAGACTATAGTCCTTTGAGTTCTACACAGAATCACTACTCCATTGTGTAGGTGGTAACGGGAGTAGGGCCAATCTAATTGGAATTTAGGGTTTCATCCTCTTAAATCTCTTTCACTATCATGACTGCGGGGGATTTCACTTGTCTTTCTCATGCGAGTAGGGGCTCCCAAGATCGAGGGAAAAAAAAGGCGCGGCGAAGAAGAGCGATAGTGACAAAATAATAACCATTAGAGCCCCCCGGGGGTAGGGAGCGAGCGATGTCAATAAGTTGGTCGCAATATTGTGCGGGATATAACGTCAGGCGACGTCAGGGGAGGGAGTGCGGTGGGGTTATGTGATTGAGCCGGGCTCCATGCGGTCCTTCCCAGGTCCCTTTCACAAGTAGGATGACACCCTAAAAACGCCGTTGGAACCAAGGAACTGAGGAAGGGGGTTGGAGAATGGTTTGGAGGCAGGGAGCGAGAGTGTGCCCGGGAATCTGACACCCTATACGTCCAATCATTCACGTTCCTTCATACTCCTCTTCAGCTCTACTTCTCTGCCCACAATCTTTTCATCATTGCTTCTCCCTTCACAGGGTTAAAGGAGTGGTGGCTCCCAATCATACAGTCTTTTTTTTTTTTTTTTTTTATTTTTTTTTTTTTTTTTTTTTTTTTTTTTTTTAAATAATATTTTAACTTTTTGTATTTACATACTATATGTTATGCTAATTAGCTTTATCAATTTGTACACTAAGTACTATGGAACATGTAACAGGGTTGCTGTCCAGTAACAGTCCCTACAATAATTATTATTTCAGTGAGTAACAGGTAAATAAGTAACAGGTTAATAAATAAGTGTTAAAAACAAAATTCAAAATTAACGAATACGTAACAACTATGTGATAAATAATAACAAGTTGGCGAGCTGTTTTTGTGGTAATTATTCTATAATGTCAGGTGGTCTCTTTCTTTTAAGACGTCTGGGTTGTTGGTTTTCCCATGTTGCCCGTAGATTTGCAAATATAGTTGTCGGGTGGTGTAGGAGTGATGAGTGTAGACGCTTGATGGTGGTTTTGATAACTTCTTCTACTTCCGGGACGTCAAGATCTCTGTGGAGGACGGTGTTTCTGACATACCAGGGTGCGTCAGTTATTAGTCTCAGTGCTCTGTTTTGCTGAACCTGTACTTTTTTAATTTGAGTTTTGCACGCCAGGCCCCACACTGAGCAGCCGTATTGCCATATAGGTCTTATCAGGGTCAGGTAGAGCAAGCGTTTGGTGTCTATCGATAGAGGTGAAGTGCGGCCGAGTAATGGTTTTAGATGGTTTATGCGTGAGCGTAGTCTCTTCACCAAGTCCGCTGTATGGTAATTGTATGTAAGCCTTTGTTCTAGATGAATACCAAGGTAGCGAACCGAATTGACTGTTGGTATCTGGTTGTTGTTTAGGCTTTGTGGGTTGCTATGAAAGTTTCGTTTCAACGTGAAAGTGATATTGGACGATTTGGTTCCATTCATGGCTATTCTCCATTTTTAAGTCCATTGTTCAATTTCTTCCAGATGGGATTGAAGGTTGTTGGAGGCTACATCTCCCAGTGTGCTGCGGGACAGGATGGCAAGGTCGTCAGCGAACATAGCAGAGGTAGTGTTCGATGGTGCAGGTATGTCACTCGCATATATCAGGTATAGGATTGGTCCCCATACGCTTCCTTGTGGTACTGATGCTTTTGTGCCCTTAGGCGGAGACACTGCGTTATCGCATTTCACGTGGAAGGTTCGATCTGAGACAAACGATTGTATCAATCTATAATATGTATCTGGTAGTAATGGTTTTACTTTGTATAGTAGGCCCGGATGCCAGACTCTGTCGAAGGCTTTTTCCGTGTCTAGGAACAATCCATGGCATATTTCGTTGTTTTCAAATGTTTCGAGTATCTCCTCAACGACCCTGTGGAGTTGTTGTTGACAGGAATGGAAGGAGCGAAAGCCAAATTGAAAGTCTGGTATAGAAGGAGCGAGATATGGGAGTAATTTCGGCAACATAAGCCTCTCAAATATCTTGGAGAAAATGGAGAGGAGGCTTATGGGACGGTAACTTTTCGGGTCGTTGGCGGGTTTTTGGGGCTTTCGGATCATTATTATTTCAGCGTGTTTCCAGCGCATGGGGAAGTATGTGTTGCGGATCATGGCGTTATATATTTGTGTGAGTTGGACCAGAGTTTTGCGTGGGAGATTTTTTAGTAGTTGCTGGGTAATGCGATCAGTTCCTGGAGATTTATTTGTCGGCGACCTAGCAATTGCGTACAGTCTTACAACTGAGTATTCTAACACGTTGGAACCTAGCATGGCCTCAAAATTCGAATCGTCTCTTTAAAATCATTCAACTAGAATTTAAGTACAAAAATCCAACTTTCGTCGCCCCAAAATTATTTTCAGTAACAGCATTTCCAGAAAACTGAAACCTTGACCCATCTAGGAACAGGCTAAGAAGAAAATTGTGAGATTTAAGATGGTCTGCTCCATTTTTTCAACTCATGGTTTTTTCCGATTCTTGGACGCGGACAACTATTGCGCTATTCGCACAAGTATTAAAAAAAATGTCAACCCCTCCTCAAAAATTTGCTGCTTTTATGTTTCAAACTGTGTAACATCCAGAAATCAAATGAAAAAACGCTGCAAGTTCTTTCACTGGGGTTTATTATTCAATTGGATTGCGTTCATGATTTGAATTTCTACTAAGCTTTGGAGTGTGCGTGTTTCACAGGATAGAGCGATTATTGAATTTCAGGAGGCACACAATATCATCAACTGATCAATCCAAATAGTTATTTTTGTTGAGAACAGATTTACGTGCTCTATGCATATCTCCTGAAATTCAATAATTGCTCTATAATTTATGTGCTGTCAATAAAAACCTGTGAAACACGCTGATCATCCAAATAGTTATTTTTGTTGAGAACAGATTTACGTGCTCTATGCATATCTCCTGAAATTCAATAATTGCTCTGTCACCTGTGAAACACGCACACTCCGAAGCTCAGTACAGATTCAAATCATGAACGCAAGACATTTGAATAATAAACCCCAGTGAAAGAATACTTATTTACCCCAGTAATAATATTGAATAATATTCACCTATATATTATCAGCGTTTCATGCATATCAGAATGCTTCAACCCGTGTATCGGCTATAAATTACAAGTATCCCCATCGGCTATCACTCCACTACAACTCGACGCTATCGGCATCACTAGGTTACAACCAAACAATAATAAACCAAAAACGGAAATGTTGGCACCATAAATCGGGCCATACATCGGGAATGGCTTGACCTATGGACGTGGGGAGGGTCTCGTTCGATTCCTCATGGTATGTTCTTCAAATAGGTACAAATTTAGGCCGCTTCGACTTGTTTTGAGGTTTTTTCTTTTGAGGTACGTTCTTTTTTCTCTCAAAGGTCTAGCGAACGTACGAATGTAAAGCTATGTTCGATCCAATAGAGGCACATATATATTACAAATTTATATTACAAATACAGGGTTGATGGGGATAAGTGTGAAAATTTTTTTTGGGTAAAACTACATCGAAAATGGAGTAGAATGCCGCCAGAGTGGGGGTCCTATCTCAGTCCATTGGATAGTTATGATTTTTCTAGTGCTTTCACGGTCAACTCCGACCTCACGTCATGAAATCGAGTTTTCTGGAACACTATTTTAATTTTATTATACATTTTCGGATTCAGCATTAAATTTCCTATAACATAAACATAATTTCAACCTTATAAAATTTCAATAACTCTGTTCATAGTCGCAGTGAAAGGGAAAATTTGAAAAGTTAGAAATTTTTCGATAAAATTCGAAACAGAGCCGACGTTCCAAAAATGGGCCAAGAAGTTGTCAAATCTTATAAAAACTTCCTCATTTCATGAGCTTTCCAACGGTATACTCAATTTCAGGATTACGAAATTTTTTCTTTGAGAAATTAAGCTTCAAATACAAAAAACCAAGTTGGGGGCGTCAATCCGGGTAGGGAAGGGGGTGCAAGGAGTTACTCACGTTAGTTTGGAGATTTTTGAAACAAGAAGTCTACAAAACGCAGGTGAACACAGAAGAAGAGTTGAGGGGGAAAATTGTAGCAGCAGCTCAAAAACTTCAGGAGAAGTTCACACTCTCAGTTTCTGTGAGAGCTATTCGAAAACGAGCTAGGTTATGCATTCGTAACAGGGGACGTCAGTTCGAACAAATGTTAACCTAAATTCATTTTTGTTTGTTGTACTTTGCAGGTTTTTTTAACAGAAAATAAGAATAAAGAAACAGAAAGAAATGAGGACCTGAGTAACTCCTTGCAGCCCCTTCCCTACCAAGATTGACGCCCCCACCTCGGTTTTTTGTCCAATCCAATGGACTGAGATAGGACCCCCACTCTGGCGGCATTCTACTCCATTTTCGATGTAGTTTCACCCAAAAAAAATTTTCACACTGATCCCCATCCACCCTGTATAAAAACAATTGTGTATTTTTTTAAGTTTTCGATTCACAGGTTTTAAAAATCCAGGCCTTCGATTTCACCCTTTTACATTGACAGAAATCGATACCGAGGATTCAGTCCCAACTAAACCCCAATTGTAATTTTTGACTAAAGTTTCATTAACTTCATTTGAGTAGTTTCAGAAAAAATTCCCTGAACTGCGGATTTTGGTTTATTATTCAATAATACACCATTGTAATCGCTCTTGAAAAAAAATTCTAACCCCCCCTGAAAATTTCATGGTTTACGTTTCAAAGGATGTAGAATCCGAATCTGCAATAAAAAATTTTCCCTCCGTCCGCCGTACGCCGTGAGCACGATTTCTCCCAAACGGATGGAGCAAAAGATCTGAAATTTTCAGGAAAAATCCATCTTGGTCCGACGACGCCCCAATTCTTGAGCCAGCTCTCTCACTCAATTTGAAGTGCCCTTTCAGGGCTGTCAACGTTTTGTAAAATCCCTAAAAACCTCAAAACAAGTCGAAGCGGCCTAAATTTGTACCTATTTGAAGAACTTGCCATGAGGAATCGAATGAGACCCTCCCCACGTCCATAGGTCAAGCCATTCCCGATGTATGGCCCGATTTATGGTGCCAACATTTCCGTTTTTGGTTTATTATTGTTCGGTTGTAACCTAGTGATGCCGATAGCGTCGAGTTGTAGTGAATGTGGATACTGGAGTGATAGCCGATGTGGATACTTGTAGTTTATAGCCGATGCACGGGTTGAAGCATTCTGATATCCATGAATCGCTGATAATATATAGGTAAATATTATTCAATATTATCACTGGGGTAAATAAGTATTCCTCCACTGGGGTTTATTATTAAATTGGCTTGCGTTCATGATTTGAATCTGTACTAAGCTTCGGAGTGTGCGTGTTTCACAGGTGATAGAGCGATTATTGAATTTCAGGAGATATGCATAGAGCACGTAAATCTGTTCTCAATCATCAGTTGATGATATTTGTGTGCCTCCTCTACATCAGTCTACCTTTGGCAATATCGTTTAAATTTGGATTTGTTGAAGGTTTAACGCAATACGGGTGCTAAAGGACTTGATAAATTATAGATGTTTTTTATTGTGGGGGGAGGGGGGGGGGGGGGGGGTATTGAGGTTCAATAAAAAACGATGCAAATTCTTTCACTGGGGTTTATTATTCAATTGGCTTGCTTTCATGATTTGAATTTCTACTAAGATTTGGAGTGTGGGTGTTTCACAGGATAGAGCGATTATTGAATTTCAGGAGGCACACAAATATGATCAACTGATCAATCCATACCTATAGGTATTTTGGTTGAGAACAGATTTACGTGCTCTATGCATATCTCTTGAAATTCAATAATCGCTCTATCACCTGTGAAACACCCACACTCCAAAGCTTAGTAGAAATTCAAATCATGAACGCAAGCCACTTGGATAACAAACCCCAGTGAAAGAATTTGCAGCGTTTTTTAAATTTGACTTTTTTTTATTATTCAATAATAAACCATTGTAATCGCTCTGGAAAAAAAAATTCTAACCACCCTGAAAATTTCATGGTTTACGTTTCAAAGGGTGTACGTTCTTTTTCCAAAGGTGAAAGGAACACATGGCGAAAAGGCAGGAAACGTGTTCTCACAAAGATAAACGCTTGTCTCAGACGCAGTTTAACTAATGGTAAAAAGTACGTACGGCCGTTTGGAGACAGCGAAATGAATTTCTCCTCTATCATCACTCCCTTATCACAGCCAAGAGTTTAACTGCGCAAATTAGGCAATAAAAGTTTAAACACACTTGTATGAAACAGCTGTTCGACAGCATCGTTAAGGCTCGAGAAGGAAAATAATGGTAAATCGATTAGGGTAACTGATTAAACTTCACGGAATGGAGGAATAATTAATAGTTGCATATTATGTTGCAGATGTCATGAACAATCTGTCATATTTGGTCGAAGCTTGAAAATTTGAATTCCTGTGGATTTCAAAATAATTGTTAATTTCAACTTATAATCTTATATTTGTTGTTTTTTTTTTTTTTGGAAATTGAACGAGTGGTAATGAAGCTTTTGATATCTGAAACCTATCAGCGATAATAATAATAATATTGAATTCCAGAAATTAATACCGGGTCGGAAAGGAATAATTAAAGCGTTTTGGGATTATTCAGACCGTACGGTTCGGGAGATTTTATTTTAAAAATATGTATTATCATGTTACATGAGAGACAAATAAAATATTCCAGGATGAACGGAAAATGATTGTGGTTGCATTGATATACCCGTTGGAATATTTCCCGTATGTTGTATTATTGTGGACGATGTATTAATTAGGTTACAGGAGAGCAAACGCCCATTGCTTATCAATTTTAAATACCACCTGGGCAATTACCACCGCTTAATGAAACTCAGTGTATAGCCTAGTCCGAATCGTAATGCACCTCTTGATTGCTCTGTATCTGATACCGTATTCCAAGAGGTACATTGGGATATGATTATAGACTGTCAAAGGCAGGTTTCCCTGTTTTCAAGGGAGACGAGGGATTGTTATGGGTTTCCGTGAATGCCGCTCCCTATCAGAGCTGGTAATAATTAGACGTTGGATTAGTTATGTCGGTCGCATAAGCGCTCGGTTGACATGTGGGGAAGAGGGGGGGGGGGGGGTTTACAAGGAAACCGCGGGGTTTCATACGTCTTGTCCTCGCCACCTGTTTGAGCGCGCAGTTTCCTGTTTGAACCTGCGTCGGTGGTTACCTCTCCCTGCCCTCTCCACCATTTCGATCTTATCCGAGATGGTAATGGTAGATGGTAAGGGGATGTCTGGGGCAAACGCAAGACCGCGGTAGGCTTCGTATATCTGATGTAACCAAATGTCAGTGATTCCTACGACTGCTTTGTCTCTATTCCAGGATTGGGAACTATACCTAAATTCTTGTATTAGGTATTGGAGTAATCAATGTGGATACATTACATACCATTATTCAGCAGTAATATTTTACGATAGTTTTTCCAGGGTGAGGTCTTTATAAAGTTTCTATTTATCTTCTATAAATACTTCCGCTATCTACTGAAAGTGGTGTGCGGATCTGCAATGAATATTTTTCTGCAGCTCAACAATTCCATAGGTACGCGACTGGCCATTGCGCATCTCTTGGCAGCTGAGTAGACGTTGTCTGTATCGATGTACCGTTGTCGTGTGGTTGTTTTGTGTTGATTTGTTTAATCATTCGTGTTGATAGTCTTTAATTTTGTCAGAATTATTAAATAATTAAGTAATACATTTTATTGATGTACACTAGTTTCCTAGCAGTTCAATCGATCACTCCAATCTTAGCTTTCTGTTATTACAGTGCAAACCCAAACCAACTTTTCAATAGGCAACTCTGCACATACGTTGATTTCTTCGAGATCAATAGTTAGGTACCCACTAGAATGTGGAGGCTCCAGAATTTTCCACAAAGATGGGCGACCAAGGAATCCGGGAAAAACTTTTTTTCAATAAAGACACAAAATTCGACACACATAAAACATAAATAACATCCTTGAATAAATAAAAACCTTGTTAGTTTCTCAAAATATAATTCTTACAACAATAGCAGAAGAGTTTTCGATTCCTACTATCTCTGCCTTTTGAAGCAAAAACGCCTCATCATCAAGGTTGACAAAATTGAGTTTTTTACTTATCCCTCCTACTTTTGTTATGCTCTTTCCTATGGTGATGTACAAATTTTCAAATTTCATGGTGAAGTGGGGGTAATTCCTACCCTCAAAATCAAAACATCGTTGAATTTGAAGGTGAAATGCCTTATCTAACTGTTTTTTAAGGTGAAACACCTTAAGTCAAGTTATTCACCTACTTACTCAAGAAGGTAGACCAAAGCTATCTTTACCTGCCTGCCGAGATTGAAGGTTAATAAATTATAGTAACTCTCCGACAAAGTTAATTTGATATTTTTATTTGGAAATGCAATTTAGATCAAAAACCAGTTTCGAAGTTTAGTATTTTACAGAGACTGTAAATTTAAAAGTCTTAAACCATAAGAGTTAATATAAAATTTACTCATTTTATCACTTTTACATCTATTTAGTTCATTTTATTTGTTTAAACATAATGAAATTGATTTTTTCATTATAATTGAGAAATAATATTAACACTACTTGCTCATTTCACCAGCTCTTGAGATTCGAATTTTTCTATAAAAATGTCTTAAATGTTTGTTTGTCTTTAGTTCCGAAAAAAAAAAAAAAACGCAAGCAAATGGATTTTGTCTTCTTCGTTCGCTAGTATTTTGAAATTCATGTTTCTTCCAATGTAAACTAACCTGCTCACAAATTTGATCGATTACAAAGGTTCATTATTCGAACTGATGGACAAAAGTACCAGAAGGAAATACAGATGACTTTCGTCGGCAGATTTTCGTGGCTTTGACGCGTGTAAATCCATTTGCTCGGGGTTCGTTGAAAAAATATTGGCATATGGATGCGTATATACAAAATACTGACGGAAACAGGGTTTGAAATATTCTTCAGTTGGTGGTCGATATTCAGGGGAGACAAACACAGGAAAATGGAGTTTTCTGTCTTCTATCTATATGTATTTCACTGTGAAGATGTTAACCGCAGAAAACCCCGTTACTAAAAAAAAAAAAAAAAAAAAAATGTAAGAAATAGAAATAAAAAATCTAAAAAAAAACTCCCTCACTTGGTCGAAGTGGTTGTTTATGATGTGGGGAGAGAGGGTTGAAATGTGTTAGTGAGAGTGGACTTCTACATAGGGGTTGTGCATGAGTGTACGTATGTGTGGCCGGTGGGTTCGGTAGTTTTCCGTTTCGTAGGTGCTGTGAACCACAGGCGTTACACTGGTGAATCGGACGGGTTACGACCCCAGATTTGGAGCCGCGAAAGTGTGTATGTGGCAGTTTGAAATGAGTATTAAATTCTTCGGCGTTTTAGTGATTCGTGTGTGTGGGGGAAGCCCATGTGTACACATCATTATCCGCCGCTCCAGTCCGTACATCTCTCGTGGGGAGGATAAATAGATTTCCACGAGCGTTTTCTAGTCGTTCGCTGTTCAGTTTTACCCTCTCGGACGAGCGTGTTTCGTCACACGTGGCTTTGGAGGATTTCACAATAAGTCGAAATACTTAAATATTTGTGTTGCAAACGTTCCAGACTTCGTGTTGCGAACATATCCGATTTGAAACGCGCAGGGAGCGATTTTTTAGAATCAGCACCCCTTTAACTTTTTTGTACATTGTACGGTTCATAATGAATCAAAAACGCATTACTGTGGACCTAACATCTAAAAGTAGTAAGAAAAGCCTGGGCTGTTCAGTAATCTTCAAATATATCTTCAAGCCGACATAAGAAGTGCCCTGAGACTTTGAAGCAGTCCTCGATCGGCAGATACGTTATGTCATTATCTTGAATTGAAGTGAAGGAAGCTAATATTGAAATTAGCACAAGAAAATTGGAAACTACTGAAAAACGCCCACGTGTCCCGATTTTGTCGCCACTGGTGATAAAAAGGGAGTCTGAGATGAAGGAACTTAGCTGACTTATTAATAAAATGTGTGGCACATAGCTTCTTCGCGTTGATTATGTATACGTATAGGTAGATCATTAAATTTTTTTTAAATAAACATGAAAAATGCAGAAAAACCAAGTACTTCAAAATGGAAATACCAACTTTTGAAAAGTAGTCCAATTTAATGGAAGAATTATTCAAATTTTAGAAGAGCTGTATTTGCTGGATTTGCCCGTTGTGAGGAATGGAGGGGTTAGTTGGTAATCCGTTCAAGCGCTGCTCATTCAGCCTGTACATAAGGACTTTGTTCATGTTTTGGAACATATTTCAGATCTTTCTAATTTAATCCTCCTCCACACCTCTCCTTGGGTAATACACTCCAAAAATCTCGAATTTCAGTAGGTATGAAAACATAAAATTTAATCACATATCTGTAATTCATGGATTACTCACCAATATGTTTATTTCACGTGTTTCCCTCTCGTTCAAGTACCTACGTCCCATGTAGGTACCTAGCAAAATATTCGAACGCCGCTGCCTCGTCTAATCTCCGGGAGGTGACAAGCAAAAATTACCGTTTACTTGCCAAACATGATTCTCAATTACTGCAACCGCCCCGGGCTATACCTCACGATTTAACCCTCGAGGCCTTTCAAGGGTGAAACTCTCCTTTACTACGGAAAGAACATTTTAATTCGAGACGGCCGACATACTTTAATTCGCAGATATTGCGGCCATCCGTATTAATTCCCCTGACATATTTACGCCTTCCTACCACTCGCCCCCTTTCCAAGCAAGAACTACAACGAAATTGCTTTATAATTGAGACGAATGAGCCATACTTGTGAGTTTTATACTTCAATTAAACCTTTTTCTGGGGTGCTGAGAGGGAGGGAAGTGAAGAAGGGTCGGTTTACAAGGGAACATTTCTCCATGAGAAGGGAACTTCTGTTTCGTTTCCTTCCAAACTGTAAACAACAGTTATTCCTCTCCGTTCGTACTGTTGAAATGATCGTTGCCAGTTAGCCCGTCCTAACTCATCAACTTCAGCAGCACCGTACTTTCCAAGAAACGGGGATTGTTTTACATTGAAAGCCCCATTTCTCTGCTGAACTCAAAACTCAATTTAAGAATCAATAAATCCTTAAATAAATTTAACGAGTTCGCTTTTCAGGTTGATTTTGTCTCAGCAAAATTATCCTGTATTTTGGAGCGGTCAATGTTCTTTTAATTTTTAACAACTCGGGAAAGTTTCCACTCACGAACGTCCAACCAAATCTAAACCTTGGCGCAATATGAGTTCACTACGGCAGGATGGAGGTTGCTAATTTATCTTATCAACTGCTCAGTTACTTCCGTTTTCATTTTTCTTGCATAGTGAGAAGCGCTCCTACATAGAAAGTTTATTGTTAGAAATCATCGAAGAAGCTGACACTGTTGGAATTCTAATTTAGATCGAGAATCTTCCAGCACAGCCGCTCAACATTAAATCAGATTGTCAAATTTTTGAGATTATCTAAAACATTTCAAAATATCGAGACGAGGAAGTTAAGTGCCACGCCTAACTTTTCTTGTTTGTTGAATCTTCATGTTTCCTTTGACTTAATGCAGAGCTGATGTAAATTCGTCTGATATCTGAGATTATCTCATTTTTCGCGTTAAGGCTCTCTCAGTTAGCCCTTCAACCTCGACGAAGTCATTGTCTTGATAAGTGGAGGGGGATGTTGAGAAGACGGAATTAAATTTTCGGTGCGGAACGACAAGGGTGATGTAGAGGGGTTGAAGGTGCCTATAGAGGGAAAGACCATAAAAAAGGCGGCTGCGATTATGAAAGAGAAAAGAGGGCCAGGCGCGACAAAAGGAACATCCCCCCCTGGCCTGTAACCACCTCCATCTCCTCGACGACTCCTCTCCCCTTATCCATTCAACTGTCGTTTTTCTCTTCAATCTCAACGACGTCTCCCTTAAACTCGCCCCCTTCGCCCTTTACTTCCAGCCCTTAACTCAAACATTTCAACTCCTTCTATTCGCGCCCCTTCCACAGCTCGAGACTTAGCACTTTGGGGTTTAACCCTTTAACCTGCCAGGGGGGTGCTGTTCTGCTGCTGTGGGGGGAGGTGTTCCGAGAGAAAGGCTTGACGTCCTATTCCCAACCCCAGTCTCTGAGCTTTGACTCTCTGAACACCCCCTCTCGGAACACTCCCACACCCATCTCAGAACACTCCGACCATATCAGAAACCCCCTAGCCCTTATTTTCTTTCTCCATCTTCCACTCACGACTGTTTGACGAGGGAATCTGTCGGTTTTTTCTGGGTCATGAGAGTTTTCTACCGGTTGAACGAGCAACGACCCCTGGGCCGAGGCCCTAATCCCCACATCCCTTCACCATTACAGCCAATCAACCCCCCTCCCTCTTCTATAGCCTGTTATGAGTCTTGTACTTTGTCATCAGCAGCCAATTATGAATCCGTTTTTACCATAAAAATCTTCTCATCAACCTCATTAGAAAAGGGATTGAAAAGAAATGCCTGGGATTGAAAGGGATTGAAATCAAGAAATGACGGGGAATAGGCAAAAGAAAGAGGGATACTACGCAATTTCCATCCCGTGAGCCTCGATTTCGGTGGATTTCTGTGAGACCTACTTCCTGTTTACTCATTTTCAAAATCAGCCTGAACGTCCTGAAACTTTAAAAAAATTGAACTGCATGATTAGGAAAATGAAAAAAAAATCCTAATTGTCAGTGTAAAGTATAAGTTTTTATAATACAAATTGGTATGCGAAGTTTTGTTTTGAGTTTGCAACACTTTTTGCTCCCGTAAAAAATGACGTGTTTTTTTCTTTTGGTAATATTGATTTAATAATAACGATATTTAGTATTCAGTTGGAGGTATCAATATTTTAGGGACGTAGTAGTTGGACCCCAAGTAACACGAAACTATAATTAATTAAATCTCTATCGTTACAAAAGATTCACACATCACATTCCATGACGTCGCATCTTCCATTTCCTCACTCACTTGAGTCAAAACACATACCGTAACAATGACCTCTCTCAAGTGTTGACTTATTCCAGCAAGCAACTGTTAAGCCTCCAGCAGAATCCGGCCAGTTTCACTTCGTCCAGCTGATACGACCGGTATTTGACCCCCGGGAAATGTTATGTTCAACAAGAATATCCCGCAATCGGAGAGCTTTGATTGAATCGACCTCACAGCTTTACCCAATTGTGTGTTGGAAATAGCCCCTCAGTAGTAATCATCTCAGTAGTAGTTCGAACTCAGTATGGGATATCTGTTTTAGTCGGTGACAATTGCTTACAAGGTCGTAGATTATGGGTTTGTTTCTGAACAGCTAAAATAATTTATTTCCTATAATTTCATTCAGCATTGACTTTGTTTAGAGTTCCGTAGATAATGGGTATTAAAAATGAATAACAGTAAATATCTATTATAAAGCTAAGTTACCTTTTGCCCCAAGTATTTGTTGTTTAAATGGGATAGCTGTATATTTCGAGAATGTTCTACATTATAAGGACTGATTAGGTTGTACAAATAAACGGTTTTGATTGATTTGATCAATTTCAACAAATAAACCTGATGTTACGCACCAGATGAGTCGCAACCGCGTGAAAATGGGTTTTTAAGGGAGCGATTCCCCTCATGAAAGTCTACCGCCTTCAGTAGTTCGACTATAATGAATGGGAGGAGGGGAAGGTGTTCGTGATGCCGTTAATTAATTATTCTTGGTCGTCGCCCCCGACCGTGGAACAATGTGACGAGAAATGCAAAAAGCACGTTGTGCGGGTGAACCGCAGGGAGGGAATCTCCGCTCACCCCCCCCCCCCCTGACATGGAGTACACCGATAAACGGGGTCGCGTCGTAACCGCCTGCTGCTGCTCAGATTTATTATACGGCACCGGTGTTTTCGAAACATGGAAATTCAGAAAGAGTCGGTATAGTTGCTTAGGAGTATCCGAGCTGATGATCGATTTAGGGTGGTTACAGACTGGAGCTGCCATAGGAGCGAGGATAGAGAGCAAAGAGAAGAGCGAAGAGAGCAGAGAGGTGTTAAAATCAGAGTGAAGCGATGCTGCGAGAGTCAGTGCGTTTCAAATCCTTCTCGACGATGACTATTTCTTTGCGGAAAACCCGTCATTGAGAATCTGGTATTTACTAGAGGGCGAAAAGTAGGAGGGATTCACGCAATTAATCAATCGCGACACGTTCACGGGGAATTTCATCATTTGTAGGATGAACTTCGAGAAGATTCCAACGTGTTTTACGAGTATTTCTGGACGATCATGATGACATTCGGCTACTTGCTGGATAAATAGGTGGTCAAATTGCATTTCAAAAGCAATTTTGCCTGTTGAACGTCTTGTTGTTACCTTGAGATAAGTGCCTACACATTTTTAAATGTAATAAACGTTTTATTAATAAACGTTGAATTGATAACGTGAATATTCAGTTCAATTACTTCAACATTAAAGGAGACTCTTCGGTTTATACGAGAATAAACACGGAAAATACATTATAATTAATGTTCCATAAAGCATTTTTGATGAACACTACACCAATTATATCTTCAGGATTCAAGTTTCATATGAGCGATAAGAGCGACGAAAACAAACTGGCTTGGTTTCTTCGCTCTTAGCTTTGCTCGCAGCTCCGCTTGACCTTGAAGCGGTGCCCCACTCTGCGCCCCCTCATCTGCCTCCTTGTGTTTGTTTTCTTAGGTCTGTTTCCTCGCTCTTATCGCAGTTGCAGTCTGTAAGTGCCCTCAGGGAACTGTGAAAGGATGAAGGAAAATCACACTCCCATCTCTATGAAAAAAGGTGATGGAAGGGGGGGGGGGGGTGCTGATTGTAGGAATGGCTCACATTTATGAGGGAGGGTCGCAATATAGCAATAATCGGAGCAGGGGTCGTAATAATGCATGTGGTCTATGGGGCAATGCGAGGAAATGTGGGTGACAGGACAGTCAATTATATATAGGGGAGTGGTAATAATCACGCTCATGCTAACATGGAACATGGGGAAATGAGGGACTCGTAAATTTACCCCTTCCAAGAGCCGATTTCGGTTGATGCTCCACCACACTCAGAGGATGTCGCAGGCGCTGGAATGCGTCTGGTGTAATTCCCGTGGCGGCGGATTCGAAATTGGAGAAGGACTAACTAACAAATTGCACCCAATGACACATATTGCCTTTCAGCCCTCGGTAGTGACTAAATCACAGAAGGTGGTCGCTACCTCAATGAAAACGCAGGAAAAGTGGTGGGCATCATATTGCGAAAATCTTGTGCTTTTGTTGGAACGAATAATAAGCAAAAGTTAGATCAGATGATTTTTTTGTTATACCGATTCCCGCGATTGACGGACAGTCAATACCCGTAGAGTGTTGCGGAGGCACACGAATCAATCAATTCCCAGAAAAAGAAAACCTTCAAACTCACGAAGAAGTCGCCCAGAAAAACCATCGGTCTGCCCACCAACGCCCTGGAGGAGTGCCCATCAACTCCAACAAAAGTCGAAGGCCTCAAACAACTCTTCATTTCTTTATATCCCCTTCCGACGGCCCACTCGGGAAGTGATTGAGAATTTAATTTTCTTGAAGTTTTGGCTTGATGTTTTTGCATTTCTGCAATGTTTGATTCGAAATAAACGTTCAGTTTAATTTGAAAAATGATTTATCGTCATATGACGGTGGGTCCACACAATTGCCAAATGAGGATTGGCACTCGATTCAGGTGTTACACGGAGGGCAGAGTTTTGTACTCGACGGTGGGTACACACAATAATCGCAAGCGCAATAGGTCAATATCCATTTTGCATTGGAGCAAAATAACTTGTAAAACAAATGTGTGTCACACATGAAACTTGTAGTGCAAAACTTTTTGTTTACACTTTTTACGAAGAATTCCTAAATTTATTGGTACATATCTATTAAAATTCGCCAATGATTGTTATAAATCCAAGAACCCAGGATTCGTCCGAATAACATTACGGGTAGATCGGGCTACCCATCCCCTCATTTGTGCTAACCCTCTCTCCCTATCACCACCAATTTATTTCGCCTCCCTTTTCGACCAACCCCAATCTTCACCGATAATGAATCGTTTGCAACCCTCGTGCTGAATGAACCCTATGGCTAAATCGAGTTCAACCAAATGACTTTTCAATTATTATTTTATTATTATAGCAGGGTCTTTTCACCTCGCCGTTTTAGGGAGAAACTCATTAGCAATAGTGGTTCGAGAGGAAGGTGGAAACCGATGTTTTAATTTCTTCGCTAAAAGCTGATTCCAAATCAATGCACTTTTTAACCCTATTAGTACTATCTCATTTGATGGTTAATTGATACGTCAATTAAAAGGTACATCAATCAAATAAGGTCGGTACCGTAAATTGAATATATGAATATGTATAGGCATGAGGGTTACCTACCCTTTGCCTGAGTGTATCTGATTTTCTCCCAGATTCGTTCATTTTGATCATAACAATAGTGAAACGGTTCCAGTGAAATCCATAATACATCCTTAGTTCATAGTCAACTAACACAAACTGGTTGCAACTTCAACTATCTTCTCCACACACCAGCTTGAACACAGACAATCAGCGTGAAGTTTACAGTATACGAGACTACTACGATACTGTCATCTCATGTGTGGCATTTTAACTAATTACTTTCCTACCTGATGAACTGTTACTTCCACAATTATTATGTTTAACTTATGTTTCAATTAAGTTACTCATTTTATGTTTCACTTAAGTTACTTAACTTACTTTCGTTTCAACAATAGCTGCCCTAGAGGTTGCTTGTGATAATACCAAAACCAACTGATGGATCTAACCTACAATTCGTTTTTAGTCATCAATACGTTCGAATTAATAAAACGCAACAATATTTAAGAGGATTGCTAAAAAACTGAATATACATCATCTAACTTTCAAATTAAAATCCACGTAAGTAACTTTGGCCATTGAAGTCACAGTTTTCCCTAACAGAAGATCCACGACTCTTCATTTTTTGATGGAGTAACATGGGGGGGTAAAGGAATGATATAGTTGCCCCTGAATGCGGCAACTCCCGCCGCTTTCAGAGGATGTCCCAAAGGCTGGAGGGCGTCTGATAAATCTCCCGAGACGACGGATTCAAGAATCGGGAACGGGTAACTAACCACATCCATCACAATGGGCATTTGTCAATTGTTAGTGAAATTTGGAGGGTAGTGGGGGATTTCATATTTAATTAACCCATATGAGTTTCATCAAGCACATGTGCTATCACAACCCTATGACGTACATTTTCTTATTGCCCAATAGACGGATTTTGGTGGCTAACGCTTGATCCTAATTTTTTAATTTTTATTTTGCCAAACTAATCTGATTTTCTCTTTTTCCTAACTATATATGTATGCATGTATGCACTAGCTCGTGTAAACAAGGCTCCACTGAAGCCACAGCAGAAGCTGCGCCTCCTTCCTTAACCTATGGGGTAGTCTTTGGCAGGCTTACTGCGGGTAGGCTGCTTGAGTTAGACTGTGAAGTTAGCTCTGCTGTGCGCTATTGGCTAGGCTTTCCACCTGGTGTCCCAAGTGCCTACATCCATGCACAGGTCAAGGCCGGTGGGCTCGGCATAGTCTCTCTCTCAGCCAGTATCCCTTCTATTCGCCGCCAGCGCCTGCTAGCCCTTAGGGCCGCTCGCACTGCTGCTGACCTTGATTTTGTCAGGCAGCAGTTGTTGTGGTGCGATTGAGCAACTCCGACTGCTCCAAAACCCAGCTCGTCTGCTGAGTTTGCTGCTGCACTGCATGATTCAGTAGATGGCAAAGAACTCCGACAGTGCTCTGAATCCCCCATTTCCTCCCAATGGGTGGAATGGGCTTCAGAGGGCGTTGGGGCCCGCTACTACCAACATTTTCATGCCGTCCGGGTGGCTACACTAGCCACCGCGTTGAGGTGTTTGAGAGGTAGTCGTGGGACAGTAGATACCCTCTGCCGTGGCTGTTGGGGTAAAAATGAGAACGTGTATCATGACATGCACCACATTGTGGTGCAGCAGCGTCCAAGAACTCATGGTGGCCGCATATTCCGTCATGATGCGGTTGCCAAGCAGATAGCAGGTGCATTGTCATCGAGTGGCTGGGATGTTGAGAGAGAGACTGTATCATATGCCGAGTGACCAGGGCAAGAAGCCGGATATCGTTGCAATTAAGCCCGATGGGTCTGCCATAATCCTGGATGTCCAGGTTGTCAGTGGCAGCGTGGACATGCAGCAGACCTGGAGGGCTAAGATAAGTAAATATGATAGAGATGACCTTTGGCAAGCGATATCTGAGCTAAAAGGAGTGGCGATAAACCATAAAACCTCGCTGTAGAATCCTAAAGATCCCACTAATCTATACATTTTTGTTACAGGCAGTACAGTACTTGCCACGCCCAACTTATAGGCTTCTTTCCTCTTCAATATTTACAATTGAAAATGTTCTGTAGGTAGGTGGAGATACGTGACATGAGGAGCTGACAGTGTGATACGTAGTTGGCCGCATGGACCCTAATAGAGCTTCATGTGGTAGTTTATATACTGAGGATGGGGGAGACTTCTCACGAAACTCGAGAGGAAGTGAGTGAAGACTCCGTAAACCCCCTTCCTCGAGGAAATAGCACCCGAGAGAATAACATTTCAATTTGGTGGAAGGCGACCCCCTTGCGAAACGGACAGGGGAGAACTGGAAGGGGAAGAAAATGGTTCTGAGGGAAACACAACTTATGTCTACACAAAGTCCATTACTAAAGTTTAATTGTCTTGAAGAGCGCGGCGGATGTGTTCTATTGCCTGAGACCTTCCCAGGGATTTACTGCTGGGACGTCAAACGGCTGAGAAAACACGGTACCCCCTCTACCGAGGACTTACCCTCAAAGCCCTCTGTTGCCTTTTCTATTTATGATCCTCCCGGACCCAGGAGAGGGGTTCCTACAAAAGTCAGGGAAGGACATGTTGGATTGAGCTTTCTAACAACACATTGCCGAGACCGGACGGCGCTTATCCGTCGGGCAAACGTGAAGGTCAGGGAGAGGCACCGTCCAGAATCTGAGATTGTATCCGACGATAACGTATAAATTTATTGCTCTGAAAGTAAATCTAGGGGTTGGCTGTTAAATATCAGTTTTTTAATTACGAAGAGCATTGGAGCAGAAATATACGAAAGTGGAATTCGAAGAAATTGTTGGAAATATCTGGTGTTGTTCCTAGTACATTTCTTTACAGGTATTCAACTAAAGCTATATCTACTTTTATGAGAACTTACTAAAAGTGATTCATCAAAAAACGCTGCAAGTTCTTTCAATGGGGTTTATTATTCGATGATTCAAGATTTGAATTTCTACTAACCTTTGGAGTGTGCGTGTTTCCCAGGTGATAGAGCAATTATTGAATTTCAAGAGGCACACAAATATGATCAAGTGATCAATCCAAATAGGTATTTTGGTTCAGGAGATATGCATAGAGCACTCAAATCGGTTCTCAACCAAAATACCTATTTGGATTAATCAGTTGATCATATTCGTGTGCCTCCTGAAATTCAATAATCGCTCCATCACCTGTGAAACACGCACACTCCAAAGCTTAGTTTCAAGTTTCAAATCACGAATCATTGAATAATGAATCCCAGTGAAAGAATCTTTAGCGTTTTTTTCAAGAGCGATTACAATGAAAAAATATTCTATTTGAAAATTTTAAATTTAGTTAGAATTTTAAATCAGAATGCTTCAACCCGTGCATCGTCTATAAACCGTTTTAGGAGTTCACTCCAGTATCCACATACACTACATCACTAGGTTACTGCGATCAAAAAAAAAAAAAAAAACTCTAGTGCTTGTTTTGATCGCAGTAACCTAGTGAAGCAGTGAATGTGGATGCAGATGTTGGCACCATACATCGGAAATGGTTTGAGCTACGGACCTGGAAAGGGGCTCATTCGATTCCTCATGGAAAGTTCTTTAAAATATAGGCCAAATTTAGGCCGCCTTGACTTTTTTTGAGGTTTTTAGGGATTTTACAAAACTTTGACAACCTCTAAAGGGCAGTTTAAATTAAGTAAGAGTGGTGGCAAAAGAATTGGGGCGTTGTCGGACCAATATTGACCTGAAATTTTCAGAATTTTTGCTCCAGCCGTTTGGGAGAAATCGTGCGTACGGCGGACGGACGGAAATATTTTTATTGCAGATTTGGATTCTACACCCTTTGAAACGTAAACCATGAAATTATCGGGGGGGGGGGGGGGGGGGGGGGTTAACATTTATACAAAAAAGGCAAGCACAAATCGTTCCACAATCCGCAAGTTCAACCCTCAGTACAACAAAAAGGTAGACTCTGCAGATGTGAGGTGAGTAATAAATTATAAATAGCAATGAAGCTTGGGTTAAGTTTAAAAACCTTTTATAATGTACGAGTATAGAATTGTTGGAAAAATAGATCGGAACCCGTAATAAAACTAGAGTACCTCCGTTTGGATGTAAATGTTCAAATGATGTAGATGACCATGCATTATGATGTTAACATAAGTAAAAACAATCAACAACAAAATTATTGCCACCGTATTGAATTCACAACCTCCTGCACCAAAGTTCGATGCTTTACCTACAAGCCTACAATGAACTACTGATAAATTGATAAATTTGGCAGTACTCTTGTAATTAGTTCATAGTTTAGTCGCTCGAGAGCATAGTGTCCTCGGAAATGGCAAGAACGTAGCGGGTGAGATAACAGCCATTCGGCAACGTTCGGCAGCCCAAGCTATGTGAGTCCTCCCATAATGTCTAGTACACCTTCAATGCGGCCGCACGGTAGAAAGTGGAGTGTAGAAGATAGAAGTGGTTTTGTAGTAAGATAGTATGGGAGGTTAAGTTAGAAGGGGGGGTGGGGGGTGAGGTTATAGGGGATCGAATGAAATAAAAACGGAAATAGAACGTTGAATTACTGAATGAAGTATACTTTCGTGGAAATATAGACAACGTTCTATCCTACTCCGTTTTTATTTGAAATGGGTTTCCACAACTTCGTCGCGAGTGACTTAGTCCGTATCGAATGAAAGGCAGGGAGCGGAGGGCGGGAAGAACTAATCACCCAAGACAAACCCCCTGACCCCATTTGAATCAATTAGGACCTCCCGATAAATCTTTTCCAGTTTTATCATAAATGACCGAGTCGTTAACTGCGATTCCATTACTCCTCTGTAGAGGAGATAAGAAAAGATTGTGAGAAAGGGGATGAGCTGTTTCCAGATAGGTACGATGAAAGCACTTGAAACTGTAGGAGCATAGAGGTTAATTTTATACTAAGCTTCGGTCTTGTCTATTTTAGTTTTTACTCACAGAAGAAATTATCCATTCATGGAATTCCGAATGAAGTTTTTGGGGTGTGCTGAATTGCCGGAAGAAAGATTCCTTGATCTTCTCACTGATCACAATGGGTGGAACGGGCTCATTTTATAAACCAAAACAGCTTGGGGATACAGAGGGGAACTAGTTCGAGAGTTTAACTATAATTAACACTGCAACATCTATATAGTAAATATAAGCAAAAATACCTATTGAAGGGAGCACAATGCAATATCATAATTAACCCCCTACTAAGTGTAATAGCAAATTTCATTAGAACAATCATCATGAAACTGTATTTGAGTATAGTTCTTCTGTAGTCTATTTGTTGTTGTTTTCTCGTATCATATTCCCTGAAAATGGTTACGTATTTGTGGATGTTATTGATGTTTGTATTTTTGTGTTGTTTTCATGTGTTAGTCTTGTATATCACCAAGCGGCAATTGTTTGTTTACTGCCACACAAATTTTTGATGCTGCTAAGTGTCCTTTTTTATTTTCTGGCTGACGGCTTGCTAGCCATGCCTGATTTCACCTTTTTTCCGTGCATTTTGTTATTTATGAATTTGCCAAATAATGGTATTTACTACTAACGCTACTACTCACGAAAGGATAACCTGAGCTGGAAGCCTATTTCCTCAAATCTCCGCTCATGCCTCGGTGACGTTCCAATACGTACCAATGGGACTTGAGGTATTGAAAAACCACTAAATACATCCCTGTCCTACTGGTAATTCATTTTTTCTAGTTCTCAACGTTGACACTGGTGTGCACCTGTTGACAAACTGTTCAGTTTTTCTATTGGCATGTTTACATTTCGTAATTTTCAATTTGCTGATAATCTTGCACCGCATTTGTTTTTATTCCGTATTGTTTGAAGAGTGTATTACATCAGATAACTGCCGCCAATGAGCAAATGATACCTTATCATTCATTTTGTTTAACTCTATGTTTGTGTAACTGGACAAATATGGTATTTCCCAATGGTTGGAATATATGGCTTCCGCAAATAATATCAGTTGTCCGAACCACTTGTTTATTCACAGCATTTTTAGATTTTCATTTTCATTTACCATTTACGCATAGGTAGTTTTCATTCGCCAGATCCTTTTGCCTGTGTTTTTGTTTCGATGGAAAGGAAAAGGAAAATAATCTTCACAGAAGAACAGCTAGCTTGAAAAGTTAAGATGCTCTCCGACGTTGATTCCGAATCCTTTTAGGAACCTGACGATTCTCATCAGATGATGATACAGTGATAGTGATGACTGTGAACAGGACCTTCGGGAAGACGCTTTGCCAAACGTCCAAAGCTCAAGCTAGAAAAGCCTACTAAAAAGTTGTTCAGAATGTGCCAAGTGCCAATGCGCAAATTGTGTTTTGCACCTTATTATTCCTGAAATTGATTTTTTTTTTTTTGTATGTTTCAGACAGTTTCAAACAGCTTTTATTTTCGCAATTTTGCATATCTATTTCATAGTTTTTATAGAACTACTTTGCAATGTGGAAAAAAAAACAAATTTTGCGACAAGCAATTCGCATCTCGAAATAATTCCGGGAGGAATATGATGTCTTCGGCCACCCTCACAAATATTCGTTGAGAATCGTTAAAAAGTGATGTCTATTGAAAAACTTCAATTTTTAAAATAAAAATAATGGTAGTGAAAAGACTAACCAGGCTGGTCGGGGGAGACTCCACACTTGAGACCGCTTGCACACTGAAGGTCAATTAGTCTTTGCAGCTCTGGAATTATAGCACTCAACTACGGATTAAGAGGTGGTGAGATCGAATCTGGTAGTTACCATAACTTTTATGTTATAGATTTCTTAGATTTTAACAGCATTTGATGGTTTTCTAACATCAATATTTAGAACAAATATTCCGATCTATTTGTCCAGAAAAGTTAATATTTTTTATTTTCTCCTTTTGAAGACTTAGCAGCCAAGCAAGTTGTGGTGGAAGGAGGGGGAGGGGGGTTATGAGTGGGTTCAATAGTGATGAACCATTGTGAAATAGTTTGCAGCTTTTTTTCATCTCAAATGACACGTATCCATCCTGAGGAAGGGTGTTCATCGTCGGATAGCAAATATCTTCCCGGAGAAACTAGACTGCAGTGGCAAGTATAATAACGTATTCGTCACATATTTTTAAGCAAGATTTTGCTTGGATGTACCCCATAAGATTTCATAGCTCATTGGTTCGAGCAACATGCATGAATTAACAGACCCATTCAGGAGAGTACCTCCGCTAGTGAGCTAATGGAATCACGCATAAGTACTGTCAATTTGCAGCGCTGTAATACATAATTATGATAAAAGTATGATTGAAAATTGTCATTGAATGGAAAGCAAAGTTCTCCTTGCACTAGTAGACGCTACTAAAGCCAGACTTTCGTTTTAATTTCTACTACAATTACGTAATATTTTCAATTTGAAGGTAATATCAGTTGTGGTTGGATTAAAAAAAAACGTGCTTGAATAAAATTACGATTTGTTATTAAACTCCTGGTAATAGTAAACCAATACTTTGATTATCAAGTAGGTAGTGCACATTTTTGCGTTTTCAATAACCTTCAACTTTTTACCACATGATTAATGTAAGTAGTTGAAATTTACGGAACAGTTAAATTTGTATTGTAACAGCCATTCACTACGGATGAGCTCATTTGTTGGAGGGATATGGGTATTATCTCTAACATATTTCATCCGCGAACGAATGAAGTTGAAGAATTATTAAAGGGGTTTATTGGGAAAGCTAGTTTATTACGAGGTCATATCTACCAGCTGATGAATTTGTATTAAACCACGTAATAACAAACCCTTGTGTAATAAATCTACACAATTGTGAGATCAGAGGTCTAAATTGGATGCTCGAGTCAAAAGCAAATGGAAGCGACCGGCAGAGCAATTAGCATGGAAAGGGTCTTCAGAAGAAACGACAATAGCAGCCTAAACAGAGGGTTCGTAGCGGCCTACAGGCTATACATGGGAAAGATGCTGGAGCGAGATGGTCCTAAAAGCTGACTATGTAGATGACTGGGAGGGGGGATTGCCTTCAAACATATTTACATAAGGTAATCCGAGATGGGCGGCGGCGGCAGTAATGACCATCCTCTTATCTTTCTATGTAGGCACTGACTTGACCCAGGAAGAAAACACCATTACCTGACACAATCTCAACCCTCAACGCGCAGGTAGGTTCGTGGAACACCTTCTTTATTCCACAAATTGGAGCCCTTCATTATTATTGGAGCTCCTGTCTGTTTTCTCTCACAAATGAAAAACGAACAGCAACGGTACATCAAAAATGCTAAATTTATTCAACTTGAAAAATAGCGTACCTATCGAATTTTTTTTTTCGTGATTTTATTTATTGCAACTGATTGTAGGATACATCACCGAGCAATATTTTATCTCATAAATGGACACGATGTAGGTACAGGGTGAGATTTCAACAAACCAACCCTTCAGAGTAACACACTTCACTATAACTTGCACAGCACAATCAGGTCCAGTGGCTTGTTACGCTTGAGGTGACTCCCTCATGTATGTAGTTGGTAAAAATGTAATTAGTTACCACATTTGTTTCGTTACAAGGATCTCGTTTTTTGAATAGAAAATACCTATAAATGTGATGCTACTTATGTAGAGGTAAGCGTAAATTGAACGAGCCTTCTCTACTAGAATCTAGGCAAAAAGGTATTGCAATAAAAAAAGCGAAAAAAAAAAAAAAATTAAAGAATACTAATTAATAAATAAATGAACACAAATTGGGCAGGACGGGAGGACAAAGACAAAGTTGCAGTTCTCGAGGTTCTTTGGTGCCTAAAACTTGGCTTCAGTGTTTCTAATTTTTGTGAACATGATCTCGTTCTTCTTCGAACCCAAAATAAGTTCATAGATCATTTGCAAGAAAAGGGTCCCACCCACGAATCTGGGCATCGAATTTCTCTGCCAAATGAATTTCATTCTTTTGACATGTCCTATGCTGCTGCAAGTTGCTTAGGATGTCAACTATTATATTCCAATTGATTCCTGTTAGTTCCTCAACTCTTGTCGATTCAATAAATTCTTAAATGGAGAAACCCAACATTCTGTGTCCCAATAGTGACGGTATTTTTTCAATGTGCATTGACTGATTAAATTGGAATGCCGAGTCCTCAGAGAAGCTAAACCCTGGGCTATTCGTCTTAGCACACCAGCGAGAATTTAAAAAATGTCCCTTCAGTCAAAAAATTCAATCTTTTTTAAATTTTGTCCTCATTGTGACTTTTTGCTACTCTTGATTTGATTTCCCTTCAAGTATGTGTTTCAAGTATGTGTATGTGTTGTGCTTCAAGTATGTGTATGTGTTGTGCATTTAGAATTTCTTCGTTCGTTAATTGCTGCAAGGGGAAGAAGGTCTGGGAGAGGTAATTCGCGAATGTGGTAGCTTTCTCTTTAGCGTTTCGCGCCCAATTTTTTCCATCCCTGATGGGTGCTAGAGGCTTTCTTGACCTTTTCATACCTTTGGCTGCTTTGTAGAGAGAGTAGTCCGTGGTTTTATCTGCTGTCAAAGTTTGGATTTTTCTAGATAGCGTTTCTTGTTCTATTTCATCTATAAGCAAACCCAATTTTTTTGCGAGTCTGTTAAGTTCTGTTTTGTCGCCAGGGAATCGGGTGACTTGCCATCTTTTCCTTGCTTTACGTTTTTTCCTCAGTAATTCCCTAACAATAACGGGGTAGTTAACAGGAACAAACTTAATGAGCACATTTTTGAGCTTTTTAAATTTGATTACTCCACCAAAATTTAGAAAACAACAATTTTGAAACGCACGAAATTCAACACACTCTGCAGCACAGTTTATTTTCGAATTGTTTGCATCGGTTTTAGTTTGGAAGGTGTGAGTTTTTGAACCTTAGCGTCAATTTTATTTTCTAGTGGATTCCTTTTCTTAAAAATGACCCACATGCATCATGGTCTCATCAAGGTGCAAAATGGTACGTAGATGCTCCGGGTCCGCTGGCTCGTGTCGTGTTTCATGTGCGCCGTTTGCCGCCCCCTTTCCTTCAACTAACTGCTTGTACCGCTGTCCATTCTCCGTATTCCTCGTCAAGTAAATCTCTTTTCCACAACCTCCCCCCCCCCACCTTCATTAACATTCTTCCTCGCCTCTTTCAGCTATTCGAACTGAAATCTTCCGTCATCTCTGCTCAGTACCTCTCGATGATTCCAGTGCACAATTGTGCGTTGTACTTATCCCAGTGCTTGTCATTCGTTCTTGGTTGACAGGTTGTTTTGGATTTTCATAATATTATTGTTAAATACCCCTGTTTCTCTTGTGATTGGGCTCGTCCCGTATCGCCAGAATACAGTCACTGTAGTTGGTCCCTCCGGTCTCTATAATCTGATGCATCTGTATCTGACCCAACCTCACCATATACACATTCGACCTGCAGTTCCGCCAAAACTCGTGCATAATCATTACAAACAGCTTGGAGTTCTGAGTGCGACAATTATGATCGTTATACTTCAACAAATAACTTAACTGAACTGAAGAACTGAACTGAGGCCTTCAAGGTCGAATCCATTACGTAACCTTCGTATGGAGATGTTGTTAGGAGGGAAAAGAGGAGAGTGGGCCCCGGCAGTCATCATTCATGTTCAATCAGGTAAAAAATCTATCTAGTGGCGTACTGCAAACGCCGTTGCTGTGAGTGGAGTGTTAAAGCCCCAGGTTGGAACTTTTTTATGTTTAAATTGTTGAACAGTATTTCATCATAGATCAATTGTATTAGTTGCAGTTGACCAAATTGGTAAAACTCATTGAGTGAGTGTAGCTCACTGTTGATAATTTCCAAATTGTAATTCTATAGTAATACTACTTTAAAGCAAAGCGAATCCAACCGGTGGATGAAAATCTGAATGATGGAAAACATGGTTATGCGACCATGGCACCATGATTGTGAGAGTAAAGAGGTCTATGGTGTGGGGATGGGAGAGAAGCCTTCAAACGTATTTGCATAAGGTAATGTGAAATCGCATGCGGAAGTAGTGACCGTCTTCTTATCTTTTACAATGTAGGTACAGATTCCACCAAGAAATAAAATACCCTCGGTAGACACAAGGGGCTAAAAGCTTCCCATTAGATCTACCGTGGTTTAAGTTAACGAGCGGATTCGTTTTGGATGCATTCATAAATCGTATAAATACGATCATTTACGTCATGAACGTAACAGTGAACGTTTCCCACTTTTTAGGGCATCCCTCTGAAGCTAGGTTTCGTAAATAAGAGAAAGCCTTTCAGAATCGATCCATTGTTTTGCAGACAGGAGGCGAAATTGAAGGGCTAATCGCCAATCGTTTCAACCTCTGCTGTAGCGAGATTTCTCAAGAGAGAAGAGAGGGTGGGGGTGGGGGCTCTGGTGATTGTCGAATCTTGTCTAGTTTTAATTAATTGCATAGGTGTTTGCAAGTGAAATCATATAAAAACATAAGAACGTGCCTGTAATGCGTGCATCACTTACCAGTACGCCTTTATAACTAAAATATGGGCGGGCGTATGAGAGCAGTCAAACACAACAAATCTTTTTGAAATAATTTACAGCTTGTTTGGTTTCTCAAACGTTCTCATAACCCATTTACGAATGCAATAATTTTAGAACGTGGGCTTCTGGCTTGTTTTTGTACTTGCTTTCATCCAATCAATGGGCTTTGTACTGATCCTTGATGTTTTCAACTGAAAGGCCAGCAATTTTTCCGAGGACGGGGGGGGGGGGGGGGGGGGCTCTTTGATTCAGATGTATGCTGATCTGCTCCTCTGACATGGTTCAGCGTCGGTGAACCGTAAATGAAATCCGGGAAAACCTCTTTTCCCCGGTTCTATAGGAACGTCCTTGTAACCCATGCATTAATAACCAATGTTTATTTGCATGGTGGTATTGAAACTACTTCATTTTTCGAGAGATATTTTAATTTAAATTAGTAGTTTTGTTGGCGGCACCAATGCATTTGACTGGATGATCCATGAACTGCTTGAGTCAGCCTTTCAAGAAACCTTCGGGATAATGAATATAATCCTCGGTGAGCCACTGTATGGACGCTTGGGGAGATATTTGAATTTATATACAAAGCTACATGACACTTCTGATAGAATATCATTCTGCTTTCTACCGTTTATTATGCTTCCTATTCATTCCCGGTACTTTTCATGTTATCCTAAACTAATATTTTACTCTACATAAGAAAATTTGCTCAACGTACGAGGAAATGGTTACATTTAGCAGGTGGATACTTTAGGTGATCTCTACGACTGTATCATGAATTCAGAACTGTAAAAGCTGTGTAGAGCTGAAATAAAAATTCATGGACGATTTTCCCAATTTGATTTTCTATGTTCACATCTCCTGTGATTAGTTCATTAAAAAAAACGCTGCTAATTCACGGCTGTATTGTTTTCATATTGTCTTTTTACATAGATAACGATTAAATAGAGTGTATGGTCATTATCTAACTTGAACATCATCTCATCCTACTCCTCCTTCCAACCAGACCATAAATTTTATTTTTTTACCCAAGTTTCATTAACTTCCTTTCAGTAGTTGTGGAGAAAAGCATCCGGAATGCGGACGGCGGAAGAACGGATTTTTAAATTCGATTTTCGGGTTCTGCACATCTTGATACGTAAGGTAACAGATTTTGAGGGGTGTTTAAAGTTTTTTACTTCAGAAACACGTAGATAATATTTATCGGTACAGTCAAAACTATCTTTACAGAATTTTATTAGATTTATGGTTGTAGAGTGCCAGACAGCTTATTTTGATGTTCATTTTTAATAACACAGTGCCACGTTAGCGAAGCTTGATTTTGTCGCCATTGCAGTCGGCACGCGTGTCTCGATCGGCTAAATGAACCTTTTCACACTATTAAAGTTTAATAAACTTGATAAAATGTTGTCCCGTCCATTTGAAAAATATTGGGCCCGATGAACATCCATGAAAACGCTAAGTATTTCAAGTTACGTTTTGTCGGTACTTTCTGAAAACTAAGTATGTTTTGAGATTTGTATTACGTTCTGATTGTTGAGAGTTAGGTAGCTTTATTTTGTTGTCCGTGTCGAATAACATTGTGTGACATTAGCACAGCTCGTTTAGGTTGGAATTACAGTCGGCACGTGTCCCGCGAGGTGAATACGACCCTCAAAACCCCGTTGTTTCCCAAGTAGCGAGTTTCCGACTCATAACGCTGAAATCGTTCTCTAATTCCTAACGTCGGCTGTCGTTTGGAAAACTTTGCGTGAGCCGGGGCTATACCCCTCGCACAAAACTGAGCCTATGGTAATGAAATGGCTTTTGAAATTACTCGCCCGTTTCCACTGTGGATTTAAGTCGGTTGATCACCGCCGGTTGCCGTGAGATTGCCTTGTTTGCCAACCTGTACCCAACTATTATTAGGATAAACCGCTCCTAACGTTAGAATTGATTCACCGGCTTCCCGGTTATTCAAATTTGGTTGGGCAAACCAGTGACTAACGTATACTGGACCATTCTCCAACTGACGAAACGTCTTCAGTTCGAGAAACTCCAACATAATATTTTGCTCACACAAATGGACCAAATAGGTACTAACCACGAAAATCCCAGTAGGCTTTGCAGGCTATTGCGACAACAGATCTAGGCTTATGAACTTTGAGCACTTCCTTTTTCCAGTTTAATGCAATCAAAAAGGGGATTTTATTTACATTATACTATCGGAATTTCGATTAATTGTTTTCTAATTATTATTATCCATTTAATTTCCCATGCAGTTTTTAAGCATCTCTCTCCAATTACGTCAAAATGAGTCCTAGCCAATAAAAATATTACGAATGAGAAATGTATTTATGTCGACTATATATTCAAGGTCTTTCAGCGTAACTGAAGGTATTTTAAAATTAGAGGGGACCTCAGCATTAAAATACAGGCCGTATGAGACAAAAATCACGCATGTGAATTATGTGGAAGTGCCGATGTTGAAAATGCATTCCATTCCATCGCGAATCGTAAGGCACAGCTTAGTGAGAGACGGAGGGTCCTGGGTAGGGCAAAGAGAACTCTTATTCCATCATATGCCTACATTTAAACTTTTCTGTTCTTCTTCTGTTCTGGGACTTATCTTTGATTTATCTTACGTACGAAGCTGTTTTCTTCATTTCTTTCCATTTCGTTTGTGCAATCTAACTTTGTTTCAATACAAGTTACTAATTTTATTTTAAAAATTGTGCTAATTTCAGGCAAACGTTTCAGACGGTCTGACGAGCAGGATTATTGCATGTTGTTCAAGTTTATTGACTAATGTATGGTTTATTTGATCAATTAAGTCATGATTTCATTCATACCTGCATACACCTCATTCCGCTCTTTATTCATGGATACCGAATACATGCACATTAGTATGAATTAAGATTTTAGATTGATCTATGTATCCTTGTTTAACTATGTGTTTCCCTGACTGTGGTTTCCATGTGTTTCTACGTGCTTTCGAGTGGTACAGGACCTGATTCCTACGTTGAAAAACCTATCTGAAGAAAGGTAACGTGAGTTACCCTTTAAATTACTATATAAAGATGCTGCAGAATGGATACAAAATGTGAAGGAAGACCAAGTACTTCAAAAAGCAAAGAGGACAACAAGTTTGATAATAACCAGAAGAGCTGTTAGGACTGGGGAAAGAGCTGGGGATGAGAGAATCTTTCAAAATCAGAAGTCGAGGACGAGGTCAGAAGTACAAGAGATTCGACTCACCTTCTCCGGGAACCAGGGGGTGACGAAAGGCATCTGAAACGTGTTGCTGTAGGAATGCAGGGTGTCGAAGGAATCTGGGCTGACCGCCCCCAGCATCGAGAACACCCCGCGGGAAAACTGGTTGCAAACTGTGAACAAAAACGAGAGAGTAAATAACTTATTTTGTCTTCCATCAAACTCGTCACAACATTTAATAAATGACTCTATGTACCACAAGGATAACGAACAATCTAAACAGGTACTAGTTCTAGGGAGTACCTTAATTTGAAATCATTGGACTGAGCAAACTGTTTTCGGAGTGAATGCCAAAACCCTCCATTCTTTGTGCATAAAGTTTTTGTTGATTCCTGGCCCGAATCGTTCTTCTTCATATTTATTTATTTTTTAATTTCAAATTAACAAGATTTTTGAACTAGCTAATCGGTTAAGTAACATGACGGATAGGATGACCAAGAGTTAGTGGCGATAGTGTTGAGGAAACCAACTTGTATAGCAACAGCATGAATATTATGCATTTCTTTTTTCTTTGATGTTACAATGAATCCAACTATTCATTGATTTAATTTGTATGTAAACGTTAAAAGTAAAAATCGCTCAGTCACATTCTGCATTTTAAACGCCTTGTACCACAGCCTAAACATGTTGATTCTGTCACCGCACTTTAGGTGCCATAAGATTAACATTTAGAGGAGTTATTCAACAACATCGAATAACACTTCTTGTGCGAAATACTGTGGCATGCATCAACAGCAGCACCACACTAACTATTTACACAACGTTCAATACCACCTCACAGTTTTTTACTTAAGCGAAAAGTGAACCTGCCTTTTCTAATTAACCGTTCCCCATTGATTAAGCGTCTACTCCATTCCGTGTTGAGGTAATAACTGAACTCACTTGGCAACAGAGAGGTGACGTTTGATCAACCTCATCTCATCAAAGCGATTGCTAGAGATAGAGAGAGAGAGATCAAAAGTACAATAACTTTATCTAATAGACAGCCGACCAGAGATGGGTGTATTGATAACCATGAATAAAAATAACAATAAAATGATAAAATCATTATGACTATGAATATGTACTTGAATTTGTATGTGGATAAGATTACAATTAAATTCACATTCAAATTGAATATGATTCATTCGGTATTAATTTTTTGTAATTTTGACGAAAATCACTTTTTTTCATTCGGATTTTCTGGAATCATAAGTTTTTTTAATAAGATTTTCTGTCAAACTTACCATTTTTTGTGGTGTTCTCCCTCAGTACTACCCCACTGCATTAGACCTGCTATGATTTATAATTTCTCCAAAATTGACAAGGAACATTTGTAATTTTGAGTATACACATCACGGATTGGGCATTAGGCCAGTATTGTACGAAGCGTAGTCATTTCGACTTCATGAAGTTGAAACAAAAGAGGGCCCTATAAGGCCTCTTTGGTGGACCCTACCAGATCGGATGAAAGTGACCACTAAAAACAGTGATCGGTACTAATGGTTGTATTAATTCCATTCCACTTTTTCGTTTTTTTTTTTCCGAAGGATTTGATTACAATACTGTTCGCTGACCCTTCCAGTTGTTCAGATGTTCTTCCATGCGCTACCACTAGAGTTTATTATTCAAATAATAAACCAATATCTAGACGTTCTCAACGATCCATAACGACCAAATACCGACAGGAAAATGCCTCCATCTCTTATTTTTCTTCCCCTGTTTTTTAACCTTCGGCGGTTCAGGAATAAATTCGCCGTATACGAGTAGAAAGAATTTCTTTTTTATTCCATCTTCCTATGTAGCCCTCGCTCCCGATTATCCTAAAATCCTCGGAATTCCCTTCAACATTCGGGTTCGAGCGTTTTATCGGCTGAAGAACACATGGCAATCGAGCAAAAAACTCTTGAGAAATTCCGAAGCGCTTCGTCCGATCACTTCATTTTAAATAACCCTTCCCACGAAGGATTTCCCATTAAGAAAGTAATTAATGGACGGTAAGTGAAATGCGTGCGACTACGTGTAATGTATGAAGATTGCTAATGATGTTATTTCATAAAAAAGATCGAGTGAAAATCAAAATCAGTTTCCGCAGAAGTGTTCAATTACTTGCATGATATACCACTTCTAGGTATCCCATAATCCAGGAGAAACTTTTTTTCAGAACGACCCTCTGAGCAAGGATCAGTCATTAACAGGTCCGCCTGTTAGAATTAATCCAGCGGGGTGTGAAACAACAACAACAACAAAAGTGCATACGAATCGGTTGGTAAGAAACCAAATCCAACAAAAGAAACCAAATTCGGTAAGACCGAATGTGTGTGTATGTGAAAAATTCCGTCGATGTTGCAAAGCCTCCAACTCTTAACCAATTTTCATGATTCTTTCTTGGATGGGTCCAAATTTTACTAGAATCAAGGAGGTTTCTTTCAGAAGTGAACATGCCAATCCTTGGTTGAAACTCCGTTTCTTGCACATTTTAGATCAGAAAGATGAGCTTCGCAAACTCCCAGATCTTTTTCATTCAGAAGTTGCTTTGCACCATTGTTATAGCACCTCCAAGATATCTGTTTGCCACAAAGCTCAACATGTCCACAACCCTATTTAGGATGCAAGTTTTCCATGAAAACTGAACGTGTCCTAAAAATTTAATTTGAAGCTGTTAAGATGTTTTTTATTCCTGTACGTGTTCGCTTGTGATGAAACTCAGCTATTTCTTCTCTGTTGATGACTTCCCTTAAGAGGTAGCAGCACTTCACTTGCTTCGTTATCTAGATCAGTTTTCCATGGGCCCAATAGATAGTGCTGCTTTACTCTGCGGCAAAGGCGATCCCCTTACGGCAACGCCAACCATGCAGGGTCCTGCTATTTTCATTTTAAGTGTTTCTCAGCGTTGGATGTTTTGTGTTTGTTTTTGATCGAGTGCTAAGCGGTTTTTTTGTTGAACAGTGGCGCCAGCTCCGGCATTTGAGGCGGTATTAAGAAGCTTGTAAGAAAACCATTATGGACGAGCCTTCTGTGCAAGAAGCAAAAACGTGCGATTGCTTTAATGAAGACCCTGTTCATGCCCACATTTTGTACTCTCAACTTCGAAAAGTCCTTTCCGTGATTCAACGTTTTCTATTTTGTGCAGACGTGTTGTTAGAACTTGAATTTATTGCTACTTCAGAAACTTTTTTAGTCTTAAAAAATTTATAACTTAGGTATCACGACACTTATGAACACAGTATAACTTATTACACAGCACCTATGGAATTTAATTCCTCATTGGTCCATGAGGGAGTATCAAAAGTTGAAAGGACAGCTGCAGCAGCAGTTCGCAATCCTCATTCCTCCTGTGTGTCTAGGTGTGGATCATCAACTGGAAAAACTTCCTTAAGGTGCATTTGGCATGCTCCATCAATATCAGCAGTCCGACTACGATTGACAATTATTTCCCCCAAGGCTTTGTCAGGCGAAATCTCCTCCCTAACTATGCTATAAGCAAGCCCCCAGGGATTGGTTTGGATGCCTTCCTCAACAAAGCCTCTCCAACTTTCTCTCTTTCGTCTACGAGGAATTGCATTATACCTTGCTCTCTCATAGTAGGTACTCTCTTTTCAATCTACCACATGCTTCAATATGACAACGTTGACAAGCTCGTCTAGCTCTCAAACAATTGCCCTTTGTGCTGCCACTCAGTGGCGGATCCAGGATTATGTAAGGGAGGGGGCAACTTGCCGGGTAGTCTGGGGGATTTTAAGAAAAGTGAAGGCAGAATGTTGCGTTTTAGGCCTATATTTTTATATGTATACACGTACGCCATATACCAAAGGCCTATGACGGCGGCACGAGTTTGGCGTACATAAAGCGGCTCTTTAGGCGTGTTATTTTACGTTAAAAATGACCTTAGTTATTGTGAAATAAAACCAGTATAGCTAAAAAGTATTTGGGAGACAATAATCAATTCAAATTTCAAAATCTCTAAGAGATATTAAAATGTTTCTATTATATCCAGTTCATTTTTGATCCGCCTGTAGGGGGGGGGGGGGCAGTTGGGGGCACTTCCTCATTGTGGAAAAATTCCATTGAAAACTGTTTCCTGCTCCCTGTGGGTTGAATGTTGTTGCTCTGGCACGAATCAGGAGAAGGAAATCGATCTAAAGTGGAAAAAATAATTGAAGCGATGCTTGATTTTTAAATTTACTGCTGTAGATAGAACATGAATCAAACCACGATCTGACTTCGAAACAAACTTGTTCTATATGGTCATGTGTAGGGAGCTACAGACAGATACTGCTTCTTTATCGATTGCAATGTGGGTAAATTATAAGAAGAATAATCAGAGTCTTGGAAGAATAATATGGATGATACAAGAATCTGTAGGTGAACTGTATTTGAACGTAGTCGTAAAAATGGAACATATTGGTATGTTTGCATTACAGGGACGACCTCAAGAGTATTTTTAAAAACGTCACCAAATTCTTAATCGAACGAAAAATTGGCTGCGAATATTAGTGGGTTTGAAGAGTGCTTAAAATAATTCAGCATGCAGAAGGCCATATGCAAACAAGATTATGTGGTAGATAGTATGGGAGTAAGTGATTCAAGAAATGTGATGCCAGGAAGAACCAGTCTATTCAGAAATCAAAATCCTTATTTGATTCATGTTTAATCTCGAATGGGTAAATTGAGCAATGAGGCACCTCTTGTATTATTGTTCTCACAGTTACAGCTGTAGTCCATTAAATCAATTCCTTACTCCTGATTCACACCAGAGTAACATCAACAGACAGCGTAGATGGGGCAGGGATAGCCAATATGGTGTCATAATAACTATCGGGACAGATCGCCGCAACGCTTCCCAGGTCCGGGGACGACGGCTCAGCGGCTGTTGATTGTGTATAATCCCTTGTTTGTAGTTACGTTGGTTTCGGGGTTGGATCGGGACGGATCATCCTTGTCATACATAAACAAAGTGGTCGCTCCAGCAGCCCGCCCCTTCACGGCTCTCAAAACATGCTTTCACCCAACTATCGACCGATCTCGGCTTACGTTAATTACTACGTCCGTGGAAATTTGATTAACGCTTTTGACTCGGCGAGGTAAATTCGGTTGTTTCCATCTCTCTTTTTCCATTTGCCTGCTCATATTCGAGTATACCTGCTTCCGTTTTTCCGACGGTTCTGATAGGAACGCGGCAACGAAACGGTTGATTGGAATCATTACAATTTACCTTCGTCAACACATGAAACAATGGTTTGCAGCTGAAGAGTGCTAAATCTCCCTCCCCCACGACAATCATGAAGTATGAACTGCTTCTACATTGAAGCACAAAGAATGATTCATGAGTTTACAGAGACTGTTCATGGGTTTCATGAGCTCATGCCCACTTCGAGAAAAAATAAAGAAAACGACCAGTTTATAGTCACGAAAATCGATTACTTATAATGGGAAATTTCAATCCTTACTATTTAGCATTAAGTCACATACATAATCACAAGACAAGATGAAATGTAGATGTCAATTTTTCAAAACACAGTGTCAATAGTAAGTACATATCATGCATTCATGGAGATTCTAGAAGATCTCAGAATTCCTTTCAGTGACCCAAAGGTCCCGCATCGGAGCTTTTAGCCCGGAAGGCTCCAACCTCCCGTACTCCTGCCCCAATCCTCTCTTTTATTTGGCCCTTTCCAATATACGGGGAAATCATTCGTCGTATAATCATGGTCTTTCAACGAACACTAGTTATCCGAATTAAAATGATATACCTACAAATCTTTCACTAGCTATATTCGCATGGTCTTTCATCTAACGCACATTATTTAATCACAATATTGTAACGAGAGCATTAATTGGTGATTGCTCGTATCGTACTGGGATTTAATTTGAAATGAACGAACACGTGCTCAATTTAACCTTTTTATTCGGTTATGACAATGTTTGAGGGTACGCCCGTCTCCGAAGTATATATAATACAACCTCGTTGATAATAGAATATTTAATTCAATAATAAATTGAATTGAGAGGAAAGACGGGGGAAAACAAGGTTGATGCGATAAAGAGCTAGAACGATGCTTTCATCTAGTCTCCATCCGTAGATGAGGCCTAGAATGGCTTCTCTTGAACATAGTTGCTGTTGTTATGGTAACAATATTCATAGACAAATCAGTCACTGTATTCCCAATATTCGTGTGTTCTATCATATGACACAAGTTATTAAATCATTACGTTAAGGATTTAAGAGCAAAATTGGCGTTTACAAAGATTAAATCTAGGCGGCGCCTGCTCCGTTATCTACTCGATTCAAATTTGCCTTCATCGCCCGCATTAAAATGACATCCTCGATTATTCTTACTTCTAAACTAAAGTTAAGAAAAAGTGGGGATTACCGACTTAATTTTCACCTCCTTTAATTATCGAAGTGGAAACTAAAATGTGTTTAAAATAGACCTCGTTGTTACTTCAACGAAACAAGAATCACGAGCTGGCTAAGAATTCTAGCATGAGCCACGCTTTCTTCCGTCCCTCTTCAATGAAGCAAATTCTAAATTGTCATGGTTCTCAGCACGACTACACTAAAATTTTTGTAACACAAATAAGGTTAAATGCAGATGAAAATATTAAAGATAGAATAATTTACACTATCACCCACACCTTCCCCCTGAATAATAAAATTTTAAAATGCTAACTGAAGAGGAAGGAGAAGAAGAAATTACCCAACTAAGCATTTCCTATTGCGCAAAGCAGTTCTACAATATGACGCACAACAATATCTATGCCTCCATTAAAAATAAATGTTGCTCTACCCTCGGTGAGCGTACCACACCCTAATCCCCGCCATCTAAATTCACTTAGTATGTGGTAAACGCAAAGAAAGGGAAACCAGGAGCTTTTTTACAAGACTTCATAAGTCCATGTCAAATAATTATTCAGGAAACCCAAAAAACCGCTGTAGCTGTTCAACTTAATGTTTTTAAAAATCGGATAAATTGTAAAAACGCTGCAAATTCTTTCACTGGGGTTTGTTATTCAATTTTCTTGCGTTCATAATTTGAATTTCTACTAAACTTTGGAGTGTGCGTGTTTCATAAGTGATAGAGCGATTATTGAATTTCAAGAGGCACACAAATATGATCATCTGATCAATCCAAATAGGTATTTTGGTTGAGAACAGATTTACGTGCTCTATGCATATCTCCTGAAATTCAATAATAGCTCTATCACTTACGAAACACGCACACTCCAAAGCTTAGTGGAAATTCAAATTATGAACGCAAGAAAATTGAATAATAAACCCCAGTGAAAGAATTTGCAGCGTTTTTTTTCTAATGTAAAAAGACTAGTATTGCGTTTCTATTTAAAACAAGCCAATTGAATAATAAACCCGAGTGAAAGACTACTTATTTACCCCAGTAATAATATTTACCTATATATTATCAGCGTTTCATACATATCAGAACGCTTCAACCCTTATATCGGCTATAAACTACAAGTATCCACATCGGCTATCACTCCAGTAACCACATTCACTACAACTCGACGCTATCGGCATCACTAGGTTACAAACAAACAATAATAAACCAAAAAACGCAAATGTTGTCACCATACATCGAGAATGGTTTGACCTACGGACGTGGGGAAGGGCTCATTCGATTCCTGATGGTATGTTCTTCAAATAGAGAATTTTTTTTTTTTTTTTAGAAAATATATTTATCAACAGAAAGGAAATCACATAATGGCGCAATAGCCCGAACAATACAAAACTCCTTCTGTCCACCAACCAAATAAATTCCACAAAGATCGAATTACATTCATCAATTACGTCAATTTCAGCAGAATTGATTTTCAAATCATCACGGACATAGACTGACACACCTTCAGCTTTGTTAATATGTTTTTTTCTTATGAGCATGTTGTAAGAAATTGTAATCCCTCATCATTCCATGTTTCTGTCAAAATTAACACATGGTAGTAAAAAGTAAAAAGTAAAGTAAACAAGGAATTTCACCTTGGATTTTCGTCCGACTACCCGGAGGTGTCGCGGACGTCGTCAGCCGTCCTCCATAGAGGATCGGAACTAGGTCTGACGATTTCGCTCTTGGCTTCCCATTGCCTCACGCCCCTGGGTTGGGAGCGTTTTGGATTCACGTGATATCGAGATCAGAGGTGAACTGTCTAACGACAGGACAGGTATACAACACTTGATAATTATTGGTGCCAGCCGGATTAGAACCAGGGCAATCAGTACTCCGACTGAAAGTAAACAGCTAGAGGACTGACGCCCCAGCTCGCTCGGACAACCTGTCCCCCGCTGGGTTACTTGTATCATTAACTGAATTCATTTTGTCTCATGTCGTTGCTGACGACGTGACACGTGGATCGCATCGGACCTCCCACATGGAATGACAAGTTAATTGAATCCAAAAAAGCATTAAAATAATTTAAATTCTTTTTTAAACTTCTTATATTTTGACTCAACACAGTCAAACTTGGTACAGAATTAAAATCAGCAAATTTACCCTCAACTTCATCAATAGTGCCACAAATATAAGTGGGTATTCTATTATACAAAGCCAGAACTTCGTCCAAGTCCCCAATCATAATTTGTTAATACAAAGTTATCAGAAAATAAAAATCACATATGCAAGGAATTTCGAGAATTTTTTATCAGTATCAATTTCAGTCAGCATTTCATAACCGTTTACCCGCTGAGCCCTTGCACCATCATCCTTCTTCATGTATATTCTCCTTCCATCCTTGATCCAGGCATACTTATAATTGTAAGCTGCAGCAATTTGTTTGGAAAGCCAGAGTAAGTGTCGATTACGCGCTGTCAGCCTCTCATTGAGAAAAATTAACGAATCGGTCGAAATGACGGCGAAATATCCGAAGCCCGAACACCGCTTTTGATCTTGAACTTGTCAATAAGCACCCGTCTATCTTCTTCTGATTTAACCTTAGCGATTATCCTAGAAATGGCACCAGCATGCCCAGGACGGAGTCGAAAAGCATCAGTGAGCTGTGTAGCTTTCATTTTCCGCTAGCAACTTTATCTTCCCCTCCATGTCACCACACTTTTTTAGAAGATCATCAAGCTTATCAGAGTTAAAATCCGCCGCTTTTTCCAGTTCATTAACTTTTTTAATCAGGGTATCCATTTTCCGCAATATCTTGGCTACATCATTTGTGAGTTTAGGCAACACCACATCCCCACTATGCGTCGACAGGGGAGTATCTTCATCCTCCGAATCAGGCTCCTCATCCGACTCCCTCTCAGTAATCACATCCACGACAGCCTCACCACCTCTAATACCAGATTTACATTTATCACAAACCCACCTATCTCTTAATTCCTTCCGCATTTTCTTGAAGTTGTCGACAGATTTAAGCCGTGTACATGACGGATGAAACGAGGCTTTACACTTGCAACAGGTTGCAGTTTTTTTAGGCGAATGCAGTTCGCGTGAACAACCAGCACAATCCATATTGAAAGCGAATAACGCGATAAGAAAACAGGCTGGGACCAAAACAATGATAAGAGAGCGACCGCACAACGAGTTCTTAACGCGTCAAATTTAGGCCGCTTCGACATGTTTTGAAGTTTTTAGGGATTTTACAAAACTTTTACAGCCCTTAAAAGGCACTTTAAATTGAGTGAGAGGGCTGGCTCAAGAATTGGGGCGTCGTCGGGCCCAGCTGGATTTTTCCTGAAAATTTCAGATCTTTTGTTCCAGCCGTTTGGGAGATATCGTGCGTACGGCACAATACAATTTTTTATTGCAGATTCGGATTCTACGTAAACCATGAAATTTTCAGGGGGGTTAGCATTTTTTTTCCAGAGCGATTACAATGGTTTATTATTGAATAATAAACCAAAATCAATTGGGGTTTCAAGATATGAATGCTTCTTTCAAAATTGTTCATATTTTTCCACATTGTTGAGTATGATCCAAAGAATGGTGTATATATGAACTTTGGTAAAATAAAAATAGGGATTTATTAAGTTTTGTTTAAGTCACAAAAACCTGGAAAAGCTAACTTCGAAATGAAAAATTTGTAAGCAGTAAAAAATAGGTAAATGTTCATAAATCAAATGTGGATACCCTGTGGTTCGTTTTCGAAACAATCGCAATGTTCGTCGTCGTCGGAATGGTCGTAGATGAAACAATTTTGGTCACATCAGCATCGTAGGGCCTGAAGCGGATTTATGAAGTTTTGTAAAAAAGCTCCTCAAATATGTCCTCAGGCTCCCTTAAATTGCACATTGACCGCTCCTCTCTAGGACTCGTAGCATAAGGTCTACATTCACATTAAGAAGCATGCAGTTAGAAGAGCCAAACTAATGTGCAAACTAATGTCCAGCTGCTTACTGAAACTTGCACATTCTACAGGAGGATCTAACTCTCTATAAGGAGTCTATGTCTGTGAAGCATCAGCTTTGGCCCAAAAACTCTTCACTTTTTCTTCAATGAAGCTTGTTAAACTGTTTCCTATGTTCAGTTTCAAGTGTGACGCATCCATAGCTGCCAGCAGATTGGAGATATTGTAACGAACAGCCAGTGAGCTGTAGTTCTTTGCCCAGTATATCTCACGGCGAATGATCTCACGGGCAATAATTTCTGGCAGGCATGATTCCGGCAAGTTAGCTACTTTAACGATTTGATCTAGGTGTGAATGAGAGTGTATGCCGAAATAGTGTCCAGTTCGGTCTCAAGGTAAACCAGGTAGTTTGGGGAGCATAAGGGCAAATGCCGCTAATGCTTTTTAATGTACAAAAATAGCACAGCCTTGCAGACGCATACTCCGAAAATCCCCAAACCTTTCAGAGTTTCACTTCGGGATTGTTAAATTTGCTTCGATAAGATGTTTTTACCCCGGGAAATGTTGTTTGATTTGGGTGTTGGGCAACAATGCTGCTGTGCTTGATTCTGATCTGCAACTCGAGATCGAATCCCTAGCAGCGTTAAGAATATTGTGGAACGGGAATCTAAAGAATTCAGGCAGGTAAGCGTAATGTTGTTTCATAACAAAACGTGAAAGTTTCGAAACAATGAGTCAACACGATCGCAAATTCAGTTAAGTACCCACGGGTGGGCGTCACAACATCATGGAAGAAAAAGCTCCATTCCTCTATGATTTGTATACAGTTTTCTGAAGCTTTTTCAGTTGATTTTACCTATCGTCGGTGGTTGGATTGAGTGGGAGATGCTAAATGCCTTGCTTAGCAAAAGTTTGGCAGCCGGTTAGGAATATTTTGCTATTATGATGCTCATTCAAGGATGGTGTTTTAATGTTGTGTTTAATCTGGTTTTTGGAATTCACAAATTATGAAACTTAAGCCGCCACCTTCGAGCCAACCGAAACAACGGATCAGTATCATTCTCGAAGTAAACCACGAATGAGTGACGGTGGAATAACAAAGAAAAGTGCCGCTCGCTTTTCGCCTTTGTTGAACGTTTAAACAATCTTCGCCTTCAGTCCCTACCCAGTAATAAACCGCCGAGTTTGAAGCTGGAAACGTGCGATTGTCTCAGTATGAGGATTTAGAGATGAAAGCTCCTCCGGGGATGATAGAAGCGTGTTCATCAATAAGGAACGCCCTCGTTCTGCAGTGAATCCGTTCTACCGTCCCCGTGAATCTCAGCCCGTCAAGGGGTTTATACATACGCTTTTACATTAATCATGAGGGAGGTCGTGAAAACTGTATAATATGAAGATTTGGTCATTTTCACTTAGATACTTGATTTATAAAAAGAAAGCTTCAAATTGAACTCCAATGTTTTTTCTGTGATTTATTTATTGCAACTGAAATATCACATTTCATCTGGCAATATTTTATTTCATATTATTTTCACTTCTATAAGGTAAGTTTACAATTAACGTGGCCTTTAATAGCAGGAATAGTTACTCAATAGTTTCATTGCACTACATAGTTAGTACAACTAGGTCCAGTGGTTTCTTTCTCTTGAGCCGCAGGAGTTCATGTTGGTTGTCGAGGACGTTAAACATCTCCAGGTTCTCATGTTTGCGGAGGCGATGCTCATGCTTCCGTGCATATTTTATTATGGTTTGATTGACGGTACCTATCTTAAATCTCGATGAAAATCATCGTTTCTCAAGTAACATGGGACACCAATGATGCTTCTTAGAATTTTATTCTGAGAATTTTGGATTTTTTAACATTTGATTTACTGGCACATCCCCAGAATCGTATCTCTAAGTTCAGATAGGGCGAAGAATCTGAAGAATAAGTAGTTTTTTATGAAGTGAGAGCTGGGAATTCCTTCCCAACAACCAATACATCTTCCTGAATTTGATTTTGAGCTCTTCTTTCTTTTTCTCAATAAGGCTATTCCAGTTGATTTTGGAGTCGAGAGTCATACCCAAGTCTTTTACTGCATCTCCATACGGTATTACATTTGAATTGACCTCAACGTTCTAATGTGTAATTTTTCGGTTAGTAAAATGGATGTGAATCGATTTAGATTCGTTCAATTTTACTTTCCACTTCTTCGCCCAATAAGAGACTTTCAGCAGGCATCTGAAGCTTTCACGCTGCGGAGTCTATTCCATCTCCAACCAAGAAGATAGCCGTGTCATCTGCAAAAGTAGCTACAGTGGTACCTTCTTGTTGGGGTAAGTCCCCTGTGAACAAGTGGTACAGTACTGGCCCTAGAACCTCTGCTTTGATGGGCTTCAATCTTGAATATTGGTTGTCTTGTTTCAGCCTAAAATGCCTGTTTTCAAGGTAGGATTTTATAATCATGTAGTACAGTCCCTCTGATGTGAGCGTTAAAAATACATTGTTAACACACAGGTTTACTATTTGTATATTAAATGCTTAACTTGAACCTAAGTCCCACCCCCAGTTACCCAGATTAATAACACAAATAACATATATCTGGCTAAACTCTACGGTTGTAAAGGAATAAATATTCAATCCTATCCCCTTGTGGGAGTGATAATTTATTTTCAGGACCCTCTTCTGCATGATCTCTCATGAACTCCCACCATCCTGGGAGCAAACGATAATAAAAACATGGTATGAACGTCAACAACCAAACAAAGGATAACCAACATCAAAATTACCACTGACTCACACCTCTGTGTAAAAAAAAAAAAAAATCCAAAATGAAACCTCCGTTGGAGGTTCGCACACAATTGCCACCTCCTCTCACTTAGCCCGTATTTTTACCTGAGGTATGCGTTGCCCAGTCCGGTTTGAGGTGGCTCCAATTCCCTTGGAATTGATAAGAGAATTTTCGATTAAAAGCGCTTGGTTTTCTGCTAATATTTTGATTTAAATGGATGAAGTAACGTTCTTGGAGTATATGATGCCTTTCCGAGGCGCCTATCGCCGAATGATAACGCTGTGTTCAGATGTATCTGAAATGGTTTTGGATCATGAAGAGTTTTTCGGTGTTTGGGTCATTACCTCTTGAAAACCACACTAGACTCGTATTCAAGGACCGCAGGTAACGGTGACCATACTCGCAGCTGTTGGTACTTCATTGTTCGATAATCCCGTTCCTATGTGAAAATATTTAAAGACTTTGATGGGATCCAAATTCCCCAAGCTGCTCTGTGCCGTTGGTTTTTCCCAAGCCACCCTTTTTTCTGGCAAACGGTCAGTCACTCGTAGTCTCCCCTCTAGCACCCTGGGGTTTCCCGGGGTAGTTGTAACCCCGTCCCTGATTGGTTTTTACTATCCCCCTCTCTCTGCTCCCCACGATTCCCCACTCTAAATTTTCTTCACTTCCCCTCCAAACAAAATTTTCCCGTTTTTGGTTAACAGAGTCAGTTCTCTCCTTCGTTTTTCGCCGTCTCTTACACCCTTGTTAACTTGACTGACTTCATATCATAGTTATCAAAGTGACTTCATTTTCCTAACTAGGTAGTGGCAAAGCAGCACATTTTGTGATATTGTTAGCTACCCGCGAAACCTTAACTTTGGCAAAAGCGCCCAATGGTTTTATTCAACAACACCTCTATTTATTTTATTGATTCACTATATCGACGAATACGAATTGAATTATATATTTCCATACTCTTTCATTGAGCATGTACGCATTCATTTGAAATACAGCCTCCATCAGTTAACTGCACAACCGTTTATATCTTCCTTAGTTTCACCTTAACACGCTGGATAGAGTTGAGATAAAAACTTTTCAAAAGAACGATACTTTTAAAAAACTTATTAAAAATCAGATTTTGAAAAAGTCAACAAAATGGTTATTTGACAATAATTGTTACTTCAATTTCACGTGATTATTACTCTATTCAAAAGTTTTGGGAAAATTAACTCTTAAAAACATGCTTCATGACGGTCTGTTTTCTTTCTGGCATCTTTCATAATTTCTTTCCGAACCATTGGCTGGAAAACGTAATTACTGATCCGTCCCCATGATTAATGTCACTCGACCAATGTATGACTCCCAACCAGTGGAGGCTCCTGCCCTGAAACCCAAGGGGTGCACCGAGACCATAACGAAGAACCGCGAAGGGAACGTGACACAAAAATGAGCTTTTCTCGCACTAGTACAAATGTGATCAATCTTGTCTGCTTTCTCGGCTTCAAATTGTGAAACAAACGACTCAATCCTACCTTTAAAAGAAGTTCAATAATAAGTAAATACGTGAATAATTTAGAAAAAAAAAACATTTTGAAATGGCTGTCGAACTTCAGAAAACCGTGCTTCAGAACTATCAATTTAATTGCGCTCCTTGGCCTAATTTTCCCCGTTTTACTTACCAAATTAATTACCATCCCCTTGACCCAGATATGACCGTAAGAAGACCTTTCAGTACTGTGAGCGTCACCAATTGTATTTACGACTGTATTTACCGGTGATAACCTCATGAGTTAACTAACTACACTTTCACAAACATAAAGCGGTCAACGACTCAAACACAAAACTGCACTTCTGCACAAAAAGTGCAGAATCTTGTTTAAAATCGTGATTTGGTTTCATTCTTAGCCTATTCTCGGCAAATTAAAAAAATTAACACCTTTTTAATTTCAAAGGGATCAATAGCTGTTGGGAGTAAAACCCCCTTTTCCCTAAGTAGAAAACTCTTTACTAAAGGAACTGTGTCCTAGTCCGGTTTTACAAAACTTGAATGCTAATCTCGCAAACGGTAATTGAAGATGAAGCTATTATTAACTAGAGACATCCACGATATGCTACTTGCTTTTTCACTTTCGTCAATCTTCTCAACATTATGAGGCATGAAAATAAATGTAAGGATTTGACAACGAAGGTAAAATATATTTCCGGACTGTTATATTTGAACTAAATTAGCTTATGCTTGAAATTGAAGTTTGAATGATGATGTCGTGCAAACATCAGTTTCAAAGTTAGGGTGAATCCTTATCCGTATCTCCCTGGTAAGTAGAACAATAAAAATGTACGTCTTTCATGAGGTGTACCACAGTTGAGTGAAGTGATGGAGAAAAGTGGTACTCGTTTTCCACCTTCGTTAAATGGTTAGACAATCTTGGCCTCATCCCAGTAATAAACCGCCGAGCTTGAAGTTAGAAACGTGCGATTGTCTCAGTATGAGGATTTAGAGATGAAAGCTCCTCCGGAGACGATGGAAGTGTGTTCATCAAGACGGAGTCCTCTCGTTCTGCGGGCGAGTCTGCCATAGCGTTGCCATGCACCTTCGTGTGCCACGGGTTCCCGCTTTCACATTAATCATAGCGGCGGATGGGTAAGATACATTGTCCTTTGGGGTCTCCTTTCCTTTTGTCAGTCCCTTGGCCTCTGTCCGTTCCACTCTTCTAATTCCCCTTTCCACCTCGGAGGGTCTCGCTGTCAGTTCCCGTAATGGCGTTACTCGCATACTTGCTGGGGCGCTGGGCGTAATGACCACCGTCGTATCACAATCCGCGACAGCAGACGAATAGCAGAGAGGTCTCGGGAAAGCTAATCTCTTTCTCAATTCACTCGGACATCGTCATCCAATAAGTGTAGCCATGCACGTTTAAATGAACCTAACTAATAATGAAGTTTCATCAGCTATCTAATTTGGTAAAAAAAAAAAAAAAACTCTGTATAAGTGGTCAAAGATCATCAAGTCGTTAATTACGACTCGTTTTCACGTCACACCCCTCTTGCAAAGCACTCCTTTGAATCCTAAATAAATATATTGTGATGACTTGAACCTAACTAATAATGACTTGAAGGTTTAGTTAGGTCCTTCTTAACATGTTCAATCTATCATTTTTCCTTTTCAAATCATATGGATGCGGCAATGTAGACAGGAAGCTGCGTGGACTGTCTCAAACACCAAAAAGTCTACTCGTAGCTTGAATGGAAGTAATAGCTGTAGGAATTTATCAACCTTGTGTTGAACCACGTGTTTCATATACGAGATATGTAAACAAGACGATTCCTATCAATAAATCAATTAATCGCCACCTATTCCTCTAAACGGTCACGTTGAATGGATTCAACCGGAATGTATCTATGTGATGTGAAGTAAATTGAGACTAGATAATTCTCTCGCCATTGTGGGGTGTCGATTTTCAATTAATCACAATTCAATACGTTCATTCTTGATAGAGTGACAAACCTGACAACTTAGTGTACGTATCATCAGTGTTAAACACTGACTGCTTTGGGATGATCCCCCCCTCCGATAAAAATTATGTTACTTTCTGAAAAAGTTGAAAAATGGTTGATTTCTAATACTTGGTATTAACGCAGCTGTTTATGAAGTTCACAATAATTGTACAGATAAAGTAAATGAAATTATTTCTTCTACTTTTACTATATTCTTCATTTGTTATTGGCCTTTTCAAAAATCCCTAGTACTAATTATAAGTTCTATTTTTTCATTTCTTACTTTTTCCTTCCCTCCCAAATGTTCATTCCTTTCATTAATAGTATGTAGAGTGTTCATTATTTCTATAATTTAGTGTAATTCCATTTAGGTGGAAGAGTGCTCTCTCTCTCTCTCTACCCAAAAAAGAAGAAGTATGTTTTATTGAAAGAAAAAACACTTCTTACTTGAAATAATATTCACATTAAATGAAAATCGCCATGAATCCGGAGCTACCGACATAATTTGATGAGATTAAACTTATACTTTTCGAATTGATTTTAAGATAACATTATTATCTTATAATTATTATTCTTTAAATATTTTCCCTTATTTTGGTGCTAAATGTTACCTCGAAATCATGAAAACAAGACTTCATTTAATACAATTTATTAAATTAATACTTGATTAATTGTAGTTAATCATTAATTTCAGGAGGCACACAAATATGATCAACTGATCAACCCAAATAGGTATTTCGGTTGAGAACAGATTTACGTGCTCCATGCATATCTCCTGAAATACAATAATCGCTCTATCCTGTGAAACGCGCACACTCCAAAGCTTAGTAGAAATTCAAATCATGAACGCAAGCCAATTGAATAATAAACTCCAGTGAAAGAATTTGCAGCGTTTTATTGATACTATTTATATCTTGCTATAGATTTTGTTAATTTCAGCAGTAGTTTCTGTCATTTTTTATGTAGAGATGTTTCCCCTAGGTTAAGAGTGGTATGTCGTCAGACCGAAATCTGCTTTATCATGTAAATAAACAATATTAATCAATGTCTCTCTATCTCCCTCCAACTATCTCTATCTTCCTCTTTACTCCCCTGGGGAAGTAATAATAGGTAGTGAGGTAAATCTAACTTGAATCTCCTCGTCCGAATCTGCAGTTGCGATTCTATGAACCGATTAGAATTCCATAGGTCGTATTCTCAGTACAGCGGTAAAACCTGACAACTTATTGAATCCCCAGATGAGAAATGGGAGGAGTTAGAATCATTCTTGTACTAATAACATCACTGTTGGGGGAGAGGGGCTTCAAGCTCAAACGCCCGAGTAATGCGAATTCCAAATAAAGTGGATCGCGAGGAGGATTTCATTAATCCGGAAACGATTCGTTTCACAAAAAAATTGCCTGCAAAAAGAGGAGCAGGAAAAAAAACTTTCTCTTTCTCCGAGCGATGGAGGTCTATTTGTTTAGGCCGAGGGTAAGAACTCGATGACTGCGGGAGGTCGGCACTATAAGTCTTGGCGGAGCCATTACTTCCCATTACGCCGCTCTGAGGAGAGTTTTTCGGAGTCAATTGCTTTGAATGGCAAAAAGGAACGCAGGGGATGCTCCCTCCGCGTAAGAGGGAAGTGTATTTTTTTCGGACGAGGGGTTCTGTGTTCTTTAAAAGATACATGGAAGGGTCAGCGTGGTGGATGGAATGGCGTTGGATTGTTGGTCGGTCTGTTCTGTGGTTAGGGCAAGACTAAGTCGCAAATAACGCGGTTTTTGAGAGGGCCAAGAGATCATTCGTTAAGAACTGCTCTGTGTAAAGGATCCCTTCAGACAATGGGCAACATTTGAACTCGAGTTTTTTGAAAAATGCAATAGAAGTAACTTATATATTAAAGCAAATGCAAATGTATTGTAACCCGTATCATTTGCACCCTTCCCTTTGAATTGCCTTTTATCACATCTACGCGTTTCAGCGTTTGATTCTGTACTTCAATAATAAACACACCAGCATAGCGTTTGGGCTATTCGTTGGGAGTTGGAAGGGAGGGGGGGGGGGCTCATTTCATCATATAAAAGGTATATATTCTTGTTGGTTGGAGGTTTTGATGTCATAGAAAGGTGGGATGATTGCTAATTACCCTGGGGGACGAGCATTATATTTCGTGAGTAGGTATCAATATACTGTAGAAGGGACGAGTTTGCGGTTAGCGATGGAACGGAATGCCCGGCGTTAAGTCTGTCGGTCTGTGTTCAACGCCTCGGGGAATTGCAAACCGCAGCGATCGCGGTTTTGAGAGGAGCCGAGATAATTTGAGAGGGATCGGACTGCGAAGGGGATTCAAGAGATAAATCTGTTGTGGGGGATGCGGATCGGGATGCCGTTTCAATTGAGCGACAACTAAGATAGAACGAGGTCCCATATGTACACAGCCAATTTACCTACATTGCGTATGATGTGATTCCAAGGAATGGCCCAACAATTTCACACTAATATTGTCCGTCAATGAGGTGGCGGAGAGTTGACTTGTGATTCAATCAGAAAACATTCTTTTATGCTGCGAGAGACCAATTTAAGACGAGACGTGTCGTCAAAGTCCACTGATGTGCCACACAGCCACCCCCCAACAAAGCTCGGTTCTGATTGTTTCTACTTTCCTAGCAACGCGAGCAGGGGAGTAATGAGGTGTTTTGCTCTACTGGGACCGAAGATAACAAATAGAAAAAAACATAGATATTTGACACACAAATACTTAATAATTAACACCAACACATGGAACAGCAATGGACTGCCTTTGTATGTTATATTTTTGAGCCAATCCCCAATTTCAGGAGATATGCATGGAGCACGTAAATCTGTTCTCAAGCAAAATACCTATTTGGATTGATCAGTTGATCGTATTTGTGTGCCTCCTGAAATTCAATAATCGCTTTATGCTGTGAAACGCGCACACTCCAAAGCTTAGTAGAAATTCAAATTATGAATGCGAACCAATTGAATAATAAACCCCAGTGAAAGAATTTGCATATTGAACCTCAATACCCCCCCACAATAAAAACATCCATAATTTATCAAGTCCTTTAGTGCCCGTATTGCGTTAAAACTTCCCCAAACCCAAATTTAAACGATGTAGCCGAAGGTAGACTGATGAAGAGGAGGCACACAAATATCATCAACTGATCAATCCAAATAGGTGTTTTGGTTGAGAACCGATTTACGTGGTCTATGAATAAACGAACACGAGTAAAACACGCACACTCCGAAGCTTAGTACAGATTCAAATCATGAACGCAAGCCAATTGAATAATAAACCCAAGGAAAGAATACTTATTTACCCCAGTAATAATATTGAATAATCATCCCCAGTAATAATATTTACCTATATATTATCAGCGTTTCTTACATATCAGAATGCTTCAACCCGTGTATCGGCTATAAACTACAAGTATCCACATCGGCTATCACTCCAGTATCCACATTCACTACAACTCGACGCTATCGGCATCACTATTTTACAAACAAACAATCATAAACCAAAAAACGCAAATGTTGTCACCATAAATCGGGCCATACATCGGGAATGGTTTGACCTTCGGACGTGGGGAAGGGCTCATTCGATTCCTTATGGTTCTTCAAATAGGAAAATATTTAGGCCGATTCGACTTGTTTTGAGGTTTTTAGGGATTTTACAAAACTTTGACAGCCCTTAAAGGGCACTTTAAATTGAGTGAGACAGCTGGTTCAAGAATTGGGGCGTCGTCGGACCAAGATGGATTTTTCCTGAAAATTTCAGATCTTTTGCTCCAGCCGTTTCGGAGATATCGTGCGTACGGCGTACGGCGGACAGACGGGAAAATTTTTATTGCAGATTCGGGTTCCACACCCTTTGAAACGTAAACCATGAAATTTTCTGGGGGGGTCAGAATTTTTTTTCCAGAGCGATTACAATGGTTGATTACTGAATAATAAACCAAAAATCTATAGAGACTGATGTTTCATCCATGACGAATTTGAGGTGTAGGCTAACGTTTCACAAGTAATTAGCGATAGACTGACAGATTTACACAGAATTATGAGAATAATGTACATACGCCTTCAGATTAGGTTTAAAAACCACGTGAGGAAGAGCCCCAGAAAATTCTTTTGAAGACCGGTAACACAACATCCCTTCCAACCTTTTGGGTTGTCGGAAACGTGTAAAACAAGTAGCACTTCTCACCTAAATAACTTTTATGAATTTAGATTGCGGCATAAAGAAGAGAAAAATCCGACATGTGCATGAGATGCGAGAACGGAGAGGGGATGGGGGAAACGCCCGTAATTTTTCCCGTGTGAGGGGTCATGACGCATTCGTATTCATCCCGCGTCTCTTATTCCGCGGAAAATAACGGAAATGGGTCCCGCACGGTGAAATTGCTCCCGCCTTTCGAGTTTCCTTTTTTCTTTCATAACCCTGGCCAACCGCTTCCATATTTTAATCCCCCTCCCCTCCTCCAACCATCACATTACAAGTCAATACTCCATAATCAATTTTGCTCGTTGCATCGTTCTTGTAGAAGAACAAAGGCGGAGGATCATGCATGAACAATATTATAGCTAAAAGAAGTCTGTCAGTCCATCGTCTGATGTAAAATTGAGACATATTGTTGGATGTTTTCTGCTGAATTGGTTAATACGAATAATGATCGATACCATAATTAAAATCATAAAAATTCCTCTTTCTATCATTTTTAACATTAAAAATTTGTAATCGATCACCAAAACCGTTCGTGTCAACCCGCTCCCACCTCGCCCCTCAACACTTTTTGTTTAACGTATTAGATGCGTCGAATTCGAAAAAAAAAAAAAAAAAAAATTAAAAATATGTTTAAATAGAATAGAATAGAAATTGATTGAACTTGTGGCGGCTGGTGGAGCAGGTCTCAGCCAAAGTTAGGTAATAAATGGGTCAAATACAAAGTAAAAACTCAAACGCCTAGAAAATAAAACTCTCCATAACTTACTATAACTACTTGATCCTCTTCAAAATGTGTCTCTTGGAATTAACAAAACTGCTGAACATATCTGGGTTCATTTTAGAAGAATAGAGGAACTGTAAAACTTTATAATATGCATTTTTTTCGCATGCTCGGTATGAAGCTCAGGTAGGTGGATATTTGATGAGACAGCATTGCATGTATGTGAGACTAGCAAGCATGAATGAAATAAAAACAATTGTCTAACGTCGAGCACATCAAATTCATTATGAAGCAGTGAAGAAGGATATCAGGGACTCTTTCGGAGGGCTATCTTGAGGATAATATTATGTGTAACCTGCAAGGATCTTAGTTTACTTTTACCTGCACTTCCCCATACGAAAATACCGTATTTTAATAAAGAAAAAAATAATCCAAAATAAAAACTTCTGAGCCGCACGATAGACAGGAAATTCCAACTATTGTTTTGGTAAATTTATTATTCAATAATAAACCATTGTGTTCAACTATTGAACAAAAAAAGTGTACTAACCCCAATTTCTAAAAATGTTGGTTTATGCTTGTGGCAAAACGTTTGTGCATGCGTGTGCAATCCGAATCTGCAATAACCATCTATACCCTCCGCACAATCCCTGAAAATTTCATTTTCAAGAACTCCCTTGCGCGCATCAGAATTTGAATTTCTGCTAAGCTCATTGGAAAAAAATGACAAAGTTTCACGTTTGCGCATGCGCAGAGCGATTATTGATTTCATGAAACCTATAAGGGGATATGCATGCCGCACGTATTTCATTGAAATTGGTCAACCAAAATACCTATTTGGATTGATCACCATTGATTTGATCATATTTGTGTGCCCCCTGAAATTAATGAAAATTCAATTAATCAAGCGTAACAAGGATTAATTTATGCGCGAAAATTGTATTAAATGTAACAAGGTTTCACGTTTTCATGCGACTATTCGGAGATAAATCATAGGGGACCATCTACACATCAAAAAACAATCCCTGAAAATTTCATTTCAAGAACTACCGGAGTTAATAAGGATTTATAAGATAATAATGATTATCTTAAAATCAATTCGAAAAGAATAAGTTTAATCTCATCAAATTATGTCGGTAGCTCCGGATTCATGATTTTCATTTAATGTGAATATTATTTCAAGTAAGAAGTGTTTTTTCTTTCAATAAAACATACTTCTTCTTGTTTTGGAGAGAGAGAGAATCCGAACTCTTCCACCTAAATTTCGTATCTGTATTTACCTACCTGTATTTCAGGAGATATGCATGGAGCACGTAAATCTGTTCTCAACCAAAATACCTATTTGGATTGATCAGTTGATCATATTTGTGTGTCTTCTGAAATTCAATAATCGCTCTATCCTGTGAAACGCGCACACTCCAAAGCTTAGTAGAAATTCAAATAATGAACGCTAGCCAATTGAATAATAAACCCCAGTGAAAGAATTCGCAGCGTTTTTCACAGGTGATAGAGCAATTATTGAATTTCAGGAGGCACACAAATATGATCAACTGATCAATCCAAATAGGTATTTTGGTTAACAACCGATTTACGTGCTATAATAATTATAAACCCCAGTAATAATATTATGAATAATATTTACCTATATATTATCAGCGTTTCATGCAAATCAGAAAGCTTCAACCCGTGTATCGGCTATAAACTACAAGCAACCACATCGGCTATCACTCCAGTATCCACTTTCACTACAACTCGACGCTATCGGCCGGACATCACTAGGTTACAAACAAACAATAATAAACCAAAAAATGTTTCACAGGATAGAGCTATTATTGAATTTCAGGGATATGCATCAAGCACGTAAATCTGTTCTCAACCAAAATACCTATTTGGATTGATCAGTTGATCTTATTTGTGTGCCTCCTGAAATTCAATAATCGCTCTATCCTTTGAAACGCGCACACTCCAAAGCTTAGTAGAAATTCAAATTATGAACGCAAGCCACATGAATAATAAACCCCAGTGAAAGAATTTGCAGCGTTTTTTATTGAACCTCAATACCCCCCCCCCCCCCCCCGCAATAAAAACATCCATAATTTATCAAGTCCTTTAGCGCTCGTATTGCTTTAAAACTTCCCTAAACCCAAATTTAAACGATGTAGCCAAAGGTAGACTGATGTAGAGGAGGCACACAAATATCATCAACTGATCAATCCAACGTGCTCTATGCATATCTCCTGAAATTCAATAATCGCTCTATCACCAGTGAAACACGCACACTCCGAAGCTTAGTACAGATTCAAATCATGAACGCAAGCCAATTGAATAATAAACCCGAGCGAAAGAATACTTATTTACCACAGTAATAACATTGAATAATAATCCCCAGTAATACCTATATAGTATCAGCGTTTCATACATGCTTCAACCCGTGTATCGGCTATAAACTACAAGTTTCCACATCGGGTATCACTCCAGTAACCACATTCACTACAACTCGACGCTATCGGCATCCCTAGGTTACAAACAAACAATAATAAACCAAAAAACGCAAATGTTGACACCATAAATCGGTCCATACATCGGGAATGGTTTGACCTACGGACCTGGGGAGGGACTCATTCGATTCCTAGAGGTATGTTCTTCAAATAGGTATAAATTTAGGCCGCTTCGACTTGTTTTGACGTTTTTAGGGATTTTACAAAACTTTTACAGCCCTTAAAGGGCACTTTAAATTGAGGAAGAGGTCTGGCTCAAGAATTGGGGCGTCGTCGGGCCAAGATGGATTTTTCCTGAAAATTTCAGATTTTTTTGCTCCAGCCGTTTCGGAGATATCGTGCGTACGGCGTACGGCGAACGGACGGAAAATTTTGGTTTATTATTCAATAAAATTTTTTTTATTGCAGATTCGGATTCTACACCCTTTGAAACGTAAACCATGAAATTTGGACTGTAAAAGTTTTGTAAAATCCCTAAAAACCTCAAAACAAGTCGAATCAGCCTAAATATTTACGTATTTGAAGAACATGCCATGAGGAATCGAATGAGCCCTTCCCCACGTCCGTAGGTCAAACCATTCTCGATGTATGGCCCCATTTATGGTGACAACATTTGCGTTTTTTGGTTTATGATTGTTTGTTGGTAACCAAGTGATGTCCGGCCGATAGCGTCGAGTTGTAGTGAATGTGGTTACTGGAGTGATACCGGATGTGGATACTTGTAGTTTATAGCCGATACACGGGTTGAAGCATCATGATATGTATGAAACGCTGATAATATGTAGGTAAATATTATTACTGGCGATTATTATTCAATATTATTACTGGGGTGAATAAGTAGTCTTTCACTTGGGTTTATTATTCAATTGGTTTGCGTTCATGATTTGAATCTGTAGGTACTAAGCTTCGGAGTGTGCGTGTTTCAATAAAAAAACGCTGCAAATTCTTTCACTGGGGTTTATTATTCAATTGGCTTGCGTTCATGATTTGAATTTCTACTAAGCTTTGGAGTGTGCATGTTTCACAGGTGATAGGGTGATTGTTGAATTTCAGGAGGCACACAAATATGATTAACTGAACAATCCAAATAGGTATTTTGGTTGAGAATAGATTCACGTGCTCTATGCATACCTCCTGAAATTCAATAATCGCTGTATCACCTGTGAAACACGCACACTCCAAAGCTTAGTAGAAATTCAAATCATGAACGCAAGCCAATTGAATAATAAACCCCAGGGAAAGAATTTGCAGCGTTTTTTCATGTATTTTTCAAAAAATTCATTTCATGTTTCGCGTGAACAGCGGGCACAATCCATAGCGAGAGATACGTGGAAAACGACACTGAAGACAGATAAGACATCAAGCGTTTCACACAGCCTATCGCAATCACGGCGAAAGAAGAAGTGAGCACAATAACTACAGGCCCTACACTACGACAACTTACTAGAGGGAAAATCAAAGTAATAAAGACAGAGAGCTAGATAAGGTGCTAGGGTGCTCTTGATCAGCTGAGTGAACCTAAAGGCTTTTTTCCGTCCTAATCAACCTACAAAATTGACATTTGAAGGGCAGATTGATGATTTGAGGTAAACCGAGGGATTTCTCACGTTATTTAATACACATGAAATGTTGTTTCTGAAATCGATGTTTTCCATGCTCTGCTGAAGTTTGGAGAGCTAGACTCTCGTAGGATTTGGATCCTCTCCCTCCAACTGGCGGCGGCAAGTTCTCGCATGATCCTTAGATAGATGCCACCACAAATGTAATGTTTGCGGCTTTGAACTTAGACGCTGCCGTTGACTGAAATTTTCCCCTCCCTTGTTTTTAGTTAGTAGCTTCGAATTTAATTGTAGATAGATAATTTTAAAAAAAACTGAATCTGCTTTTTTTTCATTTAGCAATATTTAATTACCTCGAAAAAAATAAATTAATAATTTCTAATTTATTGAAAAAAAATTAAATTAAATTCCTAATTCTCTTTTTTCCTCAGTTGTACATGCTTTTATCGACTGTTCCTCGTTATTAGATGTCATTAAACACCATTTTGCCAAAGTGAAACTTTACTTACTAATCAACAAACTTAAATTACGAATCAATAACTTTTGCCTTTTCTTATTTTAAAATTAGTCACTCGTTTTTTTAATATAACCTTCTTGGTAGTAAATTTTTGGGTTTGAATTTGGTTCCAATTGATTCAGCGACCGAAAAAACCTAATCATCATTATTACTCAGTTCAATATTTATTTTATTGCAATTAGAGATTTTTCCCAGAATCGGCCATATGGCACCACTGTGCGCCGTGGCGAGAAATGAAATTGTGCTTTGTGTTGTTATGTATTTTATGAAGTAGTTTCAACGAGATTTACGTTGTGTTTCGTGATCTGTGGTTTCGCAAGAATAAATACCATTTCCGGTTCCATCAACGTCATCTCTCAACAGTTTCTCTATGCTTTGAGCGTAGGTCTTTTTAGAGAAAATTCTGATCATTGTAGTATTTTGTATTCCTATTTAGTAAAAAGGGATATTTGTTCGTAACTGCATTCTGATATAAACTGCATTTTAGCGACGAACTTTTGCTTTTAGTGTTTGCATATCCCCCTTTTTTCTTATTACACATTGACAGTTAACCAAAATCCATATTTTTCGCGTTCATACATTTAATGGAGAACTCATCTTCGAACTTAGTTGTTAGTGCAATTAATTATTTTTGGTTTATTATTCAATAATAAACCATTGTAGTCGCTCTGGAAAAAAAAATTCTAACCCCCCCTGATGTAAACCTGAAAATTTCATGGTTTACGTTTCAACGGGTGTAGAATCCGAATCTGCAATAAAAAATTTTCCGTCCGTCCGCCGTACGCCGTACGCACGATATCTCCGAAACGGCTGGAGCAAAAAATCTGAAATTTTCAGGAAAAATCCATCTAGGTCCGACGACGCCTCAATTCTTGAGCCAGCTCCCTCACTCAATTTAAAGTGCTCTTTAAGGACTGTAAAAGTTTTGTCAAATCCCTGAAAACCCCAAAACTAGTCGAATCGGCCTAAATATTTTCCTATTTGAAGAACATACCATTAGGAATTGAATGAGCCCTTCCCCACGTCCGTAGGTCAAACCATTCCCGATGTATGGCCCGATTTATGGTGCCAACATTTGCGTTTTGTTTATTATTGTTTGTTTGTAACCTAGTGATGTCCGGCCAATAGCGTCGAGTTGTATTTTTTTTATTTTTTTTTTTTTTCGAGTTGTATTGAATGTGGATACTGGAGTGATAGCCGATGTGAATACTTGTAGTGTAGTTAGTAGCCGATACACGGGTTGAAGCATTCTGATAATATATAGGTAAATATTATTCAATATTATTACTGGGGTTTATTATTCAATATTATTACTGGGGTAAATAAGTATTCTTTCACTTTGAATCTGTACTAAGCTTCGGAGTGTGCGTGTTTTACAGGTGATAGAGCGATTATTGAATTGCAGGAGATATGCATAGACCACGTAAATCGGTTCTCATCCAAAACACCTATTTGGATTGATCAGTTGATGATATTTGTGTGCCCCCTCTACATCTGTCTACCTTTTTCTACATCGTCTAAATTTGGGTTTGGGAAGTTTTAACGCAATACGAGTGCCAAAGGACTTGATAAATTATAGATGTTTCTATTGTGGGGGGGTATTGAGGTTCAATAAAAAAAAACGCTGCAAATTCTTTCACTGGGGTTTATTATTTAATCGGCTTGCGTTCATGATTTGAATTTCTACTAAGCTTTGGAGTCTGCGTGTTTCACAGGATAGGGCGATTATTGAATTTCAGGAGGCACACAAATATGATCAACTGATCAATCCAAATAGATATTTTGGTCGAGAACAGATTCACGTGCTCCATGTATATCTCCTGAAATTCAATAATCGCCCTATCCTGTGAAACACGCAGACTCCAAAGCTTAGTAGAAATTCAAATCATGAACGCAAGCCGATTAAATAATAAACCCCAGTGAAAAAATTTGCGGCGTTTTTCAAAATATATTTGTAAACAACAACAACTAATCACAATATTCAACTCAAGAACATAGTCTATTTGAAGAAAATTCTAATAACTGTAGTATTTTATGTTCGAGTTTGACATACAGATTCGAAAACAAACGTCTGAAATATAAATACGAACTTATTTATAATCGTACTTTAAAATATTTATCAGGTTAATATATTTGTATTCTTATCTAAAATCCAAGGCTACTCCCTGGGTTAAACTATACAACTCCAAGAATCGATCGTAGCCCAACTACTCATTCTCCAGACCCTTGTTTTTGCGGGTTCTTTCACTTCCAAGATTTGTCTTCGTGTTTACAACGTTTCGAAACCGTGTTCGCCATAAATCCTAATAATTTCAAAGTAAACACAAAAGTGAGGCGAACGTGCGTTATAACGTTAAAGTTCAAAGTACCTATTGACGAAAACTGTAATTCTAACAAACCTAGAAGCCAACATATCAGTTTGAAATGTTCCTCCTTACCTATGGTATTTTGAATGCGTACGGAACTACAAAGCTTGAAAAATAAATAGATAAAATAAAAATTAACGAAGACAATGAGTACATACAAGTTTTCATGCAATATTCACACAGAATTCGAGGCATATTTGTTACACAACAAATAGTCGCAAAGGTATCACAAATATCTCTCGCCGTTTTGGTGAGACATAACGACTTGATGTCCCATGATGCCCTTTTAAATGGATGTTGTATTATAACAGGCAATAAATTAATGATTGCCGATTGAGAGAAAACTCACGTTTGAGTTTTTAAAATCGATTTTTGAGATAAAATATCATTCTCATCATTATTATTGAATTAAATATGCATATATAATTTGTAAAGTGAGCCCAAGCCTGCCTGTTTTGCAAAACTTACAAACGCCTGAAAACCGGCAAAAACACAACGAATCGGTTTAAAGTTTTTTCTCGCTCGAGTATACCAATCCCTCATTATAGTTAATCATTTATAGCCATAAAAATAATCATAAATAATAATAATGAATACCCACAGTTATGTTCTAGAAACAAGGTAAACCATGAATAATGACAGACGTTATTTGGGTTTTATGTTGGTTTCTTCGGTGAAGTAAGTACTTTTTTAAAGGCTGAGAACTTGGAACGTATTGTGTCTCTCCTTTCTGTCGTTGAGTTGCTGAGTGGAAAATATTCGCACGAGAAAAAGGGAGGGTATTATTCAACTAGGGTATAGAACTCATGAAAGAAATTTATAGGGTTGTAAACAGGTACAAGGATAGCAGCTGAGGGTCGTTTGGCTCTAGCGCGATCTGTTGTGATTCACAGTCCCGGAAGGTTACAACCTTGTTATCAAAATCCCTTCCCTTCGGATAACCACAAAATATTGATTACCTCCCAGCACACCGTATTCAGCCCTCGCACTCCCCTCCTCTGTCTTACCACTTTCTCTGCATCCCTCCCGCCGTAACTTTATTACATTCCATCCTCCATATCCGTTCAGAAGGTCCCCGTTAGACCTCAAGGGTTGGGTATTGGGACGTCAAATATTCACGTTGGTTTTGGGGCAATCACGGTAGGAAGGCCAGCTAGTTGTATCCTCGGGGTTGGGCAATTCTTATAAGAGGTTTTTCCCCCTCTCGCAGGCGTAAAAAAGTGGTCGTTGTGCGGAATTGCCTCCGCAAAAGGCGGAATGACTATAGGGTGCCTAGCTCGTGTTTCCATGATCTTCTTCCCAGTTTTTCTGTGGAGATAACGACGCTGTAGCCCCTACAGTGTCAAATAACACTGTAAAGTTAACAACATGGTGTAAATAACAAGTCAATGACTCCAACAGTTGTTTCCGACGAACTCATACTTATGTCATTAAGCATGTTCCATAGAAGTTTAATGGCAATTATTTAACATCGCAGCTCTATCACTGTTATCAAGCAATTACTTCGGTATTAGGAGGGAAGCCAACTCACCCTTGTAGCATGCCGTGTAACCACACGCTTTCAGGAGCCTAGCTGCTTGAGTTGTTTATTGGGTTTCAATTGCTATTTCTGCGTCTCTGTTACACTCCGAGGAACCCAACATATCTATTAAAAGTCATTTTCGGCACATGAATTGATAATGTCGACTCCAATTTAATCTACAGCTTTTATGAAGGATCAAACGTTTCACAACGGATAAGTAGATGACTGGAACAATTGGAAACCATTTCTCGTTTTTGGGACACCCCTCCAAAGCTTCGTCTATAGATAGACGCAAATTAGAATTGATCCAAGTGGGTGAGAGACAACGCAAACGAATTTTATTTATTTGACATTTCTTTGTTGTATTACAATTCAAATCTAGTATCTAAAATGGAATCAACATTTAAACTCTAAAAGTTATTGTTTCCCGTGCACTGCTAAAACTATTGGCGGCATATTAGGTAGCAATTTACATATTTAAATAGTACTAATCATTGCTTACAAAAATTCACTGGGGTTTATTATTCAATTGGCTTGCGTTCATTTGAATTTCTACTAAGCTTTGGAGTGTGCGTGTTTCACAAGTGAAAGAATACTTATTTACCCAAGTAATAATATTGAATAATAAACCCCAGTAATAATATTTACCTATATATTATCAGCGTTTCATTCATAACAGAATCCTTCAACCCGTGTATCTGCTATAAACTACAAGTATCCACATCGGCTATCACTCCAGTATCCACATTCACTACAACTCGACGCTATCGGCATCACTAGGTTACAAGCAAACAATAATAACCCAAAAAACGAAATGTTGGCACCATAAATCGGGCCATACATCGGGAATGGTTTGACCTACGGACGTGGGGAGGGTCTCATTCGATTCCTCATGGTATGTTCTTCAAATAGGTAAATATTTAGGCCGATTCGACTTGTTTTGAGGTTTTTAGGGATTTTACAAAACTTTGACAGCCCTTGAAGAGCACTTCAAATTGAGTGAGAGAGCTGGCTCAAGAATTGGGGAGTCGTCGGACCAAGATGGATGTTTCCTGAAAATTTCAGATCTTTTGCTCCAGCCGTTTCGGAGATATCGTGCGTACGGCGTACAGCGTACGGCGGACGGACGGAACATTTTTTATTGCAGATTCGGATTCTACACCCTTTGAAACGTAAACCATGAAATTTTCAGGGGGGGGGTTAGAATTTTTTTTCTAGAGCGATTACAATGGTTTATTATTGAATAACAAATACTAATTTACGTATTAGGATTAAATGAAAATTTTTCAATTTGAAAATCAGTTTAAACGATTTCAAATTGATAGTTGTACATGATTTTTCGTAATGAGCCTTGCGGTTAATCCATTTCCAATTCACTAAAGACGTTTTTTCAGAGTCTGTAGGTCTTTTACTGTTCACATTTTATCGTTTACATGTACTTACACAGACAAGAAAACCCGAACACTGAGAGACTTTGTGATTAGCTCAAGGCACCATGAAGCTGATTATTTTCTACTTGTCGATGCTGCTTATATGTGAAATGTAGCTCCTTGGAAACTCTTAGAAACCAAGTACAAGTACTTGGTGGTTATATATATATATATATATATATATATACCACAACGTTTCGAACAAGTCGTCATCAGGTGATTGCCGGGATAACAGGAAAATCCCTCCTCCAAGCCGTCAGCTGGTCGTGTTGTTGTTGCAGCACCAGTTTGTATGCCCATGAGCGACGCCAAGGTGGCAATACGCGCGCGATCGCAGTGGCTTCTAGGAGGGTGAGGGGAGGGTTAGGATGGGGCCGGGGGAAAGGATTAGTACAAGGGGATTGAAGAAAGGAACTTTTCTACTCAAAATAAAAAAAGGAAAAATCATAAAAAAGGAAAAACTTCCTTTTGTTTTCTTGGGGTTTCATTTTTCGCAGAATTTTTATGCCGAAACAATCATCGAAAGATGCATTATGGGACATTGCATGCCGACTCACGGGTAGATCGTTATCACCTCTCACCACTGAAGCACGATGGTTGTTCACCCTTAGGTTGAGTTGGGTTTCAGCCTTTCCCACGTAGAAAGCAGGGCATTCTTTGCAAAGCAACTCATACACACACATTGGTGTCTGGCATTCGGCTGACCCTTTGCATGCGTATGAGTTGGAGTTGTTGGCCGAGCTGAAAACTGCTTCCTCTATTACAAGGGGGCAAACTTTGCATCTTTGTCTCTTGCAAGGATGTAGCCCTTTGGGAACTGGATCATTCGTCTTTGTTCTGCGGTGTGTGAGTATATCCCCAATGGATGATGCCTGACGATATGATAGTGTGGGTGAATTTGGAAAAACTGTTTTTGTAATGGGGTTTGAGGAGAGGAGTGGATAAATGTCTTTCAATATGATGTTCAAGTGCTCAATGCCGAAAAAGAATGTTGTAGTGAGGTGGACTTTTTCGTTGTGATTACGGACTCCTGGGCGATAAGCAACATGAGATGGAATTATCCTTTTCTCTATTTGTCTTGCTGGATATCCCCTTGTCATGAGTTTATCCGTCAATTTCTTCAAATAAGACTTCTTGTCCTTTTCCTCACTACATATTCGGTGACCCCTGATGGAGAGAGCTCTTGGTATAGATTGTTTAGTGTGACGAGGGTGGCAGCTTTCATAATGTAAGTATAATTGTTTGTTTGTCGATTTGATTTGAACAGAAGTGGATAGCGTAGTACCAGTGAGGTGTATATTGACATCGAGAAACGTCGATGTAGTTGTGGAATATGTCCATGTAAATTTAACTGAAAATTCGGAATTTAGAGCACTCAGAAATCCCTTCAGGGTTTCTTCTCCGTGAATCCAAACCAAAAAAATGTCATCAATAATATCATTTCCAAATTAAAGGTACAAGCGTCTGAGACGAAAGGAATCTTTGTTCGAGATGAGCCATAAACAGATTCGCATAAGATGGTGCCATTCTGGTACCCATCGCTGTACCCTTTTGTTGCAGGAAAAGTTGATTTTCAAATTTGAATACGTTTTTGGTCAAAACAAAATTTGCAAGCGTGATTACAAAAGAAGTTGAAGGTTTATGTGCGAGGGCTCTTTGGTCTAAATAATGTGTGATTGCTGCCAAGCCCTCGTCGTGGGGGATTTCCGTGTATATTGAGGATACGTCAACTGTTGCCAAGATGATTGGGTGATCCGTGGTATCAGGGAGTTGCGATTCTTGGAGAATGGTGAGAAAATGATTAGTGTCCTTTACATAAGAGGGCTGATTTTTGACAAGGGGTTGCAGATGATGGTCAACATAGGCGGATATCCTTTCTGTGATACAACCAAAGCTTGCTACAATCGGGCGTCCTGGGGGTAGTCGATCAGGAAGGATTTTGGGAAGAATGTAGAACTCGGAGCACCTTGGATTGCTGGGAACTAATGCTTGAACATCTGCCGCAGAGAGCTGTTCAATATGTTTGTTATGCTTGATGTAACCCCTTATTTCTTTTAAGAATGTCTGTGTTGGATCGGAATCAAGTTGCTTGTAGAAACGTGTGTCATAGAGCTGCCGGTGGGCTTCATTTCGGTAGTTTAGAAAGTTTTAGAAAAGGAATATAGAAAAGGAGGTTTTAGAAGGTTTGCCAGGGAAAGGGAATCCAACGGGATGAACTAGGGAAAAGGCTAGAAAGGCTCAGCTCTTAATTGTGCAACCAACCTAAGACAAAGGGCAAAGGGTTTTCCCAACCCCCTGTGGAAACCTTCCCAACCTCAGAACAAAGAGTTCACTGAGAGGTCTCCCTCCTATTTATCCTCCCTTTTATGAAATCCCACCCCCGTCCCTTCCACGCTATTTTCTTCAGAGCAGAAAAAACCCCGCCCTCACCCACCGCGCCACCTCCAACGGCCTGTTACTCTCCCCGTTTTATTGAGTTGCGGGAATGTAGCGATATCGTCCGATAATATCGTCTATATCCTTATGAAGAAAAAAGGAAACATCCGTATTATAGCTTCCTAAGTAAACCCCAACCCTGAGTATCGACGTCCCGTTTCTCCAGCCCTCTGACCACCTTCATTCACGAATAGTCCGCTTTCCGACAAAAGGATCTTCTTTTCCTTCGATATTGACCCTTATTATAGAAAATCGGATACTATCGCCGGCTATTCTGACTTCTTATCGCCCGTCTATCGGTATCCATTTACCTATTATAGGTCTCTCGCTCGATTGACTCTGAATCGGCAATACTTTCCAATCCCATTCCCTAAACCTAACAATATCGAAATACCTTGCTGATAAAAGAATTAAATTGAAAACATATTAGTAAATGAGTAGTGCTCCATTGAGAGGATATTCCAATGTCAGGTTGATAGCAGGCACTCCAATGCATGTTCCCTTAGCAAATTTAAAACATTCTGCTGAATGGGGCTTCATTAATTGATTGTTTCAACCAATCCGGAAACGCGATGAAATTGAATTCCCCTCCTCCCTCCCAATAAAGAGAACTCCCGAAAAAGAAAATTTCGATTCATCCAACTTGCTCTTTCCAATATTCACACCCACTGAAAATCGTAAATTTCGCATCCCCAACCTAGAGATGCATTACTGTATTATTAAGACACTTGAGTGTATTAGGTTTTTACCTACTACCTAGAAGTCTACCTCCAAATCTACTTGGCATTGTAAATGTCTAGACGATTCGGCAGTTTTATGTTAACTATCTACTTCAGCACTCTTCGAAGGAACGACAAATAGTATACACACTACGACATCGAATGTTATCCTTCACCAGATAGGCATGGGTTGTGTTAAGTTCATAGATCTAAGTAGTCGGCTATCTCAATTTTATTCGTTGTAGGTCCTTTCACCAATTACATTTCCAGTATTCGAAATCCAAGGTAGTGAGTTATGAAAACCTTGGTAGGTAAATAAGACTTATTCATGTACTTAACAGATATAGCAGGATATACTTAGTATCCTCGGTTCGATGAGTTGGAAAGATTGAAAGAGAAGTTGGGTTTGGATTTTACAACCCCCATCTACTCCTTGTTCTGCTACTATTTATCTTCTTTTATTCCTACTCGTACATGAGAACACTCGTTTCTCTATCTTGTTGAACGGCATCATTACTAGTACATTGATATTTCAAGAACCAATTTTCCTGTGTCACCATTACCCGGATCCCTCTTTTCTCATCTCATACCCTACATAGGCCCTTTAACCGACTGGCTGGCTGATGGATGGAGGACCCGAGCAACCAGAAATACATGCATGTGATCAGGTCAAAATTTTCAGTCACCCCATTCAATCGCTTTCGTTTACTTATTTACAGGGAGGTCATTCCAACTCACCTACACCCTGGAAATTCTCCTCTAAATTATCGAAGTAAATATTTCAAAATAAATAAATTCCATTCAGCACCAATGTACATGGATTAATTATCCCTACTGTGAGTATATGTGCATGTAACACGACATTTCATTCAATCCAATATATATATATATAAATACAATATCAATAAAGGATGTACAGTAACACATCAAGAACAACTGTTATATAATTGTAATAAAGAAAAACTGGTAGTAACATTTATAATAATGTGCATGTAAAAAAATGTGTTCGTTGTTACTTTGTTCATTAATGACAAAGTCATTTGGTGAGTAATTAGTGGTTATACAAAGCCTGAAATATGACAGAATTGATCAATGCATTAAGAAATTATATTCCAGCACGATCTCCTACCAGTGTGTTCTATCGAAATGTTGGACCCTCGAGCTCCTCGTGCACAAGCAATATCTGGACCTATGAGAATGCATCTTTCTGGTGTGTGTCAAAAAGTTGAGACACTGAACATTAAGCAATCAAAGGGCATCATAAACTTAATACGATACTATTGAACTAATTGCCATTTTAAATTTTAATCTTGAAAAATTTTTGAATATTATAGTAATGAATTGCGAAAACCATGAATAGTTTGAATGTTTGTACTTGAAGACACCCTCCGCTTTTCACATTTCATTGTACTGGAAGTATACCTCTTTTCTTGGTGTTAATAATTACCTTCCTTTCAGTTTCTGTGTTTCACTGATATCAATAAAAGTCCTGCTACCTGGTGATGTTATAATAGGTATAATATATATTTATTATCTTGAAATTAGTATTCTTGCAGTGTTCTAAAAAATCAGTAACCTAACCTAGCAATTTCCTGAAGTACCCTTCGGAGCCACCTCACGGAGCCACGGTATTTTAATCAAATTTAATCAAACGCAACCGTTTCCATCAAGACAGGCAGACATTGATGTTGACAATCACTGATGAGTATTCGCGCTTCCCTTTTGGCGCTATGGAGGCCATCCTTCAAATTGTCAAGATTTCACGGAAAATCAACGTGAAGAGAACGTAGTTGATGGTGAATGGTTGAACTTGAACGTTCGGAGTCATCACCTTCATTGGCAAGAGAACTCCAGGCCAGTTCGAGACCGTCACCGACCGTCTTACCTGACATACTATGTTACCCTTTGTTACCTTTGCGGGGAAAATGTAGTGAAGTAACCCCATCTCAATGTAATGTTCTAGAAAATCAATTCCTAACCGCGCAATTTGTTTGAGTATCCATTAAAGTATATAATATATTCCTAGAATTTTATGATCTCAGCGTTCTGTCTGCTTGTGATGCTCATTTCCTCGTCCGTGAATCTCTGCACTGTCGAGTGAATCCGTGATTCAGAGCTCAAACTGAAATAAACTTCAAACCCACAATCAACTTCAATTCGCTCCTATAACAGTCATTGTAAATCCCCAATACCTTTATACTCTCTCTCTCTCTCTCTCTCTCTCTCTCTCTCTCTCTCTCTCTCTCTCTCTCTCTCTCTCTCTCTCTCTCTCTCTCTCTCTCTCTCTCTCTCTCTCTCTCTCTCTCTCTCTCTCTCTCTCTCTCTCTCTCTCTCTCTCTCTCTCTCTCTCTCTCTCTCTCTCTCTCTCTCTCTCTCTCTCTCTCTCTCTCTCTCTCTCTCTCTCTCTCTCTCTCTCTCTCTCTCTCTCTCTCTCTCTCTCTCTCTCTCTCTCTCTCTCTCTCTCTCTCTCTCTCTCTCTCTCTCTCTCTCTCTCTCTCTCTCTCTCTCTCTCTCTCTCTCTCTCTCTCTCTCTCTCTCTCTCTCTCTCTCTCTCTCCACCCTCTCTCTCTATCTCTCACTCTTTCGGCCACACCCCCAAAAACCTTATTCTACCGGCTTTAACGTTCGAGAAGGGAAGATGCGAGGAGATACCGGCAGCTCCTAAGACTCCGGGCTGGAGGATCCCAGCTGAATTAGTGGACTTAACCCTCGAAAGAACCAGGGCAAGGATTTATGTTCGAAAGAGCACCCCGGAGAAAAAGGATGCGGATGCGAAAAAGGGGTGAAAACCTAGATAAGGGAAAACCTCGGAAGGGAGGGGATTCCTAATTTTTGCTCGTGTTTAGAAAGTGGACCGAAAAAAAAGGGTGGAAAGAAGGGGGTTGGGAAAAACCACGGAATTCTACTAGTTTTTATTTTCGCTGAGAACAAAAGTTGTTGGAATTTTTCGTTCTAAGGGGTCGAGAAAAAAAGAACTCTTTTATGTTTTTCTTTTTGGGAGACGCTGACCTCTTCAGTGCAGATGGGGATTCGTTGTGCCGAGTAATTTGTGAAGGAAGGTGCGCGGACGTGGGGCGTGGTGTGATCTATGAACGCATATCTCACGGAGATTAGCCCGTATTCTCTCGGCGATGACCCTCCCCCCTCCTGTACCATATTTCCCCTCCTTCCCTTGTACCATATTGCCCCCCTTTTCTTCCATATCGCCCCACCAGGGCCATATCTCACTCTAAAGCTTCGTCCATTTTGTTAACCCCGTGGAAGTGGTGCATTCAACTAATAACCTTTACGACCCCGTGCTCTGCACCTTCCCGTCGGTCGAACAATGGAGCGAGGTGTGAAAGAGTTCCATCAGCCATTCAGTATAATTTGCGGCGTCGACGAGAGGATTTTCTATTGTTGAGCGGCCTTCTCCACAAGGGATCTCATACGAGGCAGGTTATACTAATGATAGGCGGGATGTGTGTGAGAGGTGATGTGAATTTATGCAAATCTTGACAAATCATGGCCGGATTAAGTCTCCCGGGTTCATTTCAAAATAGAATCTCCTTTAAACTTTAAACTTTCGATTTAAAAGGGTACCAAATTTGTTGGTTAGATTAGGGTTGAAATTAGCCCCAAGAATCGAATGGAACCATTCGGATTGCTGAATGATCATTTGAAAAACCTCACCATTGGGTAAAACCGGTGGTATTCAGTCTGGTAAATGGCCGTTCGAGTATTTTTATCTCGAGTCGAATTCCAACATATGGAGGCACTGGGTGTCGATTTCAGATGGTATACTATAGACTACGTCTTAAATAGGCACACTGAACCATGATCGACAAGGTAGGAGGAGGGGAAGGAATACGAAAATGTTTAAAAGCGCTCCACACTCAGGAACAAAGTTTGCTTGAAGCCGAGGTTCTCCGAGTCCATCAAAATCGTGGAAGGTGGGTTTCAGCTTTCCTTCCTTCTTTTTACAACCCAAACCATCAGCTGATGGAAAGAATTCAAAGGATTCGAGTGTTAATTTAGGATTCCGATAAGGTTGGGTGAGTGAGAATCATTGCATCATCTCTCACAACGCATCCTTTCAGTATACTGATTTGCATTAATCTACTTGTAGTTTGTTGGTCTCGTTCACGTTTTAGCGCACTTTTATTATATGAAAGAAAAAAAGGCTTCCGCCAACCTTTGAGTTGAGAACCACTGGTCTAGAAGGATCTGACGCAATCGCTCCCTAAAGTTAAACGCACACAACAGAAGAATGCGCACCAACATTAAATTCCACAGAACCGAACCAAGGAGGAAGCCAGGTACCGAATCCAAACTGGTTTTCTTTCAACAGGTTTCCTAGGTCAGAATGAGAATTTTCCAAATCAAATTAAGAATGTTCCAAATCAGTCTGGTTGAACAATCGTTTTCGCGCCTACATGCCGCTGACACTGGACGCACGATGAACACGAATATCCCTCTGACGATTCGTCACTTTACCGCACTTAGTAAAAGATCCTCTAGGTTTACCGGCAAGTGGATAAAAATGACAAGATATGAGGACCCACACGCAGGAAGCTAAGGACCTAACGCGCTCTGGTCTTGGTTTCTGCGAGCTCACTAATTGGTCAATCGCTCACCTCAGTGAAAATTTAAAAATCCCAAAAATTCCTACTCGTTCCAAGACCAAGGAGCATGTGCTCACTTCCGTCTGATTAGCCCGAACTGCATCACAGATCCCTGAAGGATTATGTGTGCGTTGGTTCAAATGGGGAACTATGGGGGCTACGGACTAGCTCCAATGGATGGATTTATTAAAAAAAATTATTTATCGTTTACTGGTTCGGGGGGGGGGGGGGTGCACTTTCTCCTTCGCTCTTAGCGAAGCATCCACCCCGTATAGGATATATAAGGGTGATTCTCACAGAAGGGGTCAGTTGCGAGCTTGATTTTTTGAATACAGAAAAAGTGTTCAAATCGACCAGAACAAATTTACAGATGCTCTCTGTGTCTTATGTATCGAAATTGGGCGCCAGTCCAAACAGTAGCGCCTGTATTATTCAAGGAAATCTAACTTATTAAATATTAGGTGGACAGGTTGATGACACCAGTACAGGGCGATGATGCGACATGATGACTCCCAGAATTAAGCAATCGCCCTGTCCTGGCATCATCCCCTGTCCTGGATTTCCATTAATTTGTAGTTAAACTTGATTTAAAAAAACATATTTTTTCTGCACTTTTTTTTTTTTAATAAAATCAAAATAGCGAATACAAAATCATAAATTATTATCAAGTTTCAATAATTGAAATGTACATCCATTGCTGGTTGCGTGTTTATAATCATGAGAAATTGCATCTTTGACTAGTTTACATCAAAAAATTAAACCAAAAACAAGAATTCATTGAAAAGAGAATAAACAGTGAAATCCAGAGTGAAAACATAAACCGTGAACTCATTACCCGTGAAACTTGAAATAAATCATTGTCACCTCAATAAAATTTTTAAAAAGATGGCAATCGAAAGTGTCTCCTAGCATTTTTTGTTTAGAGGATTCGTTTTCCCGCAATTTAATTTCTAAGATTTTTTTTTCTGTTCAGACCTCCCTTAATTTTGGTCTCAACGAGAAAATAAGGTGACCATTGGAAAGAGCATGAAAATTTCTATTACCCTGATATAAAATTCAATCTTTTTAGCCAGAACTTATTGGTGAAAAAAATGGCCAAAGTTCAAACCTTGAAAATTTCTTAAAAATCATCGTTTTTCTTTCGTTTTTTTTTTTTTGCTATATGTTGGGAGGTTATTCATCAAGCACCCCTCGGGAAAAACTTGCCGAGACACTGAGCTTTCCAACGGTACACTCTTTTTTATGTTTAGACGTCGTTTTCTAGGAGAAAAATGAGTTTGAATGAAAGAATACGTGGTTTTTTTTTTAAAGCAAAATCGAGTATTTCATAATTTCAAAATTTGGCGATTCGGGTCAAGTTAATTTCGTATTCTACATGATGATTTTGGTGTTTATTATTCAACAATAAAACATTGTAATCGCTCTGGAAAAAAAAATTCTGACCCCCCCCCCTGAATTTTGAAAATTTCATGGTTTACGTTTCAAAGGGTGTAGAATCCGAAGAATCTGCAATAAAAATATTTCCGTCCGTCCGCCGTACTCCGTACGCACGATTTCTCCCAAACGGCTGGAGCAAAAGATCTGAAATTTTCAGGAAATATCCATCTTGGTCCGACGACGACCCAATTCTTGAGCCAGCTCTCTCTCTGCTCTTTAAGCGAAGTGCTCTTTAAGGCCTGTCAAAGTTTTGTAAATCCCTTACAAAACCCTTTGTATCCCTAAAAACCTCAAAACAAGTCAAGGCGGCCTAAATGTAAACTTATTTTTAAGAAAATACCTCGAGGAATCGCATGAGCCCCTCCCCAGGTCCGTAGGTCAAACCATTCCCGATGTATGGCCCGATTTATGGTGCCAACATTTGAGTTTTTGGTTTATTATTGTTTGTTTGTAACCTAGTGATGTCCGGCCGATAGCGTCGATTTGTAGCGAATGTGGATACTGGAGTGATAGCCGATGTGGATACTTGTAGTTTATAGCCTATACACGGGTTGAAGGATTCTGATATGCATGAAACGCTGATAATATATAGGTAAATATTATTCAATATTATTACTGGGGTTTATTATTCAATATTATTACTGGGGTAAATAAGTATTCTTTCCTCGGGTTTATTATTCAATTGGCTTGCGTTCATGATTTGAATCTGTACTAAGCTTCGGAGTGTGCGTGTTTTACAGGTGATAGAGCGATTATTGAATTTCAGGAGATATGCGTAGACCACGTAAATCGGTTCTCAACCACAACACCTATTTGGATTGATCAGTTGATGATATTTGTGTGCCTCCTCTACATCAGTTTACCTTTGGCTACATCGATTAAATTTGGATTTGGGGAAGTTTTAACTCAATACGAGCGCTAAAGGACTTGATAAATTATAGGTGTTTTTATTGTGGGGGGGGGGGGGGGTATTGAGGTTCAATAAAAACGCTGCAAATTCTTTCACTGGGGTTTATTATTCAATTGGCTTGCGTTCATGATTTGAATTTATACTAAGCTTTGGAGTGTGCGTGTTTCACAGGTGATAGAGCGATTATTGAATTTCAGGAGGCACACAAATATGATCAACTGATCAATCCAAATAGGTATTTTGGTCGAGAGCAGATTTGCGTGCTCTAAGCATACCTCCTGAAATTCAATAATTGCTTTATCACCTGTGAAACACGCACACTCCAAAGCTTAGTAGAAATTCAAATTATGAACGCATGCCAATTGAATAATAAACCCCAGTGAAAGAATTTGCAGCGTTTTCATTAATCATGGATTTGACATATTGTAATGGGATGTTAGTAAACAGGGATTTCACGTCTAGGGAGGCTAATATATATCTTGAAGGTACTTTATTATTTTTGATGGAATCATGAAAATGGAAAGAATCTTTTATGTTATATTTGTCAGAGGTAATATTATTCAGGATGCTAGAGAGAAATTTGGCACTTTCATAGGTAGGACTGTTTACAAAGCTAACTTCTGGGCAAAGAGGGTTGTTTTCTTTATGGGTTGTTACTACTCCATATACTCTAGTGTGCCTCCTCTACATCAGTTTACCTTTGGCTACATCGATTAAATTTGGATTTGGGGAAGTTTTAACGCAATACGAGTGCTAAAGGACTTGATAAATTATATATGTTTTTATTGTGGGGGGTATTGAGGTTCAATTAAAAAAAAACCCTGCAAATTCTTTCACTGGGGTTTATTATTCAATTGGCCCGCGTTCATTATTTGAATTTCTGCTAAGCTTTGGAGTGTGCGTGTTACACAGGTGATAGAGCGATTATTGAATTTCAGGAGATATGCATAGAGCACGTAAATCTGTTCTCAACCACAACACCTATTTGGATTGATCAGTTGATGATATTTGTGTGCCTCCTCTACATCAGTTTACCTTTGGCTACATCGATTAAATTTGGATTTGGGGAAGTTTTAACGCAATACGAGTGCTAAAGGACTTGATAAATTATAGATGTTTTTATTGTGGGGGGTATTGAGGTTCAATAAAAAAAAACGCTGCAAATTCTTTCACTGGGGTTTATTATTCAATTGGCCCGCGTTCATTATTTGAATTTCTGCTAAGCTTTGGAGTGTGCGTGTTACACAGGTGACAGAGCGATTATTGAATTTCAGGAGATATGCATAGAGCACGTAAATCTGTTCTCAACCAAAATACCTATTTGGATTGACCAGTTGATCATATTTGTGTGCCTCCTGAAATTCAGTAATCGCTCTATCACCTGTGAAACACGCACATTCCAAAGCTTAGTATAAATTCAAATCATGAACGCAAGCCAATTTAATAATAAACCCAAGTGAAAGAATTTGCAGCCGTTATTAATTTGTTTTATTGCTCCAAGTTATAAACTCATATGCAGCATCATTGTATTATATAGTTGGCGTACATTAAGAAATCTAAGATACATCACTTACTCCTTATTGTCCTAATATTTGCACTTTAGGATGCTCACACTAAGTGAATTAAATCGAGTGGCTTGGTTCTCGTCAGACTTCCGGTCAGATCCTCTGTGAGGAGAAGCTGAACGACATCCTCATTTACATGATCTTGTAGCCTCGAGAGGTGATGCATGGCTTCGCTTTGAATGACCTCAAAGACAGATTGAGTAGCACCCTTTATCGCCATATGAGGGTTTTTGACTGAGAAGCACATGCCCGCATCCACGTTGTTCTTCCTGCTTCCACCAATGCATCCAACTGGTGCTACCATGAATCCAGCTCCGTAAGGTTCTCTCAAACCTGCAGCCATAACGCTCTGCGACTTTTTTAGGCTTCTAAGCCAGGAGAGACATTTCTCTGAACAGCCTCAAATGTTTCAAATTGAACGAAAAATAACGTAACTTTCTTTTCAAAATAAATTGAAAGTAAGTAGCTAGCGGTATTGAATACTGAAAATTCAGAATGATAACTGCCATGTACTCTGTCATTAATTTGCCATACCCAGTAGAACCCAGTAGAGGATCTCCGATCTTCCAGACAAGATCCCCAGTCATTATGAAGTGTGTGGAGTGTACAGATTCAGAAATTTCGATTGTTTGCTACGGGGGAATTTCTACGGATCTGACGCAACTCGGAGAAGAACAACCGTCTTACGAAACGTTAAGTACGACGATAGTAGACGAACTGTTACCCACCTTAACGAGAACTAATATGATAGTAAAATATATCCACCGGTTACAGGGGGAGCGCGAAAATTTCAGAAATTACGTCGAACAAATTTACAGCGTCAATCGAATATTAGATGTAATGAATGAAGAAATGCTTAATGAAACGATATTAGACAACGCCAACGATAAAACGAGGTTATTATTCAGCTTCCAAGAAATACCGCGTACGTACCAAGCAATGAAACAATTCATAACAAAATTAGAATTGAAACAACAACAAAGAAAAATTGCCAAACAAAATAAGATACACCAACCCGCACCGACATTTAAAGAATTCAATAACCCAACACAATCTACGGGAGCAATACCAAGGGAAACTAATAATGAACGCCCTAAATTTTACAAACCGCAAAGGCCAACAACATTTTTTAAACAAAATGGACCAACAATACCCAACCGAGCCAATGCACCTAGCTATAAGCAAAACGATTATAACCGTAATCCCGCGAAGTCAAATCACAACGCAAATTATCAACCAAAACCCAGTTACGCGGAAATGGTGAGAAAAACGGGTTACGAACGGCGAGCAAAGTCATTCAGCCCGCCTAGAAAACCAAGAACACCGACAAACGACAACGGTAATACATTTTACGGCAACCAGAAATATAGAACACAACAAACCAAAAATTTTATGACAATTAAAAAAACCAGACGGAGATCAAGCGATGGGGAATCAAATTCAACGCGATCCGCAAAATCCACTAGATCGGAAAACCGAAACGACTGTTAAATCAGGGGGAATTTAACAGCCATAAATCAAAGACGAAACCCCCAAAACTTTCGCAATTAAACTCGGTATTTACGACGATGACTGAAGACACAAAAGGAGCGTATTTACCGATTACTATAGAAAGTAAGAATGTGCATGCATTAATTGACACAGGTGCATTTGTAACTGCTATTAGCCACGAATTTTACAATAAATATTTAAACCCAAAACAAACACCACTAGAAAAATGCGAACCAACAATTTTAATAACGGGAAATAAAACAACAGTCACCACACATTTCATGGTTACAGTAAAGATACAAGTACACGAGCATTCATGGACACATAAAATATACGTCATACAGAATTTAGCGCAAGACGTCATATTAGGACTAGATTTCCTGAAAAAAGCACAGGTAGTGTACGACATCGAAGGACATAAAATCCACTTTAAATTCGATACCAACACCCCAGTCCAATTAGTGTCAGAACCAGATAATGAACGCAAAATTCCACGCATAATGCTCCTACAATCTGACGAACGTTTCCGAAACGAATTAATGCAGGAATACCCTCAGGTACTGACCGAAGAACTAGGATGCACTAATCTAGTAACACATGAAGTTAAACTAAAACCTGGGGCAGAATTACCACGAACGACACCCACCTATCAAACTTCCCCAATACTCCAAAAAGTAATGAGAGAAGAAATAAAAAAATTACTAGAAAAGGGGGTCATTAAACCGATACTAGCGTCCAGTACAGCACCATGCTTCCTTGTACCAAAACGAAAGCAAAACAAAACAGATGAGCAAACATACCGACTAGTGGTAGACTATAGAAAATTAAATCAACAAATCGAAACAATAGATCACCCCCTACCCACAATATCAGCACTGCTGAATCATTTACATGACGCAAAATACTATACACTAATAGACCTCAATAGCGCTTATCACCAAATACCGTTAACACAATCCAGTCAAAAACTAGTAGCATTCAAATGTCCATTCGGAACATATACATTTACTAGGACATCATTTGGATTATCCGCGGGAGGACAGATATTGTCTGCTTTACAGGAGCAAAGTTTTGGTGATATGCACGGTAACTGCGTACTGTGGTTCCTAGATGATCTTCTAATATACTCCCCCACGTTAGAACAACATAAAACCCACGTACGGAAAGTACTAACAAGATTACAAGAAGCACATCTCACGGTCAACCCAAAAAAATGCCAATTCGCCGTAAAAACAATAAAATATCTAGGGCACGTAATAGAAAATGGGACGGTAAAAATAGGAGAAGATCGAATAAAAGACCTGTTGGAAATTCCACCACCAAAAACGGCAAAACAAATATCCCAGTTTTTAGGAGCAGTGAATTTCTTCAACAGTTTCATACCAGACTACGCAAAAATAACTGCGCCGTTAAACGCGCTCAGAAAGAAAAATACCCCTTTCGTATGGTCGGAACAATGTCAAAATGCTTACGAACATCTACGGCAAAGAATTACCTATCCACCCGTATTAGCATTACCGGTACGACAAAAAATTTCATTTATTTACGGACGCGAGTAAACAAGCAGTAGGAGCGAAAAAGCGCAAGGCGGGGGATACCAACCAATAGCGTACGCGGGACGTAAACTTACGGAACGCGAACAGAAATTCTCAACGTACGAATTAGAAATGTGCGCAGTACTTTACGCAATATTGAAATTCAATAAAACATACTTGGCGCATCAACATTTCAATGTACACACTGACGCGAAAGCCTTAGTCACAAAAAAAAAGAACATGTCAAATGCGAGCCCGCGCGTAAACAGATGGATAGCAAGCCCCTCTCCTTACCACTTTCTACCCAGCTCTCATCCGACCAGGTAATCTGTTCATTCAATTTCCGTATTTAAATCAAATTGATATTAATATCCCAGATCCATCCTATTAACCGAACTCCTTACCTAATACCACCTGCGGTGCTATTTCATAAAAAATAAAAATATTAAAGGAATACGTAAATCGTTTCCACGTCGTGGTTAATAGGAGTCCCATAGTAATTCTTGGAGCAATAAATACGTTTGTTGAATAAATTACTATATCTATTTCCAAAACCTTGCGTATAATTATTTCTTGAATCTTATATATCTATATATAAAATAACCTTAGTAATTAATAAGGTGAAAAAAGGGAATAATATCAAGAAATCGTAATCAAGTAAAGGTAGAATTGATTTAACAATTCCCTTCAGTATTACAGCTGTAAAATCTCCTTTAAGGCTGAAATCTCTAGAAAACGACAACCGACTTGCCTATGTAAGTAAGAACCTCGAAAAACCAGGTTCGGGGCACTTTTTCTTCCAGTTTTTGGCCCCCAGCATCTTTGGTTCTAAGGGGATCGGGCAAATTATGTAAATTTTGAAGCTATGCAGCTTGAAAAGTAAATTTTGAAGCTATGCAGCTTGAAAAGTAAATTTTGAAGCTATGCAGCTTGAAAAGTAAATTTTGAAGCTATGCAGCTTGAAAAGTAAATTTTTAAAGTTTTCGAGGGGGTCGAAGGTGTCAAAATTGTTTAGTTACACGATAACAAATTCTTATTATTAACAATTAATAAACTAAAGTGAAGAACTGACGGAAATTACACTTTATAATTTTGATTATATCTAGTCGCTCAACTCATAACTTGCTAATTGCTCACCTTCTAATTCTCCTCTTATCACTTCTAATTTTCGTATTGGCAACATGTTCAAAATCCTCGAAATTTAGCCGTTGGAATTTTAGGTCTTATCGTTCCAAAGGCTCAATATAACCAAAGGTGACCATATTTGTAATGACCTCAAAGCGGGACACACATTATGGTGGTCAGCCCCCCCCCCCCCCCCCCAGATATCACGTGAAAGATATTTTTTATATCGACACAACTAAACGTCCAAACTCATTATTTTATCTATTTGAGCACTTAAATTTACAGAAATAAGAATAGGAAAAACTTTACTGCCCTGGTATTAATAGTAGCACAATTACACTAATTGGACCATAAGTTGAATTAATTTATCAATAATGAAATAAATTTAAAAAAACACATTTAACAATTGAAAATATTGTAAGTTACACAGTAAAATCAACTGAATGTACTGTGAGAAGAGTTTTGGAAAACTATGTAGACAAATTTGTGAAACATCTTACTTTACCATACTTGTAAAAAGGTTAATTGGCAAATTGTTAAAGTATAAATTGTCAATGCAATCTAACACCTTTCAATATAAAAATAAAAACAAGAGTACAGTATGTTCACTGGCCTACACGTTCACTCATTGGCATACTTTTTTGATGAATGTATGACTATAAGGAGAGCTGGTTCTCCTTTCATTTTGTCATGAAACTTTAATATACAAGGAACCAAATAAACAATACGTTCAAGTCGTGCAAGTGTGTGCAATTTCCTTGTTGCTTTTATATTTATCCTGTGAAGGAGTCAGTCAAGAACATTTTATTTCAGTATATAATATTACATACCTAATATTTAGAACGGGACGTTTATTTGTTTATCCGGCCAAAGCGGGACAGAATAGCGTGGCCCGAGTAAATCTGGGGACAGCGGGACACTAACCTAAAAAGCGGGACTGTCCCGCCGAAATAGAAATATATATTAGATATATTGCTATTTCACTGCTTAATTATTTACATTTTGACTCACCTCACTAAGGGAAATGATGAATTTGTCCTGCGGTACCAGCTTTCGTAATCCTACGCACATCCTCACACAATTCATAAATACGGTTTTACCGTCTTGAATAAGGTTTCTCTTATCACTCCAATGATAGCAAAACGTTGGGTTGAAGAAAGAACATTACTTCTCCGTGGTCCAATGCCGAGACTATATCCGTCTACCACAACTTCTCCATGCATGTTGCGGCTGTTGCGCATTATTTTATACTTTCTATTATTTCTCCCTTACTTATAAGTAACATTTTATTAAAACTTTTGTTTTCATATTTCGATTTGTTTATTCAAAAACCAAGTAAAATGAATTTTGAATATTTTTCGGAAATTACGTTGGAATTTCGGAAATTGCGTTGGAGATTTAGAAGGCTTGTGCAGCCTGCTTTTACCTTTCCGCTTCCGCAGTTGCTTGCAGCTCTATTTGTTTCCTCGCTTTTCGTGTTTCGGTTTTGGTTTGCATTTAATTATTGATACGTCTATCTCAAAAAATGTGCGGTAATACCTTCTAACGTTCATACGCGTAGTTTTTCGGTTAGGATTGATTGCGTTTACCTCTATAATCAGCAACAAATTAGAAAGCTTTTGTCCCACCTGTAAACCCTGGAATGAATCAGAATATTTGATACAGCATATACAATGTAAGTCACTCCATTTATTTACCATCTATTCTTACTCCTGCGATTACTAGTGGAATCAGTGTTATACCATAATACATATCTACTTTAAGTACTTCTAACTATGTACTTCTCTATAAGAGCATAATCGGCGCATTTCGACATCGTAATATCAGGGGTGTAACGTACACCCCCGCAAACCCTGCGATGCGGGGGGGGGGGGGGGGCGAAGGGGGCCCGTTCCCGCTCTAGTAAAATTCTTTTTTTTTTTAATTTTAAAGAATAAAGCGGAATTAAAGATACACAGAAAAATGCCATTATGTAACATCAAGTTTATAAACATCAACGGTAATGTAGAGTTATTGATCAATCATCTTTTGGTTTTATTTATAACCTGGTGAGGAAGGGTGTAAAGTAGCTAAGGTGTCGGAGTTGCGAAGGTGCGTACTAGGGATGGGACATCGACATCGATATTACCGAAATATCGTTGTTTTGCTTCGATATTACGATGTTTTGCCATCGATGCCACATGTTCGATAATATCAATATATCGATGTGTTGTCTCCGATAACATCGGTTCGGTTTACTCTTTAGTTTGGTTTTCTCTTTGGTTCACAGAAACAATTCCATCTAGTCTGCTTGCTATCTAATGTGGAAAAAGAGAAATATTAAAAATTCTTTAAACTGCCGTAGTATTAGCGAATTTTCGAAGAAAAAGAAACTACTTATCGTTCTCGGACTAAAATGTTTGCATCAAGATCCGTTTTAAAGCATTCTAAGTCCACTGTCAGACACCAAAAACACATTCCAGACGATAACTCGCTATAAAATTAAGATTAAAACTCAAATTTGCACAATAATCTACCTAGGCTTTCAAAAGGCTATGTTTGAAGATGAGCACAATCGCTTCACTCTAAGGGGAGATTTGGGGCATTTCAAATGGAGGAAAGTTAGCCGAAAACCCCCAAGCAGGTGACTCTCTTTTATAAAGATTTTTTTCACGCAGAACACGATGGTGAAATCGGATTGGAAATATTTCAATCCGTTGAAAATAGAGCAGTTTGGAGATTATAAAAGAAGGTAGATTGGCAAAATTCGCCAGAAAAATTTAAAATTCTTCAGCTTTCAAAAATTTTGAAATTAAAATGAGAAATCACAATTCATAAAATAAAATTGTCGGTTTATGCGTAATTTTTCCTCCTGCAAAACGAGTTACTTATAAAATTTGCTCATTACGTCATGCTGCATCTGGTAGACTTGGCGTTGGTCTTTTAAAACGCCACCACTTACTTGGAGACACCTTTTAAATATTCACTCACAAACGCTGAACGATTGAACAAACAAAATCCTCAGAATACTAGCAAGAAGAGATCGGTAGTAGCCATCATCGATGTTGCAGCTTCAATGTCCCACCCCTATCTTAAAGGCAGGTTAAATTTTTATATTATATTATGTATTTTTAGTTAGGTTATCGTAGCGTATTGTACGATGACCGTGGAAAAAGTGCACGCTTCTCAAAAAAAAATGGGGGGGGGGGCTCAAAAATATTTTGCGGGGGGGGGGGGGGGGCAAAAATATTTTGGGGGGGGGGGGGCGCTGAAAAACGTTACGCCACTACATAATATATACACAATCTATGATCTACTTATTCATACTTTTACTACTACATACTGTACATTTATACTACATTCAACACTACTACATTCAAACAACTTTGAAGTAGCTAGGCGGGCCTACGTTTATAGTTGGACTTCCACTATACATCAGTTGTGAGCGAGCCTACAATACAAGTGAATACATTGACTTACTTAAAAATTTAGTCGTATATTTTAATTATTTAAAGCAATACATGTTCATTCAACATCTGGTTTAAAGTGACATCTAACTATTTACCACACTGCGATGAATTTGAGAAGTTGGTGATAAACGTAGGGTTTAGAACACCAAACTAAAGCCCCCCTTGGTTTAAAAACAGGAAAACACACGTTCACTCATTGGCATACTTTTTTGATGAATGTATGTCATTAGGAGAGCTGGTTCTCCTTTTATTTTGTCATGAAACTTTAATTTACTAGGAACCAAATAAACAATACGTTTAAGTTGAGTATTAACTATATGCAATTTCCTTGTTGTTTTTATATTTACATTGTGAAGGAGTCAGTCAAGAACATTTCATTTCAGCATACAATATTAAATAATATTTAAAGCGGGACTTTTATTTGTCTGTCCTGCCAAAGCGGCACATAATAGCGTCCCCCGAGTAAATCTGGGGACAGTGGGCCACTAACCTAAAAAACGGGACGGATGGTCACCTTAATGTAACCCCAACTAGGCAGATGTTCCTCTCTTACATTTCTGTTCACCCATTTCTTCACTACCCTCCATCGTCCCTATTTCTCAATTTGCCTCTTCGATTTTCCTAATCGGATCTAAGTTGTTATCTGACTAAGTTATTGTTCAACTGATTTCATGACTCCTAGATTCAATAATTTCTGTGTGCGATTTTTCCAGTCATTTTAATCACAATTTTGTTTTGTTGCAGGTAAGTGTTACGTTATAGCAGAAAGCAGATGCTGCTGATGCCTTCCATACTGGTGAATAGACGTTGTTAAAACAATTTATCAAAACGCAGTCTATAATAATATCATACTATAGAATAATGATATTACACTATTATTCTATATTATAGAAGTTACATACTGTGATTCAACCTGGATATTACTGATTGAATCGCACCACGAAAAAATTAAAATACAATAAACTGCACCTATCAAATAATTATTTCTTCATTAACAAAAATCTACTCGACGCTGGGAATAGATTCCAAATGTTTCTCTCATCACTCATTAGATTATCAAATAATTATTAAGTACATCACCAAAATAATACATTTTACAATACACAAGTGTTAAAAATAATCAGTTATTTCTAAATATCATCAAATAAGTACTTACAAAAAATACACTGCCAAGGACACACCAGTTTCCTCGTTACGATCAAAGTGACACCATTATAAAATAGAAAATGAAAGAAATCTTCAGATGAAAGATGTTGAGGTAATTGGTCAAACTTCCCAAAGATTCGTTGTGAAATTTTACAGACTGAATAAATGTAATTACTTGAGATGAAAGGTGATTAGTAATTAAAAATCTGTTTGATCGTTGGTGTGTGACAGCAAGCCGGAAAATGTAAGGGTTATAGTATCACAATTCCAGCCCCCCCCCCCCCATCAAGTAGGCACTTATAGATGTTTATTTATTTAAGTGCACATTTTTATTGACACGTGGTTCTATTCTGCGGAAGACTAGGTCGTTAACCGATAAAGGAATAAACTTACTTTTTCTGTCCTTCCACATCATACCGTGCGGCGAATAAAAACCCACGATCTGATATTGGATAAAAGATAAAAGGACGGTCGAAAATAATAGTTCAACAGTCTGGATCGATCTTGTTGGTTACATTGCGTTTCAAATACAATTTCAGAGACGGGCAGTAAAGTCGAAAATTAATTAATTCCACGTAAGCGCATGCGCACAGCGTACCGATAGTTCGATCAAGATGAAATTATATGACAAGGATGTCGGCAGGTTCGGCGAGTTTTGCGACTCATCGATGAGGAATGCCCTTCATTTAAATTCGCTTGCGCATCGTCATAAGGTGGTAGACATGATCTTTGTGTACAAATTGATCAATTGTTTATACGATCTCCTAGTCTCCTTACTAGAATTCAACGGCTGGTTAACGAATTAGATGTTGATTTTGATTTTTAAATTTGAAACAGAGGATGAAGTAAGAAAAAATTATATATTTATTTTTCGAATTATAATAATACCTAGCTAATGGTGTATTAGAAGATTGCTAGTTTTATTTTGTAGTAGGATTTGTTTTGATTTTGATTCATTATTCAATAATAAACCATTGTAATCGCTCTTAAAAAAAAAAGTTTAACCTCCCTTGCCTTAATTTGGACTCATTTTGAAGAACTTTCCATCTGCAATACAATTTTTTTCCAAGTCTATGGCTCAAACCATTCCCGATGGATGGCGTGATCTTATGCTGCCAACATCGTCTTCGCATTGCTAAGTAAACAAATTAGTAACCGATGGTTCTCCGGGATGAAAAGAGGGGGAAATAAATAAATATTCTCATAAATTCGTAGCTTTCCAAAAAGTGGTGAACAATTTTTGTGGGATGAAAAATGGCGAGAATAAATTTCCTTCCGATCGGTTGTAAGTGAAAATCATTATAAAAACGCTGCAAATTCTTTCACTGGGGTTTATTATTCAATTGTATTCATTTGGCTTGCGTTCATGATTTCAATTTCGACTAAGCTTTGGAGTGTGCGTGTTCCACAAGTGATGGAGCGATTATTGAATTTCAGGAGATATGCATAGAGCACGTGAATCGGTTCTCAACCAAAATACCTATTTGGATTGATCAGTTGATCATATTTGTTTGCCTCTTGAAATTCAATAATCGCTCTATCACCTGTGAAACACGCACACTCCAAAGCTTAGTAGAAATTCAAATCATGAATGCAAGCCAAATGAATAAAATTGAATAATAAACCCCAGTGAAAGAATTTGCAGCGTTTTTTTTATCGAATGGTGATACTCCCAATCCTCTCAGGCATTTTTTTTAGCGAAATCCTTTGTAATTGTTGTTGTAATTTCTTTGTGAAAACTCGATTTTACTTTTAAAAAACCACGTTTTCTTTCATTCAAACTCATTTGTTTCCTAGAAAAAGACATTCAAACATAAATAGCATTGGGCGTCCTTTTCTAGGAGAAAAATGAGTTTGAATGAAAGAAAACGTGGTTTTTTAAAAGTAAAAAAAGTTTTTTTTAGTCTCCCACTTCTGACATCATTTCTCAAACATTTTGATGGTATAAATTTGACTTCCTTCATCAGTCCGTGCCTCTTCAGCCACTTTTTTTAATAGAGGTTGGTGAAAAATCCATTACTGGACTGACAGTGAGGGGGGTATATCAAGAGATGTGTCCCCCTCATCCTTTGTGTCGGGGTCTCCATCGTGGCATACCGACTAAAAAACACCGTTCCTCTCGTCTTTTAGGACTGTCCCGGGACTGCTTTTTGGCATTACTTCGGGACAGCCCCCTTTTTAACCTCATGAGGGTCCTCCTGGTCTTCACTACTTCTACTCTGGCTCATTCCCAGCTTCTGTTCACTTCCTTTTCTTTGAGCACCATAGTGATATATGTGCTGACTGCACTCCAGTTCTCCGCAGACTGTATCATCTTTTCTATTACTGTTTCTGGGCTAAAATCACCTATTACTCCAACCAACTCCTGCCTTAGCTGCTGCCATTTTGGGCATATAAAGAATGTGTGCTCTACATCATCGTCCCCCATCCGGCAGTACACACACCTTGCCTCGGGAGTCTTCCCTATTTTCTTTAGGAACGATCGATAATAACCATGCCCCGTCAGGAACTGGGTTAAATAGTAATTAACGTCGCCCTGTTTCCTCTCCGTCCATCTTTGCACTTCCCCGATCAGACGTGCTGTCCACCTTCCCCGGGTTTCAGCTGCCCATCTCTGCTGCCATTTTTGCAGGGTCTCTGCTCTCTCCTCTTTTTTTACTTCTCTGGCCGCATGTTCTTGCTTTCTGGCATGAACCCGCTTCCTCTCATCAGCCAAAAGGTCGATTGGTACAACACTCGCAATAACCTGGGCTGCTGGTCCAGACACAGTCCGAAAGGCACTGCAGATGCGCAACGCACCCCTCCTTTGGACCGCCTCCATCCTAGAGGCGTACTTTTTATATCTTAGCGCCTCTGCCCAGATTTCCGCCCCATACAACATGATAGCCTCCGTTGTCCGCATGAGCAGCCTCCTCTTTGCTGGTGATGGTCCTCCCATATTGGCCATGAGCCTACTCAATTTCCCTGTTACAGCCGCTGCCTTATCTGCCACCTTACAGATGTGGGTCCAGAAGGTCAACTTAGTATCAAGCATTATTCCCAGGTACCGCACAGCCGGTGACACCTCAATGCAATGATTCCCCACTGCCATCTCAATCGGCCTCTCCACACGTTTTGTGGTAAGGAGGACTATCTCTTCAGCCACTTGGCACTTCCAACAGTGGCTTTAGTAAAACCTCGTTTGGCAGAAGGTGATTTGGAAATTTTCCAATTTTCTTGTAATTGTTGAACCAGGCTCTCCCCAAAAAGCAGCTTCTTTCTAACTAAATTTTGATCGTGTGGTTCCAGAATGTGGTTGACTTTTGTGTTTGGCGATTCAAAGTCATTCAGTCGTTTTTTGGGCTTTTGCCTCTCCCTCGTCAGGCTCATCCTCATTCTTGCAACTTTCATCTTAAGACGCGTTATTTCTTCCTGAAGTTTCATATTTTTTTGCACGAAGTTGCTTGCGATTTGTTCTGCGCCTTTTTTCCCCCGATTTGATTTGATGGGCGTCACTTTGGACAGCAAAGCTTGAATGTCCAGCTGAATCTGGATGGTGCCGACCGTTTTCAGCTTCCATACTTTTCTTTTCAATCTTCTTCCTCTGGCGGTAGTTCCTTGAATTTTGTCTCAAAATTTTCCGAGGATCTCGCTGTTCTCTTTTAGTCATATCCGATATGGGTTTCTCTTTGCCTTCATCTGTTCTCTTCTCTCTTTTTTCTTTATTTTTTATCTTCAGCTCTTCGGCCTTTACTGGGTCCAACCTGGCATATCGCAGCCTTTCGGCAATTCGTTTCTGGATTTTTCTTTCCTCCGGCATTACTTTCTTCTTCTTCGGAGCCATCCGTATCTAGAACAAAAACCCACAAATGTGGCCTGTAGCGCCTCATGCATATGCATATTAAATACAGGTACATCATCAACCTGTCCTATTCGTCATCGTCCTGTCCTCGAACTTTTGGAAGAGCACAGGTTGATGATGGACAGGTTGATGACGAATCGTCACTTTTTCTCAAGTATTTTTCCCTACGGTAAGTTTTTTCCCAAAATTGGCATAATAAAAAGAAACTAGACCTTTTGGTGCACGATAAAAAGGCCATTGGAAAAAATTAAATTCAAGTACTCACTTAAAAGGAGCGGACAAGTCTTTGATGATTGTGTTTGACCAGCCCAGGCTACTGCACACGTCTTCTCCCTCTGATGAACACAAGTAGACTGAGCTCAAACGGTTGCCGGTTTTTCTGGAGGCCGAAAAGCGCGCAAAGAACATGGTGGCAAAAAAAAACCGTTAAAAAGCACCGGCGACCGCGATAGTTCGAAATCCGATATTGGACAGGTCGATGACGGCGTTGCTCGGAACACTCACAGTACGGTCCAGACATCATTATCTAGGGGTTCTAAATTTATCTGATCGGCCAGAAACGAATCCCAGGAATCTTGCCAACGTGGGAGAAACGTAATCATCATCACAATTCATAATGAAAAGATTTTAACGCAAGCTTGAAGTTGTGAAGGTCGCTTTGGAACAGGACAGGTTGATGACGATTTGACTATATTTATTTAAATTTCTGTAAGAAGGAACAAACATAACAACAAAAGGGGGGGAAAGGTTCTAGAAAAAAACCAATACAACAATTTAAGAACTTCCCCAGCTTTCAAATCATTATTGGTGCGCCCCAACTGGTCTGAACATCACTTCTGCCCCTTTCTGTGAGAATCACCCATAAGTAGGCTATTCGGTTGGTATGATACCTACCAAGGTACCTTTCTTCCGATTTCCTTGATAAATACTAACGGATAATGGCTTTTACTAGTTTCGTTAGAAATGGAATTAGATTTGAAAAGTTCTCAATTTGTCTTGGAAATGTACATTTATGGTTTGTTTTTAGCTTGCTAGTCCGCACTGTTTGAATCTTAAATCGGATATGAAAGTGATAATTTTCTATTTTTAATTCGAGAAAATATTTTCATTTATAAATAAAAAAGTATACCATCCTTTTACAATTTCGTTAATTGAGTCCTTTATCTTTAATATATAATTTTACGAAATGATTCGTAATGATATGAAAAGAGGGATCATACCTATATTATACAGTCGAAAAAATAAATGTAAAATATTTCTGTCTTTGTTCTCTCCAATGCGTGATTTTCCACTTAAAGAGCTCGAAGTAGCTATTCAATTATGAAGAAGAAGAAGAATAGAAACCTCGACTGTTATGAACGAACGTGTTTTACGTAATGTTGAATAGGTAAGCTTTCATTCTGAGAGCATTCTACATTTTATGCAGGAATTGCCCCAAGAGACGTCCGATGTTTTCCCATTGTTATCTCAGCTCTCGGAAATGTGATGGAATTCAGATTCCTTCTCTGGAAACCTGATTGAAACTCAAAGGTTGAATAGGCCCTTTTCATCGAATCTCTTGATACCCTCTGAATTGGTACTTTACCAAATTGAAAACCGTCCGTCCACAAATAACGAACCTATGAATTTCTCAAACCCATAAAGCAATAATGTTGATGCACAGATGAAATCAGCCCTATTCATTTCTGCGGGTAATTAGCACATCCAATGCTTCATAAACTTCATCCTGAAGCGAAATATAACGGTAAGGTATAATATCTGTTTTATTAAGTTATAAGGCAGCTAAATATATCCTGCGTTGGATTCAGCCATTGAACCATTAAATTTTCTATCTTCCGAGTGTGTCAAAAAAATATTGTAGGATGCTTCAATTTTTGACAAATCGATCGGAAAAGTGAATTATGTCAAATCTTCGGATTGACCACTTTTTTCATACCTCTATAGCTCTAATAATATTCGACTCTTCAAATTAACGTATATCAATTAAATATCTTAATAAACAAATACAATCAAACCCCGTCAGTGCACTAGTTCATCTGGATTCGCTCAATAGGGAACTTCACTAGAATTCCTTATCCGACCGTTACAGTTTACAATTGGCATTTCACTTTTACCAGTGTTTTCAGACACAAGCATGTTGACGTGATTTTTCCAGCAACATTGAGAAATCTTCCACAAATATATGAATGTATCCCGATTCGGATGATCTAATTCAATTTTTTTTAAAGTATGTCTATTAAATACAAATAACGTTCTCATTTAAGATGTTTTCGATATAACGATTTTAAAATTATTTCAGCCTTCAACTTTTGCAGTATACTGATCAGAATTGAAACGTAATGATTACTTTTTCAATTACTTTTCACGTTACATTATTATTCGATTACCTTGATACCGTACACTCACGATCATGGAAACAGACATATACCCAATCCCATTGCAAGGAATGGGCAATGACAGTGCAATTACTTTTCCCCCGTCCCATGTAAAGGGAATGGGACTTTCAATTACCATTATATTGAAGACGCATAAGTAATGGGTGCTTCACTGCACAATTCCTGTATTTGGAATGGGTAATGTGATTGGCATATATATAAATAGTAACGAACAATAGTTCAAAGTAATTCCCATTACCCATTCCAAATAAAGGAATTGTGATGTGAAGGACCCATACTTTTCTTTCTTCAACGTGTTGATAATTGTGTGTCTTATTACCATTACAAGGAATGAGGAAAAACGCTGTCGTTGACCACTCCTTGAAATGGGAATTGGGATGAACATTACAATCCTTCAAAAGTAATTGTAATTTGCAATGGATAATATTTTTAGTTAGTATGGTACCTTTCATTTTCCCAGTCACGTTGTTTGGTGAAAGTGAAATAGAACCAAATGATGTACCGGCTAATGCACGGAGAGTCTAGAAAACTTCTCAACTATTAGTGACCTGGTTACGTTCCCGTACAAGCATGTGTCTCCATGAGAACATTGTGTTACTAAACTGTAACGATCTTCCCTGAATGGCTGTCACCGTTTCACACGTACGTTAGTGGTTGTATTAGACAGTTCTCTTGGACCTCCACTGAGACAAATCTTCATTTCAGCTTCCTGAGACGATAGTTACGCTCAATGGTACTATCTTATCTGTTCAAAGCCTTACTCAAGCTCTTTATCACTTATTTAGTCCTGATACCCTCATTTCCATGATCCCTGAAGAAGAACTGATGAATATACTAAAATGTCATTCATGCGTCAAGATTAATCTATATTTAAAAAGTCAAGGCCAGTTTCAGCAAAGCTAAGATGAAAAAGAAGAGTAAAATTTGGAAAACATGGCAGGAGGAATTGAGTGGGCAGTGGTCAATAACTACTCACAATAATCCCATCAACTAAATATAAACATGAAAATGTGAATTATGGCTGTTATGAAAATGGTAAGGGAACCTTAATATTTTGTGAGGATTCTCTGAAGAATTGAGAAGAAAGCAGAGCTAAATGATTTTACAGGTGGATCAGGTCTATCATGATCTTTTTCATTGAATAAGTTGGATTCAGGAAAGGCTGACCTGAGTAATGCTTTCCAACAGGAATACATGGAATGCTGAAGACAGCTTGGAGAAATGGGCTGCTGTAAGAGCTTTTGCCATTGTTATTCTAGACAGAAGGTTTATTGATACGAACGCCAACACTACATAGTACCGAACTGTTCAATGCAAACCCGAACGGCAATTTGTCCCTGACCGACTCAGTTTCAAATAATGAATGTAACGGCTACGAACACGATGAGTCATTGAAGCAACTTTGCTACGTGCGCTATCTAGAGGCTTACACCATACATTATATCATCCACTTGAAATCCATCCAATTTATGTTGTGTATGAATAAATGCATGCTATCACCACATAACAAATCAAAGAACTTACTGTTCAGAATTAGTTCCTTTAATGTACGACTTGAAATACTTCAGCCGATTTCGGGCCGCCCATGCTTCTCCGTCGCTGTATAGAGTTTTTCCTTGAGAACTCATTCACGTAGTTGTAATTACGACCAAGTGTGCCAAGTGATGGAATTTCAACCAGCGCCATTACCACCCGGCAGTAATTGCGGTTTTGAATATCCTCACCTGTTCCATCCGCTCCTAGGAGCAGCCTTCTCCAGTGATTATAAATTGAAACGAAACCCTGACGGTAATGACGGTATTGAAAAGTTATACCCACCAGCTATACCGCCCTAGCGCAAAACCTCCCGGATTACGAGAACTAATTATCTCATCCAGCAGGGAAGAGTGGAGGCACGGAGAGGGAAAAGGGAGGTTTTCGAGGTATTTTATATTAATTAAACCTTAATTTTCCGAAGGGCTCCCACCCTTGCGGGGCCGGGAAAGGGAAGTGTCGGGGAAGGTTGAAGGGCCAAAGGGCGGAGTTAATTAGGTGGCTTGGCCTATTGGTTTTCTCCTTTTGAAGTCCTTAGGTTCCAGGAGGTGCGATGAGGGCAAAGGGTTTCGCCTTCGTGTCGCGACTCTGAACGTGGGGGCGGTAAATAACTGACTGCAGTTCGTTATTGATGTTGCCGACTGTTGTATACGAGTTATACGAGAAAAGCAATAGATCAAGGCGTTCTAACAAGTTTAAACGGCGGACCAATTACAAGAAACTCAAGTCCACTTTACAATTTATTAGGAGCGTTACACTGGGACCGTTTTGTAAACCATTATTTCACACTGTAGTTTTTTTAAGGTCATCTTCAGTCCTCTACTTCACGCGAGGCGGGACTGATTGATAAAATTGATCGATAAATATTCCTGTCAATGAGTGGTCAAAAGAAGGATGTAGGATTCAGGGTAGGCCATTGGTTTTGACTCCAGGGTTTTTATAGAAGTATTTCGGAGGTCTACTAGGAGGTGGGGGCTTTCAGTCTCTCACTTCGAAGATAAGAGCAGAAGTGAAAGAAGGGCCTTAAAATACCTTTTTTGATGTTTTGTTTTATTATTGTAAAAAATTAGCCTTTGTAATCGAATAGCAAATGTGTTTGATAACCCCCTCAGACACGTTTCACGTTTCAAGGTAAGTAGATTCGAAATCTGCAATGTCTGTCCACCGTACGGGCCGTAGAAGGCCATTGAATTGATGTAAAAAAATTTCCCTTTCGGAGGTGGACTTCACTTGGGATCTAGATGATCTTAAATGGTCCTAACAGCCCGATCGCTTAGCATGCATAGATGGTAGGAGCCAAAAACTAATCGAAAACGTAGCAAAAACTTGTTTTGCCGCGGTTTTTATTGACTCGTGGGGTGTCAATTTCAAGTAATGTTGGATGAAACATCACTGGAATGGAATACCGAACTGTTCGAGATCATTCTAAGAAGAAAATCTCATTTTTAATTATAAATTTGTTGATTTTCTCAGGATTTTTTTTCCAGATGTTAGTAATTTGTTTAGTACATTTAAAAAAAAAAAAATAATTTACCCATTTACTGCTCAAAAAGTGCTGTCCCACGAACTCATACTTTCTTTCAAAATACTCGATTTCTAGCGGAAGAACGAAATTTGTATCTGAATGCTACCGGAGTTATTGTCTGTAATGCTAAGAATCATTATCTTTGTATTTTTTAGCAGAATACAACTCGAAAAAAAAAAAACCATGAACTAAGTCATTCAAAAACAGATTTCAGTTGGAAATTGTATTTAAATTTCACTTACACGTTCTAAGATTGATAAAAGTCCAAAATCCTAGTTTGAATAGGAGAATGTTATTTAGACAAAATCTTTTCGAAATCTTCTGGATAAAATTTTCCTATTACCAACATTTTTTATTACACAAAGCGTTCACATTCCAACTCAATTTAACATGAAATAACTTTAGACAATTCGCTCATATGATGCTGCATGACTGAAACTTATCGTAAGATAAAATATTCCGCTCATCTACTTACCTTTATAATTTTTTTCGCTGTTTATATTGTTAAATCGTTTTCGTGATTTTGTTTTGATCTGTACCAACCTTGTACCACACATGGTCTATCAAATGAATGAGTGCCAACTATATCACGATTGGCCATGCATTGAAATATACAGAATGCATAGAAATTCGTATCGGGTTAGCCAGGATGGACTCCTCTCAAACGCTGACATTTGCATCGGAATTGAATAGGAATTGAAAGTCTCATTTGTGTTGCAAGGGTTTTCGGTAATATACGACTTTTCGAGATAACCTGCTGTATAACCATTCTACCATTGCTATCCGATAGTAACCACGTACACTACTACTACTACTACAAGTACTTACGATCTAATGTTTTCTGTGCGTTTAAAAGGGCTTGGTTGAAAATCTTATTATGCAAGGGATTTCGTACCGTACAATTGGGAGCACAAAACAACTAGCAGTGCATATACTGTGTGCACTACCAGCCATTTTGACTTTGACGTGTTTTTCAAACTTATTTCTCTACTTATTTATTGTATGATTGTTGTTAAGTTAGTAATACTTAACTTATAAAAGAAAGTCTACCACTTCATTAGTTAGTGATTAACTATTAAATTATAATTGAAGAACGTTACATTCAAGATAGAACGAATTAATATGAGATTGAAAAGATACATCATTTTTGTACCTACATGTTGTGTTGGTAACCAATGGGCTGATAGTTGCCGAACTTATGGCGTCTGGAGTGGAGGTGTGTAGACTCGTTTGAATTGTTAGGTAGTAATTACCTAACACTTGTCAATTGTTATTTTTCTTTAACTAATAAATTTATTTTAAACTGCCTTCCTTTGCTCTACATGGCAATTATAACCACGGACCATACGCAGTAAAAGTGACAAAAAATAGCTCTCTCCTCCTTTGAGGAGTCAAGCACTCAAAGTCGTCCGTCGTACAAGAAGAAAAAAACCTGAAAAGAACTGAAATTACCGCAAATATAATGTGCTGGATCTCATAGCCCAAGTTACAGGTGCATGTTACAGTATCCAAAGTGAAATTGGTAGGTAACCCTACTTCCATTTCACAAACTGAACGCCTCCCACCAGAAAAAGTTCGAAGCCGATAGTTTCATTGACGATACAATTTGAAACCAAATTCCCGATTTTTATGCGATGCAGAAACGATGTCTGTACAAAAAACACCTTCGGCAACCGGCAAAATGTCGCTACTCAACAGATAAGGGAAGTTTTGTGAGCGGTTGAAGGTAGTGGAGAACGAATATATCAAAGAGTTCATACTGCTAAGCTGGTGTTGCTACTTTTCATTATAGATGCCAGAGCCAATTCTGATGATTTGACTTCCTGTACTATTCAGATGAATGTTGAATAATAAAACCGACTTTAGAATGTACCTCGGTGGTTTAGAAATTCTTCTTTTGGGGGGTCTGTATGTTCCCAATAGATGGCTGAACTGCCGGAAAGATTTTGAGATGAGGGGTCGTAAAATGCTAGCGAGTTCCGGAGCGCAACACAGGGTAGATCAGTACCTCAAAAACACCCGTGTACTCCATAAATGACGCTACCTTTCGTAATCGATTGATTCTTTGTTCTCGAACTTCTGTTATTAAGGATACATGCAGCCAGTTGTTTAGCGGAGGAAAGTCGTGGCAACCGTAGAAGCTTTGGACAACAATACGACAGTAAAATAGTACAGTCGAAACGTATATTGTTATTTCTAAGTCAGAGACACTGATCTACTCCTTCACTTGAACAATTGAGTTCCGATATCTCGTACCATAGCGTGTTGGTGTCATCATTACTCTCCATTTAATGATATTTTCCAATGACTCTTTAGTATCTTATTAATTACAGTGCATAGCGTAGTTGCAAATTAGAATTCATTTTCATTTTGATTTTTGTTACCTGCTTCTACAATGTATTACAAGATTACAAACGTTTACAATATAAATTACAGTCGTACTTCAGGATACTTCACCATGTATAATCTTTCTGATATGTTGGGGGAGAAAAAAATCACCCAGAAGGTAGGAATTGCCATCGGACTCCCAAGCGGACAAATGACGAACTGATGAACGCACTTCCGGTCAACAAACGATTCACGGCCCAACCCAAAATGAACATTTTCTTTAGTTCTTGGGCAGATTGCTAATGTCACATGTAATAGTTAAGGTACGAAGATGTTAATGAGAAACTTATCTGCACCCGACAAAACAAGAAATTCGAAAAATCGTTGAAAACCCATCCATTTATAATCGAACAGTAATTGGAACAATCTATGTGACATGGATTCCTGGTCTATAATGCACGTATTATTATTCAGAATATTATTAGACTTAACAGCTACCTACATATTACCACGACAACGGACGAGCTGTGCCTGTGCATAACTAATCAACTAATTATTGATTGTCCACGTCGAGTAATATTGCTAATGGTTATTTCCATCTTATGAAATTATCTCATTGTCCAGAATGCATGATATTAGTTAATGAGAATCATATGTAACCACCTGCTGCACGAGCAAAGCTAATAAATATACCAGTGTGTATGGCTTTTTGTTGTGGTTATATTTCCTCAATTTCACTTGGAATATGATGGAATGGGTGCATCACAGTATGCATATCTTCACGAGTTGTGCCCCTCGACATTGTCCTGAACAATGTCAGTTTAGTATTTCCAAACATAAGGGAATATACAATAAATAGCGTAGAAGGCGTCATTCTACAGTTGTGAATTGCGACTAATCCCCATGTTATCGACATTTTCGTGGTAGTATTTTAGGTCAAATTTAGTTTTTGTAGGTTAAACCTAATAGAACCAAGTCAAGTTTTCTTTTAATTTTTGTTACTTTCAGAATTTTAGAGTGAGAGGCGGCCAAAACCCCTAAAAAAGTATTTGTTTCAGAGTTCTTTTAAATTTTGTCACCTCTTAATAAAATATGAACCTAGGAATTTTTACAGTGTACTGGTTTGTAGATTATTGCAACCTTACCCTAAAATGGTTACTTTCTTAGTAAAAAAGACAAAACATATATTTTTACCGACTACAAAGCGCAAATAACAGGTGTACTAACTTGAAGGCATTCGCTCGGTATAATTTCTAAAAGGAGTGTGTTTACATTAACTGGAGCAGCTGGTATTCACAAAGTTCATGGGAAAACTCTTATGGCAAGCTCTCTTCAAGCGTCAGGTTGTTGCAAAAACAAAATCTTCTCTTATGGACTGAGATTCAATAAAACGCGTTGTAGCACCGAACAGTGAAGCATTCTGAAACAAAAGATGGATTCGTTGGACAGCTCACTTCAACCTCATTCAATTGGTAACATTTCAAAAGGAGGACTGAAGAAATTATAAAATGAACAAAACGGCTGGCTTGACTGAGAAAAGTTCATATTGATTTTTAGCAGAATATTACGCAGACAATGTTTTTGGAACATGAACAGGAACACTTAAAATCTTTCTAACGCCTACTCAAAATGTTCTGAAAAATCACTGCTTCGAGAAAAAATGGTGAAGTTGAAAACGTGAAGTTTTATAGAAGAATGTAACTGGGAAATTTTTTTTCTATCCATAAAATTGATAATAAATGATTTCTGTGCATAGAAATGCTCAAATTTCTGTAACATATAACGACCAAAAAAACGCTGCAAATTCTTTCACTGGGGTTTATTATTCAATCGGCTTGCGTTCATGATTTGAATTTCTACTAAGCTTTGGAGTCTGCGTGTTTCACAGGATAGGGCGATTATTGAATTTCAGGAGATATACATGGAGCACGTGAATCTGTTCTCGACCAAAATACCTATTTGGATTGATCAGTTGATCATTTTTGTGTGCCTCCTCATCATCATCATTTTTGTGTGCCTCCAAATCATGAACGCAAGCCGATTGAATAATAAACCCCAGTGAAAGAATTTGCAGCGTTTTTCCCCACAATACCCCCCCCCCCCCCCCCCCACAATAAAAACATCTATAATTTATCAAGTCCTTTGGCACTCGTATTGCGTTAAAACTTCCCCAAATCCAAATTTAAACGATGTAGCCAAAGGTAGACAGATGTAGAGGGGGCACACAAATATCATCAACTGATCAATCCAAATAGCTGTTTTGTATGAGAACCGATTTACGTGGTCTATGCATATCTCCTGAAATTCAATAATCGCTCTATCACCTGTAAAACACGCACACTCCGAAGCTTAGTAAGATTCAAATCATGAACGTGAGCCAATTGAATAATAAACCCCAGTGAAAGAATACTTATTTACCCCAGTAATAATATTGAATAATAAACCCCAGTAATAATATTGAATAATATTTACCTATATATTATCAGCGTTTCATGCATATCAGAATGCTTCAACCCGTGTATCGGCTACTAACTACACTACAAGTATTCACATCGGCTATCACTCCAGTATCCACATTCACTACAACTCGACGCCATCGGCCGGACATCACTAGGTTACAAACAAACGATAATAAACCAAAAAACGCAAATGTTGGCACCATAAATCGGGCCATACATCGGGAATGGTTTGACCTACGAACGTGGGGAAGGGCTCATTCGATTCCTGACGGTATGTTCTTCAAATAGGAAAATATTTAGGCCGATTCGACTAGTTTTGAGGTTTTCAGGAATTTTACAAAACTTTTACAGCCCTTAAAGGGCACTTTAAATTGAGTGTGGGAGCTGGCTCAAGAATTAGGGAGTCGTCGGACCAAGATGGATTTTTCCTGAAAATTTCAGATTTTTTTGCTCCAACCGTTTCGGAGATATCGTGCGTACGGCGTACGGGGACGGACGGAAAATTTTTTATTGCACATTCGGATTCTACACCCTTTGAAACGTAAACCATGAAATTTTCAGGAGGGGGGGGGGGTTAGAATTTTTTTTTCCAGAGCGATTACATTGGTTTATTATTGAATAATAAACCAAAATTGACATAACCCGTATATGTTCTCTGGTTCAATTAAGTTTTACATTCAATCACTGGGCAGTGAATTTTTCATAGTGGTCAACAAATCGCCATAAATTTTGTACGTATGATAAGAACTCGTGTTCTTTCAAACGCAGAAGTTATTTTTTATATGAGCACAGACCCAGTTGCTCTGTTGCCAATTAACGTGGAAAGTGCGGTGGAATGTTGTGCAGCTTGTTTGAGAACAAATAGGACGGATGTCGCGCCTTCCTGGGAAGAGAACAAGAACACAACCGAAAACACCGAAAAGCGAACAAGTATGAGCTACCTTTCTTTCCGACTCTACTATAAAGAAACGTAAACATAATTTTAGCGCATCTCTTCAGTAGGGTGGAGGGGACTTCAATAACGGTTCATTTTTAAAGGCCCATGTATGAATACGATATTGTTAATGGATCTGAAAATATAGATTTTGATGATTAGCAATAGTGCAACTATCATTCAAGCAATACAGCAGTTTTTGGGGTCACGGGTGCAGTTTTTTAGCACAAAAAGGTAAGTGAAAAAGTTGACACACATAAAATGTTCGCGTCCCCTTCATTTCTAAATAAAAATATGAATATAATACTTTAAATACAAATTGTACAAGAAAGCACAAAAGCTGCTTTCTATACAGGAAAATGGAAAATTCAAAACTACAAATAGTCGTTTCGTTGTAATTGTGTTCTGATATTAGTTCGGTTTAGGATACTGTGTTAAGATATCAATTTTAAATGTGGATTCTGAGTTCCAACAAATTTGTGAGAATGACCACTAACGTTCAAGTTTATGCATAAAACCGCAAGGTAAAATAATGAAAGTTGTCCGTACCAATCAGGTTCATTTCCAAGTTTTGGTATTCAGACCGGCAGCCGTAGTTTCAATTGACTGCAATGTCGTCTGTCAAAGAAGTGTTTCAAGTGTTTGATATAGTCCCATACCAAGTTGTTCATAATCAATAAAATTGAATTTAGTTTCTAATCACTATATAGTTCTAAGTCATACTGTACAACTCCTTAATATAGTAATGAACGTTTGAAAGTTACTTACGAAGGCCGAGTTATGCGTAGGAAACGCGAAATTCCGGAAATAGTTGCCTTCCAGGCCAAGTAGGGCTCTTTGCAAAGTTCCTCGGAGGGCATTGTGTAGGACGAGCTAAGGGCCAGGATATGATGGGGCCATGGATGGTGCGATGGGGTGTAATGGGTGAGGGATGGGGTCGTGGAAGTTTTGTGGGAGCGGAGGGGGAGAAGCTGAAGGAGATGCCGAGACATTGATTGACCCTCCGCGCCTGCTAACGAAGCTCTCTTCACTTCAAAAACTTCAACGTTAGAGGGATGAACCGTGAAAGGGAATCGGCAGGGGGAGGATCGAAACTGCGTTGTAGTGGTGGGTAGTTAAGTATAGGGAGCTGCAGACGGAGGAGGAGACCAAAGGGCCTAACTACAAATGGATAGCTCGAGAACAAGTTGAGAAACCTTCTCCCGGGGTATATGGTCGGGAAAGCAGAAAGACCATTATTCAAATACGGCGGTCCCCCCCCCCCCCCCCCAAAGAAGGAGAGAGGAATAGGAAGTGAAGTGAAATGGGAACGGAGTGAATAGACTGGAGAGAGACGGAAGGAGCGGGAAAGGGGAGAATGAGAGAGATAACGTACCTTAGTTGACAACACATATTCACTCATCCCAGTTCCACCACTAACTACCAGACTCGGCGTTTCTCCGGCGCATAAGGTTTTCTCCCGTTGCCCATTGTTTTGTCCCAACAAAGAGCTAATAATTGAGTGCATAGTCAGGCATGAAGAACTTTACGAGAAACTTATTTAGGATTGGAAAACCAATTAGACTAGGTACAGGAATAAAGTTTCGGCCACTGCCTCACAAAACTGATACTTTTAAAATTCAAATTAGCATCTTTCTTTTATAGTTGGATACTTTATCATTCCAATAAGACTATGCAATATGAATTCTGTTCTGCTAAATGAAAAAACATCCATCTATTCCCACACTGTGTTCAATTCTTGAGTTTTTGGTTCCGTTGCGAGATACATTTACCCGTAAATGAGAGCAGACTTAGGAAAACATGAAAAAAGGATCAATTTTTTCTTTGGCATTACACTAAAGTGTCCAGCCTTTGGTGTAATGAATGAACATATTATTGTATATGGATATAAAAGATTTAGAAGAGAAATTTCAAAAATAAAAGGATGAGAGTAAATTTGATAATTCGAAATGTATGTTTGTTCACAGTTATGGAGAAAAAACAATGTCTTCCATTGGGGAAAGTCGTGACCATCCTGAATCTGTGAACAACAATAAATTTCTGAATATCAGATTTACTCTCTTTAATTGATTTGTGAAATTTATCTTCTAAATTAATTGACCATATAATTCAGTAGAACCATCCAGTAAATAAGTATATATATACAGATACTCTCTTTAATTGATTTGTGAAATTTATCTTCTAAATTAATTGACCATATAATTCAGTAGAACCATCCAGTAAATAAGTATATATATACAGTACATAGGGTGTAATATCAAGGCAAGGCGCAATATAAATATTTTACAGGCATGGTTATTTGGCCATCAGGAGTGGGGTTTTAGAAAATTTGAAACCCGGTTTCTGACAATCGGCCTAGGTCCTAACATCAAATAATAAACATCGTTTATATAATGTACCACAGACTACGTCTTATGTACACCGATGAGTGATTTACGTAGAAATTCGATAGAGAACCTTTGGTAGCTATCTAATGCGGAAGTAAAAAAGGGTGTTGGGTATTCTGCTTCATGAATGTCCAACTTCAAGAGAATACGACTCGTATATTCGCACTGAAACTTTCTGCTTCTATATTAGATTAATCATGAGATGGAATAAGTTGAGCAAGTCGCGGAGACTTCAAAAGAAATTAAGCTCATGGAGCATATTTCTTGGAGGCATGCTGATAAGCTGTTTAGGGGTTAATTTCTTTAATAATCGATTTGAAACATATCTAATAGAGCTCATTGTTAATAATACTGAATATAATTACCCTGTTAGTAAACATACAGTTTAGATAATGTATCATAGAACACGTCTAATAAACATGGACCCGTGATGACGTGGAGAAATAGGAAACCTCTGTGTAATTATTTTCCACGTCTTCATTTCAAGCAATATTGCAGTTAATTAATGCAAAACAACGGAATACAAACTGGTTGTTACTATTCTACATTGATTATAATGAAATTGGGAAGAATAAAACATGGGAGAGACACTTTCTGAAAGAGAGCGAGAACCAGAAAAAAGAAAAATGAATAAGCAACCGCAAAAGCTACCTTGAAAATATGGGCTTTGAACGGGCAGAATAACCCTCCCGTTCTCCTTCTTGACAACTCCCAAAGTTTTCAAGTGACAGAAGCATTTTTCCATGTACCAACTTTTTATATTTCCAACTTTATCCCACCGGCCTTGCTTACAACAGGTCGGAGTTTGCGGGAGGGAAGCTAAAAAGTAAGCAAATCTAGAAGGTTCAGGAGGATGCGGCTTGGAGGTAAAGAGGGGGTTGTGATAGAGTTTCTTGATAATAAAAAAAACAAGACGTAGAAAACCACCGGGGGTGACGTTCATTTCATCTTGCTGTTTCGAGTACGGGGTGAAGTTTGCCTCGATTGGAACTTGTACAACCGTTGAAAGCGTTAAATTGGATTGCATTTTATTATCGAAATTACTATTAACGTATTTTGTTGGCCTTCGAAAAGCACTTTGTATTGATTTTAACAACGCATTTGAATTTAAATAGACTCCCTTGCATAAAAATAAACTAGTGATAACCAAAACTGATAAACAAAATAAACTACTGATAAAAATATTAATACTCTAACTACTATTGATAACCACATGAAATTTGCAAAGCACATCGATTGTTTAATCACTAGAATGCGTAAATTATTTCATGTTTTACAGAAACTCGTAGCTTCATATTTCGGAAACATAATAGAACCGTTTATCCATAATCAAATATGACATCATTCTTGGGAGGAGTGCAAATAAATCGCTGATTAAAAGGGCACAAGTAGTCCAGAACCGTATTTTGAAGATAATTTCGAATAAACATATGAGGTACCCAACATTTGTTTTCATGTTCAATTTTTTGGGGCTAATAGGACCTTGGGTTCTTTCGTTACTTATCATAGGATAAGAAACTTGTTACGTTATGAAAGTTATTATTGTTATGTGCATATGCGTCCGCAACTGAAACCCCGCCCCCGGGGTTTGAAATCGCCCTTATCGCCGACCTAACCTCCTCTTGCGTTGGCTCCGACGCATTGTTCTTTTGCGCCGTCTGTCCACATCACAGTTCAACCGATCATACGTCCAACACTATTTTCTGACATCAATCTTCTTCTTCTACCACGTGGTGGCCGTTTTACGTTGGCATCAAGTCGCTTCCGTCCACGAATTTCCGGCTGCAGAAGAACCTCCTGGAGCAACGGGGTTCCCGTAAACATTATAGAAGTCCAATCGGCATACAAGGTCAGAATTTTCCATTTAAATCTATTTCTCTACACACATATTCCCATATAGAATCTTGAGGAGGTCCAGGCGCCATTAATGCCTGTCCGTCTTTTCATCGCCTTCCAACATCGACGCATCCCAGCAAGTCTACAATAACAGAATAATTATTATTCTGTTACATTTACTAATTTCTGTATTGTGTAAATTTAAATACAATTTAATGTAATAAGAATTATCCATGATGAACTTGCACATAAATTTTTTTGAATTATTCCTTCTAAGTATATTTTTGTCTGCATAATTATTTAGATTAGAACAGCAAATTTTCGATTGAGGAAATTAATTTATGTCAGCTTTGTGAATACTATACTTCCCTCTACAATTTAATGTGAAAAATGTACCTCTTCTTATATTTCAATCTTATTGAACCAACTTCTTTTGAGGGGAATTGGAGGAATATTTTTTTCTTGGTCGATTATAAAGCTTCATTAATGAAAATAATAAGCCAAAAAAGCTGGAAATAATTTCACAATGATTCGTTATATTCGCCTGCCCTCATGCCTTCGATAATGAAGGCATACTTGTAAGTCATGTATACGCTATAGGGATTCCCCTTTTGTCCGGTTTTTATATGACCATAGTAACTGTTACAACCGTTATCAGCATACTTATGGACACGTTCCTAATGAGTATTTTAAAAGACGTGACCAAATTCTTGACGGATTAAAATAGATTAAAAATTAGCTGGGAATTTTGGTAGGTATGAGGGTCGATTGGATGCGAATTAATCGGCCAGCATCCCCCATCACGAAATATGTTTCCAAACAAGACAAAAGTTCACAAGCAGAAGAACCATAATCATGAAAAGCGGCAGTATAATCTGTATGTGCAGCGCTCGAATAGGTTGTCTGTTAACTCCTCATTTCAACCTCCGAACAGAAAATTCAAAATTGTTATACTCTTCCAAGACGAATCCGTGAAACAAAACGTAGGTGTATGTGTGTGTTTATATGTCCGAAATTTTACTTTAGTTGTGCAACGAACCCCCGATATTTCAAATTTCACGACAGAAGAGAAGGATCTTAGGGAGTAATGCCGATAAAAGGTTTTTTTTTTCGCGACAGATCTTGTTGTTATTCAGCGTACAGTTTCCAATTTATTCTCATGATTCTTATTTAGGTCGATCCCAATGAAATCATTCTACTCTACTGTTTTGACAAACCTCGCAAATTTTGTTTTCGTGACGGGAGGGGGAATGGAGAGTGTAACAGCCAATCATTTCAACTGCTGCTTAAGCGAGAATCTCAATGTCTTTTCTTTTCTGTTCAATTAAGATTTCAGAATCTAAAATCGTTTCGGTTCAGTTTAAAAAAAGATTTCATATCATTCAATTTTTATTTCGGAATAGGTGAATGGAGGGGTTTATACTGATAAATCGTTATTAAATTACAAGGGAAACCATACAGATTAGTTGTCTGAATAGAACAGATGACCCCCCAATTCAACCATGTTAACTATTTATTAATCCTTTCACCACTTATACCAAGTCCTTATCCTATACTCGCACATAACAATAAAACATGGAAGGTCCTAGAATTCAGTCAACGCCTCTACTTCCTAAATGATTCCTTGTGAATCGTTACCAATAGTGAATTTTTGTGAAATATCTAGTTTAAGGGACTTACTTCCAAGCTATCCTTGTAAACTGATCTCCTTAAATCAAATCTTTTCATATTAATGGTTTCAAATTCTTAAGTTAAGTTAATCTGTTAAAGTGTAAATACAGTCTAATGGAATGATAATTGACATAAAGCTGGGGTGCCCACGGGGGGGTTGACGTCATAATTTCGTCGGGGGGGTGTTGGCGCCTATAGGGATTCCCCTGCATCCCCCCCGGTGGGCACCCCTGTATAAAGTATTCTTAAGAGTGTGTTTCCGAAAGTCTGGTTCTGCTGCAACCCCACCGGCAGGACATTTTTTCAGGCCGATTTTTCGGATTCTGTTTTGTTCGATTGAGAACTTTGATCTTGTTTCGAACCATATTTCAGATCTTTCTAATTTAGTTGTGTAGGAGAGGAGGAGGAGAGGGGGGGGGGGGTTGGGGAGAGTAACAGTGATTAATCGTTTCGTCACTATTCTCATGTTTATTTCCTTTATTTATTTTATTTTTTTAAATCTAACGAACAGATTTTATGCATTAAAACTCAGAAATATTGGATTTGATATCGTGATCAGAGGGGAGGGGGGAGCTAGATGATCGATTCATTCAAGCTTAAATTCCTAGCCAATTTTCGTCCTCTTTTTGTTCAATTATGAATTTGGTCTATGTTTCAAAAATACTCATATTGTGTTTAGAATTATGTTTATAAGTGTGATCTTCTAAAATTCGGATATAGGAACGTCCCTGTATTAGATGTACTAATATGTTCCAATGATCATTGAAGAATGGAGGACGAGTTCGGGTGTTTTAGGGGACTTCAATGTTTCATGACCAGCAGCCGGCATCTACAATATCCCTGCAGATACAACTCCTTGAGCCTGCCGAATCTGATTATACTAATAGCATTAGCGATTATGCTCAGATTGGCGCCGCCATTTCATGGTTCCCTGAGACCGGAATACCCGCCCTGAAAAGGATCTCTGCCTCTTCATCGATATAAAGCGGGAAAAGATATGAAAAGGAGAAAAAGTCCGCGCGGATCACAAGTTACGAAGCAATCATTTCAGAAGACGTCCCAACGGGTCCCTTCAGAAAACCCTACGGGTCGCGTAAGGGCGGTCGAAGTGGCGGAGGACGGGAGAATGAGGAATGTGTAGCCGAAGGGATAAGTCCTACCAGAATCTGAGTTTTTAAAGACTTGCCCCTCCCATCCATTCCATCCCTCACCAGCCCACATTTACCCCCAACGTACGTTCCCTCATCCGATCCCTCAAGGCTCCTTTTATAGTCCAATCCTGTTCGCAAAAGGAAAAGAAGGGGAGACTTTTCTTCTTTTTTTTCTCTTTTTTGAGTCTCCGCAGAGAGCGCCGCTTTTAGAACGCCGATTCTATATTCCTCCCCTTTCGGCTCATTTTCTTATTTCCTCTCCCGAAGGAGTTTGAACCCCATTTCTCACTGGGAGACCCCTCAAACCGCCCCTCCTCACCCTCCTTTTCCTCGCTTTTCACGACCATCTCCGACGGAAGAATTAGGCGTTCAGGGATTACTTCCTCGTTGAAATCCCCCTTTCCCGCCCAACCCATTCATCAAACAAGTTTTTGATTCAGTTCATCCTAATTTTGGCGAGTTCCTCTCTCTTTCTTTTTTTCTCTTCTTCTTCTTTCTTTTCCCCCACGCAGTCCGTTATCTTCCATGTTTATTCAAAGCAAGAGATTCAATAACGTGATGATACAAAAAGCGACCGCTAAAAGTTTGATAACTGTTGGCTCCAGATGAGCAACAAATAACTTCCGAGGCAAAAGACTCGGATGTTACTCCCGAAAACAACAACATAAAACAGAAAAAGTTTTCGTATGATGTAGGTAAAATTTGGAAAAGACAGACTAATAGATGAAGAATGAGAGAGATGAGAGGAGATTAGTCTATCGCTTGATGATTGATGATTGATTGATATATGTGAAGAGTTAGAGGGAAATGACGGCCTATCATGTTTTTTATTAGTTTTGAGAAAAAAGAATTTGCATGAAATAAACTCAATAAAGTTCACAATAAGTTGTCCAAGGAATCTGAAATCTTCAAATTGTAAAGTAAACGTACAGGGAACCATCATCTGTTCAACTAGCCAATCACGTAGTGGGGAAGTGTTATCAGAACAGATTTTTCACTGGATTCTCGTCGTTCAAGTTCTCTGATAAAACTTCCTTCGTTCTAAACATCGTTTCCTACACGTAATTTACCACATCAGTGCAAAATAAAAAACTATTTTCATGGGGGAAAAAAAACACAAAAAGTGCCGAACATCCACACAAAAAAACTGTCAATAAATCGGTTACCGTCTCTGATGATAATCGATGTCCTCGTACGGTCTCATCCTTCTTGTGGGTAAGTTTCTAAAAATACCTCCTAGCCTTCTCCCCAAAGAATTGACACCTTGTAAAAAAATTAAAAGACGAACAGTAGCCTCTCACTTTCATTAACAACAACGAAACATTTGAGCTTCAGGCAGTTACACGAGTTCCAGTTGTATGAGATTGAATTTAGCGTCACCTACTTTTCGTTTTCTGGTCGAAGTAGTGAGCTTAGTCCATTCATGAGAGGATGAGGCATCACCTTCCATAATTTACGAAGGATTGGAGCAAACAATGACACTTAAGACGTTAACTACAGTTACCACACCTTAACAAAAAATGGAGTAAGTTAGCTATAAATCAAAATCCAATGTACAGGTCAGAAAATAAGAGATCAAAAAACCACTGGATCGATTGAAACACATTTCACAGAGGTAATTGATTGGGAAAGAAAAGGAATGTGAACTGTGAAACAGGGATTCACCGATTGGTTGAAAACCCCTCAGTGGTAAGGAAGGATGCGTGAAGTCTACGTTGCAGTTGAGGAGAGCCGTTAGTTGAAAGGAAATTCTAAAATATTGGAACATTCTTTTGTAGTTTGATTTTGAGTAATTTAAAAATGCATAATCTCGGGGGATTTTCAGGCTTCTTGAGGTTTCTGAAATTTAGTTATTCAAGGCCCTGACAAAATCAAGTTTTTCAAACCTGAAATCTCAAGCCCAGAAGGGAATTGCGATGTTTCCACGTTTCTACGTCTGTGAACGGGTTCGCATTTTCTACCATGACACTTCACAAAAGTCCTTATTGCCTTGTCTCTGGATTAGGGTTTTCTTGACAGCCAATCGGGGAATACAATGCTGGTAATTGTGAATTTTAGAGGGATTTTTTAGAGGGAGTGAACCAGAATTGTTTTCCTTCCGTCCGTCAACATCCTTGCTTGCAGTGAACTTGAAAGTGCACTCATTCACACTTTTTTCCGTCACCCTATTTGTGACTGCCTTGAGTCAAAACTAGGAAACCCTAAAAAGCTTGTAACAAGTATTGAAGATAACGAATAATTGTATCATACCGGAAGTCGGGTAATTCAATTTAATTTCAGTCTCCATACTAAATTTTAATGAAGTCAAATATATGCTGATGCAGGTTAAATTATTTATTTTAAACCCTGTATCGGTGGGGGTTATCTGCTTGATATCCCCTACTCCCAGCATTAATATTGAAAAGCCCACCTTGACAGATAGAGCGGGAAATACATAAGCTACGACTCTTGGTTTATAAATGTATAATATTTCCTCGTTGTCACGACGGACTTCTGACAAGTGCAATTTTATATTGATAGCTTTTAGTTCTATGCCAAAAACTTGAAAAATCATTCTCTAATATGGATGAGTACCTTCTTTGTTTTTCTTTTTCTTGTTTTTTCACGAACGAATTCCGTGAGGTATGAAATAATGATTTCTGGTCGTTTAGGGAGAATCTCTGAACCAGGAGTGTCACAGAGATATATGAGGTCGTAAAAATAGGGTTTCACGAGCACTACCGCCTTTCCTCCGCCATGTAATGAAAACTGAAGATCGATGGATTCATTGGTAATATTCAATTTCGTCGGTCATCCTCTTGCTTTCGCTTTAGCTCCATATATCATTGGAGACAAATGATTAAGTAGTGAGAGGTGGTTTCCGAAAATAGCATGACGATACTGCCGGAGCTTAGCAGAAAAATATTGGATATTCTCAGTTTGATAATTTTAAATCATGAATATTCAAGATCAAGTATCGCTCAAGCGCAGTAGACACTAATCATCGACTATGTTGAAATGAATAACTGTTCAAATATTCAACTTGTCCCAAAATGAGAAAAGCGTTAGGAATTGATGATTCTGTTCAACTAAACCTCTTATAGCTAGAGTTCGGTACCCCCTAAGAGAAAGCCAACTCGGTACCCAGCAGAAAACGAATCAATAAAAAAATTGCTCAGTCCTATTAATAGGCCAGTCATTTAAAACATCAAACATTGCAAAAAGTACTGTAAACTTCCTTTTTGAATATGTTGTTAGGGTTCACCCAGATAGTACGAATCAGAGCTGAATAGCGAAATCGTGAAATAATCTGTGGAAGATGCCAAGGGGTTTTAAGTAGCGAGGAAAATTCAGGGAAAATTTATTTATGAACGATAAGAGAGAACACGGTGGAAATCTAAACAATCTCTCTAGAATGGACTTCATTACCCCCTCAATTGTAACGAAATTTCTCGTTCATGTTGTCAGTTACCAATACACAGTTTTCCTCTAAATGGTCGGCGATTACTTCTTTCCCATTATAGTCCAGTCATATTAAACAATTTTTTTGCCAAACATTGCAAAAGGTACTGTAAACTTCCTTTTTGAATATGTTGTTAGGGTTCACCAGGATAGTACGAATCTAGATTTGCAAGCCTGAAAACCGCGAGCAACGGGAGTTACAGCCGAAAAACCACGAAATTTTCGCACTGTTTTCAGTTTTCCGCAAAAAAGTCACCGAAGGAGCCTTTTGATGAGAAAAGACTCTTATCCTTTGTTAAACTAGATAAAATTTGCTACAATTTGAGACGTAATTGGACTCTGTAGCTCCATTAGTTCCAGAGATACAGCTCTGCAAATATTGACAAATTTTTCCAAAAAGTGAAAATTTTAACTTTTGGTCTATTTTCGACCGATGTATTGGTGTAAATAGTCATTCTACAGT